>JAGPOW010003685.1:21657314-21691560 GCA_030014935.1 Caiman crocodilus
CGGACCCAGCCCGGGGGGACCGCAGGGTGGCGGCGGCGGCGGCGGCCCCGCGCCCCGGCCGGCGGCAGCATGACGGCGATCGCGGTGCAGGTGAGCGGGGCTCCGCCGCCCCTTGCCGCGCAGCCTCGCGCCCGGGGGCCCGGCGCCCGCAGCAGCATCCCCGGGCTGCGGCGCCGCTGCTCGCCCCGTCGGGATCCGGGCTGCTGGCGCAAGTCTTGTCTTTGTAGGAAATATTTGCAAAGAAACCCCCACAAACCCTTCTTTGTTGGCAAGCTGTTGGGCACGCCTGGGGCAGGAGAAGGCGACGGGGCCGTGTCCCCGCGGGGAGGCGAGTCCGTGGCGGCAGCCGAAGGGGTCTGGTCGGGAGAGCTCCTGGTGCGCTCGAGCGCAGCCCGGCTCGGAGCGAAGTTAGAGCAGCGTTGCCCTGGATGTGTCTGTTTTCCACTGGAGGTGTTGGCACTGCTGCGACCAGAGCTGGAGGCTCCTGGCTAGGGGGTCTTGACCCTCCACGGGTGGATGTGGGGGCAGGAAGGGGTTGCACCCCTTGCCCAGATTGGTGTGGGTTAGGGGGTTGCCTTCTTCTGTGGCAGGGGGCACAGCCCTCTCTCCCTGATGCACGTTGGCAGCGTTTCGTAGAAGCAGGACGCTGGCTGCTGGGGTCCCTGCTTTCCCCGGGGCAGGTCGGGGTGCTGTGTCAGGGGCCCGGTGGTCTCACCTCGAGTTTAAACTATGCGTTGTGCGACAGGGTTGATCCTGGCTCAGGACCGCTGGAGGGGTCCCTTCCAGGTCCACGTCTCGAGGACTTTGTGATTGTCAGTTGTGGCAGAGTGAGCTGGCAGACACCAGATCTAGTCCCTGGAGGAATCCTCTGTCAGGGGAAAGGATTTTAATCCTGCCCTTGTTTCAGGCACCTGAAACTAGTCTGGGCAGGTCCCAGCAGATGCAGTTGCTGGAGGGATCAAGCCTGCAGTGTTTACCACACTGATTAGTAATGGGTAAGGTGATGTTTTTGCAAGGGATGCCCCTGGCTGGGAACTGGAGCCAGGTGGTAGTTGTGGGTGTTGAGCTCTTGAGTCACCGGCAGCAGAGTGTGCGGGGCAAGGGACCGCCTTGTTGGGTGTGCGGGCGCCCGGGCCCTTTTCTTTGCGTGGGCATCAACATAGTGCTGAGAAACAGCTGTCCTACAGGTGTGCTGGGGCACGATTCCTGAAGTGGAAATGCTGTGCTGTTTGATGCAACTTAATACCTGACGACTCTCTTTCTATGTAGGACAGTAGCTTGGAAAAAAAGTAGAGATCTTCCTCATTAATAGATGTGCCACGAAACTACTAGCTGCAAATTTAGAAGTATCCAAAGGAATACCTCAATTTAGATATAAAAACTATATCCTGAGCCCTGCTACCATTGTCCTGAACAACAACGTTCCCTTCTAGGGCTCTTTACTGTGTATATAGTAGGATCTGTTTAGCTAATCTTGAGAAAAGGATACTTGTGTGAATATATATCTATATGGATAGAACTATAGATAGTTATAGGTAGTTCTATATAGATAGATATTATAAGGATTCAGGGTTAAAAAAAAATACAACATTTTTGTTTTGGCTTAGTACTTTCTTTAAAACCCTCCTGGCAGGTCAAACATGCCATTTCTGTCTCTGTTGTTTCCAGCTGGTGAGTGCATTTTCCCATTTTCCTTTTGGCATAAAAGCCAAGCGCTGCTTTGTTTCATAAACTTCCTGTTTGTGTCCCGGAACCGTCCACAGCCCGAGTCCCTCTTGCTCTAATGTTTGCTACTGAGTTAGTGGCTCATTTTGCTGCCTAGTTCTGGAGTAACACAGAATTTAGGTGGGTATTAAAAAAAAAAAAGAAAGAAAATGGGTGTTTTGATGCTTGTAAATTTTTTTTTCTCTTTTAAAGAGAGAATCGCTGGGTCAGACAGTGCTCCCCTGCTTGTGTTGAACGCTACAACATTGCACTAAGAGCGGTCATCGCAGCAGAATTACTTGTAGAGTACAACCCTGACCCTAGCACCATACAGCTGTCTGCCCTGGAGCAGAAGGGGATGATGCCATGTCACCCTGGTTGGGAATTGCAGCTCTCCGTACTAAAGAAAGCCAGAACGCGACCCCAAATTATTTAGTAGTTGCCCCTCTAATCTCCGCAGAAGTACATTTAAAACTGTTTCATAAAACAGATGGCCTGACTCCTCTTGCCGACACTGTCTAGTAGGAGTAAACGTGTGTAAATGTGAAATGTGGCGTGTGCACCACACACCGACTGCAGATGCATCCTCAGCCCAACAAAGGGTATTTAAACCCCAAAGCTTGCTAAGAAGAATTTTTTCCAACGATTTGAGTTGGTCTAATAAAAGATGCCGCATTTACTCAAAGAACCTTGTCTGCCTAGTAGGAGTAAAGTCAGTTCAATTGATGGAGTTATGCTGGGGGGAAAACTGGTGTGAGGTGGGACCTGGGCTCTGGGTGTCATGCAAGCATGGAGGTGTTAATGCACCTGATAAAGTGCTGAGTGCATCAATGCACCTGATTAATTCAATTTCCCCTGAAGGCTCCTTTGAAAACTCCAGGTTAAACCTGGTGCATGCGGTGACCGGCATTATCTTTAATTGTTGGTTTGTACTCTTCCATGGGCAGTCTCTCTCCCAAGGTGGTGGTTTTAATTGGAACAGCATATTGTCTGCACTTTTTTTAAAAGATAAGGAAGCAAGGAATATGCATCCTCCAGTGCAGAATAGCTGTTTGCATTACGGCTGCACAGTTGAAATCAAGGCTCCGTTGGGCTAGGCATAGTACAGCAGCAGGGTAAGATAGTTTCTGCCTGAAGTCTTACTCCCAGAGTTATGCGTTTGTGTTTGCACATGCAACTAGTTCCACCAAAGTTAGTGGGACTATTTGCACGCAAACCTAAGCACAGGCACAAGCAATCCCAGAGTTTGCCCTAAGGGGACAGGACAGCAATCGGGAGAGAGGATGATTGCAGCTGAGGAGCAGGGAAATCGGTGACTCGCACAAAGTCTGACAGAGCTGGGAATTGAACCCAGACCTCCTGAGCCCTGCTACATTCCCCTCTAGTGCTGTTTACTGTGTATACAGTAGGATCTGTTGAGCTAATCTTGAGAAAAGGGCATTTGTGTGAATTCATCATATTGTTCTCAAAGGCCACTTGTGTCCCGTTGACTCCCATATGTTGTGAACAGCGACAAAGATGTCGGTTTTAATCGCCTCTTATTTTTTTTCCTTTTTTTTTTTTCTTTTGCAAATCTCCCTTTAAGGCCCAGCGGCTGCTCGCGCACAGAAGACCCCAGAAATCATTCTTTGAGACGTTCATCAGAAGCCTAATTATCCTGTGCGTTGCAATCGCCGTGGTCCTGTCCTCGATTTCAATCTGTGATGGCCACTGGCTCTTTGACAAAGGCGAGCTGTTTGGACTGTGGCACTTCTGCACCATCGGCAACACCAGCGTGCCGACGTGTGTCACGGATCTCCGTCTGGCCAGCGTGGAAGGGATGAACATAGGAATGATTCTTGTAAGAAGCGTGGTCTCTTTCGCTGTCGTCATTGCAATATTCGGCCTGGAGCTTCTCATGGTCTCCCAGGTCTGTGAAGATGCTAATTCAAGACGGAAATGGTCCATGGGATCGGTCCTCATTCTTCTCTCATTTCTGCTGTCATCCACTGGAGTCCTGAGTTTCTTAATCCTCCTGAAAGATCACATTACCTTCCTGGGCTTCACACTCACATATTGGTGCGAGTTCATTGCCGCCTTCCTCTTCTTCCTCAATGGCATCAGCGGACTTCACATTAACAGCATAACGTACCCCTGGAGCAGAGTCCGAAAAATGTAGAAACCGAGGGTGTAGTCTGCTCTTGTGTGAGTCAGCCTTGCCAATCAGACTGGAAGATTCGGCATCGAACTAGGTTTGGAAAGGACATCGGGGTTTGTTCTTGTTGTTTTCTTTGTAGGTCAGGTGTAAAGAGAAAAAGCGAGTCAGTCTGAGAGCGTCGGGAGCTGGGCCCAGCGCTCATTCGAAATGGCTGCGGGATATTGATGGTGGAAAAAAATCAGCATCTGCTGTAGCCTTAAATCGAATTCCTGCTGTCATGACAGATAAAACATTTTAAATGGAAAAAGAAACCCCAAGATTTACACGGCTGGAAATCCAGAAAATTGCCATCTATACATGCAAGTTGTTGTTCTAAAGTAGCAGGGACTTTTAGGCCATGGCTGTGGCGTCCTGGTGTTTTGCTGTTGCTTTTGCATCTCCTCCCCTGCCCCATCCCCATCTCCATCTCCCAGCCCCATCTCTGACCTCTCAGGAGTTTGTGAAAAGTGTGTGAGAAGCATTGTATGCAGTGTGCCCACCCTTGCCAAGAGAGCGCCGCCTTAGTTTGCACAGATGTTATCTGTGCCTTGTCATACTCATTGGCATGGCCCACTGACAGCCTCTATCAGGGTTTCACTCCCCATTGTTCTCTCCATAAGGGACTAGTGAGTCTGATCCAGGTCTCTGGGAATTTGGCGTGGTTTCCAGCTGGCCTGGTTCTTATGCATCCCTTCTGCATTGGATTGTCTGTACATTTACTAAGATTAGACTGTCAAGCCAGACTTTAATTTCCTCTCCATCCTGTTAGGGACTCGCTGGGGCCAAATGCGGGTTGTAAGCGACCGGCAGAAAATTCTGCAAGAGAAAGCATGAAGTCCTTGGTCCTGCACCCGTCTACCCTAGCATTGGTAGAGTACAGCCGTGTTCCCTTCTTCCACTCATGCAGCTGAAAAAAGATGCTGGATCCGAGCTCTTTAGTTGAGAAGATGCCTGTGTTGATTAAGCTTTAAAACTCCTTCAGGTTATAAAATCACTCTTGACAGTCTAGTCGAGTTCCTGCATGGCTGGCAGAAGGAGAATGCAAGCATTTGACTTCAGTGTTTTTGAACAAAACTCCAGATTTAGCCTTCCTGTTCAAAGAACAACACTCCATTGACCGTGGGCACAACCATTTGTACAGTGTGCCAGAGGTTGCAAGTGAAACTCTATGTTATTCCTGTTGGTAAGATTTTGTTTTTATTCTAGCTCACTTTAAGACAAATGTTTAAACGCGCTTCTTCGTAGCCCTTCGGGCGGGGGGCCTGGACTCAATGATTTTCCGAGGTCCCTTCAAGCCCTAACGTCTACGAAGCTACAGAGCTTGTTTGGCTCAAAAAATACTGAGCCAAAGCATCCATCTATCGTGCTACAGCAGTTTCTGAACTACTCTGCCACGCAACACACACAGCATAACCAGCGAGTGTATCTTGCAGAGTAAGTGTAAATGTAGCATGGCGACAACGTTACTTCGGCAAGTCGCGAGTAAACGGTGTCGTAGCTGACGAGCTACTTTCACAGCCAAGAATCGCAAGCACTGACTATACATACTTCCTGTTTTTGCTGACTGTATATAGTTAATTTCTTTCCTAGGGGAAAAGATTTCCACACCCCTCCCCTCTCCCAGAGATTTCGTAACTTTTGCAGACTAAAACTCCTCAACTTCTTTGTTCCTCACCAGATAGAGAAGAATGAGTTTTCAGTCCAGGCCTACAAACATACTGCGTTTTGCTGAACTTCCATTGTTCGTTTGCATCCCAATTTGTCTTCCTGATAGGATAATGCACTGAGATCAGTTACCCCGGGTAACTCTTGATCTTGTCTCGGATGATGTCTGGGCCTATTCCTGCGTTCCTTGTGCACCGGTAACTCTTGTGGCCTTCAGCAGGAACGTGGGACGCATAAGGAATTCGGGACTTTGGCCCTCAATTTGCCTTTGAAACGTTGCACTGTGATCATAGCTACTTCTCTTACTCAAGTGAGGTGCTTTGGATTTGTTGAATTGCACTGTTTGTTAAAAATATGAGGCTAGCGGGCAGCCCTGCAAGCACTTAGTTTGTGTGAGTGGTCCCTTCGCATCTAGTAAGACGACTTGCAGAAGCGAGAGTTTGCAAGGTTGAGCTCCCGGCGGTTGCAGGTTGGGTGTATCAATCTGTGGAGTGCCTTATGCCATCTTGCATGTTCCAGTAAATTGCATGGAGATACACAGCTGGGTGCTGTGAACCTGGCGATAGAGCTCTTACATGACTCCTGCTTTGCCTAAGGGCCTGATACTCCATTCACTTACAATCCAAGGATGGGATTGGTAGCTTCCAAAAAATGGAAATTTATGTTTGCACTTCCTAGGGTGGGTCATCATAACACTAGCAGTTGGACCTAGCACAGTCCATTCACCGGTCCTGTTTATTTGGGGGGCAAGAGAGGAAAATTGGAGTAGGCGTTTTTTTCCCCATCTGGTCACGCCACCTCCCTCCCCCCAATATCTCTTCCTAGCAAGCGGGACAAAGCAGACAATAAGTTCCTGAGCCCACATAGGACACACAACAGCCCTGAACTAGTTTATGAAGAAACAAGAAAAGTTGTTTTGGAAAAATCCCCAACTGAAAAAAAAAACCTGCGAAGTTTCTTTTCAGCAAGCTTTGTGTAACAGTTCTTTTGCTTTATTAAATTCTGAGTAGGGCATATTTTGTTAGTAAATGCTGCAGAACAAGATACTACTACTGTTGATTTGTTGGGACCATCAAATCTAATGATGTCTTTATGTACCATAAGCTGTAATCTGTACCTTTTCTAAAGCCTGTTAAGACATCAAAAAGTGTGCGTCAATATTCCTGAAGTTTAATGTTTAAATAAACTACTTTTGAAATAAGTGGACTTTTCAGCTGCAGGTATTTTTTTATGAAACCGTATAAATGAATCTTACCGGGGTATTTAAATTGCCTTCTTGCATATGTGTGCGGTTGCACGTGCACAGTGTGCAGGCCTGCGTGTGTGTACACGTGCGCACACACACGACAGGAAGATAGAAAACTATTTCTTTGCATTTTGTTGCATTTATCCAAATGTGGCCAGCTGTGGCCTTCACCCACTTGATCTCCAGCGTGGAAGTGTGGCATACAGATATCTTGCATCCTGATTCAAGCAGGTGAGCCATCTCTCTTTGTTAAAAGGCCTGGGAACACATTCAGTGCTACTGCGTGTAGAGTAGGAGCAGCCCCTTTATGCACACTACCATTTCCATTACATGATGTGCTACTCTCACAAATAGATGTTGTCTCTTTTTGTGTCACCTCAACCCAGTGGTTTTATTCAAAGGTTGCCGTTCTAGGGGTTAGATCGCTGGATCAGGAATCCAGACTTATGGTTCTGCTACAGAAGTTTTCTTTAGCCTTAGGCAAGTCAATTAGCAGCTATGCATTTAATATTTGGATTCACCTTTAATCCAGAAGGGTTTCCATGACCTATAAAAACAGGTGTTGCATTACTCCTGAGCTATGCCCAGCCCTTTTGATGCCACTTCTTGCACCATGCTCTGGGATTACCCTCTTCTAGTGGCTTGAGGGCTTGTGAAGAGTTGCTCCATTAAGTGGAATAACTCATTTCTTAGCTCATGGAAAGGGTGTGCTTTGGTTCTTTGGCCTGTGTGTGAACATTTTTTTTCTTCCCTCTTGATGCTTATGCTAGTAGTCATATTGACTTCAGTGGGAATACTTGTGTAAGTGATTGCACAGGTTTTCAAGTGCTGGAAGATGCGTGGTTGCAAGAAATGTTGGAAGTCCTCGTTTGATGTCTCCTGATTCAAGGTATAGGGAATACGAAGAGGCAGGGTGCTAAAAAAGGAACAAATCTAGCCCATGAACTCTGAAAATGGGCTTTTTGAGAGTCAGATAGTACTTGCTTTCTTTGTTCAGCAGCCAACATGGGGAGCCACGGGCTCCAGAACTGCAGGTTGTGCACTTCTCCTAACTTTGCCTTATGCCACATTGCTTTAAAAAAAAGAAGAAAACAAAAAAACAAAACAAAGATCCCTTCCCTGGTGATAATGTTCGTGTTGGGCTTTTGTTCTGCTTAGCAAACAGCGTGACTCTGGTGTTTCAGGAATGAGCACGGCTCGGTTCTGCCAGCACAGCACTATTCTCATTAACCAGAAATGTCCACAAATAGAGAAGAGCATTTCTGACGCCTGAAGCTGAAGTTCAACCGGGGGCGGGGGAGCACGCCGCATTTCAGCCTCATGCAGCACAGAAGCTTGCTGGTTTTATTCCTTCAACTGTCATGACCCATAGAAGTTGCATCCCTCCATATCTAGTGCTTGGGTTCAGTGAGCTTGATCTTTCAGAAAGGCAAGCACAGCGTCAGTCTCGCTGAAGTCAGTAGGGTCCTGCAAGGGCTTAGCACTCCTGAAAAACAGGCTGTGCTGCTTGACACCTGACAAACACCCAAACTACAGCAGGAAGGTGGACTCTGGAAAACACTTCCTCCTTGTTTTCAGCCTGCATTAAAGCAGAACAAGTAGAGTGAGAGCCTTGGAAAACTTTATCTGGAGCTAGAACACCAGTTAAAAAAAGGATAGTTGTAGACACAAGTTTTTGTTCTAGCGCATTTAATATTTGGATTCACCTTTCATCCAGAAGGGTTTCCATGACCTATAAGAACTGGTATTGCACTCATCCTGAGCTATGCCCAGGCCTTTAGATGCCACCCCTTGCACCATGCTCTGAGACTACCTTCTTCGGATGGCCTGAGGGCTGGTGAAAAGTTGCGTCAGATCTATATTTATGACATCTCGTGAAATGTCTTGACTGATGTCAGTAGATGGACAGAGAAGTGGGTTGACTGGTCCTGCTTGTCTCCCTTCCAAGTACTTTTCTGTGGCTGGGAGCCCCGTCAACTGAGGGGCTCCCAGCCACAGGGATGAATCGCCCGCTGCCAGGCCCGCAGCAGGCAAGGCTTGCAGCGCTGGCAGCGTTCTCCCCGCTTCCCCTGCTGTAGTCACAAGTTTGGTGGCGGCAGCATCCTCCTCCCAGCCCCTGCTGCGAGCCCCATGGTTGGACCCCATATCAATCTATGATAACGCTTTCAGTGGAGGTAGCGTTCCTGGCTGCAAGGTTGTGATGGGATCCGATGCGCAATCCCGCATGCATGCTTCCTGCCGTGCACACGTGGCTTTGCAGGAGCTGCGATTGTGTGGCTTGCACGTTGGATCCTATTGTGCCTTTACCTGCACGTGTAGAGAGGCCCTGTGCTCCAGCAGGAAAGGTATAGCATAATAGTGAACCACGAGACTAGGTGCCAGGGACTAAGAATACGCCAAGTGGGGACTACTCCCGGGCCCGCTCTTTCCCCATAATAGGAGAGCTGAACCAGGGCATTTTACCCATCGGTGAAATGAGGCTAAGCTGCACTAGTTTGGTTTTTACCAGCTATCCAGAAAAAAAGCAGACCTGGAAGTAGTCACGGTGCTTCACTTGCTCTGCAGTTAAGCTGCCACCCACTCCTAACTTGCCGTAACGTGCTTGCACGTCCATTCCTGACCCCGGTTCCCGTGCCCCTTCCATTTGTTGTCTTGGGCAAATAACTTAAAAGGACAAAGTCAACCTGAAATCCAGCTGCTGCCAATAGCAGAAGTGAAAAGGTTGCAGGCAGGCTCCTGGAAAGCCTGGATAATTCATGGCTTCACTGGCATTTTTCTGTTTTTAAAATAATTGCACTTCCCCATTGCGGAGAGATCTACACCAGCAACAGGGGAAAACCGGAGCAGGCACAAAAGGCCAAATTATGCAACCCCCTTCCTGAGGATGAGTCCCTTCTTGCCCAAGAAGTCTGAAGTCAACAATGCGAAGAGCACGAGTAGTCGCTCCGCCCGGGTGACGAAGGATTGCCCAACTCGGCTTGGTGCTGACGGGAAAAAACACAGGAGGATGTTTTCTCGTCTACCTGGAGCTGTTGAAGCATCAGATATAACAGTCAGCAAAGCCCATCTCACGAGGGTATGATTCTTTCTGAACTTTGAAAGTGCGCCTTAGCATCCTGCCAAATCATGAAACGATGTGTCGCCGGGTCCGTTGTGAGGATTAACGTTTGCAAACAAATCGGACCGGAAAAATCTCAGACTAAAGAGTTTCCCACCAGAGAGCATCGTTCCAGCAGAACTGAAACACCTAACCTCATGGCTCATTTTTGTCAGAATTTCTTTTTTTTTAAGGGAAAAATAAAACAGGCAAAGCCAGGAGAGGATGAAGTCATTAGGGGAATTTATTTTAAATGGATTTCTTAAATTTAGCTACTTGGTTTGACTTATTTTTAGCTGAACTGTTTTATCCCTTCCTAGGGCCAGGGAAACTCATATAGCAAGATGTCATTCTTGAAATTGTTATTTCGGACCAGAACACCAGCTGGCATACGTAAGTGCAGCTCCAGAAAGGTCATACATTGTATAATCTCACAGACTCTGTTAGATTTGTGTGAGGACAGACCTTGAAAAGATTTTCCCCTGCCAGTCTTGGTTTGCTTCCCACTTTATTGTCTAGTTTAATTAAGTTTTAAGTGCCCTGAGTATCTGCATTTCCACCGGTTCCCTTTGAAGATGGACTTGATGGATTCATAAATGCGGAGATGACAATTTGTGTCAAAGGCTATTTTATTAAGGTTGGCTAACATGGGAATTTTCCAAAGTAGCTCTGCTGCTGCCAGCTCAAGCACTGGCATTAATCTAAATTATACAAGTGTGTTGCTTTCTGAGATCTTTAGTAGAAGAGTGGAAGGGAAGAAATCTATTTCCAATGCCATTGAAACTTATCTAGGTAACAGCTACATAACAGGAGAGAAATAACTGGACCAAGCCCTGACCGTCCCAGCCATTTCTTCTAAAAGTAGATTCTGAAGATGGGTTGAAACAAAGGGATAACAAATACTATGCTTGAAACAAAGGAATAACTAATTCTGCATTTTCAACCAATATGGCGCTCGAGAATACACTGCAACACTCATTCTGCAAAGCAGAATATATAGTGCAACCTTCAATTTTTTTTAAAAAAAAAAGAGAAGTAAGATGCATTTGAAAACCATGAGAACAACCCAAGAAAAAGCCACAAAGAGCAAGTGCTTCAGCTCAGCATGACAGCCCCAAAATACAGGAGGAGGAAGGCAAACAAGACTGATTTGCAGAAAAATGGAAAAAGAGCAGGATGTTTGGCCTCCTCCTTTGCAAAAGGACCACAGTAATACTCATGCAGGATACCAACACATAGATGTGCTGCAAGACGAGTTGACCCGGGGCCAAGTCCTGCTTTCAGGATGCACAAACGGGTTCCTGGTGCAGTCCACGGGAAGTTGAGCGTGCGTGCCTGAGTTAGTCCAAATGGGCGCCATTAAATGATACTTGATTTCCGGGTGCACTGCCTCGTTTGCTCAGGAGGGCTGGGCTTTGCCGTGTGCATCACCTGAGTGAAACTGGTTCCCTCATTACTAGCCGAGGAGCTGAGATGCTGGCGCCAGTGTTTGCTTAAATGCCACTGCCTCCATTTCCTCTGGACTTCCAGCTGAACCTAAGCAGTGAGGATACACAACTCTGGTCATCTTACTTGCAAAGAACCGGTACAATACAGCATAGCCTTAGAGGTAAGTGCTAGTTATTAGGAGCAGCCGTGGTTAGAGTGGGTCAGGAATTTTTCAATGGAACAGTTTTTTTCCATCCGAAAGTAAATGAGTTGAGATTCAAACTCTTCCTAGGACATTATCAGCTTTGGTTAGCATCCCATGGCGGGGGAGGAGATGAAACCGTGTAAAAAATGAGGCATTTTGCTTTTTTTCTAAATAAAATTCAGAGTTTTTCCATTTGCAACAACTTTCTGTTGCAATGCTTCCTTGCATTCACAGCTCTGACGCACTGATTTGCAGGGAGGGAAAAGTAAAAGCTTAAAAGGTCGGCCTAAACCAAACATTTCCAAATCATTTGCACACTTTTGATCTGTTCATGTTCAGACCGTGACCATTTTAAAATGGACTTTGTGGCTTGATTCCAGAAGGACCAGGAAAATCTTCCAAAATATCAAATTCTCCCAAAAATGGGAAAAGAGTTTCCTGCCCAGCTTGGACGGTGGTAACACTTTGGGAACCACAGACCCAGGCCTCCTAGCAGTAACGTCTATACAAAACAGCCCCAGTCCCCAAGACTGTAAAATCTAGATTGGTCTTATTTGCAGTCTAATCAGAGTTTTGATGCACTCCTCCCCACCAATCAATTAAAGTACCTATATAGCCATGGGATGACAAATAAATGATTGCCATGGATTAGGAACTAAAGACAGACCCCAAGAGGAGGGATACACGGTTAATTTTCAGCATCAACAGCAGTGTGCTCCAGTGTTTCGTACCAGGCCTGCTGTTTAATAAATGATCTGGAGAGGAGGCAGCAGAAAGGTGGAGAAGTTTGCAAGATAATACATAATTATTTGGGTTAGTCAAGTGGAGGAGATGGCGAGGCATTTCACAGGTGACAGCAGGCAAATTGGCAGCAAGCTGGCAGGTGAAATGCGAGGCAGCTCGCCTGGGAATGAATAATTTGAACTAATCAGACATATCGCTATGGTATGCTTAAGCAACAGAAGACCTCTATAGGAGCTAGGTAGGCAGAAAACTCACCTCACTATTAAGGAAACAGTAAAGCACAGCCACAACAAATCCCTGTAAAATAACACAACCAGATTAATTGATTAATTCCTAGCTTTACATTGCAACCTCAGGTCGGGTGCAGGGGGTTTACATCTAGATTGGATTTAATTTAAAGAAATATATTCCCCCCAAAAGTCGCTTGCTCCTACTGGCCTCCCTCTCCTTTGTACGTGGCATTCACGAACAAAAGGAAAATGCCTTTTTTTGCCTTGAAAGTGTGAAGTCAAACCGTACCTGGAATGACCCAACTGCCAGTTCAAGGAAGAGCTGGATTTCCATCGTGCCGCTCTTTGCATCTTCAGGGAAAAAAGCAAAAACGATGTAGTGAACTCCAAAGAGGGGGATGAGAAGGAGTGTTGATTTTGCGAGTCTCCTAATAGCAGAAATAAATGGGAAGGCACCATAAAATGGGAGAAAAGTATTGTTTTAAAGAAAAGCGGGGAAGGGAGGGAGAAGGACCTACTTGTACTGGTCGAAATCACTGGTCCTTCCTTCTGGCGACCTGAGCTTGCTCATTAAGATTCTTAAAATATTCACAAAAAGGTTGAAGTTAATCTGTAAAAACAACACGCGCAGAGGACAGGCGTCAGACCACAGAGCCCCCCGTGCATTAGCAGCCCCCGGCTGCACCCACAGCCTGGCTTCGCTGTTCGGGTCTAACCACGTCCATCTCTAGTTGCTCCCAGAGGGTGCAGTGATCTCCGGGGAACCCTCTTTTGAAGACTCAGGCGTTATATATACTCTGTTCTGCCCCTTTGTCCAGGGGTTTATTCCCACCCCCCTCCCAAGGCACAGCTAAATAGCTGTCAGGATTTATCACTAAAACTTAAATGGCTAAGGAAAGGGGGACCGTGCAGGCCTGTACAATAAGTGGCTTGCATTGTTTGACTGCCACCTATGCAAACCGCGGTTGCGAACAAGAACTGCTGAACGGCCCAGCTTGCCCAGGTGCAAATGAAGATGTTCAGAGGAGGGTATTAAAAAGACCATGTGCCAACCACTGTCACAAGCACAGTTTGCTCTGTCTACTGGGAAGCTGTGGGCTCCCAGATAGTGGAAGCAAAGAAACTGCAGGCAGCCCTGGCTTCATGAGGGTAGTGACTGCTGGAGCACTGCTTGTTTCCGTCCAGGAAAGCAGGCTAAAAATGCTGATGTGCTTCTTGGAACAGCGAAGCAAAACCAGTCCCTGCTCATTTGACCTGGCAGTCAAAGAGCAGAAATAACAAGATATAGTCGGATCCAAATTCAGTTCTCCTCTCTTGATAAGAAGTAATACAAACCAGATGGCAGCATGGGGAAATAATCTTGGGCTTATCTGTGTTCCACATCACAGCGCCTCGCATGCATGCCCTGTGCTCCACCAACCGCCCGGCTTGTGCCCCATGAAGCTGCAAA
This sequence comes from Caiman crocodilus, assembly GCA_030014935.1. Taxonomy (NCBI): domain Eukaryota; kingdom Metazoa; phylum Chordata; order Crocodylia; family Alligatoridae; genus Caiman; species Caiman crocodilus. The sequence continues at coordinate 21,671,260 of JAGPOW010003685.1, forward strand.
ACACACCGCGGCACTGCTGCTTTTAACCTTTTCCTCCACATATGCGAGTAAATCCGATGCCCTGTACTGGGAGGAGGTCTCAGTCTAATGGAGGTACACATGAAAGGGGAGCCTCTTCATACTTCCTCCATGTGCATCCCTTGCAAATGGGAGGATTGTGGGACACACTTGCATCCATTGCGAGGTTCCTTCGAGTTATGCCCGAGAGCATTATGTCACTGCAGCTTCCTCGGAGCAGACAGGCGTCTTGGGGTAGACCAACCAACTAAGCGTTTAGCTGGTCTAATAAGACATCACAGCTACCCAAAAAACCTTGTCTGCCCATGCCCTTAGACCAACACAGCTACAATCCAACCTTCCTCGGAGCTGCATCTAGTGCTGCTATAGCCTTTACACTGGCTCCTACATCTCTTGGACAGACCGGTGCCTCTCAGCTGGCCCTAACTAGTTTGGTGGGCTGGGATTAATAAGAGATCTGGTGGGAGAGGTAAGAGAGCTGTTAAGTGGGGGAATGGCAGAATTACAGAAATCTAAAGGCAGGACACAAGCAGAGGGAGCTGCCAGCTGACTTTCCCCAGGGTAGAGAGGCCTGGGAAGCTGTATGTGTTGATTTTCTCAGGGTGGGAGAAGGAGCAGTGCCAGGGAAGTGGTAGGCTGAGCCCTGGTGAAGAAAGAACAACTGGATAGAGAGACTGGGAGTCTTTCCTGGGAAGAGAAAAAAGTGTGGGGAAGGCTCAGGGTGGCTGCTTGCAAAAGAGGGCGGATGAAGAGCGACAGCAGGCACTGAAACAAGGGGATCCGTAGTGCTGCGCTGTTCTGGGGACCCTGTTCAAGAGAAATGATCTGCATTGGGATTTCAAGGATTACTTGCACCGTGTTACTAATACCCTGCTCTATGCTGGTATGATCCAAGCCCTGAGAAAGCCTTGAGACATAAGCATCCTACAGCTCTGGCACCTGCTGCAAAGACAAACTCAGGCAGTAAAATGTACGTGATACATGGTGTAGGGTTTTGAGGAGCCTTGGAGGGGGAAACTGAGGCAGGAGCGGCTCAGGAAGCCTGGTGTGATACTCCTCCCCAGGCTCAAATTGACAATTTTCATTCAACCCCTTGAGCTCTGCAAATATGTTTGTCTTGTGGTTGGCACTGGAATCACCCCCATCCTTGTTTAAACATGGACAGGGGTTGGTATTTAAGTACTGGTCTGGCGAAGACCTGCCTGGCCAGTTGTGCATCGGGGGAGTTGAATGCTTGTTAATGAACCCAGGATTTGGCCTGGCAGAGCTGTCTAGCGCTCCCTCGTGCTCACCCAAGTGATACCTAGGGTCATGGTTTCCGAAATGTGAAATGCAAAAGCCCCTAGCGAAGTCCGGCTTCCCCATTCCACTCCCCAGGTGGACTTAATTATAATGAATCATATGGTTCTGCACCAGAATATCAGGAGGCGCTAAGTCACTGGCAGGGCGGCTGGGATCTGGAACCAACTTCCAAGAGAAGTGGTGCTGGCTCCTACTCTGGGGGTCTTTAAGAGGAGGCTGGATGAACACCTTGCTGGGGTCGTTTGACCCCAGTACTCTTTCCTGCCATGGCAGGGGGCCGGATTTGATGATCTGCTCAGGTCCCTTCTGACCCTACCAACTGTGAAACTATAATTGTAGAGATATCATTGGCACGACTGGTGTTCGGATGGACTGCACGTGGACCGTCTCCATCCTACTGAGACAACGGCCCACCAACTTGACTAGTCTTTAAGAACCCTCCACGCAACCGGGTTGAACGTGCACCACCAAAGATACGGGAGTCCCGTGATCAAAGTCAGGACATCGAGGGCCACGTGTCCACCTGCAGGCCACCCATTCCGGGCTCCCCGAGCCGCGCAGCGCAGCAGTCCCGCGTGCGCTGAATACTAGTGGGCGGAAGGGTCTTAGGGCAATGCCTCTAGCCTTCGGCAGAGAGTACTTATCCCAGCGGTGCACCAGCACCGTATCACGTGGAATCCAGCAGGGAGCTGGGCCTGTGTTTGAAAAGCAAAAACCGCTGCTTATGTAAGACAAGTTGTTTTTGGCTTCGCTGGGAGAAGCAGTGCCGAGGCGGAGGCACAAAGGTTATTGTGCTGAGATCTTCAGCTCCTCTGCACCCCCTTCATTGCCTTCCCGGGAACAGTCCAAAACAAGCTTCCACAAGCCAGCTGAAGTGCCTGCGAAATCAACAGGATGTGGAAACCTGATCCCCGCTTGGCCGATGCTGCTGGGGAGGAAACTCAGAGGAATCCGTGTGAATTTAACCCTAGAGGCAATCCTTACAGACCCGGATCCCGCTGAGCAAAACGCTCCCGGGGAGTTATTCCCGTACTGCACCAGCAAAGGGGCGTGCGGAGCATCCTGTTGTTGATGTGGCTCTAAAACCTGTTGTGCTGATACTCTCTGATGTCCCGGTATCTGGAAGTAGACTTTTCAATGCACTTGTCCCAGGACAGACTTACAAAAATAGACAAAACGACAGGGCCTCTGATGATCCACCAGATAGCAGCTTTGGTATTAATGTCCCAGCACCTGCAATAATAGAAGAAAAAGAGGTCCTTGTTAAATCACCCTCTGCTAACAAAGCTCACCCTAGGACTTAATTTCAGAGCGCTTCAAATAGGTTTCCGTGCCTTTTTTTTTTTTTTTCACAGAATAATTTCCCACAGGTATCAAAGCCAAAACTTCTAGGAGACCAGGTTCACACCTGTTCCTGATAAAATGGCAGATTGCCCTTCAAAATAAAGCCCAACTCTATTTATCCAGAAGTCTGGGAGGAAACACCTGAAACCTTCATAGAAAAAAAAGGTTTCTCTGATTATAGGAGTCAAATGCAGCCTTTGAAAGAGTTATATAATGACTCCATCAGTGGAGCACAAAAAAAAGATGCCAGGCGGCTTTCAAGCTATCAGGCTCAACTGCAGGACCGTCAAGTGGGTGCAAAACTGGTTGCAGGGCAGGACACAGAGAGTCCAAATGAATGGATCGGTGTCATCCAGGCGAGATGTGGGCAGCGGTGTACCGCAGGGGTCAGTCCTTGGCTCGGTGCTTGCCCAATGGCCAAGTTCACGGACGACGCCAAGATGTGGGGTTGTGCGGATACACCTGCAGGTAGGCTGCAGATACAAGCAGACCTAGACGGGCTGGTGTGTTGTGCAGAACAGAACCAGATGAGGTTCAATGTAGAGAAACGCATAGTGCTGCATCTGGGAAGGAAGACCCTCCCCAGCACACCTACAGGCTGGGCACTGCTAACCTGACCAGCACTACAAATGAAAGGGGGTAACAATAGACCCCAGCATGAACATGAGCTGTCAATGCGATGCAGTACCCACTAAGGACAATAAAACTCTGCCGTGCATCAATCAATGCATCTCCAGTAAATCCAAAGAAGTGATTCTCCCGCTTTCCTCAAGATTGGTGCAGCCACAGCTGGAGTATTGCGTCCAGTTCTGGGTGCCGCACTTCAACAAGGGCATGCTAAAGCTTGAGAGGGTCCAGAGAAGGGCCACCCACGTGATCAGGGACTTGCGTGGCAAGCCATACAAGGAGGGGCTGAGGGATCTCAGACTCTTTAGCCTAAAGAAAAGAAGGCTGAGAGGGGACCTGATTGCAGCTTACTGCTATATCAGGGGCTAGGCAAACAACTGTTCACCAAGTTGCCCTGGGGGAAAACTAGGAACAACGGCCACAAACTCCTGGAAGATAGTTTCAGGCTGAACATTAGGAAAAACTACTTTACAACTAGGGTGTCCAGGCTATGGAACAAGCTCCCCTCAGAGGTGGTGCAATCATCTACCTTAGAGGTCTTCAAGAGAAGACTGGGCAGTCACCTGGCTGGGGTCGTCTGGCCCCAGATGTCTTTCCTGCTCATGCAAAGGGCTGGACCTAAGGATCCTTTGGGGTCCCTTCTGGCCTATGATACTAAGAGCCCATCCACTAGGCTTGAAAATGCTGCCTAGCTGTAGACCAACCCTCTTTGCAAGGGCCTGAGCATCCTTTAAACCTGACCTAGTCTCAATGAGGGTTTCAGGATCCCTGCAGCCTCTGGCCCATTGCTGAGTCCCAATGAAGTGAAGTATCATTCACAGGACCTGCAGAGCAGAAACAACTAAAGGTGCTTTTCCTGAGAAGGGCAACCCTGGCAGCAGTGTGCACACGCCGATGCGGCTTCCCTCAACGAGTACAACACGTATGGAATTGAAATGCCTTACCCTATATTTTCACGTAGCTGCCTGGCAATGGCCCATGTGATAACAAATACCATCGGGGCTCCTGCAATTGCAAGAGCCAATTATTGTTCCAGATAAAGTGGCCTCAAATAAATCAGTAATAATCAAACAATTATTTTTATGGAAAAGAGACACAGTACCCCATCCCAGGGCGATGAACCACCAGAAGAACTTCCTTTCGGAGAAGAAGGAAATAACCAGGAGGGCGTGGAGATACAGGCCCTCCACCAGAAGCCAGCTGTAGTTAGCCATAATGCAATACTGAAAGAAGATCATGATGATTTTACATCCAGCCTAAAGAAACAGAGTAGAATTAGCTTCTGCTGCATGTTCATCTGCATTCCTGCGGAGAGACGTCTCAACGGATAAATGAGGATGCATGCTCATTGTGGGGGCAAGTGATGGTCTTAGTCTGTGTGTCTGCATGATGAGAAAGAGGAGGAACAGTGGGCAGGTGCTGGCCTGGGACTCAACAACTCAGGTGTCATTCCCTGCTACACCCTCGACATCAGTCATATTGGGCAAGCTATGAGCCCATAACATCTGAGATGCATCTAGGTCCCACTGATTTCTTCGTCTCTCTGCCTCAGTTCCCAATCTATAAAATGGAGATAATAGCCCCCTCTACCTCCCAAGGGGGTTGTGAGAATAGATCTAAAAACTGGGGGATGGCCAGATACAATAGTAGTGGAGGCAGTAAAGGGTATCTTAATTTGACCGTCTCTGAGAGGCCACGACTGAATGAGATATGGATATGAAGGCCTGATTTCCGCTAGCTCGTGGGTTTGAGGTCATTGCCCATTACAATCAGTAGTGCTGCCACTGATTCACAAAGTTGTTTGGCTTTTTTTCTTCTTTTTATCTCTTTTTCAGTGAAAAATAGACACCGACTTTTAAAGGGAAAATTAACTTTGGTTGAAATGTTCTCATTGCTCAGCTGCCCAAGCAAGTTCAGGCTAAGACTTTGCAATATTTTTATTTTTCAGTTAACACTGATTTGCTTTTTTGGTTTAGAAAACTGAACATTGCTCCCCCCCAAAAGTTTTATTTTGTAGCATATTTCAATACAAAATGTAAAATTCAACACATTTCAGGTAAAGCAGGGGTCACTTTTTGACCAGCTCTTGATTCACACTGTGTTGCTGGCAACATTCAAGTTAGTTTTGATTCTTACAATATTTGGCGTGGTTTCCTCCAGCCTGACCTGCCAGAATATAGAGACTGCATGAGAATCTTAGCTTGCAAACCTAAGCTTACAGCTCTTTTCGTTGTGGAGAAAAGCTTAAAAAGTTGAAATCAGTGCATTTCAGAAGCTCAGAAACTATATGCCAAGTAAAAAGAGCACGGACTTATTTTCTTTTTAAAAAAATAGTTGTGATTTTTAAGTAAATCTCATGACTGTCGGGCCTGGCTGGGAATTTTGGGGGGCTTGGAGTTGGCAACACTGCTAGGGCCAGTGCAGAATCAACGTGTTCTGCCGTGTTGCATTGCATGATGCTGTCTTCAACTGCTGTGATATCTAGGCCCTTGCTACTAGTGCGCTAATGATGTGAGTAAGGAGTATGACCCCCTGCGCTCAACAACACAAGTGCAGCCCGTTGGTAGAAGGAAGGTGTGTTGCTGTTGTGCATGCCCTGCCTGGTGTGGAGAACCCCGAGCACTTCTGTAAAGAAGAGAGGAGCGCTGAAGGAGGTTGCGGGAGACACGGAAATAGTGCCAGTTCTCTAAAACCCGCAGACCCTCTGCCTCTTGCGCTGCAGACTGCTGAGAGGCTTGAAGCCCCTTGGGGCTGGGGTGGGGAAGCTGAGTTGGGGAGCAAATGCCACACAGTTTCCTCTGCACGAGGTTGATTCCTCAGTGGAAATGTGTAGGAACTGCCATAGGCAGACAAGGCTCTTTGGGTCAATGTGATACCTTTATTAGACCAACTAAATAGTTGGAAAATTTAGATGGTCTAATAAAAGATATCACATTGACCCAAAAAGGCCTTGTCGGCCTATGTCTTTAGACCAATGCAGCTATAACCATCGCTGCTTTCATAGCCTCCATCCTTCCTGGGAGGGAGAGACAGTGATGCAAAGCTGCAGGGGAAGCCTTAGGCTGCATGGCCCCTGGCAGGGAGCACCCTGCCTTTGCAGGTGAGCAAAGACAGCCCTTTCTCCTCGCGTGTCTTACCAAACCCCCCACAGCACACAGCCGCAAACGCTTTCTGAAGGTCTCACGTGAACATCTGGCTTCATTGAAGTCAACTGCAAAACTCCAGTTGACTGCAACGGAGCCAGGAGGTAGCCTGATTTCTTCAAGCATTTCACCCTGATGCCCCAGGGAGAGGAGGATGAACCCCAATGTCTAACCCAAACTTGCACAATGGTGGTGAGACTTTCAGCTCGACACAACCAGCATACCGAATACAGGGACAGGGGAAAACAGAGGAGAGTAGCATTTGTTAAAAGCTTTCTCCCCCCTGTAGCTCTGCATGTCAGGGCTCTCAGCCCCTTTCCTGTATTGCCATTACTCTTGCTGAAATCCCAGGGGAGTCCAGGGTTTTACCATGTGAGCGCCGCAGTAGTTGACATCCTCGGAGGAAAACAGCATGGCGTCCTTGATGAAGTTTGACAGGGCGCGTAAAATAAAGGATGTGAACAGGTGCATGTGGATGTAGTTCCTTGTGCAGTGGAGTCTTCTGTGCCCGAAAGAGAGAAATCCTGTGTAGTTAATGCTGCCCAGACAAGGGAGGGCTGGCTGATCTCAGCATCAGGACGCTGCCTGGGCTCTCGACTTCGAGAACTGGCAGGACCTACTCAGCCCTTTATCCTTCAGAGGAAGTCTGAGTGAATCCCATTCCCTTGTCTGCCCTACAGGGTTCTTTCAGAAGGAAACTTTCAAGCCACATTTGCTCTGCACAGACACTAATCTGAGCACTGCTGTACAAGTGAGCATTTGCTCTCTTTTCTTTGGTCTGCTTTCCTTTCCCACCCCCTTTCTGAACTGTGGTGTGTGTGCCAGCCAGCTGTCTTTATACGCAGCGTGGGTCACGTTTTGCTGATGTTGTCTATTCTTTGCATTTGCCTTCAACGTGTTGAATCCTATGTGAAGTCAGTGAGCCTTTGCAGGCTCAGGACAATGGTTTGCAAAATGTTTGCAGTTCCTTCTGCACAGAGTGTGCTTTACTGACATCCATTGTCAGCTAAATGCAGTCGGTTGAGTAGCCAGCCAACGCAGACCGCCAGAACACACACGCTACAAGTGCTTATGGCAAAACTGAGAGCAGATTTGGCCCGTGTAAATCTGAAACACCTTCTCTGAAGCCAATGCATTGTGACACAGAAGAGAATTTCACTCAGGCCGTAAATAAGAAAGGAAAACTGAGTGTAACTGGAAGAGAAAAAAAAATCTGTCTGCTGCTGAGATCAGTTACCATGGGACAGAAATGATGGCAGCTCCACCACTTGGAGCATTTAAAAGAGAAATAACACACTACAGGGCCGGAGCAGTGAACGCAGACTACTTCTGCCTCTAGTTTCTAGAACGGTTGTGAGACTGTTCAACCATCTATGTTCCTGTGAAAGCAAGCATATTCATTTGGGTCTGGGAGGGTTAGTCAGAGGTTTTGCAAACAAAGAAGGTCCACTTCTCCTCACCTAAAGGCTGCCAGGACCCCCAAGGCTATCATCAGCGTCAGGAGGGAAGTGCTGTATCCAACCGTGTACATGGTCTTCAGCTTCATGAAATAGGTGCGCTGCAAAAGAGATGCCCATGGGCATCTTCACTCTGAAGTTGTACAGGACCAACAGCAATCAGGGCTCTCTCTCTAATGCAGGGGCAGGCAATTATTTTGAGCGGAAGGCCACTTACTGAGTTTTGGCAAGCTATTGAGGGCTGCATGATAGGCAGCAAAGGGCAGATAAATATTAATTTTCTACATTTTTTAGGGGCCCTGCGGGCTTGATAGAATGGCTTGACGGGCTGCATCCGGCCCGCGGGCCACATTTTGCCCACCCCTGCTCTGACGTCTCACCCTTAGGTCCTTTAGCTGACCTACAACCATCATGCTGGGGACCAAAGCCAAAGGAGAGCTTCAGATAGGGGTCTGGTGTTCAGTCTTTTGAGGAGCAAGGGGGCACATCCACCCACTCCAGGCTCCATCTCATGCCACAGCCATTAAACCATGCTTTCTCTCTGTTGCTGGTTTACAGTTTCCCTCCCTCCCTTGCCCCAGATCATTAAGCAACACATGTTAAGTCACAAATAATAAATCAGACTCACTCTCTCCTCATTAGTAGTGTCATTCACATCATAGCCACAGGCAACATCTGGTCTTGGAAATGTCTCGGACCAACCTTCACTGGTGCAGTTCCGATACACGAAGCCTGTATTGTGGCAGCAGTAACAAAGCGAGATGTAATCGCTCACTATTATGCGAGGGTGATTATTCTGCTTAATGATCAGTAACAAGCAAATACCAGCATGCCAACAGCAGCGCTGAATAGCTTTCTCCACAGCGTGCAGACAGCACAGCTGGAGGTGGGATGCAGCGAGGAGCATGAGCACCTTCTTGAAGCAGGTAGTTCTTGAACAGAGGCAAAATGAACCAACAAAACACTGACCCTAACCTAGGAGTGCTTAGCGCTTGACCCAAAACCTACTGAAGTCAATGGAAAGACTTCTGTTCTCTTCTAAAAGATCTGGGTCAGGTCCATAATCCTGCACGGTGGAAGTTTATGCAACTGGGTTCAACAGGACCTGGGCCATATATACTTGGGCCCTAAAAAAGTCCACCTCTCTCTTCTGTGTTGGCAGATGTTCTTACTAATAAAGCCCTAGACTCAAACACCTGAGAGAACGGTGATGCTCAGACATGGTCCATCTACTCTGGACCATGGTATCCTATAGGTTAAGATGCTCAGTCCCTGGATACCTGAATTCAAGGCCCATCCATTCTTCAGGCTTTTGTGGGAGGAGGAAATTGAGCTGGTCTAATAAAAGATATCAGGTTTAGCCCAAGAACCGTGTCTGCATACAGAAGATACAGTTGCATAGATAGGGCCGTGAGTGAACTATGTTGATACCCTATTTGCCCAGTGTATTTGTGTGGTTCTGGCTGTTCACACACCCGGGGATGGTTGTGATGCATATGTTAACTGAAATATAAATAACCGTATTCTATACAGCTGGTATTTGTTGGCTTGACGATCTGGGAGCAACAAAGCTGTGACTCACAGAGTCACAGATCCAATTCATCCCATGGTCAAATCTGCCATTCTCGTGAAGGTGCCTAGGTTAGACGTCTTTATAAGGATTTGTCATAACCCGATGATGAGAGAAAATGGTGATAGATGGAGTGCCAATGGCTCTGCTCATCCCATAGACGATCTCTGTTATCCCATTCTAAGGCGGGGCAGGCAATTATTTCGGGCCGAGGGCCACTTACTGAATTTTGGCAAGCCATCAAGGGCCGCATGACAGGCAGCCAGGGGCAGATAAATATTAATTTTCTAAATTTTTTAGGGGCCCCGTGGGCTGGATACAATGGCCTGGTGGGCTGCATCCGGCCCGCGGGCCGCATTTTGCCCACCCCATTCTAAGGTGATTTCTGATCTTTAACATAACTATAAGCACATGTGCGTTTGCAGGATTTTCAAGGGGAAACAAAAGCACCTGATTTGTGTATTTGTCCCCCAGCAGCCAGGGGAGAGCTTAGCTCTGTGAACTTCTAACCTAGGTTCAGCCTTTCTTGGAGGAATAAACCACACCTGTGTGCTTTTCTACTTTGTAGCAGGAGCACAGCATCTAGCCGACCGTATCACATGCAGGTTTCCGAGAGGCTTCCAGCAAGACCTCAGTTTCTGATCTGATGCATTTCATGAAGCAAGAACAGGAACAACCCCCAGGACTAAGTGCTCGACCTTGTGTTAGGCATTAGCAAGGCAAATGAAATGGAGACCCTATAAGCTGATATCAGATCACCGGAGGAATGTGTGACCTTAACAGGCCGCTAGAGTGGCCATCGGTACCCACCCAGAGAAGTACTTTGGCCAAATAAACAGAGCCTTGGTAAAAGCAATAGCTATGTGCGACAGTCAGACAAGCTACTACCCATCTCCTCCGCTCTAAAGATATGGGGTGAAATTCTGACCCGAGGAAAACTCCCCTGGCCTCTAATCAGGACAGGATTTTACCCAGGGAAAGGTAAACTGCTGTCCGAACAGGCGTGGTGCAGGGTAGAGCCGCTTTGCTCTTCTCTGTCTTTTACTGTGCTCTTCCTACAGAGGAGCATGACTTAGCAAGGTCCCGTGCAGCTGTGTAATGACTCTAGCCATTGCCTGGCAGATTATTGTTTTCCTTGGAAATATTACAGGGAGGGAAACTATATTTGGGCACTTGTTTTGCCGCAGACTCCAGGATCTAACTTAGCTGCTTTATTTTTCTATAGTCTTGCAAGACGTGTCCAAAACTGAAGGGTCAGAGAGAGAAGCATGAGATGCACGTGCATGAGACTATCAGTGGGAATTTACAGGGTAGGAGTGAACATAAAGTCTGAACTGTTGCTCCATTGTGGATGATCCTATAGTGAGACGCCATCTGCACTAACTACGGGTCTGAGTTAACGGTCCCATAGGAAAAGAAGATGTATAACAAAGGCTTTGATCCTTGCTTGGCTGGAATTACAAATGTGTTATACGTCTATTTATGAAAGTCGTGCTGCAGCTAATTTCTCTGGAAGGATCAGGCTTGTGGATTTTTGAGTTCATGTTTTCCATGTTCTGTTGTAATACAGCTGCAAAGTGAAAAAAATCAAGCATCTTAGGAAAAACTCCCACTTTCCCCTTCCTGTCCCCACACCCTACCAGCCTGCCTTGAAACTTGACTGCAAGCATCCTTGACTGGGAGGTGCAGAATGTGTGTTTCCAGCCCATGGTGATAAGCAAGATAAGGAGGATCAAAACGCACTGCTTAGAAGTGTGCTTATAACCTACAGTACTGATTGCAAAGAAGGGCTTTAAGTGTGTCAGAGGACAAGGCACGATAAAAAAGGGCATGTGCAGATGTGTTGGCATCTGTTGTCTGTCTGCTTAAGTACAGGGCTTTAGGGGAGGCATCAAGAGGAAGGCATAATGTTGGCATCTATGGGCACAGATTTCTTATGAAAGATTTCTACTCAGGAAATTGTGATATGCTCTCCTTTATTCCCTCTGTTGAGTCTGTGTCCATCTGAACAGGCAGAAAGTTGAGCGTTCAGATCTCCATCCAAACTTCACCGGTGCCACACTGTATTTGGGTCCAGATTTTCTTTTCAATTCAGCACGATGTTGGGCCAGCCAAGAAGGCTGAGAGCAGCTGCGGATTTCCTCTTCTAGCACTCACCAGTATTTATGACTGCTTACAGACCTAAAAACCCTTCCAGAAACTGCACTCTACTTTAAACTCCATGCACCTTGACACCAAGCCCAGCATATGCGCAGAAGTAGCACGGTGTTGGTCCTGGCTTGCTCAATGTCTGTATGGAGTGGGCATTTCTGCAGGGCTTTTTTTGCACTTTTATGTAACAGCTGATTGAATCTCCTTTAGGTAAAAGCTCCAAAAAGCCCCACTGAAGTGCCCAGTCTGTACAGACACCGCAGAGCTGTGTTGAACTAACCCACGGTTTCTTCCTGTAAAGCGCAAGGGAGAAGTGGAGTTTCCATGTCTGGCACTGCTGACAGATTTAGTTCAGACCCGTTTGCATCACTGCCATGTGGTTCTTTTGCATTTGCGGACATCGGTTTCCTTTGTAGCTAAGTGACCAGCCGAGCAAAGTTTTGGCTGCTGTGTTTTCCTGTGAGGTAGGCAATTTTAAGGGGAAAAACAAAAATTTGTCCAAGACGTGGCAGCAACCTTGCGAGATGCCGGAGTTACAAGCCAGCAGAAAGCGTGCTGCTAATTTGGATTCAAAACAATGAATGAAACAGGTCAAAAACAGGATCTCTGCCTGTGGACTCTGTCTTGAAGCCTGTATCTTTGATCATTGCTTATTAGGAGTGACTCACAGCAACACTCAGCCTCTGCATAATCAGGGCAAATTAAGTTAGGGTTGTTAGGCTATCTCCAGAATAATGGGACACACCCTAGATTTCAGATCAGGCAACCTTTGGATGTTCAAACCTTTGCTTGGTTGGGAGGACTCCTCTCTTTTGATAAGGACACCTCTGTTTTTGACTGAGCCAACTTGAGGTGCGTGCAGAAGTTGCGGGGGGTTGCCATTTAAAGTGCTTTATTGCTGTATCTTCACAGAAGCACACGGCTTTACAGCACTTTAAAAATGGGTACCGCACTTTAAATTAACCCTTGCTCAATGAGGTATTAAATTTGCAGCCCTGGATTTTACAGCGCTTTAGCAACCTACAGCACTTTAAATAACGCTGGTCAAATTTCTGACCAGTGGAGAAGCCCCAGCTGGCTGCAGGGTGTTTCCTGCCTCCAAGCCTGGAAAGTGCAGAGAGGTTCAAAACCACCCTGCTTCCCTGCCCCCGCGGCCTCCCTCTCCCCACCCACAACACCGCACTTCTATCATATTTAAGAGTGCTGTAACTTTATAGTGCTATAAAGAGAGCTCTAAATCAGGGGTTCCCAAATTGCGGTACGCATACCCCTGGGGTATGCAAGACGTCTCTGGCAGGGTGCGTGGGAGAAATGATGTCATGGCAAATTTGATTTTCATTCTAATACTAATTGGCATTTGAGGGGTTAAAATATAAAAGGTATGCTGGTAGGGGTACTTGAGCAGCGGGCAAACCTGGAAGGGGGTACGCAATAAGCAAAAGTTTGGGAATCTCTGCTTTAAATCACAGCGCTGCAAAGGAGCACTTCTGTACACACACGTGAGCCGCTCCCTCCAGTGGCTGAAACAGAAGGTTTCCAATCAGACCTAAGAGAGACTTGTACTTTTATGGCCAAAGATCACATGAGACCTGACTGCAGTTATGTCAGGAAGAGGTTTCCTCAGATATTCAGACCTTCCTAAATGTTACCCTTTATGCTAACATAGAGCTGCGGGGGTTAGCAGGCAGTTTCTTAATGTTCCTATGCTCCTATGTTCGCTATAGTCATGTAATAATTTGAATAGTTCGTAGATTCATAGTTTCATAGTAGGTAGGGTCAAAAGGGACCTCAGCAGATCATTAAGTCCGATCCCCTGGCATGGGCAGGAATAGGGTTTTCTTCAAAATAGCTGAAATAGGATGCACAAATTTTAAAGATCATCAAGTACTCCTCTTCTTCTTATGCTGAATCTATCTTACTTTGGCTCCTATCTGCCTCATAGTTGAATGCCTTCTTCCATAAAATAATTGTTAAAAGAGTGGCTGGGTGTTTTTATGTAAATAAGGGATCACATTGAGTTATGGTATTTTGACATGTTTCATAACCAGAAAGACAAACCAGCCTTTTATCATTTGGGGGCACTGTCAGATGAAGCAGAAATGACTGCATTTTCAACATCTATTATTTTGTTAGTGTTGATCCAAGCAAAAGGTAGGGAATGGCTAATAAAAAAATCAGCCAAACTTCCTGCCAAAACCTGATGATTCCTAGAGCTTATTGCAAGCAAATTCCACCCGCACATCTACCTTCGATATCCCGAAAATAAATGATAGAACAAAGCGTTCCTTGACTTTCCCACTTCTGCTGCTCGGGAAAAGGATGGTGTTTTCCACCCTTGAGAATCCCCTTTGACCCAGCTACCTGCTTTTTATTACCACATTTAATTTCTGCATTTCTCTCAGCCCGGCCAAGGAAAAAGAGCCTAGTTACTTCTATTTTTGTTTCAAGCCTGTTCCATTTTCCAGGTCTGCCTTAGCACCATGCTGAACAATATTCAGGCTGCAAACACTGCCTAGTTATGGTCATTGGCCTTTGAAAAAGTGGGCTGTTGGGGTGGGGGGTGTCAGCTGTAGGGTTTGTGAAAAGCCTGACCTGAAAGTGTCCGCCAAAATCTGACATTTAATTTGAAAAAGTAATGTTTACCGTTACCTTTTTTCCCAGTGAGGATTTGGAAGAATTTGGGGCAGTGCGCATTGACCGTCTGTCCGAGCGGGGAAGAAGGCCAGCAGCTCATGTTGTCCCACATTCCCGCACATCTCCCTACGGTGGAATAACAAGACATCAGGCCACAGACTCGATCGCTAGCGTAGACCAAGCTATGAAGACCATGAGAAGAGTAGACTATGCTAGAGTAGACGACGCATTCAAGACCATGAGAAGTAAGCTCTGAAACTGCTTTCCGGGGGACTGGTCCTTCTACTGCTGAACCCAATGGCAGCAGCATGGAGACCCGTACTCTGTTCACTCTCTGTATGAAGGATCATCCGTTTCCAGGTAATACGGAGACGAGAGAGGGATCCCAGGTGCCAGGTCTGATTCGAAGCATGCTGAAATCAGGGGGAGTCTTTTCATCAACTCCAGGGGCTCTAGAGCAGGCCGTTGGCCCTTGGTCCTGTCACTGCCTAAGTAGCTTGGGAAGAGGAAAGAAACCAGATCTGAATATTTTTAGTCACCTCAGCAAAAGCCGCTGCTTGGACAGACTCTCATGTTTTACTTACTTGTATAAATACAAAAATGTGCAACTCGACTAGTATGGTAAACAGCTATGACATTATACCATGGCAAAAGGAGAAAGATGTTCACTGGAGGCCAGGCTTTTGCAAGCACAAAGTCTGTTGACCTTTTTGGCACCTCTTTCACTAGTGCTGAGAGGCGGTTAGAGTGAATAATGCTAATGAACAAGTTTCTGGGCTCAGCTGTGGCTCTCAATTACTTTACCTGCTGTAAGAGCTCAGAAGTTAATTTAGCAAGTCCAGAAAAGCAATTACTGTGATTAGAAAGGAAAAGAATTGCACCTGCCACTTACAGGTCAAGGAAAGGGATCATGCATTCCCTTCCAGAGACTGGGGAGATATGAATGAGGCAAATTAATGGTAATAGTCTCTCTGGCACAAGCCAGGTCTTGAACGATTTGTGGTTTGAACCTCATTTCCCACCAGTTATTTCAGTCGGAGACCCCACCCTTGAGCTATCATTGAACCGGAAATCCCACTGCACTGTACGGTCCTATATTTCTGTGTATTTAGGGATGCAGCTTTTGTGACTCTCTTCTCTGTATTGCACCTTCAAATCACCAAGGACTCTGCTGCCTGCCATGACTAGCACACCATCTTATACATGTGCTCGGAGCCTGTTCTGATGACTTCTAATTAGAATGCATCGCAGCAGACTCGATTAATTGAGTCTGCAGGAGCGTGCTAATTAGCAAGCTCCAGCAGCCGCGGTGTCATGTGTATTTAGTGTCCCTGTGCTTCGTTGCAGTTGGCAGGAGTGTTTTAACTAAAGCTTGTTGAACGAGTTTTAGTTAAAGCGCCTCTGCTGCCATTTGGACGCGTGGGATGCTGAGCACACGAGACACTGCAGGCGCTTTAATTGGAGTGGCCCCCGAGAGCCCCCTCCCGCACCCTGGAGCAGGGGCGAAGACACCCGTTGCATGTTGAGTGCCCGGTGGGAGGCTGAGAAGAAGCTCTCCCTCTGCTTTCCCCCTCTTTTGTGGGGACCCTAGCATTTTGGCTTTTTCTTGTGCTGTTCTCCCCTATTACGCAGGGATCAAACTGATGCAAGCGAGCTGTTTGCTCCCCTCGACTGGACTGAGGGAACAGGCCCCTTTGCTGCCTGTGATTAATATCTGCTGTTTCCTGAAAGGCAGCTGCGGCACTGCTGCAGTTGCAAGCCAGGGAGCCCGTCCTGCCGGGTGCTGGGCACCCCTTGCATACCCTGAATGCTTGTCCCTCCCTGGAAAATGCTCGGCATTTCCTTCAAGGCCTCTGTGCAGCTTGGGCTTCCTCGGGCCAACACAGACTGTCTCACACTCCAGATCTGCCGCCTCCTGTTTTCCCAATGATCTCTTCCTGTGCAATAAAAAAGACTAGAAACAAGGAGCTTGCTCACAGCCACTGGTTTTCAGCCTGGAGCGTCTCACTTCGGCGTTTACCCGCCCCGGCAAATGCTTATGGCTCAGCAGCCTCGTTTAACAGGCGGCGATCAGTCAAAGCCGAATGTTAGCATGGGTGAGGTCAACATTTAGCTCTGCCCGGGTGGCTGGAGCGCAGCCCTCCGTGCTGACAGCGCGGTACAAAACCTGACCAGCAAACTGTTGTGGCAACTCCTTTGTTTCCCGGAGAGCAATGTGCAGTGCAGCAGTGGGGAGCTTGTGGTATCAGGAGCAGGCTTCCTCCAGGGAATAGCATAAATAAGTTTGCTACTTTGGCTCTTGGACAGAGAAGGCAAGACTCTCCACCGGCAAAAAGGCATCAGCAGCAAGATGTCACTGGCCAGCTGAGATATTTCTCCTTGAGGAGGGATTTCTCAGCTGCAGGAGAGCTGGCATAGCTGGCTCCTATGCCAGCTATCGGCCCTTTCTAGGCAGGATGTCAGGATGGGGCCAGAGCCCAGCTGCGCTCTGCCGAATCTTTCAACGATCGACAGCCCTTGGTTTCTTGGGGACAGGAGGCAGCTGGCATAAATTAGAGCAGTCCCTAGGCTGCTCTCCATTATGTCAGAAGGAATAGAGATCCCAGTTCGCCGGCAACCCCCAGCTATTCTCTTTCCCTGAGCACATTTCAAGCAAGAGACATGTCCCCCGAGTAAACTGGGCTGCCAAAAATAAAAGAGCACTGCTGCATCAAAGGTTATTTGAGTATAACTTTCCCGTTGCTTGCAAACAATCGGTGTGTTCAAGGCAGTGGAAAAATACGAAGGGCTCCTTTTATTTACAGCATAAGTTAAATCAGACACCCTTCTGCTTTGATATTTTGTGCCTGATTCCCCACTACCTAGTCCTGTTTTGCGGGCTTTTTGGGTGTAGACTTTGGTCAGCACAAGAAGGGGAACCTGCCACATACAGAACTGCTCCCCTCCTACCACCGGAGCGAGCTTTGGCAGGGAGGATGGGGTGCTGCTAGGAAGCCCCCTGTCCCCTGCTTCATATGTGCCTTCCTCTTCCAAGCACATTTACTCGTAACACACCCACAGAGGATGTCACCACGAGTGGGAACATGCATTTCCCCAGGGACAATTAACAGCGATACATATTTGAGCCGCTGCTAGTTTTCCCTGGGCACGTGCACTCTGCATGTGCACTCTGGTGCGTAGCAAATTGCCCCGAGTGGGGTAAGGAAGGCTAGGGCCAGTACCCGGCTGGCCCCAGCAGCCTTACCTGGGGTCCTGGGGGCCTCCTGGGGCTGCAGCAGCAGCAGTCCAGGCATACACAGCCTAGCTGGCAGCCGGAGCATGGCTCTGGCCAGCCAGGCTGCAATTTTGGGCAGCACATGCTGCAGCCACGCTTTTTTTTTGGTGTGGGTTTTTTAGATACCGGGATTTCCTAGTATCTAATTTTGAACTGCACTGCAAATATGCAGTGTGGTGAGCAGAATCACGAGTGCTGCATGCATTTTGCAGTGCCTCAAAAGGCTTTGAGATGCTGCAAACCGCATGGGGATGCAGCCAGAGCTTTGTTCCGCATTTCCCCAGATGACGGAGGTCACCAAGAGCATTTCTCCCCACACACAGATATCACGCATAAAAGATGCAGAGAACAAAAGCCTGGAGCTATTAATACCAGCAGGTTCCTACAACTTCACTCTTTGCTGACATCATTTAAATTAACTTTCCTGGAGGGAAAGGCCACCACTTTATTTACATAAGAAACCAACCTAACAAGGAACCATCATTAAATCAAGACCAGGAGGCAGAAAATACTGCTCTTTGTTCAACCATGAATTCAGCTCTCCTCCCCTACCTTCCCTCCCTCCTCATCTGTCTGGGTTTCCATTGCCATTCCCGGAAGAGCAACTGTGCATTCCTATCACAGGAATATTGTGTTAGGGGAACAGAGTGCTTCTGATTTTTACTGCAAAAGCTAATGGCAAGTTTTGAAAGTGACTCTCATTTTAACTGGTTTCTTCCCAGGTGCTTTACTTAGAGCAAACCCCACGTGGAAATTTCCAGAGATGACCAGAAATGGGTCAAAAAGGCAGCTTTCCAAGTTGGACCCAAGTTTCCCGGAGAGGCTTTGCAACCTCCTTTGTAGGGGAATTTTTAAGGTCAGGTTACAGAATCGCTTGTCCAGATGATGTGGGGCTGGATGGTCCTGCCTCGAGTAGGGGGTTAGACTAGATGGCCTCCTATCTGGGCTCTGACCTCCTAACCCTATTTTTCTATGATGCGACGATTCTACATTTAGGTTAAAGTCACTGAAATGAAAGGCAACTGCATTATTCACATAAGAAACCAACCAAACAACAAACAAGATCTTTGTGCTCAACCATGAGGCTATATCAGATTTAGGGTGTGAATATATTGGCACCAAGTTCTTACAAAGCATCGTGGTAAGATTAGACCCCAAATGGCGGGAGTCTTATCGTGGGACCGGCTCGTCACACCTGCTCAATGCTGCAAATCAGACCTTTGCACCCCGCACGTGGAGGCACCCAAAACTGCAGGCTTTCTAGAGTTGATCCTGCTTCTGAACATCTATATTTAAACTTCCCTGTGCTGCATATGAAACCTGTGAAAGCTTGGACAGTGTGTCTTGCACAAAAATGTAAGACCAGGGCTGGGGCAAGACTAGGTTGTGGTAACAAGACTGCCACAAGAAAATCAAACTCCGCTAATGACTTGCAACCCATTAGGCATAAGAGAGAGTGGAGCCTTGCGGTACCCAATACCAGACCCAGGCCATAAGGTAATAACAGTCGCAATAATGGTCCTCAACCACGTACCACACCAGAGAAGTGATGGTTAAAAGTATTGACGGAGACCTAACACACTCGTTGAATAAATGTAACAAGACTCAGAGCAAGCCAGAAAGTCAAGTGTCCTGGGGAGAAACCTGCAAACTCAACCTACAAACTCAACCTACATCTCAACTGAGCTAAATGGCACTAGAGAAAGCAAAAGAGCTAAAATATCCGCTTCAATGCAAAATAAGAGAAAAGAAAAGCCAAGGTGCATTGAAAACATGACTGGAAATATATCCTGGTTAACACATTCGCCCTTTGATTACGACCTATTTCCCAAAGCACACATCCAATACCTGTCTTAAGTTTTATGCTAAATCAGTCTACATGACTGCATCTAACCTAGCTCACACCTATGGTCTGATCCTCACGGCCTCACATTGGCATTTATTACGGCATATTTCTCAAAACAGGCAGTCAGTCTCTAAATGTTGATTATGCTAAACCAGTGTGTATTCTCCTAAAACTCATACCTATTGTATCCACTGGTCTCTGATCTTCACTATCTCCCTGAGCCATTTGATACAGCATTTATTAGGCTCCATTGTTAAAGTAACTGCTGAAAAATAATATTCTGTGATCAGCACCCATCCCATTTGATTCCTACATCAGCTTGCACACTTCGCAAACACACAAGCAGGGTACGATTGTAATACATCAATTCTGTCCTTGCCGGTTTTGTTCAGACTTTGATTAACCAACTATCAAGGAGGAATGCTTTGAAGCTATGCAATTAATACAGCATAAAAAAGCAAGACAGAACTGCCAGCAAGGTGTCTGTACAGTCCAGGAACGATCAAGAAGCCATCCTGCCACCCAGCCGCAAGTGAAGGAGCCACACAATGAGGCTGCGCAAGAACTGCGTCCTCCCTGCATTGGAGAAAGTTTTCTTTGCACCAGGACTAATAGCTCATTTTATATTGGGAAAGAGTCTTCTCCTGTCATCTAGCTTTGTAATTTGTTGGTAGTTACTAAAGCAAGCCTTTCTGCTATTCATCAACCCAGTGTTGCGTCAATTCATAAAGCACTAAGTTAAAAATTTGGTTTCTAAGTGCAACACCCTGGATTTCAAATGGGCAAGGGGTATCCTACCTCAAAGGACATCTCTCTTCAGGCAACTGTCCGAGAATACTTCAGTGCATGAAGCATTATGAGTAGCAGAGACCTTGCCTTAATTGATGTGGCTGTACACACACAAATATAGTTCCTGCACCCAGTGTGCTCCATGA
>JAGPOW010003685.1:21706429-21770920 GCA_030014935.1 Caiman crocodilus
CGACCCCTTAGACTATTCAGACAGAAAGGATCCCCCCAAAACCCAGCAGCAGCCGCCTCCCTCACCTCCGCCTGCTCAGACCCAAACCCTCCGCTCCGCCTAGTCCCAGTCTGCCCCTTCCTGGCTACCTAATGGTGCAGTCGAAGACTAAATGTCCCCCCCCAGATCCTTCCAGGAGCCGCGGCAGCGAATCTGGAGGGTAACATTTTAAAAATTAGAGGAACGCATCTTGGCAGGTGGTGGAAAAATCCATTTCCCCCCTTGTGTTTTCTACCCCCAAACTTTGCAGTGTCTCCCCCCGCACAGCAGGTGCAAGTGGTGCAGCCGGTTCCAGGCGTTGTGTCTTGGGACTGCGTTGATGGTCGCCTAGCAACCAGGGCAGGGGACCTGGGCAGCGGGTGCAGCCAGGCCTGCGCACAGGGTGGGCGGGTTGCTGGGTTTCCCTCTCCCCAGCCCCGACCCATGGCAGGCCAAGGTCTTTGGGAGCAGACTGTTCACACGGTAGGGGCTGCAGTTACCCCTGGATGGGCTCACCCCGCGCGCAGGTGAGTCCACGGTGGCCTCAGCTGTTGCTAAAACCAGGACACCAGGGTGCCACCAGCCCTGCTGCCCTGCGCTGTGGAGCCCAAGGGATTGCTGGCAGCAAGGATTTCAGTGGGACGTAGCTGGGCAGCGCTTCGTTGGGCTTTCCTTAGGTATAAATGTTTGCAGGTGCCGGTCAGGGTAGCATCTCTCCCTGTCTGTACGAATGCCCAGTAGAGCAAGGTACGTGCAAAATCCTGTGCATCACGCAGTGTCCAGGGGCGTAGGCTGAAACGTCCTTAGCCCGACGAAGGGTTTTTGGACCCGAAAGCTTGCTTAAAAATTGGTTTCCAACTATTTAAGGTGGTCTAATAAAACCAGATTCACCCAAAGATCCTTGTCTGCCTCATGTCATGTCCCACAGTTTCGGATTTTCTCTTTTAAAACACAATTCCGGGAATCCCTGGCTAGATGAATGCCTGGTAGAGCAATGTAGGTGCGAAATCCTGTGCATCGTGTAGTGTCCCGAATTTGGGGGTGTTATTTAGAAAACGTAATAAAGTCCGGGAATTTTGAAAGCAGTGGCGCAACACCAAGTGAACTGAAAAATGGGTGTAAATCAGGAGAAACTGAATAACTTCAATTTAAAGAATTAGGTCGTTTATTGGTGAAAAATCGGTAAAAAGCGAAAATGCAGAACGCTACGCGTTTGCCAATCAGATGACTAAGCACATGCTGTGTAAAAGTGTCTCAGTGTGTCAGCTCCATTGATTTCACCTGGAGTTAAACGCTTTTGAGGCTGTGCCGCTAGTCACTGTAGCCTCACAGCTCCACGCAGGTAGATGCTACCCGAGCCGAGCTGTTGTAAGATTTCGAAGTCTGTCGTTTGCATTTTGTGGGTGTAAAAGGCTGTGATTTGTAAGTGAGCGTGACCCTAGTGTTCCTGAATTATTTAAAATTTGAGACTCTTACGGGGTTTGGGACCCAGCCCAGTGCTCGGGAGAAGGAGGTAAGTCTCAGGGCCGCACGCTTTACAGTGTTTATAATGGCAAATAACATAAAAGTGCAATAAGTTAACCAGGCTTTATTTAAGGCAATTGAAAAAAATGATGCAAGCATATATATTGCCCCTATAAATCTGTGACACTGATCAGACGATATGGACCAATTAGTCTAAGGACTAATTATGGCTGGAATTGTCAAAAGTGTTGCTGGCATAGCTGGTATTTAGGCATATGTCAAGGATCATCCCCACAATGGACGTGGCTGCGCCAGCTGACCCACCATCCTCCAGGAAATACAGTTTATGTTAGCAAAAGTGTCCTTTTTTCAATCTAGTCCAAAGCCATTTAGGGATATGATTTAATTGTGCTAATTATGTTCAGTGGAAGCCGTAGGTATCCAGGAGGTGCCGTTGCTGGGATAGCTGTTACAATGAAGGCTTTCTAATGTAGACTACTGCAAGACCGGTTGCTCCTAAAACACTCAGATGCTTTTGAAGACCCCAGCCTGCGCATAATTGTAATTACTTTGATGCTTAATATTCTTATAGTTCATTCATAGCGCGTGCTTGATGCGCCACCAGGTATAAAAGGATCTAAAGGCCTGAACACTAAGGGTCCAGGGTGAAATCATGGCCTCGTTGCTATCTGTGCAAATTTTGCCATTGGTGCTAGGCTCAGGATTTCAGCTGTAATGAGGTGTCTTTATAGTAGAAAGCAGTGGTGGGGTTTGCTCCTGTTACCAGTGACTAGCATGAACATATTAGGACAGACATTTTCTTCATATGGCTCTGCCTCCTCCTTGTCAAACCTTCTCCAGCTAGAAGACAGTAGCAAAGAGGATGGTAACTGTGATCTTGTAAAGTTAAGAAAAACTGAACAATGCAAATGTTAAGACAGTGGCCATGTGCTTACATCTGCTTCTTACAGGTCTTGGTATCAATGGGCGCGTCTACACATTCGTTCATGTGCTGCAATTACAGTGCACCAAGTTTGGTACCTTAAGTTTAGTCACTATTACCAGCTCAGTACAAGTGTACCATCCCTCTGCCCAATATGATTTTGCACCCTGCCTTGTGTAAATGCCTGCATCCAGAAAAGTGCAGAAAATATTATTTTTGAATCAGTGCCACATCATTATAAACTCTATGCTTATTCATGGCTAAATATTATTCAGTTCTGCAAGGAGCATTAACCCCTGAGCCATGAATCACCACCGCGTTTTGCCTGCTTGGGGGGCGTGTGGAAACCACACTCTTTGCTCAAAATGCTTCTGATGTAGACTACACCAGACATGGGATCACAGTATGAAGTGGAGGACAGGAATCTGCCTCTCAGGTCAGGAAATTAGCAGATCTAGGCAGCTGAACAGCAGAGCTTTTCCTTCCTTCTGCGCCCAGGCGGTGGAGTCATAGCCACTAGCTCCGGCCAGGGGAGGGCCAGGAATTAAGGAGCTTGTGCAACAGGATTCATTAGCACAGGTTGTTGGCACCAGCAGTTGACTATGAGACCCCTGCATTTTAAAAGTACCGACCCCTACGCTTGAGCTGGGTCTGTTAGCCACGACTGTTCAAGGCTCATCGAACCGTTTTTGCAGCCAAGCCACCTCTCAGAGTGGACCACGAGCCTCCCCGTATACGATCCATCCAGAACTGAATTGTTTCAACCCAGGGCCTTCTGCATGTTATCTTAATGGGGCTCTGCCCACATAGTCCCATCTGCTGGTGGACCTCACGGAGCATTAGCAGGCAAGAAGACTACTTGAGGGTGTATTTGAAATGACGTGGGTGGCTTCAGTAGAGTTGCTTTTCTCCTTCACCATTTCTTCAAAGTTTTACCCCCCTGCCCTCAGTGCCAGGGGTAGGGAGGAAAGGGGCTGTGGTATATTTCTGGGCGTCCTTCCGTGAGAGTGATGTCTGATTTCCTTGCTGCATAATATTATGCTTCTGTCATTAGATAAGTCGGTGTTCTGATACGTGTGCTTGCTTAACCAGGATTGCCCTGGCTCGCTGGATACACACTTATCTTTCTTAAGTAAACACGCCATCCCAATCCTGTTTAAATAAAAGCTGTAAATGCCAGTTTTGTAATCTCAGATTAATACTTAAACGTTGAAGAGGAACATGCGAGGACTGTGGAGTGTCAGAGTGACCCCTGACATGCCATGGGTATTTGAAAAATAATTCTGTACAAACCGGTCTAGGCAGTGAATTTGATCGTTTCTGTACTAGCCTGTGCTGGAGGACATGGAGGGGAAAGGGGGAGCTCTCATACAAGTATCCAGGTGGGAGAGCTCCCCTGGAGGAGGTAGGTCCATCTTGCCTCCATTGGCTCAGACTACATTGTCCATGGCAGCAGATGCTTGATGGCATCCCATTCCAGGGAAACAGTCTAGGCATCATGAGAAGTTATATGAGGCTGAGAGAGAATCCTAGGAGCTGTGATGTTTAAGAGTTTCCATCTTTGAAACTGGCTTCGGGCAAAGATTTTAGCCAAGTTCATCCATGCTTCTGAAGCTACAGGGCGAGTTTTCTTTGGGGCTCCCTTTGAAGACACTTGCTGATCAAACCTCTTACACAGTGCGATGGCAGGACTTCTCCGGGACCTTTGCACAATGAATTCACATCTGGAAACTGCAGTGGCTGCCGCTGCATTTACGTACGTGCTTCATTTGCCCGCTGTGGATATTATCCACCACAGCCTTAGGGAGGAGATGCGCAGCTCCAGAGTAGTTAAAATTATTTTTACAGTACTGTTAAAAGGGGAACCGAGATGGAAAATAGAGCAAAGAAATCTGAGGTGGGAGAGGAGGGAAAGGAAACCTCTAAGATCACAAGCTCCCATCAGCGCAGACATGCACACATCCCGTGTTCTGGTGATAACATTTTTGCCCGTCAGGAAAAGAAGTAGAAAGGAGAAGTGTCAGGAAACAAAGGGCCTTGCTACACCTTCCGTGCGAGCTGCACAAGTGTTGGTTAGTGTTAGTGCTAGCTTGGAGTTTGGAGCAGTCGCACCCATAGTCTAGACACCTCCTCTGCCTGTCCCCCACCTGCACAGCTGGGACTTGCCACTGGGGGCCTGGGGAGCAGGGGCAGGACTAGGAGCTGGAGCTGTGAGTTGCCACAATGGGGTGGATGAACCCGGACAGACTTCTATCCCTGCTCTACGGGCCGGGGCATGCGAGATCCCAGCATCCTGGAGGACTTCGACTTGGGCAGCACATCTGTGGGGGAGGCCACACCTTTAATGGACCAGGAGCTGGGTAATGCGGATCAGAGATAATCCTGCCCTGGAGTGGCTTAACTAGGAGCTGCATAGTGAGTGCTTAAAACCACGGGTGTTAATCCAGGGGTTAAGAGCTCCAGGAGCCACCCCTGTTTACCATGTAACAAGGCCCAAAGCTGCCAGCCAGATTCCCCAAGTTAGAAGAAGGGAGAGAAAACACGTCCTTTCCAAACAGGCATCTCTGCCCTTTGCAGTTTCCAGCCACGCTAGTGTTGGCTGCCAGTTTACCTGGAAATCCTCTTGCACATGACTTCACAGGGGCCCCTCTGAGTAGACACTTGCAAGGTCAGGCCCCATCACTGCATAAGGCATCTGCAATTTCTATACCTATTGTGTCCTGTTTTCTTACCCGTGTTAACAGTAGTCTCGATGAGGCTCAGTTTGGATCAGGGCCCCTTTGTACAGACACAAAACATAAAGGCACCTCTGTCCCCGGAGAGCTTTAGAGTTGGAATCCGAGACAAAAGAGAACAGGTGAACACCGAAAGATGGAGGAGTCCAAAGCAAGGATTAGACAAATGCAGTCATCAGGATATTTTGTATTAAGATTTTGTACTTGATCCCAGGTAATGGTGTATCTGGATACACGTGGGACTGCGTTTCTGTGCCAGCATGGAGGTGATCCAGTCAGCCCCTTCGGAGTTCACTGGTGCTGAAAGACCATTTAAGAAAGTCCCTGCCATCCTTTTGGACAGCCTTGTAGAGGAGCCTAGAAAACCAAATGTTGTCCCCAACCACCTGCTGGAATCCAGTGAGTACCTGGTCCTACCTGCTCTTCGGTCTGGTCTGGAAGCAAACCTTATGCCCACCAGGCACTTCTACCAGTACATTTTCAGAGACCACGGCCTGACTGTGCTGGTAGCTCCCTCTTACGCAGGCCACGCTGCTCTGGGGCTGAACGGCAGGACTGTGCAATTGTGGCCTCACTGCTTCTGCTTCAGGAGGCAGACTGGGCAGAGCCATGGAGCATGCACGAGGATGCTGCTGCCTTTGAAGGGCATGCCTTCCTGGGGTTTAGCAGCTCTCCCTTCCCAGCACTGACTGTGGCCAGAGGCACAGGGGCACACGCTGCTGATCCTCAGCTCTCAGAGCCAGGGGCAACCAGATGCAATGTAGTGTAGTGCCAGGGGATGTGTTTGCTCTTTACCTTTCCACTTTGGTCCTGCACCAACCACAGCTTGGCTGACGGGAGCAGCTCTGTATCTTTCTGTATGCTGCAGTACCTTCTAAAGGCTTTAAGGCAGGGGTGGGCAATTGTATTAGGCAGAGGGCCACTTACTGAGTTTTGGCAAGCCATCGAGGGCCACATGACAGGCAGCTAGGGCCAGATATATATTAATTTTCACATTTTTTAGGGGCCCCGCGGGCTGGATAGAATGACCTGGTGGGCCGTATCCAGCCCACAGGCTGCATTTTGCCCACCCCTGCTTTAAGAGTTACAGGGACAAGGACCTGCAGTCCCCACGCTCCAGAGCAGAATGGAGGGGTTTAGTTTTTCCCAGGTTTCTGGGTTCTGCTGGTTGCTGTGTGGGGTTAGGAAGGACTTTTCCCCCTCCTGTTGCTACAGGAGCCTTCCTCCAATGCCTCAGGTGATGGCTGCAGCTAAGGCTGGGGATTTTGGGGTGTGCTGTTGCTCCCACTGGGACAAAAAAGCCCAGAGGTTCCTGGTTAGAGGGCCTTGGTCCCCTGCTAAGGTCAGGCCAATTAACACATTTGGGAGCAGGAAGGTGAGATTGGCATGGAGTGTGCCTGGGGGTTTCCTTTCCTCTCTAGTGGGGGCATGGTCATCTTCCTTTGCTCTCTCGAGTGGATTTTAACCATCACTTGCTGTCCTTGGAGCAGCAGGGCATTGGCGGTGCCCTTGTCCCGCTGCTTTACCTGCGGTCAATTGAGGTGTTCCTGCAGTTTTGGGCACTGCCTAGCATTTGTGTGACAGTTGTTGAGCGACAGGGCCTGGAGCACTCTTGTAGTTTTAAGGGTCATTTTTGTGGTTTTAAGAATAAGTTAATGGGGCCAGCCATTTTGGCAGGTGTGCCACAAATAGATCCACGCCCTCCCCAAATGCCACTCCAGTCTCCTTTCCCTGTCCTGTTCTCTGCTTTTTGCCTCCTGCCCTATGTATGCTCCTTGCCAGATCTGCTGCTCGGCTTTCTGCTTCCTGTCCTATCTACTGTGGTGCTGCCTGTCCCTTCCCTGGTCTTCCGCATGCCACACACACAGCCCGGCTGTGCTGCTTGTGTATAGGATGGTGTAGATAGGGGTGATTTTTTTCTTGAGCAGGGGATTGGTTTCGATGCCCTCCTGGGTCCCTTCCAGCCTTACTTTTCTATGATGCTGTAGAATGACTGCTAAATCTATCCATCCAGCCCAGTCTTCTCATATACTTTGTCATCTTCCTTTGCAGAGATTTATACAAAACTTCTACAAAACCAGGTCATACAGGCTGAGCCGGCTGTACTGCATTATGGGGGGTATGAAATCAACAGGCATCACCAGCAGACCCTGGTAGGTTTTGAAGCCGGGATTATCTAACACAATGTAAAGGGGAAGCACGTGTATTCACTGACCTAACGAGCCTTTTCCTCCCTCGCATGTCCTTCTGCCCTGTTGTGTCCTTTACCGCAGCATTTCTCAACCCAGGGGTCGCAGCCCAGAAGTGGGTTGCAAGAATATATGAAAGGGTCATGAAGAAACTTAAAAAATGGATTAAAAAAGAAAAGCAGGGGAAACAGTGTCTTTTCTCTTGCAGAGAGTTCCAGCTTGTAGGGGGCTGCTTGGGGCCTGCTGTGGCCCACACGCACCCCACTGTGCCCCACATACCCACCCCCTGCCCCACACACTGGGGCCTGGAGGCGGGGTGCAGGAATAAGGGGCACTGGGTTAGGACTGGCCGTCGATGTTTACAAATGGGTCCTGGTACAAAACAGGTTGAGAACCACTGCTTTAACACCTTGCTGTAAAGCAGGAGTCGATGAAGTGATGAATACATCTCAACATCTAACTAGACCACTCAAATAGCTGGAGAAATTCTTCTTTGAAAGCTTTTGGGCAAAAGCTTGCTAAGAAAAAGTTCTCCAACTATTTGAGTTGGTCTAAAAAAAGATACCAGATTTACGCAAAGAACCTGGTTTGCCCATGTCTTTAGACCAACATGGCTACAACCTACACTCATGAAACACCTTCCTAGACTGCTTGGAGCCCTCTTGACTGTGCTCGTACTCATTCATTAGTGGGAACCATGGAAGGGCCCTTTGTCCTCTGCCACTGTGATTGGGTTTGTGCTGTAGGGCAGCCACTTGCCAGCTCCATGGCCCTGGGCAAGTTTCTCTCTGGTTTCCCGTGCACCCATCTGGTTTATTTAGATTTTCAGCTCTGTGGGCCAAGGCTGTCTCGTACCATGTGGCTTGGAGTGCGTAGCTCCCGGCTCACTTGGGTTCTGACACACTAAGCAATGTGACGACTGCCAAGGTGTCCACTGAGCTCTTGCCATTGCTTAATGCTGCTGGCCTGAGGTGCGTTCATGCTCTGTTTAACTTCAAGGACTCAAGTTGCCACCTCCCTGTGCTTCTTTCCTTGGGGGAGTCATTTCTCTTGCAACAGCTATTGATGTTGCTCAGAATTAGGAAGAAGAGGATGCTACTTGCTTTGGGGTTTTTAAATTTTCCCAGGGGAACTGTGCCTGCTGAGTTTACTGACACGACAATCACTGTCCAAAGCTTATTTTCTAGATGAGCAGAAAGCCAAACACCAAAAAATAAAGACATTTAATTTCTTCTTGCTGTGAGGCATCTGTAAAAATCATTATAAGCAGTGGATTTCAGGTTTTGGCTCCTTAAATATTTAATGAGAAAGCTTTTAATGCTAGAAACTGGTAGCATCTTACTATCAAGGGCTACCACTAACTTCAGTGTGGGATTATTTGTGGAATAAGAAGAAGGTGCCAGGATTAGGAGAGTCAACAATGAGTCAACAGACTCCCTGTGATTAGGAGAGTCTGACTGCAAAACTTAAAAGACTTAGCAATGTATTTTTTTTTAAGTAACATCTTTTTTTGGTTGCATTTTAAGATTCCGAACACGTTCAACATTTTCTTTATCGAGGAACAAACCATTAGTTCACTGTTAAATAGAGTTTCTTTGTTAGGCACAGACTCACAAAAATGTAGCTTTGCAGTTCTCCCAAATGTTCTCCTAAAATAACTTTTTTTTTTTTGTTCTGCAGAAGCTGGTAAATATTTCTGGTGATGTAATAAACCTTCACATTATACCACCCCAGACAAAGTACTTTCACATCAAATACAGCAAAACGGTAAGTGGCACAAGTAGCTCTCAGACCGTTCATTGCACTCCATCGTTGTGTTCCACGCACACAAGCTCAGTGCACACAACCAGTATTAAAATGCCTCCCACTTTATTGTTTCTGTGTCATTTCATAGCATCGGCTTGTCCCTGGCTTGTCCTTTGCAGTAACAGTTGACTTTTGTCCTGATGAGTGGCGCTATTATTACGACTGTGTCCGAATTCACTGTCAGGTAAGAAGGATCTAAGATAAAGGCCAAATCATTTTGGCTGTTATGAAATAAAACTACCTTCACAGCAAGGTGATAACCATAAATATCTATATTGCTCCACAGTCCTCTCTGGTGTATCCTTAGCCTCTCTTTCATTCTGTTCAGTAGAGGCCACCTTCCTTGGTGCCCTGCTATCTATCAACATAAAATTCACAGTAGAAGAACAGTAAAGTGATGTCAAGGGTCTGGCACAAAGCTATGAAAGAACCCAGGCTACTTGGATATAGATGTCTAAATATGGATAGATGTGCCTACCTTTAGACACCCAGAAACTTAAACCTGCGATTATGCATGGGCTGTGGAGACCACAAATCCCAAACTAAAGTAAGCAGACCATCAGTTTGGATCTCCCACATGTTGGGCTGCTGCAACGGGTACAGAGTCTCACAGACAATGTAGCTGGAATCCATCAGCTGAGCAGGACCGTAGGAGCTTCAGAGCAGAGAAAACCACGGGGATTTAAGGGGAAGCAGGGTGTTCACACTCTTTGCCTATGGAACGGAGGTCTTGGAGGAGTTTTCCATGACCCCGTAAGGGTTAACTCCGACACCGGAGTCACATAACCCCCAGTTGCTGAAGCGTGGCTCTGTGGAAGCTATTGCGTTAAAACCTTTTTTTATATAGAATATGTATTTATTTTAATAGGTTAATAATTTCTCTGCCGTTTTCCAGGGAGATGACACTTTACTTGTTCCCATACATGCCTACCCTGCTGTGAACGTGGTAGAATTCCCCTCCTACATAAGCTTTTCTGATGTGCCACTTGGTCAGAGGTGAGTCAAGGCAACCCTCATTAACACTTTTCCAGGCTATGAGAAAAGTTAAATAATAGCCGTCTGTTACACAAAATCCTCGAAGCTTTCACCCGTGCAGTAGCGTTCCTGGTGTATGTTCGTAGAAGACTGAATCGTGCATAAATTAAGGATTCTGTTGGAACGTAGAGTTGGAGCCACAGCCGGTGTAAATTGGCACGGATCCAGTTCACTGATCAGTGGGATCAACGCTATTATTGACCAACTGAGAATTTGACTCTTAATCTTTCTTTAGGAGTGAAATTCAATGAGGTGAGTCAGCATAAGGTTTACGTACCATTTGGGAGCCTTTTTGAGCATTTAGAATTCAGCCTATTGCCTTGTGTGTGCGGTGGTTTTGTACCCGTATAACTAGTTCAAGTAGGGGAGGGATATTTGTAACTGAATTTTTTTCTAGCCCAAATCTTCCCATAGCTACAATGATACCAGTATGAAGGTGCCATGTATTCTCTCTTGTGCTGTAATGGCAAGAGCACTCCTGTACCACTATGACTAGGTCTCCCCTTTGGGCAGTGAACCTATTTAAACTATACCAGTGTAGTAGAGCAGTACAACTCTCTAGCGAGGACGAGGCCTACATGAATAGAGCATTGCTGTTTTAGTACACAGGTGAAGGTGCAAACTTGTTTCTAGCGTTCATGTGACGAGACACATCTATTGGTGAGAGCAAATGAATAAATGCATCATGCGGGTACAGTCAGTCACTGGATTTTCTGCTGCTGTTTGTAGATACTGACTTGTAAACATCTGAGGTCACAAATAACACACAGGATCCACAGTTAGGCATAGGCAAGTGGGTCAAAACCCACTGAAGTTAATAGAAAAGATTCTCATTGCGTTTAGTGGGCTTTGAGCTAAGCCCCGTATTCTGCTGTGCTCTTCTCTACACCAGCAAATGCAGCTGCAAAGGCAGCAGATGGTATAATTGCCTTGTTCCTAAAAGGTGCTTTGGCTCTAATACAGCACAATACTGGGTGCTGAGAGACTTGCAGGTCCCTGCTCTAACTGAAGGTGCTGTCTATAAAGCGCCATGAGTTTGAGCAACCCCCCACCCCCATCCCAACAATGTTCACCTGTTGTGGGGAGGGGGATCAAGTCTGCTTGCCTGTCCTGTGATCAGGGCTAGGCTGATGTAGCCCCCTCCCCACCAATGTCTGATACTGTCTGCAGGAAGAGAGAGGGGAGGGGAAGCACGCTGTGGGTTGGGGTTTGCCCAGCCTGAACTGAAGGAGGGAGGCAGAGGGGGCTACAAGGTGGGGGGACTCCAACCCAGCTGCTTCCCAGCTCAGGATGCAGCTCCCCCTCCGCCTCTTCCATCCCCCTGCAGATAGCACCATGGGCAGGACTTGCCTGCATCAGCCCAGCCCCAAGCACACTGACAGATTGAACCTAGGGAGCACAAGTTCCCTAAGGTGCTGTACTTTGGAGTGCCTTCATCTGATCCCTCATTAGATGAAGATTAGTTTGTCACACGATAGGCCACTTTGAAAGCACTCTGCAGCTGTCATGGCACGGCTGTAGAGCGCTTTCAGTGGGTCAGTTGTACAACAAATATAACTTCGGGGATTTGTGTGCACCCACATTGATCAGACTTTTAAGATAAATGACTGCTTTCTTTCCTCTTATCTCCTCTCCTCCTAGAACAGGTCACACATAAGACGCAAGCTGAATTTTAACATCCAGGGAAAAGGAACGCACAATTGTTGTTTATTTCCTTAACCTTTTCAAAGTAAGCTGCCCCAGGCATGTTGTGTATAAAACGCATTCCTCGCTAATCAGCATGGCCCAATTTCAGTCAAACAGTTTATAAAACACAGGCATAATCCTGTGCAAAATAGGTTTATAGGACGATGTACAATGTTTCACCAGGCTGTTGTTTCCACTTGGGTACATGACATTAGATGCAGGGAGAACTTTGGCAAGACTGGACTCATTCCTCATTTACACTGAGCCTCACTTATATTGCAATTAAAGGGCCCTAGTGCCAATGCGAATCAGACCCTTGAAGTATAATTGTTGCGGGGGAAGAGATGCCAGTATTTTGAAGTGCTGGG
Organism: Caiman crocodilus; assembly: GCA_030014935.1. Classification (NCBI taxonomy): domain Eukaryota; kingdom Metazoa; phylum Chordata; order Crocodylia; family Alligatoridae; genus Caiman; species Caiman crocodilus. The sequence continues at coordinate 21,718,674 of JAGPOW010003685.1, forward strand.
GCACTCAGGTTGGGCTGGAAGGGTATCGTATGGCACCTCTTTAGGACATGTGCAGAACTTCAGATGACTTAAATGCTGGTAGAACTAGGTCTTAGGTTACAGGGAGCAAGTCTACACAAGCCACTGAAAGCACAGGAGACTAATTCTACTGTGCATTAGCACATCACAGCAAAAGATGTGCTAATGTGCAGTAGAATTAGTCTACTGCGCATTAGTGTCACTTAAAAGATGCCGATTACAGTGCGTTAAGTTAGTACCTGTTACTACAGGTACTAACTTAATGTGCCGTAATTGTGGCGCATGAATATACATCTAGACATGCCCTGCATCAGTGATCCATGAGAGTCAAATAACATATTTGCATCCATTAGCTAAAGCTTTTAGAGATACATGAACCCAATTGGCCTCTATATTTAAATTAGATTTTTACAAAATCTTCTTAAATGTATTAACATGTTCCAATAGAAAAAATGTTTTAAAAATAGTCTAATGCCACTTCAGCATTTTCAGCTCCCAGCGTAGCACTGGGCTGAGGCCTAGTAAACAAGAAGCAAAAGTGAAACGGGAGAGAGGTTGATTACCCATTATCTCTGCTGCGATAAAAACATTGTAAACATTGAAAAGCAAATTTGGATTTTTATTTTTATTTAAGGTTCAAGGTGTTACTTGTTTTCTAGCTCTGATTTTTAACTTTAAAGAAAACGAATGAAAAACTTGAACCGGCCAGGAGCGTTCCAGTTGTTAATAACCATCCAAAACATGGTAAGGAATGGAAAAAGGACTACTCCTCTGATAATTTTTGGTCTCCAAATTATGCAAAAAACAGAGTATCGTATAGTTTTGAACTGAACCCTATTCTTATTCTGCAGAGGGAACAAGGAAGGACTCTAACCTGATTTTCCTTTTTCAGCCTTTGCTTTAACAAGAGACCTGTTCTCTTGTAACATGTTACAGCCAATATATTTTGGCAGCTCTGTGATTATTCCCAGTAATGCATTTCCAGCCAGTCCTTGGTGAGAAGTAGGTCATAGGTGTGACAGCGCTACCGATTCCGTCTGCTTTCTGCAGCTGCTGTTACAGATCAGGGGTTACTGTAGGTCACTGGTGCTCAACTTGATCGCTTTGAGGGCTGCATCCTATGGCCAGGGTCAGTCTGTGGCGTGGATGCGGTGTGGGGTCAGCGTGCAGGGCTGGACTCTGAGTATAACTCAGTGTCGTCGTGCCAGCCTGACCCTGCGAGCTGGATATGGCTGCATCCCGACCCTGCGGGCCAGAAAGCGCTTAGTGATGACCAGTTCTTTTCTGTGCAGGTTCTTATCTGCCCTCTGCACCGTGTTATGCAAGATGCCTAACACCTCACGTGTGGCTCATTTTCCTTTTCATCCTCTCTCCCCACTGTGGGCCTCGAACTAGGGGTATTTTCAATTTCTGAAGCTCTTGTACCGCTAAATTGCATTGTACAGTTTTTACCAGCTAGTGGTTACAAATACTCATGTAAAGACACAGAAAAAAATTAAGTTCTTAAAAAATAAATTCTATATATGTAAGTATGTGTAAGTGAAGCTGGTTTTGAGCAACCCAGTGAGATTTCTCGTTCATCTTCTAGCTGGAACAAATTTTTAAATGACTTTTTTCTTTCTAGCTATGAAAAGTTGCTGCTTTCCTTTTCTAAGTGAACCATCTCTGTGATGTTTATAAGTGTTAGAGCATGCCCAGTATGGAGAAAACAGCATCGTTTTCCAGATGTGAACATGTAGTCATTCATGGTTATCTACTGGGATGATTATTAATTTGTCCTTTGTGTTTCTTGCTTTCCTGTTTTGCAGCAAGGAGTATGCGATTCCCTTGCAGTGCAGCTGTCCAATAGATTTTGAATTCCACATTGATTACATTCATCCTCACAAAGCGTTTGCTGTTCAGCCGACATCAGGTCAATCACATCTCTTTAAGACTGAAGTTGAAATGATTATGTATTAAGTTCTGTTATTTATGACTCTGTGCATGGTGACGTACAGAAATACAGAGTATAAGATCTGCCCCTGAGAGTTTGCAGTTAAGCCCACAGCATTGAAACATAGCCTCATATATCTGACAAGAGAAATAAATAACAAACATCAAATGAAGGCCGAACAACTCCATAGCCAGTAAAGTTCTTTCCTCTGTGGAATAAATCCTCAGTTCGTTAGCAGTGATGTTGAACTATATACGGTTTGGAGTGTAGCATTTTATTAGCATAACAACAGTAGTAATAATACCATTATTATAGATTATACATAAATCTCCTCCTCCTTCTTAGGGCTGAAACGCTATCATGGACTGGCAACCACTTCAGGACCTCTTTATACTGCCACACTGGTATAAAATTCCCATAAGCATAACTAGGGATCAAGCCTGATAGGTTTTACAGATGCTGGGAGACATGCCACTTCATCGGTCACCTAGCTGCATGGCTCTCCGTCTGCGGAAGGGATTTCCCGCTGTGAATCAGCCCCGCATGCTGTGGGCTCGTTGACTTGTGTACGGTGAGCCTGCTCCAAGGCAGACTTCTAATTAGGCAACCCGCATTAACACGTTCCCAGGCCATGAGAAAAGTTAAATCATAGCCGTCCGTTACACAAAATCCTCGAAGCTTTCACCTGTGGAGTAGCGTTCCAGGTGTATGTTCACAGAAAAATGAATAATGCATAAATTAAAAACTCTGTCGGAGCACAGAGCTGGGACCACAGCCGGTGTAAATTGGCAGGGATCCAGTTCTCTGATCAGCAGGATCAGCGCTGCTATTGACCAACCGAGAATTTGACTCTTAATCATTCTTTACGAGTGAAATTCAACAAGGCGAGTCTGACTTCTAATTAGAACAAGTCAGAGCAGGCATCAGGCACGTGTACAGGTGTCCTAAAATATGCAAATAAGGATATAGTGTGGATGTAGATCAGGCACTTAACTCCCACTGAAAGTCAGAGGAGTTAGCTGTCTGTTCGGATTTGCAAGTTTTAGGCAGCTAAAAACCTTTCTACGTTTGGTCCCTAGTGCCTCAGTCCCTTTGATGATGGGACGTAGCCTCTCAAGGATACAGCCGCACGACGAAGTCCCTGCAAGGTAAGGTAGGATGTGAGGTTGCGACCCATTGACGACTTCACAGTAACTGCTTCGGTGCATGCTTTTGCCCTGCAGTAAGCATGGGGTGGTTGACTCCTGCACTTACTGAGCAGTAAAACTATGCAGAAGCAGTTATTATGGAGCAATCAATGAACTGGACATTCGCACCCCAGTTTACCTTGCGGCAAGTTGCTTGTGTAGCTGTATTGTCAGTTAGATCAGTTCTTTGGGAAGCTCACTTGGAATAAAATGATGTGACTGGCTGGTCTCTTCTTAAATTTGATATATACATGCACTACACTAAATGGAAGCTATGGGAAGGAGACACATACCTCTCAGCTCTTTCATGTTAGACCGTCTGAATTTTAGTCTATTGGCTTAGCACGTTTTCAGTTACACACACAAGAAAGTTAGAGGTCTTTGCCTCCAAATTATCTGGTTGACGCTCCAACAGCAGAATAGCCTTTTCTTTACGCAGTTATCCATTACTTTGTTTCCCAGTACAGGAAAGCATTATGCCACAAATGGGGATTCATAGTCTAACAGATGGTCTGGATTCATTCCCAGCAGTGATATGTAGAATAAAATCCAGTGTAATTGAACTAGGGCTGGTCCTAAAATTAGATCCAAAATATTATTTGCAATTGGAAGCAACAAAGTTTTGTTCTCCCAAACCCAGTGGGAAAAGCGCTAGCGTCCTCAGCTGTTTTGTCAATGCAGATGGAAATAAATGATTGTAGGATTAGGAGCTATAATGAGTTTAGGCAGAGAAAGCAACTGGAAATCAAATGTGCTTGTCATCAGTTTAGGTTTCATCATAAGAAATCATACAGACAACACGTTGCAGATTGGTAGCCCTCAGGTTAAGTTGTAACTCTATATACCTAATTTACCCAGTTACTGCTTTAACATTATCACTTTCTTTCAGTAGAAAACTCGGTCACTTTATAACCTTCTTTATGGAGCCAGGCTAGCTGACATGTTGTTAATGTCCCTGATTATATCGCATGCATATTTATGGTGTCTACCGGATGTGCTTAATTTAAGGTTTCCAGTAGGGTTTATCCATAACCAGTTGACAGTGTAATGCATGAAGGTTCCTGCCTGCACTGGCTGTTAAACCATGCTCAACATTTTAATTATGAATCCTCAGGTCATGGTCTAACATCACCTTCTTTTCCAGTTGAGACAAGCCCTCCCTAAGTGTAACAAAATCAGGTCTTTGTTTTTGGCGTCTTTGGTCTTAACTTACAACTTGAGCAGGTTTTCATTCTTCAGATGAAGCTAATGTTGGCACTATAGTAAATATATGGCCGACAGAGGACAGCATACTTTTCTACCTTCTTTTGGGTTATCCTTTTAAAATGCTTTCTTGAATTATTGACAACTGCTTGTAGGAAGTACAATAGCACATCAAAGGCAGAACAGGAAGTTATAGGTGTGCTGAAACAGGGTTGGATTGGGGTTAAATTTTCCCAGACCTCCTTGCATGGATTTAGATTTGCAAATTTGCATTCAGAATGGTTCCTGTTTTATCCAGATGAATTCATTTGAATGGGCCTAGCTCTCGGGGGGGAAAATATAAAGGGGCTTTGATGGAGAAAGTTAAAACTAAATGGAAACTTTTAAGGTGCTGAGTGCCTCCAACTCCTACTATAGTCACTGCTCCCTAGAGCATCAACAACAATAAAAATAGCATAGGAAAGGAAGCTAAATGTTCTTAAAAAATATAGGCGACAGGAAGCGAGGCAGAGGTTACTTTAAAGAGTAGGAAATGAATGTCTTGGGAGGTTAATGTATCTGTTGAGCTGAGTAAATTCCTTGTCTCAGGAATGATGAGAGCAGCTAGAGCCTCTGACAAAGGGTCGTGCAAAGTGTTCCCGGTTGTAAAATATCGCTTAAAAGTTTCTACCAAACACTGGACCAGAGAGCGAGGAAATTTAGAAACATTAGCGGAAACCCAGAGAAATCCCCAGGCTTGCGAAAGGAATAAAAAACCTATTTATAATACCTTGCTTAAGACAGTGGGATGTGCCAGAGGACTTGAGAGTAGCAGATGTGAGTAAAAGCTTTTAAACATAAATAGTCTTTGTCGAGCTCACAGTAGTAGCAAACTGTGCAGTGCAAGTAATGGTTCGTCTCTACCATTTGAAGCTGTTGCCAATCATGGGGGAGTGGGAGTTCTGGCAATAGATATGTGATGTGTTTGGGCTGAAATATGTTCCAGCCCTTCTGCCACCAAAACTAACAGCGGTATATTCTTTTCAAAATGTGCTCAGCAAATACAATCCCATTTCTGTGTTAATTCAGTACGGTTCTCTTTTCTCTGTTACAGGAATAATTCCAGCCAATGGGAAAGTGGAAGTTGTCATAACATATTCACCACTCGAGTATGGAACAGCCCAAATGAAAATGCAGTTATGGATTTCGCAATTTAACTCTAAGCCGTACACATGTGTATTCACAGGAACATCAACACCCTTTCTGGGCTTGAGGTATAGGTGCCTGATCTAGTTTTGTATATTTTTGCCCATTTCTGTTTTTGAAAAAGCCCTTTATAATACAGATTTTCATACTGTTTTGCATAACAGTGGCACCATGCTCTGTTTTAGCACTTATGCCAATACCCCTAGTCTGCTTCAAACACAAGACTGCAACAAGGAAAATCATAAGCCCTTAAAATAAGTTTCCTGGCTTTGCAAGTCAGCTCTGGTCCCTTTTTCGGCTCTTCTCAGCCTCCTTCAAGAAGTGTGTGCTCTGCAAGGGCCCAGTTTGCAGGGTTCTTAATATCTCCTAAGAAGTGCTGAGCACCAATGCCTGTTATATCTATCAACCCTCTTCAACTCTCATTGCTCAATACTCACAAGATCAGGGTCTTTAGGGTTAATAAACTTTCTGAGATTATTGCTTATGCTCTTTTGGGAATAGGGAAGGAGCAAAATTAGGAAATTATACTTGATTTGTAATTTGGGAGAGACCATTACACTATTCCTATACACCTACAAAGCATACAAAGACAACTGGAGGCTCTTCATTCGTGATCAGGATGCTAGATTAAAGTAGCACATGCTCTTCTGAAACGCAGGAAAGAAGAATTTCAAAAGCAGAAAAGTGCCTCAGAGAAGAAACCAGGTTCAGGTGGGAAACCAGTGGTGCAGAAAAAAGACCAGTTAAAGCAGCCACGGCCCAGCGCTTCCCAGAAAGTAAAGGTACAAAGAGCTGGGAACCAGAAGCTCCTGTCAGGGGATGAGACTACCCCTTGTTCTTTATCAAGCATGTGATTGATGTCTTCCCATTCATTTTTATCCCACAGGAGATTGAATACCAAAACCTGAGATTCCCGACAGATCTATCAAATCCTCATGCTGTAGCAACTGTTTTGATTCAGGAACCCGGCAAATTAAAGATTAAAGACTTGAAGGAAGGTAACATAATAATACAATGCATGATAAAATAAGCCAGAATGGCTTTCTTGTGCTGTTGGATTTCTAACAGATATCCATATGGGGATCTTGGTCTTAAAACTGATGGGAAGTTATGGCCCTGATTTCTGAAGAAGGTGTCACCTTAGCTGTACTTTTTATATATGAACTCAGTTATCACAGTAGATAAGTTTTCCTTGTGAAAAATTGATCTCCATTTTGCAAAGATGTCTAGTTTGAGATCTCATCTAATAACTCATTGATCTCGTCTACAGTTCTATGCCAAGGTAACGAAGGAATAAAAACAAGACAGATGAAGGAAGCAGTGTTTGCACAGAAGGTCAAACAAGACACTCAGGCAGAGGAAGCAAATCAACTTAAATGGTGAGTGTTAATTAGTCAGCTTTATTACCAACGGGAACCTTTATTTAACTATGACAGAACAAGCATTGTTAGTTCAGACGTCTTTCTGCTGTTTCATGTCCAGTAGATGAATTTTAAAACTGAATTTTCTTGTTTTCCTCACATTCTTTTCCCTTCCGTCTGAGAGGGATCTGATTAGCAATCTGTAATGGGAAATAAGCTCTTGGATTTTCTTTACAGTCATTCAGCAGATTCTACTTTTCTAGGTCTCGATCCTGTATTGTTCGCATCAGTGGGAGCTTTCCCATTGAGCTGAAGGAGCCCAGAGTCAGGCCCACACTGAAATAGCTCAAATCAATGTGAATTTAAAAAGTGTAAGACCTCCAGCGAGGAAAGCAAGTAATCATATCTTCCACTTTGAGTCATGAATTGTCCCATCTAAGTCAAAGAAACATCTCCCAGGCTTAAAGTTAAGCACCTGCTTTAGTAACGGCAGGAGAACTTAGGTCCATTATTCTTTAAGTGGAACAAGCCGAACATTGGATAAAGGTTTTTCTCCTCCCTACTGTAAATTAGGCAAGTTCATAAAGGCAAAGATCCAGCTTCTCTGAAATGGAAAAGAGAGATTATTGAAGAGCGACAAAGAGCGGAAGAACAATATAAGGTTAGTCTTCATTGTTTACGCTGTGTTTTTAAAATCCACCTTACAGTTTGGCCTACATAAAACCAACTAAAGAATGAAGAACCTGTGATTGCTGCTAGCTCTTTAAGTAGGTCGATGCAAACCTGCCTAAGCGCTGCAAATTTCCCATATCTATTAAGCTGTTATTATTGCTGTGTAGTAGTCTGTAGAGTTTTCTGCAAACAAATGAAGGAAAGACATGGCTGCTGTCCTAAATAGCTTACAGTCTAAGGGTCAAACCCAATAAACACTCTCACACGTGAGTATATGAGTAGCCCTGCTGGCTTCAGTGGGACTATGCTTGTGATTGAAAGTAATCAACATACATGTATTTGTAGTGTCAGGACATACCTTCCAACAGCACTATGTAAATTAAAATAGACAAGAGAAGAACAAAAAGCTGGAAGAGGTGTAAAACCACGAGAAATTATGCTGCTTAATTAGCTACGCGCTTATCCTGTTGGCCTCACTTCTTTTGTTCACTCTCCGGCTGGTGATCTAGATTCTGCTAGATTCCAAATGTGCTTCACCATTTGCTCTGGCAATCAGAAACAAGATTAGTTCCCACTCTTTTTGTCAGGGGCATATTCTTCCATTGCTCTAAAGCCTTGCTCAGTTATCTCCTTCGATCCTCTCCATGGTGGACCAGAAGTTCAAACTGCATATGAATGACGGTCCGCAAGACCCGTAAGACATGGGCACATGAATGAGCTACTGCCAGGAGACTGAAGGCAGGTATTTGCAGCTACTCTGCGGTAATTGCCTGTGTCTGCTCTTAGTCTGTGGGAAATGAAAGCTAAGACGCACTGGCTTAATGGAAGAAAGACACTTTAGTATGGGATAACTTTATTTCCCATAAGATAAAAGCATGCACAGAAACAGTCACCGCAAAACAACTGATGGGCTGCAAAGCCCTATATCCTTATGCCTCATGGTAAGTTGTTTGTACGCCTGTACTCTCAGCTGGTTTGTGTTTCATCATCCTAACCACGTGACCTGCCCACCAAAGTCCTTGGGATTTCACTAGGTATTTGTTTTAATGCTTAATAAATGTAAAGGTTTTATTTAAAATGATGTAAGGAAACTTGATTGGGATTGGGTGATTCCTAGGAAGACAGCCAGCAGCGGAGTGGAACAAAAGGCTTGGCGGCGGTCTGCAGGGGAGGAGAGGGGAGGGGAGCCAGGAGGAAGAGACGAAGTGGAAGAGTGAAGGGATGGAGGTGAAGATTGGGAAGGCAAATGCAAGGGGTGTAGCAAAATGAAGTGGACAGCATCAGATCTGGTGGCAGCAAGGAAATCAAGTGGGGAGGGGATAAATTGTATGGCAGCGAGATACTGAAAACAGGTCAAAGCCACCAAATGGTGGCAAAGGTGTCAGCCAAACAGCATAGCCTGGGAAAGTGGCATCCTTAATTTAGTAGGCCAAATGGATGAATGGAGCTTACAGCATAGCGGGGTTAAACAATGAGAGGGAGTTCGCTGAGTTAATGTGAAGTCAGTCTGAAGGCAGGGGAGAAAAGCACCTTTCTAGACTAACTAAATAATTTTATCAGTGGACTGTAAGAGAAGGCAGCTAGCCCAACTCATTCTGCCTGACTCTGCCCTTAGCCCTGACCCTGCAAACTCATGGGTTTCCCTGGCTCTTCCATTGGCATGGGCATCGAGGTGCAGAGTCAGGCTCAAAGAGTCATACCTCTTTCTTCTGGTCAGCTCCCTCAAGTACAGTGATCGCCAGCCATACCATCGCACGGTACGAAGCCTCCATTTGGTTGGCAAATCTAGATCAAGAATTAATGATAGCTGATGAGGAAATACGGTATTGGTTATGTGGCACTCATGTGGACCTTCTTTTGAACCAGATCAAACGAGGAGATCCTGTCACTGAGAAGGAGTTTCAGAGGAATAAAGTGGAAGTTTCTCTCCGGCGTGTAACCCGCTCTGTTGAACAGGTATGCCCGTATTATTCTAGCCAGAGGTGACCGAACTGCAGGATGCAGACCCCTGCTGGGATCAGAGGACTCTTCTCACCTTGACTGATTGCCCGAGCACAGAGGTTTTCTGGCTGATTGTGTCTAGTAAAGGCAGCCTCTATATGGCATGCAGCAGACTGGGGCAGGGACAGGGAGCACAGTGGCAGATAGGGAGGGAAGCAGAAGGCAGAGCAGCAGATCAGGCAAGGAGCACAGGGCAGGAAGCAGCAAGCAGAGGAGCCATTTGGGCAGGGGAAAGGGATCAGAGTGGCGCTCAGGGAGGATGTGGGGCTAATTTGTGACACACCTGCCAAAAAAGAGGTTTAGCCCCACTCTTGACAACATAGCTGCTTTAATTTTTCCACATCTTTAGAACGAAAGCAAATTTCTGTGATTGTGTATCACTTTCAGTGCTGTTTTTCAAAGGGGAGGGCTCGCTGTACACCCAGGACAGCACAGTGCAAACAGCATCGCGAGTGCAGATAAGCAGACGCGGGCATCTGACGTCAGTTGTGCTCTGCTGTTGCTATAAAGCAGGGCTGTCCAAACTGCAGTTGCCCAATGTCTCCTGTAAGTGCCTAAATCATGGCTGGCAGGGCCAGAGGTTCTGTGGCAGGGCAAGCAGTAGCGGCACCCCCCGCCCCGCAGCTGTGTCGGTGTAGCCAGCACCCCAGGAATTAATGCCACCATTGCTTGCCCTCCAGGCTGAGGTCCCCAATGGGGTCACCTTTCAGTGATGGTAGTGTTAACCCCGTGGGTGCTGGTCAACTCACTGCTGAAACTCTAGGTCGAGATCCCTATTGGGGAGTTCTTTTGGCACCGGGGTAAGCGGAGGCAATGTAATCAGCACATGGAAGTTAACGCTACTGCCATTCACTCCAGCACCAGAGGTGGGTGGTGCGGCCCGCAAAAATCCCTGCAGTTCAGATCTTGCCAACTCACGAGTTAGTCTTGCTATAAAGGACAACACGGAGGCCTGACAATTGCAGAACAGTGGTTTGTAATGGCTGTAGGAGCTGTCTGCTCACTGCAGCTCTCAGCTCTTTCAGAGTTTCATATTTGTTAGGGGCTGGAAGGGACCTTACAGATCGTCGGGTCCAGCTCCCCTGCATTTGGGCAGGAAACATTGCTGGGATTCAAGGGACTCTTCTCACCTTGAATGATTGCATGAGCACAGAAGTTTTTTGGCTGATTGTGTCCTTTTTTGGCTGATTGTGAACTATTTGACCTGTGAGGAATGTATTCAGCCCATGATATTGCCCTTGTTACCTCTGCGTGCACCCTTGTGTGCAAGGCCAGATTTGGATATCAAGGTCCAACACTTTAAGCATGGAGCAGAGGCCAAATCTGCTTTCAGTGAATTGAATAGGAATGTTGTCATTGATTTCAACAGGATGAAGTTTGGCCCTAGCATCATTAGAGCGGTGATGTAAGTTTGGATTGACATTGGTATGAGGGAGATCAGAGTGCAGTCAGCTTTCTTTGACTCTAAAGCAATTCCAATCATGCTGAACCTACTTTAGCTTTTACATTAGTAAAACAAGGAAGTATGTTATTTCTTCAACTATTTTAACAGTAACTGTCTATTGAATCTACTGATGATGTCCATTTAATAACTGATGGTGTGATATGGCAATGGGAGCAGAATTCGTTTATTAATTACTAACTATTTTTACCTGGTATAACCTCAATGTTAGGCAATAGTTAGTAGATGCAGTCCAAGGAATGCTTGCTAGAAATTCCTCCATTTTTTAGTTATAAAACTGATAATCTTTTCTCATTTTCTGTGAACCACACAGTGTCCCAGTGTTCAGCCCAAGTTTGACCTCCTCCTCAATGATCCTTGGGCCAGCAGACACAGGACTCAGAGGCGGTTTCAACAGACAGCTTGCAAGGTAATTTGAAGCAACCAAAATTCAGTCTGAGAACAACACTTGTGGACTAAAAGTTTCTATCCTCAAAGAGCCAACCAAGGTAGCCAACAAACAACACTAATATGTTGTAACTTGTCTTGAAGATGTAAGTTAGTGAAACTCAAGTTATGTGCAATGCAGGCAGAAATCTAAGGTCTGTGACCTGTTCAGGACGTTATATGGTATAATGATTCTTTCTGGCCTCGGTATCCATGAATCCCTGCTACCAGAATAATGTAAAATGCTTTGTAAAAGGAAAAATTCCCTGTAGGGTTGACTCTTGTTTTACAGGGGCCATATCAAATCTGTTGCCCCACTCTAGCAACTGGGTTCCTGTAGGAAGATCTGTGTATCCATATAGACCCAAGTATACGAGCAGGGCCTGTATATGCCATTTGCATTTAAAATAGTTTTATATTTTGGATATATCTGCCACTTATACCGCCCTCCCCCACCAAAATAGCCTAGGAAAAATTCTAAAATGGATGCATACGTCAAAAAAAATCCTGTCGCCAGAAGTCCAAGTGGCTTTTGTAGGATAAATAATGTTGTGTGTACTATGCATCACCATAAACGTTGATTATTCAGTTTATTATTAACTGGAAATCTTTAAACAATTATTATAGATCCTGATTCAGTGCCGGGTAAATCGCATCTTACTTTTGTTTCGTGAACTAGTGAAAGACACCAGAAGGCAAAGGGATGAGGAAAGCTCCATATCAGGTAAAGCATAAGATAAAATATTTACCTTTTGGCTAATCTGAATTCATGGTGATTAGCACAGGCACTCACACTCTTGCCCACTTTCTTACACATACACTCTCGCACTTGCTCACACTCACAAAGAAGTAGTCCCTGCTCAAGAATTTATAATCAGAAGACATGAGTATTACCTGACAGGTGGACAGAGGTGATTTCCATGAGCAACAGAGGTGGTTGGGCAGGGCGTGGGGCAGGGTGATACCTGAAAGGCTAGTATCCGATGAAGTAGTCAGTCACCTGTGAAAGCTCACACCTCTCTGAACCAGTTACTTTCTAGGATGTCACCCTGTCCTACCTTCTGCCTGGAGAAATGGAGAGGTGTAGTCAGCATAAATAGATGCACTGTGCCTAATTCATGCACATCCTTTACAAGCATTGAGAACAGCTCTAATTATTCTTAAGACCCTTGCAGTGTATCCATTGTTACTTGGGAGGTCATCAGGTAGGATGCTGGTCTTGAGGGGGAAGAGGTGGTATGGACCCTCAACTCAAGCAAAGGAGCCCCTTTCATGAAGACCAGTGTAGAAAGTGTGTCCAAGTGTGGTTGAAAAGCAGACAAATAGGGAGGCAAGACTGGCATCACTTATGGAGAGGAAGAGCTAGAAGGAGTGCAGTAAGACCAGGCAAAGTTGGGGAAGATCTCGAATGAAAGGAATTGGTAATATGTGTGAGGAGGGAACTAGAAGGGGAAACGCCAGACTTCTAGTGCTGACAAGGTTCTTTGTGCCGTGACTTTTGTCTTCTGAAACTTTTCCTGTATTTGCATGGTTTCAGTCTGGGATCTGGATGAGCTACAAAAAAATAGTGGATCGTTTCCATATAATGAAGTGGAAGTGTTGCTACAGAGAAGTCATTCGCTTTATAACAGTCAGGAAAGGAAAGGGGTTTTTGATAAACCATAGCCAGGGCCAGCCTTCAAGACAGAGGTCTTGGCCCTAGCCAACAGTGGGAATAATTTTATGGCTTTTGGTAGAAAGGGCAGATAAGACTTAAATACGTGTCCTGCACACAGTTGAGGTGAAGCAAATGGAACGCAGTGCCTTAGAAAGGGAGAAAAGAAGACTAGAGGTCAAAAATGCCTGCTAAGGGGAATTTGAGACTGGCTTGTTATCAGATCTTCCTGATAATCTTAGCGCTGTGCCTGTAGCACAGTGAGTCTTCAAGAAGTTAAAGCCTGTTTGCAGTTTGATGTATCCTAACTGAGTTATCTTACCTTCTACTACAAGATGTTGGTTCTTTTCCCACACATAGCAGAAAACGGCATTTTCAAAGCCTTGATCACACCTATGGGTGAGGAGCACGACAATGTCACTTCCAGCTTGTCTGCGAGCCGCGTGTTACCTTTTGACTTCCCCATGTGCCATCCGCCTCAGAGGTCTGATGAACTGGTAGGTAGCATGGTTACAATGGCAACAGATAAAGTATGATGGGTCTAGTTCTCTTTCACACGGAGGCTACCTTACCCAACTTTGAGACTTTAGATAGGCTTTAATGTGGGGATAAATATAATACACAGAGTGGGGCAAAACAGCTTGGCTAGGAATATTGTGTCCAGATCAATGTATATTATAGTTGAAGTACCATTAACACCAGTCAAGCTGCAATAGTTTGCTGTAAGTAGGACTTATAAACACCACTGCATTATTTTGCCTTTACATCATGCAATAGGCATGAAAAGTACTTTATGTATATACATGAAAGCAAGATCCCTGGTCCCATCACCTGACTAAAAATTACTACTGTTACCAAGTCACTGTTCTTATTTCCTTTCAAATCTGTGCTTGGTATAGTTTCGTGGCTTCACCAGATCCTGCCCCCCCACCCTCCTTTTGCACAGGACCATCTACGAACCCTGCCAAGCAGCTATTTTTTGGCTGCTTGAGAGACCAGTATAGATTTCACCGTAGAAAATCTTTTGAAGATTAAAGATTATACTGCAAACCCCCCTTGTCTTTGGCAGGGTCTGTATAATTGAGGCTGGACCTGAGCTCTCCACCTTCCCCATTTCCAGAATGGTTGAACAAGTCCTCTTCATTTTGAATTGACACAGAGATAGAGAGGGGCGATGAGAACCACACAGCTGGATGCCTCTTGCTGACAGCTGCAGGGCATGTGGGACAAGAGATGCACCCACAGCAATGTTATGTGAAGAAGCAACTCGGCTCTCAGGTCACTGTAGATTAACCTTCGTGTTGCAATTTTAAAGTAGTGATCAGGACATATGACTGGACGTTTTAATAACTTCAGTTCCTAGCCCATCCCTAGCATTTTGCATCAGAAGATTGCAAAATGCTTTACAAAGGAGATGGATGGTTTTGTCTCAATTTTACAGCTAGGGAAGCTGAAGCACAGAGAGAATTGTTTTGCCGAAAGTCACTGGATGAACCAGAAATAGTACCCAGATTGCCTAAGCCCCAGTCCGGCATTTTACCGGTTAGGTCTCCCCTTATTCAGCCACTACCGTAGTAGTTGCCTTATAGATACCTCTGCTACAGAGTTATAGACTTCTGTATTCAGGCAAAGGCAGGGTCATGAACATGGCCATTCCCAATGGAGGCCTTTCTTACCTTCTCAGCTACAGCAGCACCTACCAGAACGATGTCTGTGGGCCCATTTGAGCGGGTGCTTCTAGACGCATCTGAAACTCCACGGACTATATAATCAATGGACTATACAATCAGCATCCCAGATACTAGAGAACCCATCTGCAAAACAAAGGCTCTTCATTCAACCCAATATAGTTACTAAAAATGATGTTGAAATAGTGAAAAGAATAGGGAATTTTTACATTGTAGTAGCTGATGTTTTTTTTACTGTTGCGAAGTTCACAGCAGCACACCGATGACTAGGAGTGACTGAAATATCATTTTTCAACAGGAAAACAAAAGGACTGAAATGTCTGCCAAAAAAGCAGGGAAGAAATGTGTGCAAGAGTCTTCCCTTGTGTTCAGCTGGCTGAATCAATGGCTTATTTTGTCTGAAAGAGAAAATGCTCCTTATACTTGTGTCTTATGTCTGAAAAAGAAAATGCTCATTATACTCTTGTGTCTTAAAAGACTATGTGTTGTTGCAGGCTCCCGACGCTCTTGGCCCAGTTCCTCTCAAGCCTTTAGACATGCAAATCAAACATACTCATCCCTTCTACAGTTTGCAGGTCAGCCACTATCACTTGTGCAGCTGTCTCAAGTTACTTTATTTCAGTGGGACTAGTTTGACATATGACATAAGGTACCACATTTGGTCCCTAATCAGTAGTCCCTGGCCTTCTGCTCAATGAGAGCTTCCCCTGCATATAAGCTAGTTGCATGTAAGGGTTGGTGGATCAGACAGCCAGTGTTTTGGCTCAGTTTTAAGTATGGCCTCATTGGAAACACTCTGCCCCGTTCTGGTTATCTGTGTTCAAGGAGGGGGATGGAGAGCCTCTCCCATGGCAGGAGACTAGAAGAAGCTGGCTTGTTTAGTCTATCAAGGCAAGGGCTAGGTTAGACACCAGGGAGGATGAAGAGCTATGTGAGCGAAATGACATTGCTCAAGCACAGCTTCTCTCTACCCCTTTGATCTTGTACTGCTTGTGCAAGAATTTACTAACTCCCGATTATGAATCTCACACACAGCCCCTTTTGGAAGAACAGCAGCAGACATAGTCCTTTACAGTTCATGTGATTGGCCTGGGCAATTTTAGCAGATATTAGCATGTCTTACATCAGAGATTAGGTGAAACACCCATGTTTCCATACATATCATTCCATACCTGAGCTAATAGACACTTCAAACACATTGAGCTGGTTTTCAGGTGTTGCGCTAGATCCTTTTCTTTTGTACCTAGGTTCCTCAGCACTTCAGCATTATGCGGTACCAGCCGTTTTGCACACACCATGCCGCAACAAGTTACAAACCGCAGAAACTTTCCCGACCGCTGAAACAGGGAGCCAAGGTAATGGGTCAACCTGTAGCCATGACTTGACTTTACTGTACCCCATCTTGTCACAATACTCTATACCCAAAAGCCAACCGACAACCTTTGTCTTCTTCATTGTCTAAGGATGAACTGATCGCAATAGTAGCCTCTCCTAAGGCCCAACTTACTCCTACCGCACCTCAGAGAGATCCTCGCGAACATGAATCCATGGCAGAGGGCACGAGCCTTTTAAAACTGGCACCACCCAAAGCCTTACTCCAACCTCCAGACAGTCACCCACTTCGCGTTTTTGTAAGTAGGAGTTGGCTCTGATAAAGCCCCCGAGAGTGGGGTGGGGAGAGAGGGAACGGAGGTTTGTTTCACCCGACGTTTGGTTTGGAATTGGAGGGCAATTGTCTAAGCTAGACTTTGACCTAAGGATTGCCTACCCTAGTGCCAGGTTGTGTTGTCAGGCATGCCCCTCGTATCAAGGTCCTGCAGACCCCCACCCTCCTAGCAAGGTTCAACCCTGTTGAGTGGGGACAGAAAAGCCTAACTGGTTTTAAGATGGCACTTGATCGGTTTGTGAAGGGGATTACGTGGCCCATTTGCCTTTGAGAGCAGAGGGTTGGAGGCAATGACCCAGGAGGTCCCTATCAGTCCTACATTCCCTATCAGTCCTACATGCTCAGAGAATTTGGGCCCTCCTTCATGCACCAGGATAGCACACCTGCTATCGCAGGGCATATGGGAGTATAGCTTGTTCTTCCCTGGCATCAGTCCTGCACCACGGGAAAGCTATGGCCAGGGCATCTCCCCTGTGGACAGCAGAGAGCTTGGACAGGATAAAGAAGGTGACGGGGTTGGTAAGAGAGCTCAGGTGTTGAGCTGAACAGTTCATAAGAGGAGAGTCAAAGTGGAACAGAGGCGTTGGAGGCTGGGGATGGGATGTCTGCTGTTTTTCACTATAGGAACTGAACTCTCAGTGGCAGACTTGTTCATGGGACTCAGAGTTACATTTTCTGCATGTTTTTCTTGTTTGCTTTTAGAATCCCACTCCAGGGTTGTTGGTTTTTAAGCCGCCTTTGCCCTATTCAGAAACAGACATCGAATATCATCTTTGCCCTCACCCAAAATATCCAGTCACCAGAGAATGCCCGAGGGGATCCAGCATCCCGATGACACAGAAGAAATTTCTGCATCGCAAGGTACAGACTTTTTGTTTTCTTGTGTTAATACTTTCTCAGGGCACAGGGCAGCAAAGGATGTGTCTTGTGGAATTAAAGGGGAAGACGAATGGTTATCCCAGCTGGAAGGCATTTCAAACTGGGTCATGCATACAGCATGTTCATCATTAGCATTTGCTGTTAGATGCAGTGATTGTTGCAAATAGATCATTCCTCCATTAGGTTTCCATGTCCCTTCTACAGCACTAGGGTTTTCCCTTCTATTCCCCTTTTTGCCTCTGAAGCCTGCCAAATGCACCCTTAGCTGGGCAAAACCAGACCTTCTCTTCTGCTCTCTCCTATCACACCTTTCTCCAGCATGTGGCATTTTATAGGCTTGATCACTGTGTCGTTTCAGGAAGTCATCCGAGGAGTAATGAACTGGAGAAGATTCCTGCCACTGGTGTGTTCTTGGTCTGACACTCCCAATCTGACAAACCCAGCGATGCCTTACTGGTAAGAAAGATTTCAATACAAAACACCTTGGCTCTGGGGCAGATTCTGCCATGTCTTATCTCATCTCACACATTGTCCCACTGACACAACCAGGACTACTTGCAATGCAAATGAATACTCAGTGGTTCCAGTCCTGTGGCAGCTGCAGTCAATGAAAAAATTCCCATTGGGAATCCTCCCAAAGGGACCAGGCTCAGTGCAAGTAAAGGGGACAGTCTGTCCCTATTATAAGGGTGCCATCCCAGACCTTTGGGAGCATGAATGGTCTTTGCTTCAACCCCAGGCCAGTGTGAGAGTTACTAGCAAGCCAGCTCCTCTTACCCTGCAGTAGGATGCCAGTAAGACGTGAGTGTGCAAGACACTGGTATGTAATGGCAGTACCTGTCCTCCTCAGCTCTGCCGCTTCTCTCCTCCTGCTCCCACAGTGCTAACCCAAAGGAGGTAAGGGACGTGTTAGCTCCAGTTGGAGCACTTAGGTCCCCAGTCCACCCTTGTTCAGTGGACTTTCAGACATGGCCCTTATGAAGTCAGCACGTGTCTTTCAGTCATGCTTAAGTATAAGCTTATATAGCAAAAGCCGTGTTATCTGGCATTTTACCAACTGGAAGCTCCACTAACTGACATCTGTCAATGCAAATCTTCCTTCTGAGGGATGCTGCAAAGGCAAAACTGAAGTCCCACTTTCGGTTTCACTGCTGCAAGCCGAGTCCCACTTCTTCCTTGTGGACCACGGCCCAGGGCAAAGCCGCCAGTGCGGGGCCCCCGTCCCTATCCCCTGGCACACTGATGCCAGGGAGTGAAAGCCCTGGTGCACCAGACACAGTATATTTGATTAACTGGCATATATGATTAACCGGCATCCCCCATTCCTGGGAGATGCTGGATAACAGAGCTTTGACTGTATTCAAATGCTTCTGAAACCAATGTGATTTCAGCAGGTGCCAGTAAGACACTGATATTTAAGACTCTGGGATCTGCTGGCAGGACCTATCATCCAACACAGCACGTCACATACTTCAGGGCTTCGTAGGACTGGAGACTTAGAACCGACTACAACTCCCCGCTGTATTGGGCAGTTTAGCATGCTGATAGCTGAATAAAAACATTTCAAAGCCTGCGTAGTTAAAGGTAATCACCAGACCTTTATGTAGACACAGAAATCAATGACCTGGAGTCAGTGGGAACAATACACATTCATCACCTCTGAAAATCAAGCCATTTATTTAGGTGGCTACATATATATTTAGGTGCCTTACTTCAGGCACCACGTCTACAGGTTCAGGACCTAATAGGCATCTCTCTGCCTCACAAGACAACAGAATTACTCCAAGTGAGACATCAGCTCGCTGAATGTAATCCTTGGTTGAGAGAGAAAATGAAGCTGGAGTGACTGCTCCAGGATGCAAAAGCCTGGGCCGTGTATATGGAGACGCTGAGCTGCACGCACACCAGCATCCCCTTCAGCCTTGCTGGTTTAATCCAAAGGAAAGGCAGGTGTTGGTACGTTTGGAACCAGCGTGGCCGCAGGAGCTGCCGGAGGAAAGGAGATCAACCATTTTTGTCCACTCTATGATAGCGTGGACCGGGTTCTTTAACCCTGGTTGGCAGCCAGTCTAGGAGTGGCACCAAGTCCATCCGATAGGTAGACCACCGGTCTAACATAACTAGAAAAGTCATGCTGTAAAAGACCTTTTTAAAGAACAGAAGTGCATTTTGTTAATTTGTATGCTTATAAAGTAATTCACTGATATATCTTAAGGAAAGTCTAGCAGGATTGGAAACTTAAGAGAAGGTGCCTTTTTGTCATCTGATGTTCCTTATCCTGCCCTACTCAAATGTATGATTATGTCATTTCCACAGCAGGGATCCCTACAGTTTAGACATGCTTCCAAGTGAGGGACCTCCAATACTGGACGAATTACCTGAGAGGGACAAGGAAAACATAATCGACTAGTAAGTTGGCTCTCTTTTCTCTCTATTTATTTGCCATATTCTGTTTTGATTTGTAAGCACTGTGTGTGCATTTCAGCACAATGTGCAGATAGTCCCCCTTGCATAAAACTTCCTCTTCTTTCTCCAGGCGAAAACATTGGCAAGATTAAAAATAAAAGGTAAAAAACTAAGTTTTTTCCAACTTACTGAATTTTAGTGAGACTGATGATGAGACCGAGTTAAGGGTTGTACTCACTCCGGAGATGGTGAAAGCCGAATTTCCACAGATTGAGCGCCTACCACAGGAAGAAAACAGAAGCAAGCCCGGGAAAGAAGAAAGGTAATGGCACATTTATTGAAACAGAGGGAAGTTTGAGGGTGACCATCTTGTTTCGGTGTTTGCATAAGCCCAGAGTAGAAGTATCAGAGCAACTCAATCAGTGAGCTTACATTCAGATCTTGCACATAGAGCCGGTCCATAGTCCCTTTATTACATACACGAAGACTTGAAGTTAGTCCCAAAATTGAGCCCACTCACTCTTATTGGGGCATTGCATTTTCCTTGACAGTTTTGTTCAGGCATTTGCCAAGGCTAGGTTTTGCCTTTTAATGACTTTTAATGACTCCTCTAGAAAAAATAGTCAAAGACACTAAAAACTCCCAGCTACCTACCTATACTCATTTACATTGTGTCTTGGACACCAGCCAATTCTTAAAACATCACCTTTATAAGTACAAATTACTGTGCCCTGACAAGTCATAATTAGACCCCTGTATGGGAAAGACAAAGGTCCCATCAGGGTTTACCAGCTATTTCCATCTTCTAGTGCTGAGGTCCTACATCCCCAAATGTGTGAAGAGATCCTAAGAGCCTGCAGCTGTGTCAGTTAGATGGTTAGAAACAGGGCTAACACAGATGCCTTGACTTCAAGGGGTACTAAGCAGAAGCTCTGCAGGGAACAAGGAGGGGCTCTAGATGGGTGTAAGTGGTGCTGAGGGTGTTATAAGATGTGAGCAAGGCAGCAGAGGTAAAACGCAATGGTGAGCATAGCCCTGCAGAGGCAGGGACACTGTGCTAGGAGCAACGTGGTCTGGAGAAGGAGGTGCAGGGTGGGCAGCGGGAGGTCTGATTTCTAAACCTTTGCCTGAATGTGGGGAAGCTGCATCACCTTTCTGTCCCTTGGTTTCCCCATCGGTAGAAAAAGGGGGTTATGGGCTTTGGCTCTGTATATGGTTAATGCTTGTACACCACTTTGAACAGACTGAGGTTTTCAAAGCCATGTACAAGATGTGAATGCCTGATTCCCTTTAACATTAAAGGACTCAGTTGTCCAGACGCTTAGGAAGCATAGTTGCCATTAAACTTTATATAAATGCTGAGCATCGTGACCACTCTAATGTTACAGTACTAACATCTTGACAGCGTTTATTGAAACTAATTTGCAGTAAATAAGCATATGGGTTTATTGGTGGGTCCCTAATGGCTAACTGAGTGTTGCTTTCTATGTCTCCTTTCGCTGGGCTGTTCAGAGGATTTGGGGTAGCTTATACTAAATAGTCGCCTTTTTCTTCACAGTGATGCGGCCCTGGATGGCAAACCTACTTACTCCAATGCAGTGAACAACCCTACTTCTCCTTCTGGGTAAGCAGATGCGCAAACATAAGAGTCGTTCCTTTAACAAATCAGTATTTTCCACAAAGCTCAAAACATGGGCCCAAGTGAAACCCATCTTGGAGACTGATGTCACGTGTTTTCCGTTTCAGTCGGTTTGAGAACCTCTGTGCCAGCCAAAGGAGCCTGTGCTAGTTAAGACTGGTTTCCAGACGAGCACAACCTCCTGCAATGAACACTGGGTTTGGGCTGCTCATTGCACCTGCTACAACACTCATCTGCTGTTCTTATTGTCATGGGCACTGGTTTGGGCCTGAAATGCTTGCTAATAAATTATTGGCTCCTCATCTCACAGCTGGACAGGAAACCTTTCCCCACATCTTGACACGTAGCAAAAGCTAAGCCAGTCCAAGGCTGTTCCTAAAATCTACTAGTAGGATGTTTTCACTGTCTCAGCATGAAGCGGGGACCCGTGACCTATGGAATGAGAAAGTTCATGGATCTCCTGGCCATACCCTATCATCTCTCCGGCCTGTTCTCAGGTTTTGGTGCAGTCATGGAAAGAGCAACTTTGTAAGATATGGGTCTTCTGTTGCTTCCCAGCCATGCTCGAGGTTTTACTCAAGGGTTCACCATTTTTTGTATTCTGGTTGCTTCAGTCATCATGTGCTTTTCCATGGGCAAGCCAGAGACTGCATCTTGCACAATAAGGATTGTGGTCAGATTAACTTCAAACTCTTTGGGTTATGAAATCCACAAAGAAGCTGTCACAAAGGCGAAAAAATGCAATAAGAACAGCAGACAACAGCCCACGTATTCTCAATAAAAGGCTTGTCAGGACCATTGTTACACATATATGGGGGCTGTGTGAACGTGTACGTGTGTGTGTTTCGGTGCCCCGAATGGTGGGGCTGTTACCAGATTTGCCCATCACCTTGGGGGGTGCTCATTAATTAAGGATACATTTCTAGGGTCTTAGTAATTCTGTCAATGTGCTGCTTCTGTTACTTGTGTTTCTATACGGAGCTGCATATCTCCCTTCTGCAAGTCCTCACCCCCACTGGAGCTATCTTGCAGGACTCAGTTTCAATGGGGCAGGGTTCCTCCAGTCACGAAATCAGTCATACACACAAATGCACACAGATTAATGTCGCACACCTGACCCGGCCGGGTTGATCAGCACAGACAGGCTGACACCCTCATATGCCAAGCATCAGTTCGTCAGAGCAACAATAAAATGCAGCCAGACACAAGCACACAGGTGAGCAGAATCCCTCTGAATCCAGCTGGGTGTCCAGCTCACACCCTCATGGGCCAGCATTCAGTTCATTAGGGCACAGCTGAGCCAGACTGGGTCAATCAGCCTGTACAAGCTGATCCCCTTACGTATTTCAAACTCAGCACGTCCCAATCTTTAGCCTCTTGATGAGCAGACCCCACAGTATTTTGGGGGCTTCACAGAGATCTTTAGCTTAGGTAAAAGAAGCGTTGCGGCGAAGCAAGTGGGGAAGAAGTAGAGAAGGAAAAATATACCAGTTACTACCAGTTTGACTATAAAAGTTATTTATTGCTAAGTATATGAAATATATAATGGTACTAGTAGTAACAGACATGCAAAGGAAAAACAAACATGAACAATTACAATACTACCCTGGTTTCACTAAGTATTTGGAGAAACTTAGCTCAAGCTTAACTATTACAGTTCAGGTTCAGAAATTTATGCCTAGAGAGAAAAGAGAGAGAGAGCGCGAGCGCTGGGATCTCACCAGTCCAAGGCATTTGGGTTTCAGTGGTGACAGGTAAAGTTCTTAGCACAATCCTTGAAGGGAGACAACAGCGGTGGTGTCAAAGAGGCTTCTTCTCTTGAAGCACTCACACACTTTGCTGCTTTTTTAACAGATTTTTATACCCTCAGTTCAGCTTCTTCAGAGCATTCTCAATAGCGTAAATCATTGTCTTTTCTATTGACAAGGGGTTATCTGGTTTGGAACATCTAAAAAAACCTGATTGATAATCAGGAAAACATAAGGTTAAGGAGTAACCAGACATTTAGGAGCCAGCTTGAAATTCGTATGGATTGCAAATACACTGATGGGATATCTCATGGTTTCTTCAGGAACAATAGATAGCTTGCAGCATCAGAGTTTTGGATTTTTACTTGTTGTGAACAAGCCTCTGCTTAGCATGACTTTTCCAGATCTTACTGTAGTTTTTTTAACAGACTTAAGGCGATTATTGGAGTGTTCATAACATTTTGTGGAAAGCACTTCCACCAGGTGTCCTGGGAAAAATATGACAACACTTGTGGTTAGGGCTCCAACAGGCTGCATGTTGTGATGAACCCTTTACCATTGTTCAAATATTGCCCATACCCCCTCTGACTCGGTTTCTTCCCTAACCCAACAACCGAGTTTTAGTCAATCAAGTTTAAATAGGCCTCCCATAGTGGAATCGGGGAATGTACAGCCTCAGATGACTATTAAACTTTACTTCTGCTTAGAGGTGTGTATGTGGGGGCACGGGAAGTCCTTTGTAAATCCAGATTAGAACTGGTCTGATAAATGCTGAGCTGCATGTGTGTAAATGTGGGTTGATTAGCATTTGGAGCACAGATTCCCCATCATGCAGTGCTCTGCTGCTTCTCTGATCCCAGAATTCACTGCAGTCTTTGCTTTGGGCTTTCTGTTCTGCATCTCCCATGTGAATGAATGGTCATCTGGTTCCATCTCGGATGCAAATGAGACCTAGGGCAGCTGCTTCACTCTTGTCACCCTTATCTGGAGGGTTTTAGGTGTGTCTCCCACTGCATCTTAATCAGTTTTGTATAAGGGGGGGGATTCTTTGCGAGTCAGACAGGCTGTGTCCTGTGCCAGGATTCCCCAACGACACGGACCTGAGAGGTAACAGGGCTAGAACAATACTCGTTTCCTTACTGTAAGCATTTTTTTTTTTTAAATACCCTCTTGAAATTGCTCCTGATATATTCTTACAGTAAGGAGAGCACTACTGTCTTAGCAGAGTGCACACAGTTCTTGTTACACATTTCAACACTTCAGATACTCACATAAAATGCACGTAGGCTTCATTAAAATTATTTCCTGGCCTCAAAAATGCAAGCTGTTGTGAATGTGATACATTGGCATGAAGTCTTTGGCTTTATCAGTATTTTATGGCATTGTACTAGCATTGTTATCAGTACAAATGACTTTCTCAACCTCCTGCAGAGAAGTGAAAGACTCCCTGGAACTGCATTCACAAGTTCAGAATAACAGACTCAGCGAGAGAGTGCAAGCACAGGTGGAAAAAATGAAGTTGAAAGCCATCAACAAAACCCTCATCCTGGAGTAAGTGTTATTTCACGGATTTCACGGCTGTGGAGCAGTTTTTCTTTCACACAAACCTGCTGTATCTCTGCCCCAACTTATCACTGCTTCAGACCTCAGGTATCTGCACAGTGCAGCTAGGAAAATTATGTTTAACAAACACAGCAACTTCCCATCAGTTCTTCCAGGCTCTGCCCAGGGCACTCGCTGTTTATGCTGAATAGGAGCTCAATGATTTTACTTGCCGGGGTTTCTTCCCTAGGTGCCTATTCATTTGGCACTGGAGTTAAGTTTGGGAAAACCACAGCTCTCGGCACCAGCATGTAAATAGTTTGTACACACTTTTATTGTTTGCCATATTTTCAGTGGACGTTCCTTGCCACGAGCCTTGGTATTGTTCCACGCTCTGTCTGAGAGCGCCCGTTGCTTTCAAATAAAACGGGAATAATCAACACGAAGGAATGGTTTGGGTTTCATTGTTGTTTTATATAGTTCTGACCTGGACTTGCCCACATGTTTAAATAAATGCTCTGGCTGAGCCTGGGGTTTTGTGCAGGTGGGCCCCTGACTCTCAACCTCTACCCAAAGCAGACACAGCTCGTGGGTAAATCTGATGCCTTTTGTTAGACCAACTCAAGCTTTCTAAGAAGAATTGCTAGGAAGAATTTTCCAACTATCTGAGTTGGTTTAATAAAAAGCACCAGATTTACCCAAAGAACCTTGCTTGCCTATGTCCTTAGACCAACACGGCTACATGCTACACCCCTCTCCCCAAAGCAGGCACTCGTGCTTTGTACTGGGGGCATGACGGGAGTGGTGAATTAAACCGTGTTATTAGCCAAGAAAAGGTTCTGTCTGGTTTCCAGCAGTCAAGGAGTTATCGGCTAAAGCACTGTGCAGGCCAAGTCCTTGCAGGTGGACTGCATTTAGGTAATGGTGCCAGAGCTCCTGTGAGACAGGGAAGCGGGGGTGATGTTGAGAAGAGCTCCCCGACTGCTGGAAGGAGAAGTACGGAGCAGGCGGGCTCGCTGGCAGGTTAGATGGGGTTTGGTTTTGTGGCTGAGTGAGTAAGGTCTGTTTCTGGGCCCCAGTTGTACTGCGTTTGCATTGGAGGCTGTTGCGTTCAAATTCCTGAAGAACAGATGAGAGAAAGGCCCTCGGGGAGCATGCCCCTTCCAAACTGCTCCTTTACCCCATGCAGGCCCTTCCTTGGCTTGAGGCAAATTTCTTCCTGGCTATTGCCACACAAGCCAATCTACGCTTGAACTTCAGGAAGGTCGATTGTGGATGCCTTATAGTGCAGGGAGCACCTCCTTACCTGAGATGAGCATGACTTTTGTTGTGCGGCTCATAGGTATAGCTCTCTATCATGGGCAAACTGCATATGGGCGTGCTTGCTGCATCCAAGGAGAGCTGCTTGCCCAAGCTGAAGTGTTTTTTGAGATGTGCGAAACCGAGAAAACCAAATTTGGCAATCCTGCATTTTAAGTGTCTTCAAGCTGACAGAACAGAGCATTATGTTACAAATATGGCCCCTGGAAAGCTTGCGTCAGTCGGGGAGGATAACTAATGCAGACAGAGCAGTAAGCCCAGGGCATTTGGAAACAGGGAGCCTGTCTCCTCCTGCACGTATGTCAGACAGCTCCAGGATACCTACCCACTTCCCATCAGTCCTTCACCATTTTGGAGAGGATCACCAAGAAGGAGGACATTCGATTTTTGCTAACTGTCTCATTCGTGAGCAGCTAGCCACCCACAAGGCAAATCTGGGCTGCTGCAAGATGCTGGGTAGATCTCTCTGATTAGAAAGAGCGTTTTAAAATGTGAGGGACCTGCTGGTTGTTGAGCAAGGCAGGCGTGTTGGGAACAGATCTAGCACGGCACTTAGCTTCAATAGCCTGACTTGCAGGAGCTTGCTTGACCTGTTGCTTCAGTACAGACGGCGGGTTAGACCCATCACTAGAGCCAGCACAAAACAGCTGAGTTTCTGCTTGCAGAGGAGATGGTGTAAGGGGCTGGAAAGTGGATGTAGACAAACATGTGGTCAAGGCAGCCAAAAAGAGAGCTGATTCAGCACTTCTCTCCCAAAAGGTGTTGCCACACATGGAGTGCTAGGAAATCCAGCTTCATTGCCTCTACGTCCTCCCTGTTTATTAACCTTTGATCCATATTCCTGCTTCTGTCCGCTGTCCCCGGGAGTCTGCTCTGCCAGCTCGTGGCCTCCTCTGCAACCATAGAGGATGGTGCTCCCTGTTGTTCCCACATCCCCAAAGGGCTGCCGGGACAGAGAGCCTTAGCACGGTGCTTAGCTGCGTCTTTTGTTCCTGCAAGAATGGCTCCTAGCCCGGGGCTGACTCTACTGTCCTCAAGGTGATGCCCTAGGCAGGGAAAGGCCAGTTATGTCAGTCTGTGTCTCCTTTGTGCCACTCTAACTGCTCACAGAGTGGCAGTTTCCTCAGTCCTAGGATGCCATGTTTCTACAATATGGGTACACCGACTTGTCGATCTTTGGGAGTTGCCTCACAGTGGCTGAGCGGCAAACCTTTGCTTGTCCAGTTGCTGCACTGCCAATCTTCACGCTCCAAAGGTCCCTGGGATACCTTGATAATGCAAGGCAGTGCATTGGCTCGCATACCGCACTAGCGTACAAAGAAAAGATGCTTGCATTTATTTCGCACAAAGTAAGAAAAGCACTGGCAATTAGAGGCTGGTGGGACCTTTACCGTAACACCATTTTTCATTTGAGAACGCAGATGCAGCAAAACAGAAACTTTTCATGGAAACATGTTTTTAAAAAACTCTTCATTAGGAAAGTCCCGTGGTCCCATGACGTACTTTCTCATCACAGACATATGAGAGATGATTTTGCCTTCACAGTTTGAAAGGGCTTAGGTTCATCGTAACGTAAAAATGGGGAAACATTTTGAAATCTCCTAAACTTTCACAGAAGAAGAAAACTGCTTCCCATCCAACACTTTTCTCAGAGATAGAAAGAACTCGCTTCCCATGTGCATGCTGACTCTTTGCACCCTGTCCGAGTCTGTGGTTTCTCACTTTTGCCTGAAAACACGAAACGTGCCAAAAATAATCCCAAGCGCTCTGTTTCCATATAAAGGCTTTAAAACTCCTACTGGTCAAGTGCAAAAACCTTTTAGAAATGGGATGTAAATGATAAGACATCAAACATTAACTGATGCATATTTAGAACATTTTATATCTGTTTTGTGTCCCTTGTGGAAATTGGAAGGATTATAGGAAATAAATGAAAAAAAACAAGATTTATGCCAGGAAAAGAAAGAAAGGCAGTCATGTTTTTGGACGAACATTGTCCAGTACACTAAATATTCCTATAAAACTTTTAGCTGCGGCTGGATTCGTGACTTAGAATAGAATGCAATGCCCATTTGCGATTGTAATCGTTTGCTTTTTTACTTTTATAGTGGTTTTATTGTGAAGAGATTTTTTTGTTTCACTTACACTTTCACTTGAAGAGAGTGCTTAAGGAGAACTGCTAATTCTGCCGGTGCTCTCTGGGTGGTCGTGTAGGGTCTACCGTTGGATCAGGTAGCGGATTCGGGATCTGGATATTTTTCAGAGTTAATATCTGTTTGGGACCTCACCTTTGAGTCAAGGCACATGGATGGGTTGCTGGGTTCCCTTTTCCCTAGTTTGTCTCAGTGTTGTACTCTTAACGATCACCGATTTAGAGGTGTAACACATATTTTTATTTCAATAATGCTAATATATTTAACTCTGTAGCATTAGTAAAGGCATGAGCTCAGACGTGAAGCTCTGAAACAAAGGAAGGTTTTGTTCCACCAACGCAGCTTAGTCCCAGGATGGCGCTGAGGTCAGTTCTAAGCCTATAGCCGAGATCTGCGGTTTTTCTAGGGGCCTGCCTCTCGTGGTCCCTCAGTTACCAGAGCCAACACTCATTTCCAGGTGTCTTCAGTAAAAGCAGTTTTTATTGATGCAATCTGGAAGGGAATTCATGACATGAAAACTAAAAGACAAACGCAGTCAGTGCTCGGGTCATTCCCCCCCACTCCCACCCCAGCACTGAAGCATACTGCAGGGTCAGGTTGTAAGGCCCCACGCCACAGATCACAAGCACGTGCTTAAAGTGAAGCATGAGTGTTTTGGGACTGAGACAGAAATCAAAGAGAGTATATTTTGCTACCGAGTAACTACATGTGAAGGAGCACCGGCTTAAGGAGGTATCCTCACGGACTGCATCCACTTAGAAACAGCTGTAAAGGCATCCCTTTCCCCCGCCAAAAACTAGGATTGACCACAAAAGACTGAGAGTGCACACAAGGTGAAGGGGATGAGCAAGGATCCAGAAGAGGAAGACTTCGGTGTTTAATTAGGAGTATATGTGGGTTTCCAGAAAGACTTATTTAATATTGCCTGACTACTTCTTCATTTAAAAAATTGCAATTGCTGTCAAGTTCCTTCTTATTTCTACACTGATGTACTATATAACATATAGTTATATAGTACATATAACAGACCTAACCTTGTTACAGTATAGTGTCATTGTCCAAGAGGCTATTTCCATGCTGTTTAAAAATGTCTTGTTGATTAGGTAAGTCCTGGTCTTAAAAATACGCATTAGCATTTACATTATATTTACAACTTCATCTTCTGAAAGCATTTTATCGGTGTGTTTTAATAAGCTTTCCCAATACCTATTTAAGGAAGTAACAATACACAATACTTTTTGAAGAAAAAGCTGGGGTAGTTTTTCTATAATACAGCATGTATGTATTTTATGCACAGATTGATTCCTAACATGAGTACACAATCAGGGTAAACATGAATATTTCAAGGCACCTTCATTTGAATGTATATGAAATATATGTAGTCATGGATTAACTTCCAGTTAGCTTCACTGGGCAGAACTAGAGCCTGAAACAGAGCTCTGTACATTGATATTCAGGGGTAAATTGATATTCAAGTCCTATTTCTATTCGGTACAAGTCATTTAACTTTTTCAGCCCTTGTTTAGAAATGGATTAATTAGTCAAATAATTACATATCTTTGCAAGTTAGGTCAATTAAAATGTATCTATCTTACCTTACAAATGCCTGTCTCATTAGGTAGGCTAATATACATTTAGCTTCTGACTCCGACTTTATTACTTGCCTCTTTGATTACATAAAAATGGGGATTTAAAATGGAAATTAGAGAACATAACATTTTAAAAATGAGGAAAACATTAATGTTTTCATGTGCAAATGATCTGTGAGTTCAAGAACTAGATAATTGGGCATTAATATCACTTACTGTTCATAGAGATAAAAGAAAAGCCATCAAGCCTTTTTAAATCTAAATGAATTATATTTTATAAAATTACTGGCAGAAACAGTAACATGAGTTTTAGTTAAGAAATGTGGTACAAAAATGTATTTTAAGCTTATAAGAAACAAGTAGCATTTAGACAGAATGAGAAGGATTTTTCCACATGCTTACGTGGGTAAATGTACCAGCGATTTGTTGTATTGGTATCTTAGAAATGTTTTATAATCATTAACAGGCGAACCCTTAGAGCCTCTCCATGGGAGCTACTAAACCTCTGAAACGCTGAAGCTGCTCGCTGTCCCTGGAGGTCAGGCCACTCATTCAAGTTCCTAACTTCTGGCTAAAGCAGGCCAAAAAAGTATCTCCTTCCTACCTCAAAATTCAACTTTGAATTGAAAAACATGTCACAGTGCTTTCCTTTAGGAGTCATGCCTAGTGTGGCACATCCATGGGCAAATGTAGGATTTTGAAAAAAGGGAAATACAGGTGGGGTGGGGGGTGCATCATCACATATAACACAACACATATTTTTCTGCATTTAAAGATCAACTAGAAGTTTTACTGACCTGGTAGGAGCCTAGCAGTATATTACTCAGTTTAAGATCAAACCAAAAAACAATATAATTGATACAATGGCATGAATTTGCTAGATAATGTATTGTTTTAAAAAAACCACAAGGCAAACAACAGCCAGAAGTTATTGTCTCGCTGGTTCTGTAGTGAGAACATTTCAGATTTATAGTCCAGCGTACATCACTTACTCGGATTTGTAAAACAAAACCTAATCTTTCTCAGCGTCTCGACAGTGCCTTCCATCTTCCCCTGCCAGCCATTTCTGCGCTGGAGTTACTAACGGTACACCTGAGAAAAGGTTTTCAGCCAGAACGAAACACAGTCTGCAGGGCTATGAAACAGAGGAGAGACATGTCTCAGATTGGTTAGCAGACAGAAAAATGAGGCTGAATAGTGGCACGTCCAGACCATTACACCGGAGAGAGGGTCGTTAGCACCCGTGGTCTGGGGGGAGATTAGCAGGGATCAGGTAGATGATAATGAGCCACGAAGCCACCTGGCTCACTCGGCACCGCCCGAATAGAGATGCTGCCGCCCATCCCACACGGCGGGCTTTAAAGTTGGGGTGGAGCAGGAATCAAAGGGAGGTGCAACTGCATCCCGCTGCCCTCTCCCCGCACAGATGGCCTCCTCGGCACCAAACTGGTGTTTTTAATGTTAGCAGGGGGAGTGAAACACTGGAAGCAAGTCTAAGGCAATGAGCGGGCTATTTAGCGGTTTGCTTGTGTAAGACTGGCAACAGGCTTCACGCCGGTGGTTAATTCGTGTGACTGATGAGCGCCCCTTTTACCCACGTTAATTAACCCAATGGAAGCTCATGTCCTCAAGGCATTTAGACAATCTGATGGCATCTGGTGGCCGTGTTCGTGGCCACAAAGTGATGGAGACACAATACAGGAAGCTATTCCCTCATGTCAGATACCGTCGAGCTCTGCTATCATTTCCCCTTTTTTTTGTCAAGGAGAAAGTTAGGATTACCGGTGTCAACCCGAATGAGATTGCAGAAGCAGGCCGATGGTTTTATCTGTTGATGAGCAGGACGTCATCTTCCAGGACTTTTAAAAAGCAAAATGGTTACATAGTTTTCAGCCATCAGTAAAGCTTTTCAGCTTCTTCAGTTTTCTGAAGAGATTTTAATTGCTCAAGTGACTGACAATAACGGTTCCATTTTTCAAATTAACTGATTGACTCTGGTTTCAGCATTATAGACCAAATTACATCTGCTTCAATAATTAATCATTTCTCTATATGCAATTTCCCAGCATGGGGCTCTAATTATCAGCTGTGTGTTGCCTACAAACCAATAATATAGTTCAACATCACAGTGGTATTGGTTGCATGTGACTTTTCAGTGCACAGGATGGAAAAGCAAAGGTTTATTTCCCATTAGGTGGAATAAAGATTTGCATAATTCATTCCCTATCGATTGCTCTGGGAACGGCCCTCGTGCATCAAGAGATTGCTGCTTTTGTGCTTCCTCTCCCAACGATGCCTGTTGTTCTGCCTCTGGATCAGGGTAGCGTTTGGACGTTCTTGCTACTTGTGGCAACACAACAGGCACAGGCTTCACATACACACATACAGCCAGCCCATGTGGCTCACTGGTTTTTGCATTCATATGGCACCTTTCATGTACAATCTCAGGACATTTTGCCAACAGTCCCTCCAATCCACGAAGGTCCTTAAGGGCTTGTCTAGTTGGGGAAATAGACCGCAGTAGCCTTTGCAGAACAGCATTCTGTACGGACAGTCCATTATGGAATAAAAGTCATATTTTGGGGAATACAAGACCTGACACCGAGAAGTTTGTCCAACAGCTCTCCTAACTATACAGCTGGCCAGTAAAAGTTATCACCAAAAAAACCTTGCTCTTCTTTTATTTCCTTCTAATCAGTGTGCCTTCAAAGGTGAGTACGTGTTGTGGAATAAGCTGGCTCTTATTCTGGGCTGGTGTTCACACTTACAGCTCAACCACTGCACTACTCTGCTCCAGATCCCCCTGAAATTCAATCCCGTAATCAACTATCTGGCTGCATCAAGAACTAAGACAGCAATGCTGGGTTTTTCATGTTCAATCCCAGGGCTGTGCAACTTGCATTTGGCTGGGGGCCGCACGCCAGACAGCCCCAGGTGAGCTATGGGCCACACTGCATGGATTCCCACGACGCGGCCACACTGCACCCATGCCGCCACCCCACTGCTGCCCCCCCCCCCCCCCATGCCCACATGGCCTCACTGTCAGCTAACCAGTCTGCCCTGCTTCCCGGGGCTGCGGCGGGACGTGAAGGTGATGGAGGGAGGGGGAAACCCAGGGACTCCAGCTGTTGTTGCAGCAAGAGTGATGGGGGAGCCGTGGGTGGGCAAACTTCGCGCTCTGGTTAGCTGGCTCCGTTCTCCCCGATGTACATACATTGTTCACCGTCCGTGCAGCTCTATGTCTCCCGCTACTGGTTGTAATAAAATGTTTCACGAGCCCGCTCCTGGGTTAAAACAACAATTACCAACACTACGCAAGGCCCTTCAGCTCCTCTTCTGTTTGTGTCCACTCCTGAGTCTCCCTTCTTCCCCATTTCCCCACCTCCTCGTCTAAGGTGGTGATTCCCACCTTGTTTACTCACGCATCTGCTTCCCACACGAGCATCTCTTCTCATTCATCCGTGATGCCCCCTTCTGCGGGCAACTTCTTGAAAAGCCGTTCACCGGTTCGCCATAGATCCCTGTCTCGACATCTCTGCAGTCGCACCTGAGTGAAAAACCACTGAACAGTCACGGTGATCAGTTGTGCCAGGGGCAGGTGGGGAAACTTCTTAAACCTTAAACCATTGCAACGACGTATTAAAGCATTAATATTCTATCCCTCCCTTCTGGCCCATCCACCCCATGGACGGTGGGGACGTCCGCCTCTTCTGAAAGGTTAAACGAAAAGGCAGTGCAGCACTACCTACCTTACCTGCTGTCTCTAGAGGCACCCCACACAATTCATAGCGACAAGGGTGGGTGGAGGCCACAGGGACTTCAAGCTGTGCCCTATGCTGGCTTGTTCCAGGAGCTAAGGAGCTTCCAGGTATAGCATGGACCAACCGGAGGAGCTAAGTTATACAGCCTCTCTAGGCACCCGTGGTTTCACAGCACTACCAAATCTCCAAGAAGCTGAAGGCCCTGGCTTAGACCCTAGGTGCCTTTCCTGTCCCCAGCTGCACCCTAAAGAGCTCCTCACTGCACCGCTAGAAATACCAGAACAAGTCCAACCCTTCTAGACACAGCCTTGCAGAAGTCACCAAACTCGCTGTCATACCAAAAAGCAGAGCTGAAAGCCCTTCTTTGGGAACCGCCAGCCTAAACCCCCTATCTGTTCACATCTGCTGGCTGCTCAGGCTTTCGCATCCAATCAGGCCTTCCCCAACATGCATTGTTTAATTTTATTTCAAAGTAAATTAATAGATTGCTGATAAGCTGAAACCCGATTGACGATAATGAGAGGTTTGCTCCAGAATTACTGCCCCCCCCTTTATTTATGAGGGCAGAAAGTGTTTAGTGTAACAATGTCAGAAATGTGTTAGCATTGATAAACATCTATGGGTCTTCCCTGCTAGCTGGAAATTGTGTTTGCAGGCGAGCCTGCAGAAAGCAGAAGCTGCTTCAGCTCCCCCCTCTCGTCGCCTCTTCCAAAGCATGCTTACACAGCGTGGTTGCTTTGGATTAATATGTAGTGATTGTTCAGAGGTTTCCTCTCTTGCCAAAGCTAAGCAATTGCTGGCACGGCTGTAAACAGATTTGCAATGCTCAACCCCAGTGTAAGGACAGTGATGTTATGAATGTCAACATCTTACTCATCTAAAGTGATTTATCTGAGCTCACCAAAGGCATTTCCATACTTCCTTTTGTTGTTGCCACTGAAAATCTTTGAGGTTGGCTGTGACTAAGGAGACCCCTCATGTTCCATATAATTCCTGAAGAATGGGGGTGTCAAACTCCTCCTCCCCCCAGCTGGATCTGGACCTTGAAGGCCAGGTCTGGATTTGGACCCGGCAGGGACAAGGCAAGTGGCAGCACCAGTGAGTTGAGCAGCAGTGGCAGGGGGGCAAGTGGCGCTGTGTTGGCACAACCGTTGCTTGCCCCATTGCCATTGAAGGCTGTACCCCATGGGGCCCCTATAGCCATGAATTCTGCAGCAGATCTTGCCCTACCCCCAATTTTCAGACCTACCAGGAGCCCTAGAGGTGAAGGAAAAGGCTCTGTGGGCCAGATCTGGCCCATGCATGAGATGTACGATGCCCCTAGGGTCGAAGATGCAGCTATAAAGGGTAAGGCTGTGAAGTGGAAGGGAGAAGTGCTAGCAATCTGGAGAAGCATCTTTTCCCATGGTAGAGGCCCCTGCTTTTTGGGGTTTAGTTTGCAGGAAGAATTTTGTAATGCCTGGCTCTGGGCTTGCTTTCTCACATTGCCACAGTACTTAACATATGAGCTTTAGTTGGGGCAGGCTGCAGCCTCCGTTTAAGTTGTCAGCATCTCTGCTGTGGCTTACCTGCCCATCTCATGCAGACATGTGCTACGCTCCCCTTGTGTCCTTTCCCTCTGTAAGCCTGACGCAGCTGGTATACGTCTGGAAAGCTACAAGGGAGTCAATGGCATGCTGCCTGGAAGCTGGCCCTATATCTTTCCCATGGATTAGGGGTTTTATGAAGTTAACAGCTTCAGATACTGTAAGCAAACAGTGTAGGAAACCAGAGTGATTCATAAACTGCTGCTGAGAGCATTTGGTTCATGATTTATTGCTGCAATAGTCTGACTTATCTTGAGCAAACCAGCTGACCCAACCGAAGGAGCCCGGCCCAGAGCCACGCAGCAGCACAGCACTTCATCAGTCGAGGTCGGGGGCTGCCTTTGCTTACACCGAGCTTACGCATGATTAATACAGCGCTCAGTTGAATTCACTTGATATTAGGCAATCCTGCCCCCGTTTTCCCACACTCAAAGGGGGTGGTGCAGCAGAAAGCTGGTTGGCCTTGTGTTTGTGGCACTGGTCTAAGGCTATGTCTCCATGATAACTGGAGGAGAGGGGGTCAGTATCTTAGACAGACGTACCCAAAGTAGCTTTAGTCTTGCTAGGTTGGGTAGCAATGAGAGTGAAGATGTACTGTAGTGTAAACTGGCCAGTCTAATAAGTCCCCAAGGTCCAAGGGCAACTTTTATGGCCCTTGCTAAAGCCTGTGCAGCTGTGGCTTCCTACCATTGATGACGGGCAGCATGCTGCACTTGTCCCTCCCGACTGCAGTGTAGACACGCTCCGGGACTCCAGAGTCCCTACGGTCCTCGCCCCAGAGACATCCTTTGAGTTCACTCATGCTCTGGTTTTCATCCCCTTAGTTACCTCCTCCACGGGTAGTAGGGATACCGAACTCTCCCGAAAGATCAAGCTAATGCTCTTGATACCTCACTTCCCTATCAGATAAATGGGATCAGCATGATCCTGCTTCAAAGAGGTCTATCGTGGGGAAATTGCTAACATACGAGAAGGGTCCAGATACAGCAGCAAAAAACAAACTTGTAAATGTGCTTATGAAATAAAGAACTTAAAATGAAGGTGTTGTCGGGTCAGACTTACCGCTTACGTGAGCAGTCCCCATTATTGGATTAGCTAGCAACATCATGACAAAAAACCCCGCAAAAGGTAGACCTTGAAGAGTACGTCTCTTTTGTTTACAAGGGGACAAAATGAAGACAGCACATCTTCTCGTGGCAAAATGGGCTCAGAGAAGTCTAAATTAGACATGCAGCCGGGAGGAACATTTTGCAATTTCTAATGAAGCAAAATCTGCTTTTTCTGACCGTTGAACACTAGCGAAACGTTGGGAATCAGTGGAGTTGTAGTGATCCACGTGAGATTTGCCTGCGCTGTACGGTCTCCGAGACTCATCTGTGCTACAGTTTAATTGCTGCTTTTCTTTTTCCAAACACACAGCCCTTTTTCACTTCAATGGTAAAATCCAAACCCAGAGGCTGGCCGACCACATTTCACTGGGACTATGTTGTAGCACAGGATGATAGCAGGGTAAGCCTCTGCCTCCTCTCCCTGCATACTAGAGAGGAGTTTTACCTTGCTGCTGCATCCAGTGCCCCAGGGAGGAGGTGACAAAGAAAGAGACCTGCAGGATCCCTCCATTATTCATCACCAAATGCCAAAATTTAAGAGCCTGGGCCTGGGGGACATCTTCTACTGACCTATGCAGCACTAGCACCAGCCCATCAAGACATATGAGATTTAACCAAAACAATCAGGGTGAGGCTGGGGTCTTTTTTCGCTATCTTCTGCTTTCTGAGCTCCTGGTCACATTTGCAAAGTCTCCTCTGCAGCTATGAGAGTCAGACTGTATTAAAAAAAATTAAAATTAAAACTGAGATTCTTGCACAGTCACACACCTGCGGGAGCAGAGGCTTTCAGGAACACCCCAGAAATGTTAGCAAATGAGGAATAAATGTGTCCGTATTGCCCCTCCGAAACTGGCAGACCCACACTGAAATAAGTGAAGATGGACGGGCTTGGACCAGCTGAGTATTTGGCCCTGCGTCTTGCTGATTAAACAAGGGAAAAGTCACCGTATTTGGAGATACTTTAGGGCTGTTTGGAGTCTCTTCCAGGAAGTTTAGCTCTCGTGCTTCCTTCTTCTTTGTCGGCAGATGAACTGATAAAAGATCAGCGGGTCCTTGGTCTTCCCCGGAGGGGGGTGAAGCAGTAGAAAGTAAAAGAAATAAACAGAGGGATCTCTATTAATATTAGAGCTATTCTGGGGGGCATTGCTATTACAGACCCAAGCACTGCGTCTATCCGGGGGGCTTCTGGCCCCAGTTCACTGATGCACTCCCGAGAAGCGTGGATCTGCTTAGCCATCCTTTGTCTCATTCCCCCGACAGATTTATTTCGAATAACATATTTACACAGATAGGCAGACAGGAGGAAAGGTAGCGATGTGCTGAGTTTCTGCTCGCAGTCTGTATGTTGGCTCCAGTCCCGACCCCGCTAAAAACAGTGGGAATTTTGTAGCGGCTATTAGTGGAAGCATGATTTTGGCCCTTCTAGTCTGTCATGTCTCTGACTATACTAAACATTTATTCTGGAGATGTAATCATGTACTCAAAACCCTGGCTTGTTTGGATCCCGGTGCCATGGAAACCACTTCCCCCTTTGGGTGATGCTAGGGCAGCTGAGGCCAGCTGCTGCAACCGCTGCCAGGCCCCGAGTTGAATCAGGAAAGGTCTGGTGGGCGGTTGTCTTCAGCTTTTTCCTTTCAAATGGGCATCTCTCCTTGAGCTGACACTTGAGTTTTATTGCTCTGCAAGAACCACCCCTTGGCCTTGATCTAGCCTCCCCAAAGGGATAATAGATAGAGCTACCCTCTATGGGAGAGGGGGTCATTTGGCCTCCATGCACAGGCGCCAACTCCGTGGGTGCTCCGGGGCTCAAGCACCCCCCCAAAAAACAAGTGAGTGCTCAGCACCCACAAGCCACGGCCGTTTTGGTTGTACGTGTTAGAGCTCTGTGGCTACTTGCAGACATTAAGAAGATAAAAGAGCCCTTTACCAAAAGAAGCAGCGTGTTGTTTCAAGCCAGCTGTGCAGCTTCTGAAAAGATCAGGCGCTTCAGCGGGGCATTTGGGCGCTTTTAGCTAAAGCTGACTCAATCAGCAATTAGATCAAAGTGTCAAAAAAGCTCCACTAAAGCGTGCGATCTTTACAGACGTCAGACGAGCCAGGTTGCAGCAACGCGCCGCCTCTTCTGGGCGTGCAAGGGCCCCATAAAAAGAAAAAGCGCCCGCTGGGAAAAACCACGCCTCCGTTCCTAATGTCGTGCCTGCCTCTAGGCTCTGCGATTCCTAGCGGGAAGGGGATTACAGCCATTCCTTGGCTCTTAATTTCTAGCAGGAATTATGTAAATCAGCCAGGGCGATCCCACCTTGACGCAGACCGAAGTTTGGAACTGGGTTGCTGCGGGAGTTATCTGGCAATGCAAAGCCGTTTAACGACGCGCCTACCGTTTGAAGGGAAACCTGTGCTAACCACCAATAGTCAAATCCATGCAAGTATCTAGTTCCTGATACTTTTGCACCTCCGGGCCTGGCAGCATCCAGCCCCGCTGACAGGCCGTGCTATGGTGGTGATGCTCACGGGCGGCTGGCTCTGAGAAACGGGCCCTTTCCTTCAGTCTCTCAGCACCGGGGGGGTGTTTAGACTGATTGTCCTAGAGCCTCCCCACTCATTTATCACTCTTTTTTGCTTTAAAAAAAAAGCCAGTAAAAACCCCAAGAGAGCTTAACAGCATTAGTACTATAGTCTTTGCAAAAATGGCAAACGGGGAGGAAATAAAGGGAGAAGCAAGGAGGGAAAAGCAAGGCTACATCCTTTTTTATTTTCCTGAAAGCAGGAGAAAAGGCTCACAACAACCTGCCGCATTTGTCTAGAGGCTCCCTGAAAAATAACAGCACCTGGTTGAAAAACTTCACAGCCACTGAAACGTTCGGTGATCTTTTTCCTTAACTGAATGAGAGGTTTTGATTGAGGTCCTGGGAGCAGCAGGGTTTTGCTGACCTACCCGCTGTGGCCAAGTAAGGTGCAGGACCTAGAAGGACATTTTTCTGACAGCATGACTATAACTTGCTTTTCAGGCAGAACAATGCCAGGTGCAGGACAGAGCTGATTCCTTGTTCCTCAAAGGTGAGCAAGGCAGAGTACCATGGCCACCGAGGAGACCAGGACATCCTAGACTGTAATCCCAACATTTGCACCGAGTCTTTATCAGTAGAAAATGTTTGTATTCAGGTAGCACTCTTTTGGGGCTGCGTTATACTTGTTGCTGAACAGGCATAGAAAAGACAAGGGCTTGCACGTGACAAGAGGTGAGGAAGACCATCCGTGCTTTGTAGATGAGCAGCACGAGACTCAGCGAGACCCTGGGTGACTTGCCCAAGGTCACGCAATAGCTCAGTGGCAGAACCAGCTCTGCGACTGCCTGTCAAACTAGTGGACTCCCCCGATCCGGTTACCAAATTTTCTCATGTACCCCAAGCTGACAAAGAAGACACGCGCCTTGTTTCTGACAGGCTGAATGTAGAAAGAAAGATTTTTCCAGAGTATTGGCAGAGAGATCTGCTGGAGCGCTGCATCCAGTTCTGGGCGCCGCACTTCAAGAAAGACGGGGAGTCCCAGGGGAAAACCAGGAGTAATGGTCATGAACTCCTAGGAAGTAGGTTTCAGACTGGACATAAGGAAAAACTTCTTTATGGCTCGTGTGGCTAGATTCTGGGATAGACGCCCAGCGGGGGTCTCTTCCCCGGAGATCTTCAAAAGGAGCCTGGATGCACACCTTCCCGGGATTATTTGGCCCCAGCTGTCTTTCCTGCCCAGAGCAGGGGGCTGGACCTGATCTCACGAGGTCCCTTCCAGCCCAAAACGTCTATGAATCTGTGCATGCAGCAGCTCACTCCCCCTCAGCCAACTCAAGGGATCTTTATACACCACCTACAATGCTAACCCTTTCGTGGCCGCTGCTGGATCGGCAGAAGCTTTCAGCTGCCCAAAAGACACTGTCAGTTCAGCAGCAACCATGCGAGGGTTAACACTGGACTTCACCCCTGCTGCTTGCTTGTCCCTACGAGAGGCAGCAGCCTTTTGCCAGCCTTTATAGCACAAAATCTTCATGCATTTATTCCAGTTTCTTTTTTGGGAAACAGATGTGCGTGTTATGTAAGTAAATCCGTACTTTGCCTCTCGTTACCTCAGTTTATCAGCCTGTGAAATGCAGTTATAACACCATGTAGCAGGGGAGGACATGTGAACCTTCATGACTGCGACGTTAGTAAAGCACTGTGAAAACCAGACGCGTGATTAAAGCAGCCACTTGCAATTTCTGTTCCGCAGTGTGTGTAGCCTGCTTCTCAGCGACATGCTAGCCTGATGGTGGATTTTGTGCAACAAAACTGAAATGATTGTAAACTCTCCCTGCTCCAAGGTATCCTTCACAAGGATGAAATGAGGGTGGAGCGAAACTCTGAAAAATGCCCTGTTCAGAAATATTTCCTAAAAGGGACTCAGCGCAGCAGAGACAAAGCAGTCCAATTTTGACAAAACGTTGATGACGAGATCTTGGCTACTGTAGGAGGACAGATGTGTCCCAGTTGAGTCCCAAGCGGTTGGACTTCACACAGGAATTCTGGGATGAAACGCTACGGCTTTTGTGATGCCGCAGGTCAGCGTTTTCTGGCCATAAAAATATGTAAATTTTATGAAGCTCTTTCTATTAAACAATGCAAATCGATTTGGGGGAAAAACATGTTCCCAGGCTGATTGCAGTAAACAGAAAGCAAAGCAATGTAGAGATACATTTGGCAGTCCTTCTCCCATATAGCTGAGATAAAATAATTACTTATGTAGCATACAGGCAGCCCTAGCGTGATTTTAAAGTGCTTTTGTTATTGGTCCCTGCTGAAAAGCATTATTCTTGCATTATTTTAATGCTCATAGGGCTCATCTACGTGTTCATTAATGGGCCTTAGTGACTGTGCATTTATTTTAGTACCGCTAATAAGAGGTACTAACTGAATGCACAACCCCTAGAGTTACTGCGCAGTGCACTGGCGCACAGGTTTTTAGTGACGCTTACTGCGCATTAGCCCAATTCCTCGGTGCAGTAGGCTATTACCACGATTAATAGCTACTACACTACTAGGCAGTGTTATTGGGCTAATGCGCAGCAAGCATCTCATGTACACGTGCTCATATTTGCCCTTTCTTATCCTTGTTCCCATGAAAGATGAGCTATGGTTTCTTGTTCTAAGTAACAGAAAACCTGTAATTCCAGGCTTAGCCTGACAATGGAAGACTTTTTGTAAGGGTAGGATAGCACTGGGAGATGGATGGGGTCCTCACGAGCTGAGGCTGCACCCCTCACTTGCATTTAAACAGGAGGATTGTTCCACTGACTTCAGTGGGACAACTCATAAGAGCAGGATTTGTGGGAGAGAGCCCTGATTCTGTTTGAATTATGCCATTGACCTCAAGAAGAGATTGCTTCTACCTAAATGCACAGAGGCCAGATGCTCAGCGGATGTAACCAGTACTGTTTGTGGTTACCTTTACCGTAACACTGGTAACACTGCAAATTCAAGGCAGGCTGCCTTTAACAGGTGGTTGCCATTCCAGTCCTTTTTAAAATAATTTTCCACAGCAAAACATCTTATCCTCACTAAGAATGAAAAGAAAAGATCCTGGTTTGCACTTATGCCATATTAGTCTAACTTTGCTTGCAATAAGACTTCTTTACTAATTTAAAAAGATTTCATTTTTCTTTTTTTCTCCTTTGAAGAGACGAATACTTTCCTGTTGTTCTTCAGAAGGAAAGAACTGATTGTTTTTTCGGCTCCTTACATTATTGTCGAGATAAGATAACTTATTGTGTGCTAGTTAATGAGTGATTTCTTTCCACTACCTCCAACTATCAGAATTAGCAACCTGTCAAATTATTTATATTTTCCTCTGTGAAATTTCCATCCAGATACATGTGATAGGCTTTGTTGCCTTAGCTACAGCTGCCCTTAATGCAGCTGCATTTTGGTATTTTAAGTGTTGCTCATCTTAGTTAGCCTCAGCTCGCCATGTGCTATAGTGACATCCGTGCAGTTCAGCCTTCAGTGTAACACTGCAAATGCCTTGTTGGCTATGGGCATAAAGCACGTGCTTCATGCATGTACATGAACTACATGTCCCTTTACATGCTCTTCAAATGCCTGCAGAATACAATAATGGGCTGAGGTGTACAAGAAAGACATTAGGCATTAATTGTCAAAGCAAAAAATAAAAGGGATCCTAAAAAATTTCCATTCTAAAAAAGTCCTGTGGAGTGTTTCATAGCAGAGGTGTCGAACATATGGCCCATAGGCCAGATCCTGCACTGCTCTATGCGGCCCACCATGCTACTGAATGGCCACCAGAAGCTGGGGGGAGCATGGCCAGCACCGAGTGTCCTGCTGCAGAATCTGGGCCCTTGGGCGCTGGTCGACATTGCAGTCCATAGCAGATGGGCAAGTGAGGGCTGACATGGCTCTGGTTGCCCTCTGGTTGCTTCACCTGTGGTCAGCTACCAGCCTCACCACCTGTTGCTGCCGCTGCCACCGTCGCATGCTTCGTGCCGGGGCTGGTAGCATGTGCTCCACACCGCAGCTGCATGCCCTGCGTCCCATGGGTGAGTCAGGGTCCAAGCCAGCACCCTTTGCTCCGTGCTCCGTGCCGCAGCTGCATGTCCCACGCTGGAGCTGAAGATGGAGCCAGCATTGTGCACCACTATGAG
The DNA here is from genome assembly GCA_030014935.1 of Caiman crocodilus. Lineage (NCBI taxonomy): Eukaryota > Metazoa > Chordata > Crocodylia > Alligatoridae > Caiman > Caiman crocodilus. The sequence goes on from JAGPOW010003685.1 coordinate 21,761,547, forward strand.
CTCCGTGCCTGAGCTGCAGCCCTGGCATGAAACACATGGTGACGGCAGCAACTCCAGCTCTGGCACAGGGCACATAGCAATGGCAGGAGCTGGAATAAGGGCCAGAGCTGCCACTACCACCATCAGAGCTACCCAGTGCCCTGGGCTGGACCCAGCCTGCAAGAAGCCCTGGGATCCGGATCTGGCCTAGAGCAGGAGGTGAGTTTGACGCCCTGGTTTACAGAAAGTTTGAAACACTCCCTGTTCAAGTTTGAGAGTTCTCCGTCACAGAGGATTATTTTAAAAACCTGGGCTCTCAGCACTTTCTGAAAGTCGAATGACTTCAAAGTGTCTGGATATCCAAAATCGTTTGTCACTTGCAGACAAGCTTGGCCCAAGTCTTTTCCTCAAAGGACAGCAATCCCTTTTGATAAGCTGACCTGTAAAAATCCCTTCTCTATGCAGCCGCATATTTAACACGTTGTGAAATCTTTTCTGATGTCTTATTTTGATGAGGTTTTGCCTTCCATTACTTGGGTAACATAAGAGGAAAAGGTCTAGCCACTTGGTAACAGTTTATGGGAACTGTCTGTTTTCTTTTTATTTGAGCAATAATTTTCCCAGCTATGACTCAGGGATAAAAGGATGTAGTGCATTCGTTTAGCATGTTCCCATCAATGGGCAAAGAGCACAATTGTCTCCAAGAAATAGGATTGTTAAAGAAAATCGACAGCTTCACAGCACGGGATCTTCAGCCATCCCATGGAATAAACTCACCCGGATTTGTAATTAGTGTTTTTCCCCTTTTTTTATTTTTATAGCTCCATATAGCTGAGCCTGAAAGAGGAAGTCTAGAATTTAGTGGCTGTGATTGATGCTCTAATGAGCCAAAGTCTGCCTCTGGTATAAACATGTGCAACTCCCTGAGACATTAAATAGATGTAGCCCGGAGTGTGTTATCCAGTCAGACTTAAATTGTTACCTCCAAGAACAACTAAAATCAAGGGCCAGATTCAATCCTGGAGTTGAATGTGATGGCGTTCAACACCATCACCATCAATAGACAGTTCTGATCAGACTCCAGGAGGAATCTGAGTTTAATTATTAGTTATCATCATTGGTTGTTTTTAATTACAGTTGCGACTAGAGGCGTCAGGAAAGGCCATGTTTTATCAAGCCTTGTGCAAACACAGAAAAGGATATAGCCTCTCTCCAGAGGCACAATCTGACGTGGGTCTACACGTCATCACATAAACCCACAGACACCATGGGTCTACATGCGATCGCCAGCTACATTGCTGTAGTAGCGAGCTGCCCAGCTCTACCATGCTGCTACGGGGACGTAGCCGACTCTACCACGCTGCAGTACGGGCGCCTACTGCGCCACGATGTAGTACTACCCCCAGGCAAGTACTAAAACATGGCACGGTACTAACATCGCCAAATGGCAACATGTAGGCACCCATAGGGTGCGTCTACATGCAACGCTCTAATGCGCAGCAGACTAATTTGCTGCACAGTAAAGCGTACCTGTCTACACATGCATGGCAATTAGAGCACAGTAGACTAATTTACTGGGCGGCTGGATAGTCCCGTCAGATACAAGCAGCATCTGGCAGCCCAGTAAATTACTGTGCTTAAATGCACTAGTTTTTAACCCCACCTGTCCCAAGGCACTCACCGGAGAGCAATTATTTTACATTCTTTACTGGGCACCAGCGATGGGGGCTCACAAGCCTGAGCCCTACCCCACTGAGTACAGTATAGTCTTCATTGCATCTGCCACGTACGTTCATTTGACCTAACTAGGGAAGGCTGGGGCAGAGAAAATCAACAGGACCACACAGATTTCAGAGGAACGGTGTAAGACTTTTACCACTGCTGCTCTGAACAGCAGCCTTTGCACAATAGCTTGCATTTAAATGAAACTGGAAATCTGAAGAGGGGAGTGAGTAGGAGCCTGGCTAAGCACAAGTCAAGACCACTTCTATTGGACATTCACCTCCGAAAAAACCAGGATTTTGTTTGGGTTGCAGCTCAGTAAACGCAGGGTGTTTGCCAGTCACGATAAATGGACTGCGTAGGCTTTTCCCACACAGCCTGTCTCAGAGAGCGGTGTTGCCATCTACCTGTCTGTGTCCCCAGAAACGTATAACATGTTACTGGGGCTCCGGCGGTGACTGCAGAGTAGAGAAGGCATTTTGCTAGAGCTGCAGAGCCATGAGTTCAAGCCCTACTGCAGAAGTGTGCCGACCAGTGTCCTGATCAGTCAAGATGAGCCTGAATAAGTGTTGGTTATGGATCATTTAGGAGTACGATTCCTGCCTTCATACAGAAAGCCGGACTTGATATCCCTTCTAACCCTATGATTCAGTCAGCCTGGACGTGATACTAGGCCCGTCTCTCCCATGCAAATCATTGCTTATAGAAACTTCTGTATCTTAGCCACCCTGGCCTGATAAGCTCTGCAGGACCTTGGATTTTGGCACTGATACACTCCCCAAAGCATTGGCGCAAATCTCTGACTCCTTTGTAATTCTGCTATCATCCAGGAAGCTAAGGAGACTACTGAGAGCCTCCTGTGGCACTTTCCTTGAATGAAAACGGAAGATTTTAGCCATCTGCATGTGTACATCCCTAAGAACCCACTTAAAATGGGTCTATTCAAAGGCAGCTTTTGTGTCAAATATTCCTTGCTACCATATTTTGGTTCCACTATGGACGAGCAAACTTAGTAATGCATGTGGTAAGTGTAATATTTGTAATGCATGCACCTACTAGACGCCCTACTAGAATACTGCACATTTTAACTGCAGGCTCTTTATTAACTTAACATACGTACTATGCTTCATTACCTTCATGCATACTTTAACTACGTACCTATAGAAATGACTGGGTTAGTCCACGTGGTCCTTCATCTAAGTCTATGTTCTCCTCCAGCTTTCTCTTCCCCCGAACAATGTGTCTAATAACTTTGGTTCCCCCTCCAAATTTCCTACTGCCATTACAGTAAGGATGTAAACGCCAACCCTGAAAATGAGCCCATGTACATGCAATGTGGGGGAGCAGGACAGGGCTCTAGGACGTAAACCCCACCACTACAAACTGCAATGGCTAAGCTGTCCAGAGTGATGCAATGGAGCGGATGGACCCAAATCTTTGCTCTTTCCCCAAGTGGATGAGAGGCATTAGCAGGAGCGCAATGGGCTATATAGATGCCCTTTACAGGAGACTGAGGATGCTCATCCCCTGCAGCTGTGCTCACAATCACCAGCTTTCTAAGGAGGGGCTAAACACATCAAATACTGGATGGAGAAATGCAAGTTTGGTTAGGCCCTTTGGTTGGTATGGGGTCATCACGATTTCATGGGCTTTGGATGGTCAGCAAAGAGAGAACTCATACCGCAAACTGTCCTAGTCCCAACATACTGCTAACGAGAAGGACTCCAGCCTCCGCTTCCAGATAAGCAGGCTGCTATTTGTCTGTTAACATGGAAAGCATGTTTTCAACTTACAGGAGCTGGAGCACTTGGCTTATTTGTGTGATCCCAGCTGGAGCCCAGACAAAGAATGAAAATGACTTTGTGGCACCAGAACAAAATAGTTTTGGCACTTTGAATTTATGTGCTGACTGCAGTGATGTTCTCCCACAGCTGAAACAGCTTCATTTTGCATAGGAAGGAAGGACAGCAAAACTTCCTCGACTGGATTTTTTCCAAGTCTCTTTAACTTAACTTCAAAACATAACTAGGCTAGTGTTTCTAGCCTGTGTTGATCTTTCCCAGCCTATTCAGTTCTGATTATTGATTAGCAGCAAAGTAGGTTAGTCCTAGAGAATTATACATGAAATGAATAATTGCTGCTACCTTCAGCTTTGAGATCCAGTGAATGGCTCGCTTGATCGGAAACAAGGGGTCTTTGTGCACTCAATAGAGGAAAAGCCAAAAAGCATGATCCCCCTGAAACTATTTAATTATATCAGTGACATGGAAAGATTGCCTTTTTATTATTTTTTTTCTTCTTTTTTTTTTTTTCTTTTTTCCCCTCTGTCTAAATATCTGAAGGTTTGGAGGTGATGTTTTGAGAGGAAGAGGATAAATTACTGGTCTGTTTCTGTGTTAGAAATAGTCAGCCAGCTCTCCTCGAACAGGAGAGCTCTGCAGACATCTAGTGGAACGAGAAGCTCCCACAAGATTGAAGCTTGAAAAACTAAGAGGAGAAAGAGGGGAAGAGAAAATTGTAAGTTTTACAAGGAAATCATAACATAGTCTTTAGGCTGTAGGTCCATGAAGACCCACAAAACTTCTGTGGACTGAGACCAAGGAGAAAAAGTTTGTTTGAAATGTTACTTGCATAGGACCATTTATATTCTTTTGGCAGGAGCAGCGACCTGGCATTTGGGAAGGCCAGGAGAAAAGGGACAAAGTGGATGGGGTTTTACTGCGATTCATGGACTCAACCTGCAGAGCCGCTCGGTGTTTCTGGTGCACCTGCCAATAAAAGTGATAGTCACCCAATGAATGCATGCGCATTTTCCACCAGATGTGCAGATTCGAGCGCCCAAAACTTGGGGCAAAATTGTCCAGTTTCCTAGAAGCCTGGATGCTTACTTATTATACTTTTATTACAGAGGAGTGAGGCTGTAGTCAATGTTTTGGATCAGGTTTTTTTCTTGCTAACACTCCTACAACCCCAATTATGTTTGAAGACCAAATAAATTACTCTGTTCACTTCATCCAGTGTTAGCCATTTATTTGGGTCTAGATCCTGACGTCAGTGATGCAGCACTGATTCATACCAACCAAAGATCCGTCCCACAATTTCAGGGTCTATCTTTATTACATAGAGTTATTTCATGTGCAAAATAAGGAGTAATACCGGCCACATCTGCTAGGCCTACAAAGTAAGCCCCCGAGCACTGCTGCAAAAGTAGCCCTATCCACTCATGACCACATCTAACCAAGTGTACACCTCAGCTCAGGCCCTCCAGACTTGGAGATGCAGGAGGTACATGCTCAGGGCTGTTTGGGTGTACATGCAAGCTGTCTGTGCTGCTGAAATGGTGAGCTTGAGCACACGTGAAGTGGGCGCAAGTAGGGGAGCATCTCTTGAGGGCTCTCCTGGGCTCGGCACCAGAAATTAGCTCCTTGCTTTCACCTTTCAGGCCTTTCACAAGTCAGCACTTTCCTACTCACCCATCATCACCTCTTACATTCATCCACCGCCCCCTACAAACAGCGTAAGTCTCCACTGGCCATTGACTACCCCACACGTTTCTATGGCCCCCATCTTCGGAGGTGTCTGGCACTTTACTCCCACTGAAATTGCTTTTGCTGCATATTCTGAATGGGCCTCGTCTCCCTTGGAGCTCAGTAAAAGCAGAGTTTTTGTTAGTTACGGTAAACGGAGCCTCTAAAATGTAACACGGATGAGTATTATTTTTGGAGGAACTGGGACTTTGTGACTTCATCCTCGTGGTCCCTTGTGCAATAGGTCACATCACTCAGGCTATTTTTTAAAGTTATTTTTTTATCCTCCACCAAATTCCCCCCGAGACCCTCTTCAGAGAGACTTCTGACATCCCACATATTTATGTCTTATTGTTTAAATGAATTGACTCACATAACCCCTTTCACGTACACAGTTGATGTCACTCTGTTTACCCCTTTTCCCTTCCTGGTCCATCCCATTTGTTACACAACATGCCGACTCGTGTCTGTCTTAAATTACACAGTGAGCTCTTCAGTGATTGTCTCATGGTTATGAGACAGGATCAACAGGCATTTACGGTCACCGACATGGTTTAACCAGTACTTATCATTTTCTGGGTGCCAGAGACCAGGTACGACCTTACTTTGAAAACTTCAGATCCCAGTTTTGAGTTAGGCAAGAGTCACAGCAGCAAACTGATCAAGTGAGTGTTATCCCCGGGTCAGTGCACCCATTGCCTACCCCTGAATAAGGAGATGCATAGAAGACAAAAACATCCTCTCCTTGAAAAGGATAAAGCAAAAGAGTTGTGCTTGTATCTAAGCCATGAAACTTTGGGGCACAACATATATCCTCGGTTGAACGAAAAAATGACAGCGGCCTGAGTGATACAGGATGAGTTGACGTGGGAAATTAGTGTTCCCTCTTTATTTTGAGACTGAAATAATTCATCATAAACAACATCCAAATAAAGAACAGGAATCCTAATCTGTATGCAAAGGAAAGTCTGTCTATAGTGAACAAAACTAATTCAAACCACAAAACCACACTCCATGGGTCAATAAGAGGAATGAAGCTAGCACTCAAATCTTGTTTTTTTGTGGCTGTACAGTAAGCCATGCTGCTGTAACATACAGATACCATCTCTCTCCATTTTCTTTCCAAGCTGTAAGTCATTAGGTGAATTTTCAGACTCATCTTTCTCGGGCTCAGGGCCCCTTAAGGGTCCTTTTGGGAGCTGGGCTTTCTAATCCACACTAGCTGCGTTCCATCCAAGACTGGTCCCTGGCCTCCAGTAGTGTAGCGTTAGGGATGCTGTGTTTTATGGCAGATGCCAGGAGCCTCCTGGGGCCGTTCTGGCATCCAGGGATTGCCCCCTAAGGCAGATAATACAAAACTTGCTACAGTGCTGCTCCACCACTAGGGCTAAATACAATCAGTCAAGAAGCCCGAGGCTGAATTGATTCAATCTTCGCAGGTTAGTCTAAGCTGAGTAGATTGAACTAATAAGCAAGTGACCAGATGGTCACTGTTGATCCCAGAAATGCAGCCATATGCCTGCAGTGGCCCAGGCCAGAAGCTGGGGGGCGCTAGAGCATGCCTCCTTGCTCAGCTGGAGCAGACAGCTTGGGCCAAGGCTAGCATGCCTACCCTGCGAGGCAGGGGTTTGCAGGGAAGGTGCAAAGCAATCTGGGATGTTGGCAGGCAATGAGTTAACATAAATCTGGAGGGGATCTGGGACAGAAGTTCAACAAACTGATTTAACCTAAATCAGTTAAGTCTGATACTTCATCCACCCAGGTTTTTCTTAAACTGGTTTCAGCCATTTTGAAAGAGGTTTATGAGCATTGAACTACTGTTGTGTTACACATTTGAACCAGTTTCCCATCCCTTTTACCAGTTGACGTGTAATTTCTGTCCCTAGCCTAGGGGAGTTTTTTCTGTGGCCCAGAGGTCTGTATGGGTATGGACAGACATAACACTTAAACCATTTTAAATGCTGTTTAAGTCACAAGTGTCTGGATGTACAAGCCAATTTAGAATGGTTTAAACCTCCTGGAATATTTCAAAAGTACACCTGGATAATCAGGTATTATTTTGAAGCTGTTCTTCTTGAACCCACTGAGTGTTATTTGTGCACACCAAGCCTCCCATGCCTAGTGTCTGGTCAGTACTCCAGGTATCCCACAGTGCATCACTCCTCATCCCTTCCCACAATGCGTGCATGGCAACTGGCTACTCTCGTATGAGAACGCTACTGCTCCAACCTGTATTGCCTGCACGTGACCCAGCTTGTGCTGCCCAGGTTGATCTGGGTTGGGGGGTGGTCAGGTGTGTAGAGGGGATACCCCTGCTATTAGGGCTCTGGGGGCTGTCCGAGGTCTCTGCAGGTTTTAACCGGCACTTTTCCCAAGGCACCGGTCAATTTCTTTCCAGCCCTGTAATTGACGTGAAGACAGCGGCGGCTCTCTGGAGCGCTCGGCACTGCCCGGGAACTCAAGAGCAGGGGTACCCCGGGCTCACCTCGCCACCCCGCCCCACCGCACAGTCTGGTCAGTCACCGCAAACGGAATGAAATACATTAAGCGGCTCGAGGGGAAATGGAGTTGAAAAGTGGTGGAGACATGCAACCCCAAGATACCCAGCTCCCCGGGAACCTGGAAGCAGGGATGGAGGCTTCCCTTTCCTACCCCACCCCACATACCTGGGCACCCCCAGTCAGGGAACCACCATGCAGATTTTGGTCAAGTGCAGGAAGGGTCAGTATTAGTGAGAAGGAGGATGATAAAAGTGCAATTGCAGGCCATCCCCCTTCCTTGGCTTCCAGCCAGTTGGGGCTTTCCTCCACGGCTCAAGGAATACTGGAGAAACTAGGGCACTCACCAGTGGAAGGCAAGCTGGGCCTGGTATCTGCTATGACTCCTTAGTGATTGCTTGACAAGAGGTGACGGTGCCATGTAAAACCCTTGGCAGTGTCCATGTGGACACTTCTAAACCAGGACAGGTGTGAGCTGGCTCCCAGGCAGAGACATGCTTGGAATGGCTTGTGTTACGTCTGTCTGCACCTTGAGGCAACGGTGTCCAACCGTTCTGGCTGCAGGCCGCACGCGTGGTGCGGGATCAGTCTGTGGGGCCGCATCCAGTGCATGGGATTGGTCTGTGGGCCACATCCAGCACAGGCCTTGTTGCCTACTGGGGTTGGAAATTTGACAGCAGGGGTCCAGTAGAGGCATTACTTATCACTGCTTTCCTGCTACCAAATTTCTGGACCTGTAGGGAGCCCATGGATAGGGAGCCCACAAGACGGATGAGCTCTGGCTCATGGGCTGATCGGTGAGCACCACTGCTCTAAGGTGCAGTGAAGTCAAATTTACAGCTGTTTCATGGCCAGCTGCCCTGTTAGCAGGAGCTGTGCTCCTTGGTTTTCCAGTGTGTATTTTCTTTCACCTCTGTGTGGCTTTCCTTATTATTAACCCTTAGGACACTGGCCTATCCCAAAGATGGCCATCACGCCAGTGTTGGAAGCTTATAAAATGTGCTGGAAACCCATGGTATGGGAAAGAGTTGGGGTTGACCAAATTCCATTGAAGAATAGAGGCTTTGATTCCATGGTTTAAGGGTAATATTGTTTTCCTTCTGCTGTTACGTCTCCTGCATCAGTGTTAGAAGACAGAAATTCTGCTTCGGATTCAACTCTCTCCCATCTCAAGCTGGAGCAACTCATTTGTTCTGGTATTATGCAGGTTGGGATCAAGGATAGATTTCACCTTCTTGGAATAAATGCTTCCTCAGAGGGAGGTCTCCTCTTTGCCTAGTTCTCCCATGTGCATTCAGTTTTGGCCTCTTTGATGAGCAGCGGTCAATCTGATGGATGAGCAGCTGTGCAAATATAGGATTTGCTTGAGGGATTTGAAATGAGATGTTGGAAACGAGCTGCTGACCTGATGGAAGTGTGAAGGCATATATTCCTCCCTGTACCCGTGTGATCTACTCATGCCATGTTACCAAAATACACCTTGCTGATAGAAAGAGAAGCTACCTTAGCAACTACAGCAACTCAGGAACTTACTCAGGGAGTAGGAGGACGCGTAAACCCCTATGGCTCACTAGGAGCATCCGGGAATGTCTCCTTGCTAAGAGGGAGGCATACACCAAATGGAAGCAAGGGGTCATTACCAAGAGGG
>JAGPOW010003685.1:21800247-21813993 GCA_030014935.1 Caiman crocodilus
GGAGCTTATCCTATAAGGATTCTTGCCTCCTACTTGTCACTTGCTATACAGGCATTTAAATATGGTTGCTAGTGTCTTGCTCAAGTTTTCCTTTCCATTATGTCCACAGTTACGTGGAACGTTACGGGTGATCCTGGAACCCCTACTCACGGTTGTGCCTTTTTTTGGAGCTGTGACATTGTTCTTTATTCAAAAACCGGTGAGTCCCTAGCAAACTCCCCGGGCTGCCTTCGTTGATTCTTGGTCTTCATATGGGACGTGACGCTACCCGAGGGAGTCAGCTTGCCAAATATCCACCTGCAGTAGCATAGGTACTACCTTGTGCCAGGTGGAAGACTTGGACTAGAGCGCTGGGCAGTGGTTCTTCACTGTGGGTACAAAGAAATGCTAATGAACGGTGAAGCCCTCTGAAATCCATGCCTCCTGTTTGAAGAGCCGTGTGTTACTGGAAGGCTTTTGTCTTACTCGGTTGGATTAACGCGCAGTTGGGTAAGAAGCTGGAGTCCTTGCCCCAAAAAGCTTATGATTGGCGGGACAAATTTTTCAGCTGGTCTCAACTGGTGTAGCTCCCTAGAAGGTGCAGGGCTCCACTGCACGTGGACCTTGCCCGTAGAGTAGAGGGGGATTGGAGGAAAGAAACATCGGTTTCTGGAAAAATGAAGATTTCACAGATCGAAATGAGGTGTGCTGAAGCTAAGGGTTTGCTTTGGTGCGAGTCTATATGGGGAAGGAGGAGGGTGCATGTGTGCGTGAGAAGGGGAGAGAGAGAGATGGACAGACAGAGCAGCAAGGTAGCGTGGACTGCAAGCCGCATTAGTAGTGCTGACCCTTCGCACTTCAAACAGATTTCCTAGTTTCTTGACAGAGGGTTTCTAGCAGAGCAGTGTGTGATAACAGTCACGTGTCTAATCCAAGGAGAAGACATGGTGACAACAGCTCAGCAAGCACTGCAGGCATTTGGTTCAAATGTCTATCGTTCAATTTTTTACACTGGGGTGCAGTTGAGGCAGACGTACCCTGTTGCTTTCTCAGCAAACCCAACTGCTTTGGGCTCATTTGAGATTGAATGAGCATTCGATAAACCCCGACCCTTTGGGGTTTACTGTAAAATCTGTTTTCTCCTTACGTTGTTCAACAAAGGTCACGGCACTGAACAGTCAGTCCTGCTAGTGTGGGTGGAGTGCTTGGGTTGCATACGATGCACCCAAGGCCTTGCTTTCTGCAAACACTCATACGAGACGTGGCCACATCCAAAGACGTTCTGCACACCTCTGTTCAGGTTGAGCTACCTGGCCAGGCCCAGCAGAAGAATTGCTCTTAGTGGGAGCTGCTCTATGGGAAGGGTGAAGAGTGAGGAAGAATCCTCTAGCAAAGGAAGGGAGGGAATTCATTGCTGTGCTACAGGCTAGACCAGGGCACATGCCTGAAACCTGACTCCTTGCAATCCCCATTTAATGTGTAGGTGGGATCAGCAATGGTGGGTTGGGTGTGGTGTAATGGCTCTACACTCACGCATAAGGCACAGCTGGATACCTCACCAGGATCTTACCCTTTGTGAGAAGCTGGTACTCCTCTGGAGCGATGCACCCACAAAATCCTTATATGCCAAGGATACTTAAGACGCAACTAAACCAGACTCTATGAATATTGGCTGATGTAAGATTTTTGCTCGATTGAATCACTGACCTGTTAAGGCTTTCTCTCTGTTTTTTTATTCTTTAACTGCCTCTTCATGTGCCCTAAAGAGGTTTGTGTCATAACGTGACAAAACAAGCCCCTTTACTGCTTGGAGAGGTAGAAATGTCTCACTTACATGCACACAGGACTATAGTGGAATAGCTGTGGAAAAGTTGTGACTCTCCAACAGCTGCCCTCCTTAGATCCTTCCTTGGGTCAGCACGTTATTTATTTTGCAGTTGCATTATAATCCAATTTACTATGTCTTTCCTTCTCTTGATTGCTACCTGTAGTATTTGGAAATCAACTGGGCAGGACTTACCAACCTCTTAGATGCACCAGGAATTAGGTAAGTGTCCCTTTCTCTCTTGCTTCAGAAGTGTTCAGTTTTATGTATCTTTTTTTCTCAAGCACTTGGGCCAAAGGATTTTCAAGATCTGTTTGCTCTTAGGGTTTTCATAGGGCTGCTCGTAACAATAGTATGTGAACACAGAGCCTACAACATCTGAACTCAGCACCCTGTTGCTGTTGTCAGAAACTGTTCTTAAACCCTTTCTTCACGTGTGCAACTTTGCCTGGAAATGCAAGGATAGTCCAGTATCCAGGTGCAGCTTGCAGAGCAACACCTGGACTGTCGGAAGGCTGATTGTTAAAAACGTGAGCATCCTTTTCTGTGCCTGCAAAACTGCTTGTGTACTGGATAATTATAGTAGCTGACAACCAGAGCTAAGGAATTTACATGCTGTATTTTTCTGTGGAGGTAACCAAATAAATAGCCAATGTTGTGTTCTACTGTCCTATCAATGATTGAGGAAACTGGAATAAAATCAAAGCCATCAGAAATTCCCCTCCCTCTCCCGGCAGTCAATTCTCTTATTCCTTGTATTCCCAAGGGAGCTGCACCCAAAGCACTCGGTCTCTCCCAGGTGATTGTATTGCTTTTGTATATTGAATTTGTTCAGTGACTATTCAGATACCTCTGCTTTGGCACAAAATTTGCAAACACTTCCCCTAGGACCAAAGATGCAATCCCTGTAGCTTGTTTTCTTCTGTTTCAAATCACTACCAGGGAACTAGAGAAAAATGAAGACTTCATTTGGTTGGCTGCAAAGTGCTAGTTGCCAAAGTTTTGACTTCTCCCTGTCTCCCCTTTAGTCATGTAAACATAGAACTACTCATTTGTTCATAGATGTTGAAAATAAAAGCCATATGAACAAACATACCTGGGAGTGAAGTATGCTGAAATACAGATTGGACCAGCTTTCTTCCTTTAAATGAATCTGGTCTATTGGGAAGACTTAATGAATACAAAATACCTTCTAGTTGCAGTCTTTAGTCACTTTTAGCTGGACTTGGCATGCCACTAGAATTTAGTAGGGGTGCACCAATAGAGATTGTCTTGGCCAATACCGATAACCGATTATTCACCAGGCCTATCGGCTGATACGGCCCAGTAACTGATTTACAGGAGCACGGCCAGGCAGCGTGGAGAGCAGCACCCTGCAGGTAAGTCTGTGCAAGGAAAAGGGCATGGGGGGAGGGCAGATCAACGCTCCCACGGTGAGGGAGGGAGTGGGGCAGAGCCTGGGGCTGCGGGCGCTTCCCAGTCAGGGCAGTGAATGGGACCCTGGGGCGGGGAGTGAGACAGAGCCACGGGCAGCTCGTCCAGAGATCAGCATCCCACTGCTTAAAAACGGCAGCCGGGGCGCTTGAACTAAAGCTTGTCAAATGAGCTTTAGTTCAAGCGCTACTGCCACCATTTTTAAGTGCAGAGACACTTTTAGGAGCAGAGCCGGGTGGGGTGAGGGCAGAGACTGCCCACTGTAGGCTTGGGGCTCTCCGCTCTGCTGCCTTTGTCCCCAGAGCTGTGCTCCGGCTGTGCGTCACCTGGCAGCGGGAAGCACAACTCGCTGCTGCCAGATGAGCAGGGGACGTGGTGTAGCCAGTGCATGGTTCCTGGGGCAAAGGAAGCAGGGAAGAGAGCCCCGAGGCCACAGCGAGCAGTCTGCCTCCACCCCACGCACAAATCTGGTGGGGGACATGCCTCCCATGCCTTCCCTGGGAGTGCGTGCAGCAATGGGGAGCCACCCCCCCACACCTCTCCTGCGCCCCCTGGACAAGCTGCCCACAGCTTTGTCCAGCTCCCAAGCCCTGTCGTCCCATTCACTGCCCCCAGCCCCTGGTCCACTCCCTCCCTCACCATGGGGTCCTCCATACCCCTCCCCTCCACAGACTTACCGCTGCTGTCCATGCTGCCCAGCTGCATTCCTAGCCACGTGTATGCTGTAGCTGTGTGCATGCACATAGCATCCAGGGGTCCCGGTCAGAAGGCGTATTGTATTTATTGATACATTATTGGCTACACCAGCCAAAAAAAGCTGATAGCCGATAACGTTGATTTTCCTTTTATTGGTGCACTGCTAGAATTCACATGATGTAGTCTTTGTGCAACCTTTCATTGATCCAGGTTTTGGCAGGGAAATCACAAGCCTTTTTTTAAGAAGAGAGTCTGGAGATCTTTCTTTTGCATGCATAGAAAAGCATTGCCTTTCCATAGTGTGTTCTGAAAAAGCTGAATTTTTAAACCTCTTGTACCTTGAAGGTACCATTGATAGATGAGCACTAACTGTCTGAGTTACTCAGACAAAGTTAGTTAAAAAATACTCAAACTGAGTATTTTTATGCTTCTGGCTCTGGATGCAGGTCAGATACCAACTCTGCGGACTCTGTGACCACAGCAATGAGGTTAAAACTGAAAAATCCCAAAGTGCACTAATGTATTTTTAAAAGATTCTGAGATTTAAGACTAGAAGGGACCATCAGTTCAAGTAGCCTGACCTTGCATATATCACTAGCCACTACATTTCACCCAGTTACCTGTACTAAGTCTAATCATGTTTGCTTGCCTAAAGAATTTGTTCCAGAAAGGCACTGAGTCTAGACTTGAAGGTATTGGCGGAGAATCCACCACTTCCCTGTAGTAGTTTGTTCCAATGGCTAATCAACCCTCACTGTTAAAAATTTGCACTTGGTTTTTAATTTGAAAGTGCCTGGCTTCAGCTTTCTATTTATAATCAGGTTGCCCAGTTGCTCTTAAATCTGACTTTGGATAGGGCAGTGCTTGAGTTGCCAAGCGCTGCCCTAAGATTATAGATAAGGCAGACTGGGTGGAGGAGGGGAGGAAAAGCTCTCGCTATCACCACGTATGCAACACTCATGTTGTGCCGGCGTAGAGGGCTTTATGACTGTTGATCCTATGACTTGTGAGCCTGGGGATCAAATTCTGCCGAGATGTGTGAGCAGAAACCATTACATAGTACTAAAATCACTCAGGACTATGTGCATGGGGCCAAGGGAAGAAATGGCCCTTTGTGCTGATGTGAAGCTGGATCACCAGTTTCATTTTAGGTTCTAGTCCTCCAAATAAAATACCCCGAAGGGTAAGTTTGTCATGGAGACATTATGTCCATGGAGGTGCCCTGTCCATGCTCTCTCGCTTCGCTCTGTGGTGTATTTCTAAGGAAGTGCAGAAGACATCTAAGACTTAAACCTCTTATTCTGAAGCGTTCCTGCCTCCACTTCATTCAGCGCCCTACACTCTTGCATCTTCTTCTGGCTTCTAAGGCCAAATCCAACCAGAATTTGTAACTTTAAGACTTGTTCACATGTACACGAGCGCCCGTTTCTGCAGTGGCATATGAAAATGTCCCCTCAGCATCAGTGGTGACTTGTAGGGGGTGCACAGGGGTGGATGTGCACCCCCTGAGAGTGCTGGTGCACAGCCTAACTGGCCGCGCTCCCCAGTTAGACAATGGGTGACAGGGGCAGACGGGAGTGGTGGTGCCCACCCCCCCCCGGGCGAGTGCTGGTCAGGGAGTGGGAGTGCCGTGGCTGCTTCCCAGTTGGTGAGTTTTGCGGCGGGGGGACGCTCCCCACCCCGGTCGCTGACTTGCTGGGGGAGGGGGCACATGCCCCCCCAAGTAAGGCGGCACCAGTTGCCCATGCTCAGCGTCTTGGCCAGCTCTTCATTACATGCAGATTTCAATTTTTTACACCTGCATTCACACAGTTTACATGAGCAAGATCAAAGCCTCTGAAATGTTGGTCCTGAAACGCTCAATGGAGGGGAAGAAATCTAATTCAGGATGTGGGGAGGGGAATCTAGATTGCATTGTTAGCAACTGCCTTTTGTTGCAAGTCAGTGGTGCTCAACTTCTAGTGCCACATGCCAGCCGAGTGATACAGGGTCAGTCCACAGGCGGGATTGGACCCTGTGCACCAGGATCAGGCCTGTGCTTCCAGATCAGGGCCCTGCACCACCTCCCATGGTCCCACACTGCAGGATTGGACCCTGCACTGCCTCCTGCAGGCCTGGGTTAGGTCCCTGGCCACCTCCCTGCACCCATCTAGCATGCTGTCTGACCTCCGGGACTCCCCAAGGGTCCAGAAATTCGGCAGCAGGGGTGCTCCTACAACTCGCACTGCCCAATCTTTTGGAGCCGTGGGGACCCCATAGGCTGGCATGGCTCCAGATCTGGCCTGCAGGGTGGGGGGGTTTGAACACCCCTGTTTTAAGGGGAAATGGTAACTCATTTCTTTTAATGTTTCCTTTCAGTTTCATGTCTGAGACAATAATCCAGGACCTCATTGCAGCCCGCCTGGTGCTTCCAAACAGAATCACAGTTCCTCTGAAGAATAACATCGATGTGTCCTGCCTGCAGTTCCCTGTCCCATGTGTGAGTGTCCTCCATGACATGTGGGACCAGAGTCAGTTTAACATGCTGTGCCCTGCGGTGAGGGGTAGCAGGCTGTGTGCATTAGTCTCTGACCCATGATTAATGCCACCGGTTAAACGAGTTGCTGGCATCGGTCAGAACCGCAGTGAGTACACTACCTAACAGCGCTACTTTGGGTCTGATACTAGGCTCAGGAGTGCAGTAGTGTGACAGATTGGCCCAGCTTTAAAACCCTGCACAGAATCCATTCGTACCAAGCCTCATGCCCCGGAGATCTCGCCCGCATGCACGTTTTGTTAGAGCTAACAATATTTGAGCAAGAATGCAGAGGGGAAACCCAAGGGAATGCCAATGAAAATAAAATAAAATACTAGGTGTTGGACTTTAACTCCTCCTGCAGCAGCAGGGCATAGGTTTTAGATTTGACTCCTTTGGGTATTCTAGTGCATACACCTCTGTATTATAGAGAGAGTTTTAATCTGTGCCCCTCGCATGTTGTATTTTTTTGACAATTTTTGGCATAGTTAGATTTAGTCTGTTCATATAGCATCCCCATTATATGACAGTATTCTTTGCTTATAAAAAGAGGCATTAAACAGCTGTTCCTCTTTGGGTTTTGGATATCCTCTTTACGTAGTCATGTCTTAAACAGAGACCTTGCCAAATGAAAGATTTAGATTAAGTTAGGAACATGATTATTCTCCAGTTTGTCCTTGATTTGGACCATAATCCAGGATTCTCAAAGCATTTGGATTTAATAATGCTTTTGAGAAAGCATGAGTAGGAGTGAGGTTTGAGAATTGCAGAGATCTTTTCACCATGTGAGGTATTTTACCAAAAATCCTTTTGATATATCTTTTTGAACTTACAAACAATAAATACATTAGCTATAGAGTGAGGAATAACTCAGTGAATGACAGAAGAGTGGAAGTTCTCCAATGCTGCCAGTTGCTAAAAGAGGAAATACTGTACTATATTACTGGACTTAGCAAAAAAATGTTATTTTCCATTGTCAAAATGTAAGCTCAAGCGAATGTAAATGGATTATTTTGTCCTTGAGATAGGATTTTATCTTTTCAGTCGGTGCCAGCTCTTAAGAGCTGTAGTATCTTGGTCCAGTTCCACTTTGGGATTGCTACCCCAGATGATATCTGCTCAGCGTTAGAAGCACAGGCAGGGAAGCAGAACATCTCTGAGAAAGTCCAAGCACGTGAAGCATGACACAAGGACAATTTAAAATAGGCTGAAGATGGCAGCTCGATTGACTGCAAACATTTGCTGTCAAATGCAAGAACTCTTTGGAGATTCCTAAATGATTGTACATTTTGGCCACTTTGGCAATTATTTATTACATGCTGTCAAGTCACATTTACCCTATAAATGCAATGGTACCCTATGTCTGGCAACATTGCTGTTCTCCACCATAAATTTAATCACCAAATGCAAGTTGAATGACCATCATTACATCAACTAATCAGAAGTATCCTGTCTAACCAATGGTGGGTGATCCTGCAGCTGAGAGTTGGAGCCTTCTTATTTCCCCATGAAGTCAATGGGAATTGAAGAGCTCAGACCCTTAATAATAGCATCAGGTGTGACTGGAGGCATTTTCCTGCCCCCCTATAACCACTTGTGTCTCTGGATAAGGTGACTTTTTCCAAGTCAACGATGGGAAGTGTGTTTAATAGGTCATGTGTTCCAGCTCAATCACAGAAAATGGACTACATCAAATACCGTTCAGACGTATCCTTCCGGTCATTGGGATCAATGTCAGAAATGGCTTGCTTCAGAGGCAGTGTGTTGTAATTATCAAGGGGGCTGTGATTTCATGGCTGATTAGCAATGCCTTGTTTCATTCAGGGAGTGGTGAGAGTGTATCTGGTAGAAGCCGAAAACCTTGTCCAAAAAGACAGCTTCCTTGGTGCCATTAGAGGGAAGTCAGACCCTTACGCGATTCTTCGTGTTGGCGTGGTGCAGTTCCGGAGCAGGACCATTTCCCGAGACCTTAATCCCATCTGGAATGAAGTCTACGAGGTACCGAATCCTGTGGTCTTCTGAACTAGAAGAAGCTAAAGGTTATGCATGCCTTATGCATGGGGGCCATTGGTGCGGGCAGTTGTCCTTGGCCCTTCCCTAGCCTAATCGCTTCGGAGCAGATGGACTGCTTGCTACTTCGTTAACAGATCACATGTTGAACCAAAGAAGCCCTTAATCAAATGAGCTCCAATTTACACAGTAAACTTTACCTGGGTCCCTGAATTGACATGCCAGTTCTCAAGCTGATCTGATGAGGTACACCGCCCATGGCTAATTAACATCTTGCTTAATAGAATCAACCACTTTATTAGCGTAAGAATCTGCAACCACGCGCTGTGGGTACAGGCTTTTTTCCTGACAGTAGCATCAAGTCTGCATGCACGCATGTATGTTTTTGCTGGGTAGGCAGGTTGCTTTGCCAGAGCCGGTGACGACCGAGCATATATTATCATGACATCCACGTGGACTTTTTTACTTTGTTCCCACCGACTAGCGTTGCCAGTTGTTAGAATCAAAAACATGCTACCTGATGGGATTCTAGTGAGTGGATTTGAGAGGACACCCAAATTCAATGTTATATATAAACTGCTGCAAAAATAGCTGCCCCTTAATAGCTGATGGAAGGCTTGGTGGGAGGGCTGTTGGCTGGCTAGTGTTATGACCCTGACTAGTTGGAGGCTCTTTTAACTACAGCTTACGCTACCGTCTCATAAAGATGTCATATTTCTGCTGAAATGTATTAGCATCTAATGAGCTGTCCTTATTAATGGGAGCCGTTTTGGACTGCAGCTTGCCACTTGTCTGCACTTTCACACCGCGCTTGAGAAACGCTGCATCCTCGTGGTTGTTTCCAATGGAGCACTTGCATATGTTTATATATTTTTAATCTAAAACTAGTTTTCTTTGTTTTTCCTGCAGTTCGTTGTCCATGAGCTGCCTGGTCAGGACCTAGAAGTAGACTTGTATGATGAAGATCCAGATAAAGATGACTTTCTGGGCAGGTGATCAACGTAATTTCAGTAGGATGTGACGTGTTGTGTGTTTCAGTTGTCCAGTTTCCTGTAGAGTTAAGGCTAGAGGCAGCTCAGAGCTGTTTGCTCAGTGAAATATGTGGAGTTTTTCTTAAGAATGTAATTTCTTCCTCTAAAGTAATTTTTAGGATTAGCAGTAACAACTGGAGCCTTTCGCTGATGGAGGTGCAGATCTATTGGGGTAAAGTCCTCCCAGTTGGATGCTGCCCACTTTGTGAAATGAGTGTGATGCTCTTGGTACCCTGACAAGGAGTTATCCCAGTAACAAATGTGTAATGGAGTCCATCTCTTTGCTCACTCATCATGAATATGCTGTTCACTTAAACATACCTTTCATGTCTTCTCTTCCAGCCTGCTTATCAACCTCGGGGACGTAATGAATGACAAGCTTGTTGATGAGGTAAAAAAACAAACCCAACCCTCTTATTGCAGCTTGTTCAAGGCCAATGCTGTCAACATAATGATGCCATGAACTACTCTGGTCTTCTCTTTTCTGCCGATGTGCAGCTTGTTGGTTATTTTGCTAACTTTTATTTTTACAAGCATGTATTCAGCTCTGGCTTTGCTCATAAAGAGGGAGCTACTGAATTTGCAATTGCGTGATTTTCACGGAAAAAATGCAAAATCAGGCGGGCTCTGCAAAAAACAGTGGGCTTACTGCAAAAAAAAACCAAAACAACTTACCAGCAAGGCAGGAAGCCACTTGGCCCAAAACCGTGGCTGAATTACCACAATTAAGCTTGGGGAAGCCATTAATCCATGCATTATTAAGCATGGGTTAATGACTTCCTCAGGCTTAATCAGGGTAATTAAGCTGCAGTTTTGGGCCATCTGGCAGTCTGCGGGAAGGGGCGGGACTGCCAGAGCCTTTGGCCAATCAGAGGTGTGAAAGGTCCTGCCGTGCTCAGCCCACAAACGTGGCAGCCAGCCTGGGATCTACCCACGAAATCAGCCAGTCGCCTCCTTGAGTTCAGTAGACACTTGCTCGTAAAGCATGAAAAGCTGCGTCTTGCCCGCGGTGCTTTTTTGCCCTTGTGTTGTACGTACGCGGTGTCCCGGATGTTTGCGCATGTGTCTAGATAAATCTTGTTAAAAGCATTTGGGTTTCCGAAGGCGTGAATGCTATTGTGAGAACGTGGAGCTAGCCCAGTACCCAGTGCTTGCTCTTCGTTCCAGATAGCATTCGGCATTCTCCATATTAAGACATTTTGCATGCTGTGTCGGTGTTTCAGCTTTCTTTCCGGATAGATTCCAGCAGCAAAATCTCTGCATGAAAATAACTCCAGCTCAGGAGCTCAAAGTACAATTTCAGTTGGCGCTCGTGCATCGTTCGCAGAAGGATTGCAACATAAACGGTTTCAGATCATTCTTCTATTCTCTTTAATTTAGTGGTTTCCCTTAAGTAAGACAGCCAGCGGACACTTGCACTTGAAGCTCGAGTGGCTTTCATTAGTGACTGTCCGAGAAAAGCTGCGCGAGGTGAGTTTTATTTGTTTCTGATGCTCTTAGTTACTTGGCAAAAGAGCCTGTGAGACCATGAGCCAAAAGTAAATACCTCGGATCTTATCATTGTTTGACAAGGCTTCCACGTGAAATTTCCCCTGCCTGCTTTGCATCCAAGTCGCAATTATTCTCGAATAAGGCAAAGGAATTAAAATCTGGCAGTGTTTGACAGCTGCGATCTCTCTGAACACGTCGCATGCATTGACCTCCTGTAGTGATGCTAGATTTGGGCCGTGGCTGTAAATCGTGATACTCTTTCGGTGAGCGAGCTTGAATCACTCGCGCCTGGGTTACGTCGTTTCCTTCGGCCACGATTCAGTGGAATTTAATAGAATTATTTTTAGAGGAAGCAGAGTCATTTTGAACTTTGCAACTTCATGTTTAAGGTTCACATAGTATGACAGTTACAATGTAAGGTCTGCTACCCATTTTAAAAATTGCACCAGCTCTAATTGGATTAATTAGATTGGATCATGTTCTCATCAGTCTGTACATGTTATGCCCCATGTATTTAAAGATGAAATCAGAAAGTCTGACAGTGAGACTACTCTTTGGACACTGTGACTTGCATATCAATAGATGTGCAATAGAGAGCAGAGCCTTTCACCCGTGGGTCCTCGGGCCATGAAATGTCCGTGCAGTAATCCACACCTCAAGACATCCTGGCAGTGAATGAGTGATACAAGCCACTCCAGTTGTACTTGGCTGCTGACATCCAATTTCTCTTTAATCCCTGGTTTCACCAGTCAACAGTTGTCTGACCAGAACTGCGCTTGCTGTAGTATGTATTCGATGATGATATTTGTGTGCCGAACCAGTGGTTCTCATCACAATGCCTTGAGGTCCTGTAAGGGGTGTTGCAGGATACCACACTGTTATCTCGGTTAAATGTGCACATGCAACTCGCGCATAAACCCAGTGATTTCTTATAAGAATCTATAGTTTAAAAAAAAAGGTTTCTGACCTGTAGTGGTCTCTCTGGGTTCTTTGCAATAGAAAAAATGCTCTATTATTTTTCTGCCATCAAAAAAAACTACAGAAAACTCAGAGCAGACATTTTTTGAGGGGTGCCTTGAATCTAAAAAGTTTGAGAACCACTGGTCCTGACTTACCACTCGCCACTAGCTTTTCAATCATTGCAGAGCAGTTAAAGTATAGACCAGGGGTGGGCAAAATGTGGCCTATGCGTCAAATACAACCGGCCAGGCCGTTCTATCCAGCCCGCCAGGCCCCTAAAAAATTTAGAAAATTAACATTTATCTGCCCCTGGCTGCCTGTCATGCGGCCTTCGATGGCTTGCCAAAACTCAGTAAGCAGCCATCCACCCGAAATAATTGCCCGCCCCTGGTATAGACAGATATTGCTATTATATTGATATCAAAGGGTACTAATGCAAGCTGTTATGGTGCAACTGTTACATCTGCATGATATAGTATTGATACAGGCATAGCAAAACCAATTCAACTTTGACCTTGGGTTAACTTTTGGGTGATTTGAAATCAGGGGTTGGCAACCTATGGGCTGTAGGTCAGATCTGGCATGAGGATGAGGGCGCTTTGGCTGTCTGCTTTCTGCCTGCGCTGCTGCAGGGGATGAGTGTCAGGTGCAAGCACTCACCTCTGACCCAGCGTGGGTCCTTCCACCTGCAGCTGGAAAAGGTTGCCTACCCCTGATTTAAATGGCTGGTATTGTTAGGTCTGCGTGATCCCATAGCAGTCGCATCATAACAGCTGATGCACAGTCTTGAGTAATGGCTCCCTCTCCCAAATATGTATTTGTCCCTGCCTTAGTTTTAGGAACACGTGGATAAGTTGTCTGTCATCGGTGCGTCAGTACAAACCAATGCGTTTCGGTTCTGCTGTGGTCTGGTCCTCGATTAACGTGTGTGTTTTTACTGACCGTTACAGGATAAGAATGGTCTCGCCACAGCAATATTAATAGTGTATTTGGACAGTGCTTGCAACCTTCCAGTAAGTAGAGAAGTAATGAGAAGCCTTTACTTTTAACTTAAGAACAATAATTCCAACACTAACCATTGAAAAATGTGTTTTACTGATACAGAAAAACCAGTTTGAATATTCAAATGGTGAATATGGTGCAAAGAAGTTCAAAGGCAACAAGTACCTCAAGGTAAATGCAATGCATGCTGTATTTTCCCAGTGCTTTCAACATCACAGAGGGACAAAAATAAAATGCTCATTATTATTTTTTTTTAACCAAGAAAGGGAAGCCAGGCTTCAGGCTAATTCTTGGCACTCATCTCCAGTGCGCAGTCCTTTCATATCAGTCTTTCCAGGCCTCTGTTATTCCAAAATGGCAGGTGGCCAGTGGAGGGACATTATCCCCTTGCTCGGATATCACCGCTGGCCTCCTGCTCAATTTAGGACCGAGCTTAACCCGAGGAAGTTTCCACACTATCCTGGCACACTTGCCTCATCTTGCTTTGCTCTAGCTGATTCCCTGTGCTCCTCAAGCACTGTGCAGCTCTCTCTTGCAGTGCAGACGTTGCATCTGGAAAGCACTTGGCTTTCCTTGAACTCAGACAAACCATACAGCTATCAAGCAGAGTGAACCTCCTCCTGCCTTCCCCTATTGAGCAGTTAATCTCAGAAATGCTGAATTGTGCAATTGGGATAAAGTTTTCTGCACTCCTATATGTGCTGGATTCAGTCCTACTTAATTTCAGGCTTCTGCTTGCATGTTCCTTTTGTCGTCGGGTACTGAAGGCTTACCTTCCTTTTTCCAGAGCTCTTTTTTTTTTT
>JAGPOW010003685.1:21817971-21849947 GCA_030014935.1 Caiman crocodilus
CTGTGGCCCAGCTCGCCTGCTAACCAAAACCTCCTGCCTCCAGATAAAAGATGATGATCGGGAAAACGCACTGGGAACCCTCATTGTGTCAGTGTCCCAAGTGCTGAAGGAGCCTGAGATGACTCTTGATCAGCGATTTCAGCTGGATCACTCCGGCCCAGACAGCTTTATTAAGATGAAACTCGTCCTGCGGGTAAGTTGTCCTCTCTTGCGTTTCCCCTGCGTGTCACTGAAGGAAACGAGTCAAGCCTTACTCCGGCGCCAGCATAGATACTTCATCCTGACCAACAAGGCAGTATCGCTGCCAAGAGTTGCAACTTTGATGTGCAGCTCCACGGAAACTGAACCTGTCCTGTAAGGCAATAGCAAACCAAACAGATTGGGTTTCCTAAATGCAGGCGAATTCAAGAACTGGTGTAGAGAAGACAGAACTTGCATGCCATGAATTCTTGTCCTGCCCCACCGAATAAATTGTTAATGACCATTTTTCAGTTGTACAGAGTCCGCTGACCTGCATTATCATTTACCTGGAAGGCTAGGGGGTAAAATGATGATGTTGTGATCGGCAGCCCAGAACCACGACTGAGCTCTGTGTGAGGCTGGCTTCTCCTCTTTGCCCCTTGCGTTCCCAAAAGAAACCGGCTCGCCACAAAATACGGTGGTGGAATTTCATCCTCAGTTAGCGTTTGGGGTTTTTCCTGGGAAGTTTGCTAAA
Source organism: Caiman crocodilus (assembly GCA_030014935.1). NCBI lineage: Eukaryota > Metazoa > Chordata > Crocodylia > Alligatoridae > Caiman > Caiman crocodilus. The sequence continues at coordinate 21,818,687 of JAGPOW010003685.1, forward strand.
AGTCAGGAGTCCTAAAGCTGCGGATCAGTATCCTTAAAAGTGAAGCAAATTACTAAGAAGAGGCCTAAAGTTAGAGCCTTATGCTTAAAACCTAAACAAATGATCAACAGCACCGATAAAATTAGGGAAAATGTTAACCATTTAAAGTGGATTTACACGTGGGAGTTTAAGCACCAAATGCACTCCCCCACTGCCACCCCAACTATAGGCATGGCAATTTTTAAACACTTTGGGGGTGCCTGCATGTCACCCTGCAGCAACGCGGTACATCACCGTACAGCGGCGACGTAGCGGTGAAATCTAACTGTGCGCCGTGCGGGAAACACCCACAGTGCACCATGCTGTTTCGGAAGTACTAAAGCACGGTGCTGTAGCAACGTCTCCATATTGCAATGTGTAGATGCATCCTTTGTAGCTTTGGCTACAATATAGGAATACTAATATTAGCATTACTGAAGCAACCATAGATGAGCCGGATCTGTGTAAAGACATATAACAAGAGATCAGTGCCTGCCCCAGAGTCCTGAGTAGAGAAACAAAGGGTAGGAAACAAGAAGCATACCCCTGTTTACAGATGGCGAATGGTATCGGAAGATGATTTACTTCCTTGCTTGCACCTGGGGGTCCGTAATAAGAACTGGAAACTGAAATCCAATTTCTTGAGTTCCAGTTCAGCGTCTGCACTACAAACCACGGTGACACCAAGCTGTGGGAGTAGTAGATATGCTGGTGGGTAGGGCTAGGATTCAGGGTGACCTAGATAAATTAGAGGGTTGGGCCAAAATACATTTTATGAGGTTCAATAAAAACAAGTGCAAAGTCCTGCACTTAGGACAGAACAATCCCCTGCACCGGTGCAGGCTGGGGGTGACTGGCTGGGCACCAGCTCTGCAGTAAAGGACCTGGGGGTTGCAGTGGACAATAAGTTGAATATGAGCCAACAGTGTGCCCTTCTTGCCAAGAAAGCTAACAGCATACTGGGCCCCACTGGTAGCTCCATTGGTAGGATTGTTGCCAGTAGGTCAAGGGAAGCGATTATTCCCCTCTATTCAGCACTGGTGAGGTCAAATCTGGAGTCCTGTGTCCAGTTTTGAGCCCCCCGCTACAGGAAGAGTGCGGACAAATTGGAGAGTCCGGCAGAGGGCAATGAAAATGGTTTGGGGGATGGGAGACATGATTCATGAAGAAAGACCGAGGGAGCTGGGATTATTTAGTCTGGAGAAGACTGAAAGGGGATTTAGTAGCAGCCTCCAAATCCCTGCAGGGGGTTGAAAGAGGATGGAGCTGGACTGTTCTCAGTGGTGGCAGATGACAGAACAAGGAGGAACGGTACTAAATTGCGGCGGGGGGGCAGGTTAGATATTAGGAAGAATTGTCTCACTCGGAGGGCAGTAAAACACTGGAACAGGTGACCCAGAGAGGTGGGGTAATCTCCATCCTTGGAGGTTAAGACCCAGCTAGACAAAGCCTCGGCTGGGATGATATAGTTGGGGCTGGTCCTGCTTTGAGCAGGGGATTGGACTAGATGTGACCTCCTGAGGTCCCTTCCCAACCCTCATTTTCTATGGTTCGGTGATTCCCTTATAAGAATAAAGCAGTAGAAATAAGAGGGGGATTTTTAGGTCGCTGAAAGAGTTTATAGTGAGATGGAGCAAGGGCCTCACCGCTTATATCTGATTTCCATGCTCCTCTCTGAAGTCAGTGATAAGCATCCCAAAGGATTATGTGCTGTAATGTTGGCATTAAGCACCCACAGCTGATTTCTGCACCTCCTGGTTCTTAGGTCTTGAACACGGAGGAGCCTGATCCACTAAGTGTCTCTTCTGGTGTAAATGCCTTAAAGCAGCTTCCTGTACCTGTTGCAGAGAAGGGTGGAAACCAAGCCAAATATTTCCCTCCACCAAAAACAGAAGCCTCCAAAATACCCCAGGTGACCAAAAGCTCTGCAGTGCCGGAAGCTGAACCAGCGAGGAAGGAGAGCAATGCGGACCTTACTGCCCATGAGAACTTGGCAGGCCCAGCGAAGGACACTGCCGCTGGCTGCATTGAGCCAGAAGGTGCTCAAAATCTGGAGCCCCAGCCACCGGCGACCCTACACACAAGGATACTGCCAGCACCCTCGATGCCAGCTCTGCAGGACCTCGGGCTGGCCCCCAGTATCGATTCACTGGGTTCTCTTCCTTCTTCCTGCTTTGATTTAAGTCGCACCAATCCAGACCTGCACAAGTACGTATCTTAAGTCTAAATTTTACTAGATGCATATTGTTTTTGCAGACTGCGTACGGAGTAGGGAGCGCAGACCCCAGGCTCCTAAGGGATTTAGCAGAGAACTTGCATAAATGTTTTAGTCCAACAGCGGGAAAGGAGCAAGGTAAATCTTTCTAAGGCCTGAAAATGCTTTTCTGGAAATTAACTTGATGAGTTCTGCCTTCAACGTGGGTCTTCCTGTCGTACAGAGGTCTGTAGGCACCTGTGCATTCGTGCAGTGTGACTTCGGAGAATTAATTCCCTTTTGAGGTACTTTAACCATCTGGACACAAAGAAGGAAGGTTCTTTTCAGTCAAATAAATATCAAACCACTTACAGCTGTTCAGTCTAGCCTTTGACAGTATTTCTGTGTAATGCACATTTGAAACAAGAATATTTTCTAAGTGTTCCTGCTGTAGGATAACACCCGGGTCTTGGGAACTATATAGGAACGTAAGAAAGTACTTCTGTTGGGTAGCGAGTTAGCTTGCAGGAGGGAGAAAAAGTGACGTGGGTTGCATTATGCCATACTTAGAGTACAGGTACAAGAAGTGGGCATCCAAACGCTTTATGGAGACGCATTATTATAGTCATTCCTACGCTGTGTTCATTACAAGAGCAGGCGCTGGTACAAGAAGCGTTGTGACCCTTTCTGGTGTCATGCTGTAGAGGGCTAATGGGAGCAAAACGTGGGAAACCTCAAGCAGCATCGTTTTCTGCTCTGAAACCTGGGTTCGAGTTTCTGTGAAACTTGGTGCATGGCCAGCTTCTTCCTCCCCCCCCCCCACCCCTTATTGTCACTTTTTCAATTGAAAATACATTGTCAACTGGTAGATCTCCTAATACGCACCCCTCTGCACGTACCTTTTGTTGCATGCATCCCATTGCATTTTAAAAGATGCCGACTGTGTCTTACAGTGGAACAAACCAAGTGGATGTGCCTTTGGGAGAGATTCATGTTACTGTGAGATATGCTTCTTTGCAGCAGAGTCTCATTGTGATGATAAACGGTTGCAGGTAACTTTTTTTTTTGTATCTGCCTATGATCTAAATGGAGACATGTTTTCCGTATATGTGTTAATACTTCACTGTAACTTTATTAAATGCACATAACACATACAGGCTATATAGCATAGCGCAGCAGATATTGCCAAGGGATGGTAACGTTTGCTGCCTCTTAACTATGCAGTTTTACTAGACTCGGGAACACGGGAACTGCTATATCTGATCCATTTGATGTTCTGTTTATTTCACTATCCTGTGATAGGAATAAATACCCAGAGGTGAGCATGGACTACAACATTGCATCCCACCACCCAGACTCTTTCCTTCCCTGACTTCTTTGGGTGGCTCCTGCCTTGGCTATCCTAAAATTCAGATAGGTTTTGAAACATAAATGCCTAAAAATTAGCTGTTTATATCTATGGTTAAAAATCTTGGAAGTAGCCTCGTTTCTCAAAAGTTTCAAGCATCCAGCAGCCCCCTGCTTCAAATTTGAATTGACTTCAAGTTGTATGTAATTCAGTTTGAAAGACCTGAGATCTTTCTTATCTTGGGAGTTGGGATGGAAGCTAATCGTTTGTCCCTGAATCTGTGAAAATGTAGCTCGACTAGCATGTCTAGTTCAGAGCTGGTGGATCACGTGGTAGCAACGTAGACTATTTATTTTTCTTCTGACAGGAACCTGATACCATGCTCCACCCGGGGAATAGATCCGTATGTCCGCATCTACCTGCTTCCAGATAAAAGATGGACAGGCAGAAAGAAGACTACTGTTAAGAAAAAAACACTGAACCCCCAGTACGATGAGAAGTAAGTCCAACATAATTGTACAATCGTTGTTGGAATATACTAGCAACAGATGGACGGTGATACTGAGAAGGATTAAACTGATCATCATTTTACTTCCTCTAGCATGAACTCTGCCTAATGAAATGGGCCAGAGGGTTATGTGTGTACTTTATACCTAAAGGACTGTATCACGCAAAACTTTGCAGGTCTTCTACAAAAATGGCTCTGAATGGCTGGAACTGGCCACACCGTAAGGTTGGCTCCTGGCCATGCATGCAATTCCCATCCTCTGGGTCTGGACTCCTCTCTCTCCCGTCTGTCCAATTTCTAGGAGAAGCCGAAGGTTTCTTGTTTGCCTCTTTGCGTGCAGGCATGTTTTTCTCCTCCCAGTCTCCTTGCATGCGAGTCTTCTACCAGGCAGTGGTCTCTTTCCTCTTGTACACCAGATCAACTTACCCCTCATTAATCAAACCCTTTTTCTGATGCCCGGGGCTGCCTCTGGCACCTTCCTACAATCCAAAAGCAGTCCTATAAAAAGATCCTCCTTTGGAGAGTGGTCCATTACCATATTTTTCAGGTTTGGGATCATTGGACAGGAAGGGACCTTGACAGGCCCTTGTAAAGGGTCACACAATGGTGCTGAAAAATAGAGAGGTAAAATCCTAGAATCACAGCAAAGTAGGGCTGGAGCAGACCTTATGTCATCTAGTTCAGTCTCGTGCTCACAGCAGAATCATCCAGGACGAAAGCATCCCAGTCAAGTGTCTGTCTAATCTGTGCTTAAAAGCTTCCAGGGGTGGAGAGTCCGCAGTCTCCATAAGTAACCTGTTCCAACAATTAACTACCCTTATAGTACGAAAGCCCTTCCTAATATGCAACCTAATTTCCGTTGCTGCAAATTTAGACACTTCTTGTATTGTCCCCTGTGGCCACAAAAGAATAGTCTATCACCTTCGTCCTTATAACTTTATCCTTTGTGTATTTGAAGACTTATTAAATCCCCCTCTATTTTGTCTTTTCAAGACTAAAGAATCCCAGTTCTTTCAGCCTTTCCTTGTCTTTCATGTTTCCTCCACTTGTAATCGTTTTCATTGCTCTCCAGTGGCTCCTTTCCAACTTGTGTCTATCTTTACTGAGATGAGGTGCCCGACACGGGATGCAGTATTGCAGGTGAGGCCTAACCAGTGCTGAACAGAGGGGAAGAATCATTTCTCCTGGCTTGCAAGTGACACTTTTCTGCTTCTGTTGATATAACCAACTACGCTATTTTTTCTGACTCATATATTTTGCCGTCCACTATAACCTCTACCCCCAGCCCCACGGCCCTTTTCTACAGGAATGCCGCTGATCCTATTGCTCCCCATTTTGTATTTGTGCACATGACTTCTCTCAAGTGCAGGACTTTTGCATTTGCCCTTGTTAAATTTCATTTATTTTGGACCATCTTTCCAGTTCATCAAGGTCATTCCTGAATCATAATCCCATCCTCCAAAGTGTCTGCAACCCCACACAGTTTAGTGTCCTCTGCAGACCTGCAGCCTGTGTACTCGGTCCAAATCCTCCATTAGTACTGGATCCAGGACAGATTCCTCGGGAACCTGACCTGATATACATCTCTCTCTTCCCAACTAGACACTGAAGCATTGATGGTGCACAGTGATCCAACCAGTTACAAATCCACCTTTACAGTACTGTCATCCAGACTATTTTCTTAGCTTGCTAATAAGACTATCATGGAAGAGTATGTTAAAATCCTTGTTGAAGTATAGTTGAAGTGTATCATATCCACTGCTCCCCTCCACTATCTGCATAAACTGTCACGTTGTCAGAGAAGGAAATCCGGTCAGCCAAGCATTGACACATCACTTTAGCTGTTCCTGACCTCGTTATGCTGTAGGTTTCCTTGATGATGTGTTCCTTAATCTTTCTAGGTGTTGAGGTTTGACTGATTTAACCCCTTCCCCCCCAAGATCCTACTTCCCGGCCCCCTCCTCTTTTTTTTAATGGAAACTGTATTTGCTCTTTTTCAGTTCATTTGGGACCTCATCTGACCGCTATGAGTTCTCAAAGACAATAGCCAGCGGTCACGCACGTGCCACGGGCAATTCCTTGAGTACTCTAGGATGGGTCTTGTCTGGCCCAGCTTTTCTATATAATTTATGAGCTGCTCTTTCCCTACTCGAGCCTGATTCATCTCCTCCTATAGTCTTCCTGCCAACTGTCATCTGATAGTGGACCTTTTTCATGGAGACCCAAGTAAAGGAGGCATTAAATACTTCGACTTTCTCTGCATCATCCATGGTTAGTTTGCCCTCTGCATTTAGGAAGAGACCTACACTGCCACCTGGCTTTCACCTTACTTGCAGCATACTTGTGGATTGCTTGTTTTTGTTGCCTCTTCTGTCCCTTGTTAGCTATATCTCAATTTGAGCCTTGATCTTCCTAACTTTTTCCCTGCACGCCCCTGCGTATTATTATTTCCAAACCACCCTGCATTGCATTACAGCCCTGACTTATGAGAACACTTTTGAGCCGTGTCGAAACTAACACCTCCCGGCTTGTAGAATAGAAAGAGAAGTCTATAAGTGAAATGTTCATCCCAAATGCAAGTCTTCCTTTATTGCCTGTGGTAAAAAAAAAAACCTTATCATCCCCTTCCCCACCCCCCACCAGGTATGTTTTCCCGGTGACTTGAGACCTGGTCGCCTTTAACAAGTGCTGCCAATAGAAATGTTCTCCCTTTTCACTGGAGAATCCAGCCCGTTCTTGTCTGTGCAAGTGTGATGAGTCTTCTCACCTAGGGTAAACTGCTTTGTTCACACAGGGTAGTCAGGATTTGCTTTGAAGTGTGCATAGTAAAGTTTGCAAGCTATGGGCACAATTCATTGTGTAGTGGAAAGATTATCATAGTTTCATAGTTGGTCAGGTTGGAAGGGACCTGAGCAGATCATCGTGTCCGACCCCCTGCCGTGGCAGGAAAGAGTGCTGGGGTCAAACAACCCCGGCTAGGTGATTTATCCAGCCTCCTCTTGAAGACCCCCAGGGTAGGAGCCAGCACCACTTCCCTTGGAAGTTGGTCCCAGATCCCAGCCGCCCTGACTGTGAAGTAGTTCCTCCTGGTATCTAGCCTGAATCTACTGTCCGTCAACTCCTGGCACCGTTGTTCCTCATTACTCCTGGTAGTGCTTGGGGGAACAGGGACTCCCCCATGGCCTGCTGATCCCCCTTGGCCAGTTTGTACACGGCCACCAGATCCCTCCTCAGCCTTCTCTTGTGAAGGCTGAACAGGTTCAGGTCCCGTAGCCTCTCCTTGTAGGGCCTGCCCTGCTGTCCCTTGGCCATGCAGGTGGCCTCCTCTGGCCCCTCTCCATGCTGTCCACGTCCCTCCTGAAGTGGGGCATCCCGAACTGGACACAGTACTCCAACTGCGGCCTGACCAGTGTCGCGTAGAGGGGGAGGATCACCTCCTTGGACGCGCTTGTGATACATCTGTGGATGCACGATAAGGTGCGGTTGGCCTTCCTGACCACATCCCCACATTGGCAGCCCATTTTCATTTTGGCATCAATAATGACTCAAAGATCCTTTTCTGCCTCCGCACTGACAAGGAGGTCCCCAGCCTGTAGGTCTGCTGCTGGGTCTTCCTCCCCAGGTGCAGCACCCTGCACTTGTCAGTGTTGAATCCCATCCTGTTCTCATCCGCCCACCCCTGTAACCTGTCCAGATCTAGTTGCAGCCTGTCCCTCTCCTCCAGCATGCCCACTTCTCCCCACATCTTAGTGTCATCTGCGAATTTGAACAAGGTGCTTTTCCACCCCCTCGTCCAAGTCACTGATGAAGATGTTGAACAGTGCGGGCCTGAGGACCGAGCCCTGGGGGACCTCACTGCCCACATCCCTCCAGATCAAAAAATAGCCGTCCGCCACCACTTTCCGAGTGCGGCCCTCCAGCCAATTTGTGACCCATCTGACTGTGTAGACATCAACGCCACAGTCGCCTAATTTAATGGGAATGGGGTGAGAGAGATCCTGTAGGATGGAACTGTGCTGCATCCCTGCAAACCTAGTTTGTGGTAGCCACTGACTTTCATTCTGCTCTGATCCTAGTCTCTTGTTTGTTCACACTTTTAAAACTCTCTTTTTTTTTAAAGATTTGAATTTTTTGACTCATTGGAAGACATTAAGAAACGGAAACTAGACATTGCAGTGAAAAACAGCAGGCCATTCATTTCATATGAGAGAAAGGAACTTGGAAAAGTAAGTTTAAACCATCAAATATTTATTGTTCAGTGTCATACATGTTAAACCTGAAATGCTACCTGTAGCAACCATTAATATCTGAATTCTCTATAATACTTATTTAAAACTGTCTTGTTTGCTGTACCCTACTTGAGAGACCTTGCCCACTGTTGAACTGCAGTACCGGGGCATGGGACTGATCAGTAAAGCTAATTGGATTTCACTTCAGGATTTCATTTCTGCGACTGAAACAAAAGTGCTTTTTCTGCTTTCATCTCAAATTAAGACCACCCCCACCCTGACAGATATTTTTCATAGCACACGTGAAATATTCCACACTATTTCATCTCAGAAAGACTGAGAAATTCTGGCAGCCAGGGTGTTTTTCAGCATTTCATTTCTAAAACAAAATATATTCTTTGGGGTCTCTGGCTGGTGAGTTTGGAAACCTGGGCTCCCCAGAAAACTCCTGAGTAGGGCAGCTGTGGACTTGAGTGACTTCCTGATGATAAATCAACATTTTCTGACAAAAACTTACATTTTGCAGACGGTAAATTTTTCATTTTGAAAAGCATCCTAAAGGGAAATGTTCAATTAGCTGTCCTATCCCTGATCTTCAGTGCTGTGCTCCCAGAAGACTTCAAGCTCAGCTCCTTAACCTGGGCTGTACTTCCAGAACTTTAACTAGAACTGACTGGAGAAGAGCAGGAGTAACAAGGACCCATTTTAAACTTTTCTAGTGGACTTGCAAGTTGAATGTTAGTTATAAAATATGGCTTACTTTTTAAAGGTACGGATTGATTTGTCAAAAGAAGATATAATCAAAGGCTTCTCACAGTGGTAAGTTCTTGTCTTGATACCTTCCAAGATTGCTTATATCTGCATTTTCAGTGAAATAGGCAGCCTCTTGGTCTAGAGTTTCTACTGAACCCTAAAGTTAGTGGATTCAGGCTTTTCTTCCCCCACTGGTCCAGAAATGAATATCTAACTTTAATACATAGTTCTTAAAGACCCAGTCAGATTGTGCTAGATGAAATACCAGATGCCTTGCAATCTATATGCGAGACAAACAGTTATACAGATAGGAGCATAGGGACGGTATTTGCAAGGATGAGAGGCAGTGGTCTCAACACACTCATAGCCTAACCTTTGTCAAGTTCATCGAAAAGCTGCAAGGCAAGAGAGTTCAATACAGAGCAAGCAGGTAGCACTGCTGTACACACCTGCAAAACCACTTCTTCCTCCATTTCCACTGTTCTTTGCTGTGTTGTCTACAGAAATAAGCAATGAAGAATTCAAGCACCCCGTAGAGTGCATTTGTTAACAGTACATAGACCACGGTGTTCAGTCTAGTTTAGGGGCTGGCTAAAAGGTTGGGAAAAGGTGCTTCTTTCAAATACAGGGCACGTCTTCAAAAACAATAATCCGTGCTGCCTTGTCTTTTGCAGGTATGAGCTGACAATGAATGGCCAGAGCAGGCAATGATGTCCTCAGTGTGCCCTTACAGTCGTGACTAATTTGTATGCTTTATATTAATGTATATATGTATATTTTGTAACTAATCCATTTTAAACTTTATTATGTATATTGAAGGCAAAAGGTGTTGGATTTGTTTGCTTGAGTAGCTTTTTCAGTGGCTGGTTATTTTGGAAAAGGTAGAAAAAAAGATGGATTGAATCCTTTAAATTTAGACTAGATGTAAATGTGTCACATGAAGCTTTCGTGACGTCAGCATTTACTCATGACTGGTATCACTGAAGAAACTTAACAAGCAGCCTCCGTGTGTATTTACAGTTGTTTACTCTTAAGAGGATACACGAGTGCCAAGAGCACACCAAGACCAACTGTTCGTGCTTTTAGAGACTCCCCTGCCCCTAAGGCTCTGAGTTCATGTTCTGTTGACACCATACTTGAAATTATACTAGCAGGATCATGGGTTTTCAAAATACTGTTCTTCACTTCCAAGACTGAAGAGACTCCAAAAGAAGCAATTACAATTTATATCTACACAAGTCTAAGAAAAGTACCTAATATTCTACTGTCTGGGAGTTTTTTTATAAAGCAGACTGCAGGTGCTAACTTGAAAGGGGTATGAATATGACTCACCAACAGCAGGGAAGTGTATAGACTTTTTGATATCTTGGCACAACAAGATGGTAACGCCTTAAAGTCTAATTCTTTATTATGGTTACATTTCAAAGTCTTGTGAGCTTTGTTAATACAGAGTTCCATGTTGGAAACAACAGACTATAATTTTGTAAGCAAGTCTTTTGTTGATGTGGGGGAAAACATGCCAATGTTTTCAGACATTCAGTATGTTTAAGTCTCAGAATTGTATAATAAACTATTTACAAATTGCTCAAGAGACTGAGCAAACGTGACCTATTGTTTAGTTCCTATAATGCACTTGTTTAAGTGCTAAAGACCTTGGCTGTGAGAGCTCAGTGTGCATGTGGGAAGCTAAGCCTAACTGTTGAATCTGCTGATGGCAGCTAATCCCATTCTACTTAATGTTCAAAGTACATTGCTGGCTAGCATAGCAACATCCTTACCTGCACAATGGCTAGAGTCGCTTCATTTGGGCTATGCTTGGACCAGTGCAACACTCACTAGTTTTAAATTTGGTTTAATGGGAATTAAAGTTGAAAGCTGGTAACCGTCGTAACGCAATCTCCTGGAACACCAAAACATCCACCTCCTATTTTCCCTTCCTCCAGAGCACAGCTGTCAAGATTCGAAACAGGGATACAGAATTCCACCACTCAGTGAGTATGTGGTTGTCTTTAATTCGTAGATCCAGAAGTGGACTGCAACTTTCCAGAGTTGAAGTATTTTCTGCAGTAATTTAATCACTGGCAAAAGCTATGGCTAAGACACTTAGTTGTGTTTCTGTGAGTTTGTCTTGTACTTCAGAGCTCTCTGTAGCAAGTGTGTGGCAGGCATTCAGATGCTGAAGGAGCAGTGTCTTAATCAGGATTTGTATGAGATGGATTTGCTAGAGTGGAGTGGATTAATGCTAGGTTTCGTATTTATTCCTTTTCTTTGTAGTCACGCGTGCATTTGTGCTTTCACAACTAACAAGTAAATAAGAGGAGCAGTGGTAACATCTAACCAAACATTTATTTTAGTAAAAAATATTCTAAAACTGTACAGTAAGGTCAACTACAGGTTGGAAGCACCTGTAAATCCAGTATTAACACATTCATTAGTCAGATCTACCAAGAGTGGCGTTTTACCTAGCTAGCAGCTTCAGGTTCCGCACGGTAGGTAAAATATCATCCAGGTTACTGATTTCTGAAATAAAGTTAGAAGTACAGCAGTCACACAGTTGTACATGGAACTGAGAAGTTCTGGCTTTGATGCGACTAATGTGATCATTAATTGGTTTCAGAGAATAAACTCCTCACAGTCCTTATTGCACTAAACTGACAGAGGCTCTAACACTGTGCCCTCTTACAACAGGCTGTGTGACCGACCAGGTATAACTTCAGTGCTAGCTTATAAAAGTCTGTGAGGATTGTGTCTTGCAACCCAGTGACTGCAGCTGAATGACATTTTGCCAATAGCATGTATTCTCTATAATAAGTCTTGCTGTAAATACTAGTGAAAAACTCCTATGACTAGAGTGATCTAAAAATATGCTAGGAAGGGGCTCACCTGTAACTAGCTTAAGGGTCCGTCTTCACTGCGGAACTGACCCTGGGTTAATTTAATCCACATGTGAGCAGCCTGGTTGCAGAGCCACACCTGAATTACTGGATTGTCCCTGGTGCTGCACTCACTCATGCATGTTCCCTGGACTTCTGGAGATATTTCCCAGTCTCTGGGAATATTGTGAAGTGAGACTCTCCTGTTTTGTCTTAGCAAGTTGAGGTAAACTTGTCTGTCTCTGGGAGCAGATGTTGGGTGGGAAGGCATTGAAGAATTCAGTACAATTGATTTAGATTACATCCACATGACAAATGAAGGGCATTAACAGTTCTGGGTTATAGCTTACACTCCCAAATGAGCCAGTAAGCTGAACTGAAAACATGTTAAGCTTAGATCAGAAATGTGCGACTAGTAATAGGCTATGAATGATGCTAAATTACCTCGGCAGGTGACACTGGAGACATTGGAGAACTGCAAAAACAGCATGGTTAAGATTTAGGTGAAGCTTGGGCCATAGAGGAGAGCACCACCTCCTCGCTCTACCCTGCCTGTCCCATGTTGGTGCTATGCTCTGCACTCTTGCACTAGGCAAGTCAGCTTCGTGACTAGCATGTTGGCTGTACTTGCTTGGTATGCAAGTGACAGTGGGAGGTGAGAAGGAAGAGGAGATAGGGACAGGTGGGGAGCAGTGCCACTATCAGCTTTTGCCTCTATCTGGAAGCAGAGCCTGTGAAAATGCCTGGAGTTTCCACTCGAAGTCATTTTGTGTTGAGGGATTTCTGTTGTGCAAAACAATGCAATCTATTGTTGAAAATGACTTACCTAAAACACAAAGCAAATCTTGAATAAGAGCTTGGAAAGCTGGGAAGAAGTATTCATGTTCTTCTAGTTTGCTGATAATACTGAAATTAAAAAATTATAGCAACTTTACAGTCCTTCATGTGGGAGGCCATGTCACAATCAGAGGCTGCAAATGAGCCATGCAAACATGGGTCCTGACCTTTGCCACATCCGAGTCTTGAGTTTCTGAAATGACGCTACTTATCTTTGCATACTGTGACGAGCAATCCCCCACCAACAGCTACATTCTTTGGTTCTAAAAACCTCTAGGCCAAAACTGCTGTGTGTTCTGGGGTTCAGTTATAACTTAGTCAGAACCTTTCCACAGTGGAAGCAAGTTTTTTTTTTTTTAAATCTAATACTCTACCTATACTTCTACACGCACCTGAGAAGAGTAAATGGCATAATTACATTTGTGTGTGCGTGTGTGTGTGTGTGTAATATGAGTCTATATGGGCACATACACACTATGCATAACACCTGAGATCCATCCAGTACTAGCTGTTTCAGGTACAAGAAATCTGGCAGCAGGTAGCTAGGGAATTCCACGTGTCCAGTTTTGGGAACTGCACTTCAAGAGGGAAACTGGGAATCTGGAGAGGGTTCAGAGGAGGGCTACTCATGTGATTAGTAGTCTCCATAAAAGACCCTATGAGGGGAGGTTGAGGGATGTGGATCTCTTCAGCCTGCACAAGAGACACTGAGGGTGAGACCCTGTAGCTGCCTATAAGTTTATCAAGGGAGGACCACAGGGAATTGGAGATGTGCTACTTACCAGAGCACCCCCTAGGAGTAGCTAGGAATAATGGGTGCAAACTAGTGGAGAGCAGACATTAGGAAGAAATATTTTGCGATGAGGGTGGCCAGAATCTGGACTGGGCTTCCAAGAGAGGTGGTACTATCAGCTAACTGGGAGGCCTTCAAGAGGAGGCTTGAGAGACACCTGGCTGGGGTCATCTGACCTCGGTCCCCTCTTTCCTGCCTGGGGCAGGGGGTCGGACACAATGATCTTTTGTGGTCCCTTCTGACTCTACAATCTATGAATCTATGCCTGCAGGGAAAACACTGCTTAACATATACTGATAAAGACTGCTATTAGCTTCTATTCCATCCAGGAGAATAAAAACAGCAGCAGACTCTCCCTATGCCTGAAGAATGGTATTTGTGCCCAAAAACTTGCAAAGAACAATTTTTTTCAACTATTTAGTTGATCTAATAAAATATATCACATTTACCCAAAAAACCTTGTCTACCATAGACTATATAGACATTGTGCAAAGGCATTTTTTTTCAGTTTGATGTCTTTCATTTCCCACACAAGCAGGGATACATGATATTGGTTTAGAGATACTACATACTTAAGTAGAAATTGTTTTCGAAACCTTCACTCTTGATGTTGGCCTTAATTATTTTTTGTTTTCATTACAACCTGGCCTCTCATTTTTCTGGTGCAAGCTCTCTCTGGCACATTCATCCAGGTCTTAGTGTGCAATGATAGTACCTCACTGACTTAAGTTGAGTCATTTGAAATCCAGTCCTGAAAATGAGAAGCAGTCCAAACCAGTTCTCTGAGTTACTCTGCTTCATACTTCAAGAGTGACACCTCTAAGTCCAAATACCTTTGGATGTCTTGGGTCCCCAGCAGCTGCTCGACCTGTTCATTCACATTCTCATTAATTATGTTACAAAGCTTTCCAACAGTGTCCACCAGGACAGTGGGTGGGGCTGAGCTATCTGGAAGGAATAAACACCACATGTTTACAAGGATTAGCAGGGAAGTATTTTGTATAATGCAAGTCCACCTAGTGTCTTCAATTTAATCTTCACTTTCAGTACACAGATTTTAGCATTAACAGGATTTAATCAGCTACTGAACACCTTGTGCTCATCAGGGAACAGTGACAGTAAGGCACTGTTTAAGGCAAGGAATCTCGTGCTTCCCTTAATGGCTCAAAATATACAGCTGTGACAAAGTGTTAACATCACCGAAGGAGGACAGATTCTATACTTAAGAGCTGCCAGAAGGGCTCCACAGAATTCAGATCTAGTAGCTCCATACCACCGTATGCCCAGTCCTTTCCAACTCACAAACGGCTGGTTACTAGAGATCCATCTGGCATTGCTCTTTCCCCATCTACGGAGGTAAATTTTGCTATTATCTATAAATATTGATTCCATTTTTAACATTCAATATTTTAAAAGAAAAAGGGTAAGAATGTGAATTTTGAATGTGAAGCATGTTCACCATAGCTGCTGAGTAGAGACACTATGTCCGTAATAGTGAGAGTAGGGATGGTTTTAAGAGAGAGAGCAGTCATGGGAGTCACAGTGAGTTTCATGTGCAAATTTCCCTTTCAGACTGGGTTTGTCTATACTGCCCCTGCCTGGGCCCCTGCTGCGGGGGGAGGGCAGGCAGACCCATCATGGGGCCAGGAGTCTCACTGTTGTGGGAAAAAGGAGGGGCACAACACCTCCTTTCCCCCGCTCCCTTTGGCAGCAGGATCCAGGGACAAGAGAGGTCTGCAACCTCAGGCCCGGGGGGAGGGGGAGGCACAACTCTGCCGATGGGCAGCACCCCTTAATGACTTGGCCACACCTGCTGCCCCCTCCCTATGACTCCCCACGAGCAGCCTGGGGTACACAGCAAAGACAAAAGCAGCCAGGGCTGTTCCTGCCAGAGGTCACTAAACTACTTACTGTTGGTTAACCATTTAACCGATATAACTAAAGGAGGTTTACCAGGTAATTTTTAAAATATTTGCATCCCTACTACATATCTACCTTGCCTTATTTGACCAAAGACAGACTTACATTTCCTCCCAGTGACAGAGGGCTGCAGGTCAAACAACTTATTTAAGACCAGAGCAATCACACATTGATTGTGGGTTTCTCCTTTCCGAACTCCAAGGTGACAGCACCTTTGGGCTTTTTTTGCTAGTCACAAACATTTCTGAATAACTTATTAGTCCTCTCACTATACTATCTTCTCTACTTAAAAATCAAATTCTCCCCTTGTCTCCAGTTATAGCATAGAGTGAATTTGGAAGAGTTTGACTACACAAAATACCGTGAATTTTTACCTAGCTCTAGGAGATCATGGAGGTTTCGCATAGCATTGGTCATTTCTCCAAGCTTTGTGTAAACTTCATTCATTCGGGGATAAACTCCATTCAGAGAACTCACATCAAACAGTTTTTGGAAGTGAGAGACTATTGCATACAGTGTCTGTAAAGAAGGCATCTGGCTATTCTGTACCGGAGGATAAAAACAAGTCATCAAGGAAAAGCATTGGTAAAAAAGCAACAATTCTTTAAAATAGGTCACTTCTCTTAATAAACAAACAGTAGGCATTAACTAATTTAAAGATTTACTCTAAAATGTTTAGCTAAACGTGACAAGGAAACAAAATGCCACCCCTGATTCAAGGAGAATTTGTCTCTGATACAAGGACAATTTCCTTTAGCTGGAGTGGGAGTATGCATAAGTGCTTTTCTTTGCCAATTTAGAAATAGACAAAACAGAGTTAAGATGGTGATATGTGGAGTCAGCCAAATCCATCCTCAGACTAACTCCTTCAAGTTGGGTCACTCCCAAGATAAACTGGCCTGTTTTATTAAAATAGTGTTTGCCTGAATAAAGTCAAGCAGGCAGTTCTGAAGCCTTGTGCAGACTCCCAACTACACAAACCCAATCAGGGTGTGAAGAACACAGATAGGAATTTTAGAGCAACAGTTAATTTGGAAGACATGAGGAATTTCTGATAGGTTACCTTTTCTCTATTTTCTATTTCTTCCAAGATTGCATCCACTATGAACTGAAGGTCTTCAACACGAATGCATTCACTGTTGTCCTGTATGTCTATAGTGTGCCAGGGCACCAGTTCCTGTGATAGCTTTCTCAGAGACCTATACAAGTCCTGTTATAATAGAGAGAAAATTCAGAAGTCTGAGAAGCTGCAAGTTTCAAAGTACAATAGTAAGTTATAGCAGTTACATAAAGGAAAGAATTAGGCTGTTGAATTCTTGTGCAAGACAAATACGCCAGTGTGGCAGACTAAGATTTACTTTAGATAGAACCATTACACAAAATATTTTGCTGATATTCTTACCTTCAAGAATGGAAGTTACATTTTGAATACAAGGATTAGCAAGATTGACAAGAGATCACAGCACTTTGTTACTCAGAGATTGGCCTAATATGTCATGTCTTTATTTAAACCAAAAAGCTAATGGTCTAGAAAGAAGGAAGTACTTGAATGTAACTTCACTGATACATAAAATGTAAAACATGTTTTCTCCCCAAGAAAACTAGTGAACAAAGATACTGAACAAGAGAAAGTCAACTGTGCAGAGGACTACATTAAAACATTTATTGGTATTCAAGATAAGGTTTTTTTCCCCCAATCAAGAAGCCTCATGTACTGGGGACAAAGCCATAGTTAAGCCACTGCCTGCACTGGGACAAGGTAATTCATGTGGTGGTAGAGAGGGCAAGCAGCCAAGGGAGCATGGGGAAGAGGCACATGGGGAGGCTTATGGCATGTGTCTTGGGAATGGAAGACACAGTGCAACCTCTCCTGTCCCCCAGAGGCTCCGGCCCCTCCAGCCCTAACCTGGCTGGGTCTGGAGCTGCCACAGCTGTTTTTCCCTGGCCAGGCTGGGCTGGGGCTGCTGCCACCCACTGCCCCAGAATCAGAGCAGACTTGCAGCAGAAGTTAAGTAACAGGGTGTGCAGGAAGTGGGGGAAGATGGGCGTTGGGGTGAGATATAGGACAGGTGGCAGGGGTCAGGCACAGGCAGCAGGAATAGGCTCAGAGGGACAAGGGGCAGGAGGACAAGGTCAGGGAATAATATGGCAGGGGATGCAGGTAGGAAGGACAAGGGGTAGAGGTCTGACAAATTTAAGATGACCCTCCCCAAGTAATTAGATTTTATAAATGAAAATTATAACAAATTTATCATCTTCCCTGTACAGACTCTAATTATTGGGAGAGGGTCATCTTAAATTCAGTCATCCTGGATTTGGGTAAATATAGTATAAAAAGGACATAAATAAAGTGATGGGAAGAACAGCATAAGAATTTTTTGTTTCTGAAATAACCCAAAACCTAATAGCTGTGAAAGCTACAAAGCAAAAGTGCAAGATTGCAAAAAATGATTGGGTCCCAGCTGACGAATGCAAAAGTACAGCGGTTCCTTACCTTCAGCGCCATTATTTGGTCTGCCCACATTTCTACTGTAGGGGGAAGGTGCTCAAAGCCACATTCTTGTCCATTCTCTTTGGTGCCATTTTGGACTGGCCCTTTACTTCGCTTATATATTAAAGGAGGAGCTCGTGGACTACTTAGCACTGAGTCAATGCTGGACAAGACCTTAAACATTAAAGAGAAGCTTTTAATGCTGAAACCGCTCAACAGGGCTTTGTTGTTTAGCCTAAAATTATAGGCTTTGAAGTGACCTCAGGGGTCATGTATGGGGACCTACCCAATCAAGGAGGCCAAATTTGTGGGCCGATCACAGGGCTGGCTACCATTTTCACAAACTTATTGTAGTGGGAGCCCTCCCATACCTGTGACTGGCAGAGGGGCCCTAGTGGCCCTGCCCCTGCTAATGGGCCAAAAGGGCTGTCTGCCACACAGCCACAACCCCTCACCGCTGATTGGCTGGGATGGCTAGAGCCATATGACAGGCAGATCTCTCAGTCGATCGATGGCAAGGGGCAGAGGTGGCCACCAACTTGGCTCCTCCCCTTTGCACCAGCAGAGCCCCCTGCAGCGGGCAGCTGTGTGGTTGACTTACAGACTTAAAAAAAATAACCATTATGAGAAATGCCTCAATATTTACAAGCCACTTAACTACTACTTTTGCTAACAGGATATAAATGTGTTGTTTCCAAGTGAGGACCAAAAAAAACCTGAAAAGGCTATGTTGCACACTTTGCAACAGGTATGCCAAGGACAGAGTACAGATCATGAACATTTGGTCTGAAGTACATCTCAAAACCTGCTGCTGCCCAGATTCAATAAATGCTTTGTGGTAATTTTAGGCAGATCTTCTATATACAATTCTATTCCAAATAACTGGCTTCCTTCATAAATAAATTTCATTGTATTGATCATCTATATTTTATGGATCCCCTGGTAAGTACATTAACCTTCTTAAGCCAAATAGACAGGGCTGAAAGCTTATCTTAGTGTGAATTGTTGAGTGTTATGGAGTCAAGAATGGCAGGGTGACCAAGAGAAGAGAGCAGCACTAGCTGTGCTGTACAATTGTAAATCTATTACCCCTGTCCCACAGCATTAGTGTTTGCTTGGAACATGACCACATGGTAAAATGCATCCCTACTGGTCAAGTACAGCAAAATTTTACCCGTCCCATTGTATGAGTAATTTAAATTATTAACAACTGACTGCTACTGGATAAGCAGAATGGAAGTTATCTAGTTACACTTTACGCCTGGCTCTGTAAGAGTTTCCTACCAGTAAATTAATTTAAATGTTTCCAATTTCCAAATGCTTGGGAATCTGAAAAACTGCCTACGGTCATTCTTTTCTTGTCTCTCTCCTGTGCCATCAGCTGCCAGTGCAGCAATAGGCTAATCCTGGAAGAGAAGCACCATGTAGCACTTTGTCAGGATCAGAAACGAGTGGTATGTGAAAAATCTTGGCAAGGTTAGAGTGCTCTTCGGGGCAGGAACAGGTTTTGTTTCTGTATGGTAGGTAGCACAAAGGGGTCTTGGTCCATGACTATGTTTCCTTGATGCTAGTTAAGTAAACACACCTCACTTTGGAAAAGGCTTGTGACACCTGTCCATCCATGATGTGGTTACCACTCAGCTCACCTTTACATTCTCTGTATTACAATTCATGCCTGTCCACGCCGTGTTAGGTCCTTAAAACAAAAGATATACATGCAAAGGGCCACCCAAAGAGGGTCTGGGTCAAGCCATTTCTATGTTCTGCTCCCAATCCATGCTCTCTTCCTTCTTGCCCTCTATTCCAGTAACCTAAACTAAGAGAGGTCATGCTAAATAGCCCCATCTTTAAGGTAAAAATCTGACTGCTATGCTACAAATAGGCATTACATTTGACCCAGAAGAAACCATTTTACCTGGGACAAAGTAAAGTTGTTCAGATGTCCATGTCCATTGTCCCAGGACAAACTTAAAAATGTTTCACAGGGTAAGTAATACTGGGCATTTTTACACATGCAAGCGCCTGGCACTGTGATGCTTGCAGTTATATAAGCGGTGAAATGCACATCAGCACTGAGAAAATGGTGGCGGTGCGTTTTTGAACTAAACCACATTGGAAGTTCAAAAGCGCACTGCCGAGCCTTAAATTTTCAAAGAAAGGGGATCATATATGAAAACTTCAATTCAAGATAATATGCTTCTATTTAAGTCAAGTCTTTTTACAAGTCTGGGACAAGTCTTTTACACTTCATTATAAAACGGATATAAAATTTATATTATAAAGCATTTGTACCTGTAAGTATTGTCTACAAACTGCCTGCAGCTGGTCTTCTGTGATAATCTCAGATTCTTTATTTTCTTTGATCTTTTCTCCCATCATAAATTCACGGGATCTGTATGTAAAACAAACAGTATGTTAGAGACCAGTGCTTTCAACAAAAGCAATTAGCTTCCAAGCCAATAGGGCAAGAATATTTTTACATGTATACACCTGCACATAAAATCTCCACCTTTTTTACTTTTATGCTACCTGTCCAGTCTGTGCACATTTTATTCATTTCCATCCTCCCTGAAGTCAGATCATCTCTTCACTTTTAAAAATTTTCATTTTAAGTTGTCTCCTATTTCCAGATATATGAAACAGTGTTAAACACTGATAGGTATTCACTTTTATACTAACCTTTATTCCATTGTGACTAGATGTTGCACTGAGGTACAACCTTATACACGAATTTAATAACTAAGGAAGTTTTGCTAGTATTGATGGTGTTCAAATTGTTTAGCAGATTCTCTGACCATTAAAGGCTGGCTTGTTACCCACATCACATCAATAGGATCCACGTGTGTACAAAAGGACAAAGATACTAATCACTTTTACCTATTTGAGCCATAAGATATACAGCACTTTTTCAATGAGATGCCAGCAAAAGTACTTCCTAGAGAGGTAGGTGGCTAGAACACTGTGAACTAGAAAGCATGACTACAGCTTCATCTCTGCTGCCATCTTATTTAAAGTAGTGTTCAAAACAAATTTTAAAAACCCAATTTAAAGATTTAACAAATTAAAAGAAAAATAAAGAGTAGATGAGGCCAATTCTCTTTGGACACTTAGGTCGTCACTTCAGAGATGTACCTGGGGTCTCTCGAGGTATAGTAGCCACGGTCATAAATCAAGGACTTGTGAACAGCAAATTTGGAACATCCTTAGTCACTGTCTAAGTTACAGGCAGTCAAATGCCTGCATTTTTAAACATTAAAAAATATGGCAATATACAAATAAATGAATTATTTTGAAGAATTAGGCATATTTACTTGATATTTTTCTTCAGTGTTTTCTCCAGTTTCTTCACCTGATGTTTGTAAAGTTTTAATTCCTGTACAGTTGGTCTGTTGAAAAGAAACATTTTGCATTACATTTCAAGACCTCAATAAGGTTAGCAAAAACTCCACTAGAAAGCTTTGCCAGTAAAGCAACACTGATTTCATTATGGCTGAAGTCTTAGCCTAGGCCACTTTAAAAGCAAAAAAGTACCTCTTTTGGCATGAGCTGTATTGATGTAGGAGAACTTGTTAGTCTAGCAATACTGGGGAACTTTTATCCTGGAGACCATGCCTTCGGAGTAATAATGCTAATAGCAAAGAGATGGCACTCTTGCAATCTGTCCCTCGGCTTAGTGGGGCCTAAGCACACCTGTGCGAGTGACAGCTAGATGAACAGCAGGTACCCAAACAGGAAGAACTGTCACACATGATCTTCAGCACAACTATGGATAGTTCCTTTTACTGCTCAAAGCAGTGACAATGGCAATCTCTCTCAAATACCTCATCTTCTAGGTTCTGCTTTTACTATGCAGATGTCTTGGTAAACATCTAGAACTTCAGCTATTTTTTTTGTATGTTAACTATTTCTATTTTATTTCACTCTCTAGGTTTAAGCACTTCTTTGATATTTAAAGGAGTATTTTCCAGTTTTATGTTCTGATAGTACCTAAAAGCACTAGTGAGAATCAGGGCCTTATTGCTAAATAGATAAACAGTTAGGAAGACAGTAAAATTTCTCCAAAGTGTTTACAATACCAGACAAACTTGGGAATGGTAAGCTCAAATGCATAGACAACTAGCATTTAACTGTTAGTAGAAGCCATTTTTTCTAAATCTGCACCTATTACATGTACCAGTTCCATACCGTTAGCAGTGCTCTATAATTAGGAGTAGCATCTAGATTTAAGAATTCTCCCCTGCCTTTTCCTTCTGCTTGAACATGATCTTCATCTTTTTTATATCTCCTTTTGGGAAAGATAATAAACAGGTTAGTTCTTCATGTTAATTGAAGTCTAACTAAGAACGGTTACATTAGAAGCCAATAAGAATATAAATTAAAAAAAAACAAAAACCCCAGGAAAGCAGCATAGTAGATCTGTCCACAGACCCACACTCCTATTTTTTTTCCTTCAGGCTGTTTCAACCTGTATCGTACACACTATTCATCCAGAGGCAAGCTGAACACAAACAAAATACATCTGGCACTTGTACAATGAAAAGCTCATCTTATTGGCCCTGACTCACAATTACATTCTGGCTCCTTTGTATCACCAGCAACTCAAACAACAGAAGGGGATCACCCAGTGCAGCAGAGCCAACATAATACTTCTACCTCTTGGACCCTGACAGAGGGGAGATAGCCAGGGTAAAAGGAGCACATCTTGAAATGCATTTCACTTCCTTGCCACAGAGCAGTCTTTTGACTAGCAAGTCAGATACAAAAGCTACAACAGCCTTTGGGCTACTCTAGTTTATGCCACAGACCAAGCTGGTTGATAGCCACCTACCAGACCTAGGGTCTGCAAAGGTGATGCACTTTCATACCATCACCTCCTTCAATGCTGTTTGGAATCAGAGCATTGGGTCTAAAGTTCAAGGCTATTATAGTCCCTTGCTGCTTCTGGCAGGCTAGTGCTTTGTGGAATGTGCAATGCCTATAGCTTAGACATTTAATTTTCAAGTAACAGCTAATCCTGAAAGATACTTGGTGCTTCACAAACAGCTCTGAGTCCCCTCAACTCCCACTGATTTCAGCAGGAGTTAAAGGTTTGCTGCACTGAAGTTCATAACAAAATTCCCATCTATTTCAACAAGCGCAGTACAACATATCTTTGCATAGTCTAATTGAAACAGTGTTAATAATTAATGAACTGGTCTTACCTTAGCTCTTTTTTCATCTGATTAATCTGAGATTCATAATAATCAATTAGGCAAAGAAATCTGAGGGGAAAAGTATATATTTTAGCCATTCAAAATATTCCACAAGCTACATAATTTAATGATCAAGGTATTGCAACCAAAGCCAAACAAATATCATGTCTTTCCAAACACTATTCTATCATGACTTGATACAATCACTTTTATCTGTGCTACTTCTCAGATGTTCCCTGGACTGACACACAGCACAGGCACAACCTTCCAGGCTACACAAACCAGAAATCTGATCCTTTCTGAAATTGGCACAGTTAATTCAAAAGAAGTCTGTCCTGCTTGGCATAGCTATAATTAAACAGACCAAGATGCATATTGAGATACAGCTAAAGAGGGACATAAAAGATAACAAAAAAGAATTCTGTAAGGACATGAGATGATAATGACCAAAAACAGTGCAAATCCCTAAATGAATAGGGAGGCAATGCAGAAAAGGCTGAAGTGTTTCATGTCTTTTTTTATTTCAGCCTTCACAAAAAAACAGGATAAAAAGCCATGATAGCTAGGGTAAGGTTGAAAGAGCTAGGATTAGTTATTTTAGAAAGGAAAATATTGAGGGGGAATGTGGTAACTCTTCAAAAACAAAACAGGTTAAGATGGCTATGAAATCCATCTGTGTTCTCTGTGTCCACAGGAATAGGCACAGATGGCAACAAGGGAGATTTCAGGGTAGATATTAAGAGAAAACTTTCTAACTGTGAAAGTAGTTAGGCACTGGAAGTTATCATCCAGGGAAGTTGCTGACTCTTTTTTCTCAGTATTTTTTAAGGCAAACATTGGCTGAGACAGTTCGGATAGGGATGTTCTTGCCTTGAGTAAGAGACTAGATTAAATGACCATCCAGTTCTATTTTTGGCTTAAGAGCCTTGAGGAAGGCAAAAATCAAGGTGGTGGACGTGGTACCAAAGGGATGGGATTGATGGGATGGAGAAAGACGTGCCATCAAGTCTCCCTGGGACATGGAGTAGCCTCTATGAGATACCTGGGATGTGTATTGCTAGGTAGGGATGATGAACATCTGTAGAGGCTACTTTGCAAACAGGGCACTTTTCAGACTTAAATCACAAATACAGCAATAAAATAAAATAAAACAAAATTAAATTAAATCAAATTATAGTGCTGTACTTTTAAATGCAACTCCTCCTGGGGATCTCTTCATTCTCTGTCCTTTGCTCCCATCTAGTGTTCAGGGGTTGCAATTATTGTTCTTTATGGAATTACTTATCCAACTCAGGTTTATTATAAATTATTGAATGGTTATATGTAAAAAAGGACCCACAAGCACTTCCAGTATCTCTACCCCAATATCATCAAGGATAATCATTTTACAATGGTTTCTTCATTTTATACATGATCTACAGAGCTCATTTTATACATGATCTACTTGCTTACTGTTGATCCAAGAGAGATTTGGGGGCTCGCTTGCAAAACTGGCAGAACATTTTGTTTTGTGTAGTAATGCGCTCCTGCTCTTCCACCCCAGCCTTGTAGATCTCTTTCCGCAAATGTACAATGGTCTCTTCCTGTTCACAAAGTTTCTCTTGTTGCTGATGGAACTTGGTCTGCAAACAGATGATGGGGTAATTCTAAAATAAGTGTAATATCAGGCATGGTAAAGATGGGAAGACTATGCTGTATGGGACCAGACAGATATACTAGTTAGGCAGCCTGGCTCCAAGACAGCTAAGTTATTACTTCCCACTTGTATTTAGAAGGTGGATGGAGAGAGGTGATTTTATCAGTTACTCAAACTCTATCTGTTGAAAAGTTTGTTGTCTGTTAAAATCATAAATATAGAGGAACAACTTGATGACATAAGTTCTTGTATTATTTTGGTCACTACAAATATTTCCAAGTATTTCATGAAACCATGCAAAACCATCTGCTGTTTCAATCCCTAAATAGTGTATCAGTGTCACCTGTGAAACATGTTGATCTTTCTGAAGCTCTTTCATTTGGTTCTGCTGCTGGCAAACTTTAGCTATAGTCTCATCTTCCAGCTGACAGATTTTGGATTTTATGTTCTCCACAGTCTTTTCCAAGTCGTTGGCGTGTTGTTCTTGCCGAGATGCTCGACCACGTTCTAAGCGCACCTCATCTCTAATTAAGAAAAGCAAAGCAAACAGTGTACTCTGCTGTATGCTTTATTAAATACAATGAAGTATTTGTAGTTCTTGAGGCACTGGCACCAGAAATGCTGCACAAGGCATGCAAAGCAACCCATGGCAAAAGTGTAGGGCAATTTCAGCGACCAAAACCTTTTGACTACAGGAAGAAGCTCTAAGAGCAGAGCAAACTAGCAGAGCTTCTTCATCCACAAATCCAAACCTTTGCCCTTTGTGCAATGTTTAAGGAAATGGCCTTAAGTCATGCCCAAAAAATTTCAACACTAAGAAAATGGATTGTTAAACTTTGGCTTGGTAGTTTTCTAGGAAATATACCACTTGCATAAATAATCAGGGATTTGTGCTCATGAATAACTTCCTCCCATCAGCATTCTTACCTCAGTTGACGATTAGCCTGTATAAGCCCCTGCATCATCTTCTGTTGTCGTTCTGTGTCTTCTACCAAAGTTTTCAGTGCTAGTCTTATCCCCAGTGAAGACTGTTTGTCTAAAACTATCATATCTGGAGACAATGAAGATAAGATAATGACAAGAGGGTAGTCAGGTATGAGGTATACACCTCCAGACACTGCTTGTAAAGATGATTAATGAATGCAAAGTTAATATTTGTAATAATAAGAGCTTGTATAGAATGGCACTGCATTACCTGTTAGATTTTTGCTGTTTCGTGGGGTAGCGACAGACACAGGTTTTAAGCCATGACGCATTAATAATTTGTTTAAGTTTTCCCATTCTGCTTTTTCCTCCTACAGTTGGGAGGAGAGAGAAAAGAGCAATGGCCTGAGTTCTGAGTATTATTTTATGGTACACAGTAATTCTATTATATCTTCTAATTGAGTACACAGTGCTATACATCCAATACCAGAAAACAACACAATAACAAGAAGCCAAACTTACAGAAGGAAGCCAAAACCTTAAAAATCTCCTGGCTGTTTAAAAAGCCCTCAGTTATTGTTGACCTATGATCCCCAAGAAACACTAAGTTATTGGTTCTCATCTTTAGACACAGGGCACCCCTTGGAAAATGCTCTTAGGTTTCACTCATTTTTGACAATAGAAATATAACTGAAAAATCCTTTTGTTGCAAAAAACTCAGAATAACCAAAATAGGTCACAGTGTTTTTCACACTGTAGATTCCTATTTGAAAACTCTAAGTTTAATCTCATATGAATCATGTTTGCATACCTAACAACGCTAACAGTGCACAGCATCCCAACGCACTCTTGAAAGGATCTCAAGGCATGCCAAGGTGCCACAAGAAACAAAAAAAAGCTTTGCAAAACTGACATGATCTAACTTCTAAAGACACCCCTACCTAGCACCCTGTCATAGTCCAGCTTCCTAATTCAACAGTCTTCTGTGCTGGATGGGAAGTCACAAGCTTGTGGGCTGCTGGAGTATTACTTGATAAAGCACAATTTGTTGGAATTCGAGAACAAAAGGAAAATTGGTCCTATCAATGAATCACTGACAGCTCAATTAAAAAACAGCAGTTTCAGCTTCTTTTGAAGAAAATATATATTTTATATATATTTTATATTTTATATGGAAAATATAAAAGCTACTTGTTCTCTTTCACAGAGATGCTGTCTGTCAGTTAATCAAATTCTTCACCCTTTCCAAAGCCAAGGCCTACATTTTCTAGGTTTAATGATCTGGTGGTGCTCAATTTCTCGGTGCTTGACTTGAAACGCCTTAGAAGAGGCCTGACTTTCAGAAAAGCCTATGCACCTACTCTCTAAAAAATCAGGTCCCTTGCAGGTATCAAGTCAGACAAAAAGGAAATTGTCACTATTTCTAATCACATAAAAATTCAGGCCAAAACACTTGACGTGAAATGCATGATAAATCCCACTGTTCATAAACACCACCTTACACTGAGCTGCACTAGATCATTTAAACTGATACAATTCAATCTGCAGAGTACACTTGATAAAAGGCCCAAAACTAAGATGGTGGGAGTAGGTACTGATGGTTGCTCAACACTTTACAAAAATCAGGCCATCCTATTAGATACCCAACTATGGATTTAGAGCTGATGTTTTGCCCCTATTTCAGAATATCTTTCCAGAACTATCATTCAAAATAGGTTTAAGTCTGGCACTTTAAATTTAACAATAAATACTGAAAATATGCATAACCTCATAACAAAAGCAAGAGGGGAAGAATATTTCTATCAGCATACTAATTTTTTTCCTCTTCTTTCCTACCATCAACAATTACCTACATTCAATTGTAATGCATCAAAACACCATACAGGTCAGTCGCATCATACACGCATTTGACTTGCGAGAATTCAACTATATGCGCGGTGCGAGGGGGGACAGGGCTTGAGTTTGCATGTGTGCCCAGAGCTGTGTGGCCAGCCTCCGGGTGGCAGCAGCAACATGGTGGTGCCCAGGCAGCACGCAGCCATCCCCACGCTGCACTGCTGCCATCAGCCGCACAGCTCTAAGCACGGCTCCGTGGCAGCAGCGGGAGGTTTTGAAGGCAGAAGCAGTCACCGCTGGCACGGTAATATGCGATTTCACTATATACGATTTCCACCTTATGTGCTGACTTTAACATAACCCCCGCGTAAGATGCAAATGACCTGGACTTATTTCTTGTAGTTACACATAGTCATACAGGGTCTGATCTTTCAGAAGTAAAGTCATTAGAAACTGCGAATGCTTTTGCAAGTCACGATCCCCATCAAGGATTTGAATGAGCATAGTGGATAAAGAGGAAATTTATGTTGGAGAATGGTTAGCCTTTTTATATTACAAACATAGCAATTGGTAATTCAATTCAGGTCAGACTTGAGAGTCGGAAGGGACCTATTAAATCAATGAAATCTATGAATACCCTTTTTTGGGAGAAGGCAGAGCAACTAGTAGGGGACCGTGATCTGGTGTGCGTGGCGGAGTCTGGCTTCTTTGAAGATTCCTTTTTTTTTGTTGGTGTTCATTTGTTTGCAAAATAATTACTGCACACTGAACAATGGGCCACCAACATTAGAAACGTTTTTTAATACAAAGCATCTGGCAGGTAACCTTCACTTAATCTGCTTGGGGGTTTTCAAGAGGAGTTTGGATAAATATCTGGCTGAGGTACTACGATCCCAGCACTCGTTCCTGCCCGGGGCAGGGGATCGGGCTTGATGATCCGTTCAGGTCCCGTCGGACCCTGGAAATGACAAAACTAGAAGAAAGTATGCTGTACGCGCCACACACCGCTTAGCTTCATTGCTCTACCTCAGCCATAACAAGCAGCTCCCGTGTCGCGGCGCTCACGGACCGGCTGTCGCATCCCGCGGCTCTCCTCCGTGACACTGGTTAAAAAAAATCAGGGAGGAGAAAACCAATGAGTCCGAAAACAAGCCCAGGACGGCGACACTGACACCTGCCGCAGAACGATATTTTGCAAGGGCCATCTAAAAGAATTAACAGAGCCGCGGTTCATGCTGGGAAGGTGGCAGTTGGACGGTGAATGAGAATTTAATATCCCTGAAGACCCAGATTTTTTTTTTTAAAATGACAAACTTCCGCACAGATTTTCCAGCACAACACACGTGACCCCAAGGGTCAGCGGCGGGATGGAGGGGCGTTTCAGCACCACCCTGCAGCGGGGCACCAGGGAGCTGGGCAGAGGATGCCCAGGAAATGCCTCTTCGCTGGCGCTGGGGTTCTTTGAGCCGTGAGGAAGCCAGAGAGCGGCCAAGGCATGGGGGACACAGCTCAGCAGCTGTGGGGGGGAACCTCCAGGGTCCTGGGGGAAACCCAGGGCTTGCCGCGGCCTGGAAGGGGACCTTACACCCCCTCACCCTCACCCGCTGCCGCTGTCCCCGCCCCAAAGGAATCCATTTCCTGCTTCCGGCGGTGGCCCCGCTCCGGAAGAAACCGACTTCCGGTTTCTAGCTTGCGAGCTTCCGGCATTGCTCCTCACCGCCGCTCTGAGAGAGGTGGCTTCTGGCTTCCGGTGCTGCGCGCGCAGTCACCCAGCCCCGCGGCTCGGAGGGGGCGGTGGCGGCGGCGCCGCGGGGCCCGCTCGGGCCGGTGCAGGCACTGCCATTGCGGGAGTGGAGGAACCGAGGTAGGAGTAGAGCGAGGCCAGCTGTTGCTGCTGCTGCACAGGAAGGCAGCCCCACCCCACCCCCAAAAAAATTCCCAGTTAAACCAGGGGTATAAGAATTCCTTCCTGCCCCCACAGCGTTGGTTTCAGTGCAGACGGCGGGCAGGTTGCGATGGCGGTGCCCACCCCCCCCGGGCTGCAGGGGGGAGCCCGTCAGGCAATAGCGGGGTACGGCTAGGGAAGGGTCAGGCTGGCGTACTGGGAACGAGAGACGAATAAGCCGGACTCGGCTGGGATGCAGGTGGACGTGGCGATGAACGGCGCGGATGACGGTTATCAATCAGCACCCCCAGTTTCGACTTGGCGATGTCGGTTTCGAATCGGCGACACTGGACCCGACGTTTCGGCGTCGCCCGTCTGCCTGGAGAGCGTCTGTCCGAACGTCCTTGGACGCTTTGAAGAAAGCAGGCGAGACTCCAAGAAAACCTGCGGCCGAGACTCGCGAGAAGACTGGAACGGTCCGGCGAAGTCGCCTCAGAGAAGTCCTTCCAAATCCTTACGATTGCTATTTATGATACGAATGCAGCTGCGTATCCAGGCTCTAGCCGTATTGGTCTAGAGGAAAAGGCAATCACGACTCGTAGTCCAGGTGATCTCGTTTATTAGGCCAACAAGATTTTTGCAAAAAAATTCTTTTCCTTTTTTTGCAGAAACCTTGTTGGTCTAATAAAAGAGATCATCCCTACTATGAGCCTTGATTGCCTTTTACTGTTGCTATATTATTTATGTGTAATTGATTGACTACAAGATTCTGAGTTATTTTTGGTGAAAAGAGGGTATCGGTTCAGGAACCAATCCCCCAATTATAACATTGTTTCCTATGGGAAAATCTATTGCAAATTACAACGTTTCAATTTAAGACACTGTTTTCAGGATCCAGTGGTGCTGTAAGTTCGAGGATGGCCGTTATAGAATGTAATGAATGGTTGAGACAAGGGCAGTCTGCGCTTCTTTCTCCCTGTCCGGACTCAAGAATAAAGGGAAATGGGCTGAAATTGAAGAGGGAGATTTAAAACTGGTATGAAGAGGTTTCGCACGTTATTTAAATTGTGGCATTTGTTATAAGGAAGCTGTTGGGTAAGATGGAGAGAAGAACGAGATTTACGAAAGGACTGGATTGTCAAGATTTGTTACAACTCCTTATTTGTACTGCAAGACTTAAACTAAGCATTTTGGAGCAGCAACTTCCTTAGTTTTGTTTTGCACGATGCCTTCCCCGATTGGATTGAGTCCCTGACGAGGTTTCCTAGGAGCTGCTGTAACATAAATAACAACTACTAGAGACCAGGTTGAGACCTCAGTGGGAAGCCGCTTATTCCCCATCTTAGTAGTGTTGTGTTTGTGCACTTTCCTCCAAAGTATTTGTAGCTGGTCATTGCCTTAGAGGCAGGTAGGCCATGAGGAGCCAAGTACAGTGTGGTGGTTCCCATGTTTCTCTACTTCTGGGGAAAAAAAACATACTAATCCCCAGTTCCACAAGCACTTACATGCAGGCTTACCTGAAAGGTAAGGCACATTAATACTTGAAAGATCCTTGCTTTTTCTTTCAACACAAACCCTTCCACTGCAAATCAACTAAAATGTTGTATAGTTTTCCTTGGATGATACTTCTGCTCCTAAAATGTCCAGCATCAGCTAGAAATTTCTGTATTTGTCATGACCAGGTGGCTTACTAGTGGCAGCTCATGTGATCTCAGTGATTAGACTGCCAAAATGCTTCAGATGTTACCTTCTCTTCTACTTAAGGCTCAAGCCTGTGCTTTTATTGCCATTTTTTATTTCCTTGGGGCTCTAAAGAATAAAAAT
>JAGPOW010003685.1:21871399-21890577 GCA_030014935.1 Caiman crocodilus
CCAGAAATGCAGGCCTGCTGTAAGGGCAAAGGGTAGATTGGCAGAACTGCAAGTGCTCTCCTAGGGAGTCATGTTTTGAACTTCCCCAAGACTGTTTTAGGTTCCTGCAGGCAGAACCACCACTCATACCCTTCTTAATAGGTTGGCGCTCAGTCTATCTGGCCGTTGGCCAAATGAGGAGCATGGGGCTGGCTGATCCAGCACAGGATCCAATCCACAGGTGCAATCTGGCACATCGCCCTCATTCTGTGCACAAGATCCACCTGCTGCATGACCCCATGTGCTGGTGCAATCCAGCGCAGGGCTATGTCATCCGGCGCACAGGACTCCCAGGGTTGTCGCAGTTAATGACGCCAGCCAAAGTTCAGGACCCACAGAGACCTAAAGAGCTGGATGACATGGCAGGCTGGATCTGGCCCACAGGCTGAGCACCACTGTTAGACCCAGTTTCTCTCCCTCAGAGCCATGCTGCTGGCTGAGAAGGAAAGCTGAGCACTGTCTTCTCTGCCAAGTGATCTGAACAACCACCTTCTCTCAGGATTTGCTTCTATCAAGAGACCGATTCCCATCCCCTTCCAGGATCTTGTCTACGTGTCCCATGCAGCCAAACCTGCTGGCTTTGATCTTTGATTGCTCATGTCAGCAACAGTGAATGAAAATGCATACTCTACAGGCTTCCTAGCTACAAATGCTCTGTATAGTGAAGCTGGTTTGTTAACAATACACTGAAAGTCTTTTTATTGCTGGTGTGCGTGCTCTCAGCTTGTTGTTAATATGAAACATCTTACCTTATACATGTCGTTGTCATTTGGACGAAGCACAAAAAACACTTCTATTCTTTTTGAGGGCTGTTCCTTTGCAAACTTGAGAACTTCATCGATCATAATACCCGCCACTTCATCCTTTGCCAACTCTAACTTCTCAATCCCTAATGCAGGGAAAGAAACTGAAGCTGACGGACACTTAAGCAGACACTTTGCCATTGCAGTTTTGAGTACCTGCCAAAAAATAAAAGGATTTTAAAACGAACTTTACTTTTTTACCATATAGAAGTGAAAATCCAATTCAATTGAACATCACCTTGTGTTTATCACTGACAGGAAGTGGCCATACTACGTGGAGGACAGTTTTGCTTGCCAAATTGTGTCCTTTAGTCCATACAAGTTGTTCTTCAGAAGATGGAAGATGTTTTTTCAAGTTGTTCTGAAACTCCACCTCGAGAGACGGTCCTCCTTTTCTCAGAATGGCTACTGATACCCCTCCGACCTTTAGACTACTAGGACTGCCAACAGAATTCACAATAACGTCAGTCTGAAAGAGAAGACGACAATCTTTTAGCATGTTTCAGTTTGAGTATGCATGTATGTTAAGTCCAAATCAAAACTCCCCTTTAAATGTTCCTGCATCTCAGTGTAAAAAAAATCCTGCTTAATATAGGTGTTGTAGCTGTGGTGGTCCAGAAATTATGTGAGAGGCAAGGATTTCTTTGCGTGATATCTTTTATTGGACCAACTATATAGCTTAAATAAAATTAGACGAGATTTCGAATGCAAGACCTTCAAGACATGCAAGACTGGCACTCCCAGTCTCCAGAGCCTACTAGAGCCCTTCCAGGCTCTGGTCCACTCCCGAGGTTGGAGTGCTGATCAATTGACTGGCGCTCCCAGCCATGGGCATGCCACAAACCCAGTTTGCTACCTACTGGTACAGGACCATGATCCTGGGCTGCCCCTGTACCGGCAATAGGCAGGACACAAAAATTCTGCGAGATGCATTCGTCATCAGTAGCAGGCACTATTGTTAAAGTTGCCATGTAGCTTCCAGCCTAATCTTCCCTTCTGGTTTAATCCTAACAAGGTTTAACAAAAAATACCTATATCTAGATATATAATTAAATAATTTAAAATAGGGATATAGAATATTAAATAGTTTTACACCTTGCTGCATAGGACAGGACATAAAGCAATGGCTTTGAATTGCAGCAAAGCAGAGTTAAGATTCAATCTCGGGAAAAACTTCCTTACCATACAGTCCGGCAGGGGAATAGACTGCCCAGGAAGCTGAAGCATCTCCATCACTAGAGCTTTCCAAAAAAAGAGGTTGACGAGCATGGACTAGGGATGATTTAGGATTAGCATTCCTGAATTTGAGCAAGGGACCTGAGGTCCCTTCCAACTCTTACAATTTGATGAATTCCATTTTAAGTCACAGGGAGTTTTAAGGCTGTTGTGTACCGTTGCTTTGTTTTTAAACAAAATCTTGTCAGCTGTACCAGCCTATGCTGAATGCCCGCGTGGCAAGAAGAATTCATCCCAGTCCCAAAGAAAAGTGGAATGCCATACGAGCTAGAAAAGCCACCTTGTAGAGAACATACGAAACCCTGTTAATTATCAAAACATTATACCAGAATCAATGTTAAAATAAGAGAGCGATATTATGAACTTTCCTGCTTCTGTCTGCTGTTATATTTCTGTATTCTCAAGACAGCACGCACCCAGAAAGGAAATTTAAATTTTTAAAAACTCAAAGTCATATTAAGAGATTAAGACTTTTTCTAGGTTAACCGACGCAAAGCCTGGGTGATTAAAGGCAGGAGGTCAAGAGACCAAGAGGCCACTATGAGATGGTCCCTGATCTAGCATCCTGCACCCTGCTGAGATGCAGACCTGTGCTCAGCACTTCACAGGATACAGGGTGAAGACTTACATGCTGGTTTTCGATGAGCCCTTGTTTGATGTGTAGGGAAAGGCCATTGATGGTGATGGAGTCTGGAGACGAGCTGGATGAAGCTGGCACAGTCCCCTGAAGTGCACTGGTGTCACTGCTGCCCAGACACGCTTCACAGGCCCGTTTTATTGCTGCAACTGTGGGCTCATCTATGTTCACCAAGCGGATTTCTTTCAAATGGTGAAATACTGGAGCCAGATCCAAAAATGCTTTTATTGTGCGTACGATCACAGAAGCGCACAAATCTCGTGGGAAGCCAAAAATTCCTGAGCTCACTGCAGGGATAGCCACTGACCCGATAACATTCTCCGGCTTATTGACATAGGTCAGGATGTTTATAATAGCTAACTCAAGCTTCTGACAGCATTCATCCTCGTTATGTGCCAGCCACCTGGGGCCTACGGCATGGATAACTGCCTTACAAGGAAGCCTGCCTCCACCTGTTACTGCTATGTCCCCAGCCTTGAGTGCCCCATAGCGTTCAATATGGAGTTTGCTCTGCTCTTTAATAGCTGGCCCCCCAGCTTCTGCAAGAGCAAAAGCAAGTCCTCCACCATGATCCAGATATTCATTAGCTGCATTGACCAATGCATCAGCATTGTGTGTTGTAATATCATCCATCCAAACAGAAAGCTCAATTCCTTTTTTGAGGCTTTTCCTGTACACTTCAACAGGGTATGGTCTACCCTTAAAGACTGGTGTGCAGCCAAACTTCTTCCAAAGCAGGTCATGCAGACAGCCCTCTCTCTTCTTAAGGATTTCATAAACATCTCTATTGATGGCGATGGTTGCGTTTTGCTCCTCCATGGCCGTGTTGGACTATATGGAATAAAATAACCTGGGATAAATGCAGCAATTTCATGTCAAAAACATCATTTTCAATGAAGACCAAGTTCAAACTTTTGATAATTTTTTTTTAGATTGGCTTGGGATGTTAAGCGCAAACTCGTTACCAGTCATTCCGATTGGCAAAGTTTTCTCTGCTCCCTTCCTACCTCAAAGCCACTATAAGACAGGCCAGTTATGGGTTCTCCTCACCAGTAAAGCAAGGAAGCAAAGGACTTCCAAATGAGAACTTCCTTATGAGCCCTAGCCTGGCCATTCTTGAAAACCTTTTCTCATCTACTTTCACGGTAACTCTCCTCCCACCCTGTCCTATGATTATGCTGATGCTGTCGTGTTTGATCCAAGTAGCTGCCACTCCCTGACTTCAGAGGGAACTCGTGCCCCCTTCCTCTGCCCACATCAACTTCCCTACCGAGCAGGTCCCACCATCCCAGCCTTCTTTAGGGCCTTCCCTTCCTTGTCCTTTTCATCTCTTTATGCTTCACCACCGACGTGACTTTTAGGACACTGGAAATTCATCTTGGTGCATTTTAAGGAACCAGCAGCATTCTGGACCAGAAAGCTGGTGAACGCTTGGTTTTCTGTTCTCACGTTTTCACCCAAAAGACAACTGCAGTCCTGCAGCTGTATAGGAACAGGCATGGGGAATCCAGCTTAAGTTCCTTTTAGCCAATGTTCTTTGAGAGAAAGCAATTTCATCTTCTCTCCTTGGTAGCAGGGTATCTTCCTTGAAAGAGTCCCTCAGATACTGGCAGCAGTTCGTCCCTGGGTAATGCAGCTTGATTTCCAAATACTTATTGGGATTTGCCAGGCACTGTGATGCATACCCTTTCAGTGGGGAGGTCGCCACTGCACCACGTGTCAGGTCCCCTGGAGTCTGTTATCAGACCCCCAGGCTCTCAAGCCTTTTGTGCAAGAAACGGCTGCCTGGCATTACCCCGAGCTGCTACTGCTCCCCTGCTACTGCTGTTTTCCCCAAAAACAACTTTCTCGAAGGTGCCCTAAGAAACACAGTGCAGCACGCAGCAGCAAAGATACTGCAGGCTCTGTGATGAAAGCAGCACCGGAGGAGAAACAGATGGGCGACCATCCCATAACAGTTGCTGCTTCAACAATATGTTATCCTACTTTGCATGGTGTGTATTTGAATAACCAGCATTGATCTGGGAAGTTTATTATCCTTTTCCCATGTCATTACCACTGCCCAGTACTACTGTGATGGTCGGTTTCCATAGAACTGCATACCCTAGATACCCTTTCCCTTGATTGTGCAAACCCTTCCAGCTGATCACATTTTTCTCTGAAGTATTTGCCTCAACATGGAACTTAAAACAGGCTGTTCGGCACTTCAATACTCAGAAGGTGCCCTGAATTTGGAGGAGTGTTGTTTTTCATTTTTTAAATCAAAGCACCTTTGCTTAAGCACAACTCAACTGTACTTTTAAAGTGGCTAGCTATAAGTGGAAGCTACATAAAACTGATATCTTTATCTAGCTCACAAATGCCGGTTTGCTTTCAGGTTAGCTACATGTAGGCCTTCAGCTGTACTTGTTTTATTTAAAGTGAATTTTCAGTTCCAATGGAACAAGTTAATACTGTATTTACCTCAGTGCAAGACGACCCTGAATGTAACATGACCCCCCCAGTAAGCAGATTCTATTAAAGGAAAATGTATAAATGTATTATAACTTTCCATGTATGGAATCTAATTATTGGAGGATCATCTTAAATTCCACCCACCCACACTCCTGCAGGTGATGGGAGCAGCGATGGAGCAGATGACAGGGGAACAGACAGTGGGGAAGGGCAGGTGATGGGTCACGGGGTGGAGAGAGAGTAAAGGGGCAGCACATGGAGGGGGCAGTGGGGACAGGCAGTGTGGGAAGTGGTGGGGCAGGCAGTGTGCTCCCTGGCACATGTCCCTCTGCCCTCACTATGCCTACCCCTGCAGCCTCAGGTCCCTGACCCCCTCCATGCCGCTCCTACCCCCTGCCCAGCCTTGGGTCCCCACCCCCGACAAGTCTCTACCTGCCTCTCCCCACCTTCACCTTTGCTCCATGTCAGCAGGCTCCATCTCTGCTGCAGACTGGGGCACTGTGCATGGCTCCAGACCAGCTCCACAGCAGCAGCGCAAAGCTGGCACGGCTGCTACAGGGCTGGGCTGGAGCACGTGCGCCGTGATCCAGCTTTGGGTTGGAACCAGAGCTGGAGCCGGAGCCGGAGCCAAAACAGTTGCCTGCCCCCCACACCTCCCACATCATACTTTATTGTAAGGCAAAGCGCTTTTCCCCCCATGTTAAAAAGGGGAGAAGCCTCATTTTCTAACTGAGTAAATAGGGTAATTTCTAGTTTGTTATAAAGTGGAAAAACAACTTACCTGAGTTGTCTTCCAGAGTGTATAACAATATAAAAGGGAAGAAACAAAAGGGCAATGTGATTATGTAATACATTACTTATACAAAGAGACAGCTGGCACGTATCCGATTCAGTCAGTCTATAAGGTGCGGTGTCTACCCTGCCTTCTGTCCTGCACTTAGGATGGTACAATCCCATGTACCAGGACAGGCCGGGGGCTGACCCCACAGAACCCTGCAGAAAAGGACCTGGAGGTGACAGTGGACAATAAGTTGAACATAAGCCAGCAGTGTGTCCTTGTTGCCAAGAAGGCTAACATCCTGGACTGCATTGGTAGTAGGAGTGTTGCCGACAGATCAAGGGAAGTGATTATGCCCCTCTATTCAGCACTGGTGAGGCCACATCTGGAGTGCCATGTTTAGTTTTGGGGCCTTCACTACAGAAAGGATGTGGACAACTTGGAGTGAGTCCCAAGGAGGGCAATGAATAGTTGAGGCTCTTAAGTTTAATGACTTAAGAAGAGAGGCTGAGGGAATTGGCCTTATTTAACCTGGAGAACATAAGACTGAGGGGGATTTAATAGCAGCCTTCAAGCCCCTGCAGGGGGGTTGCAAAGAGGATGGAGCTGGACTGTTCTCAGTGGGAGCGGGTGACAGGAGAAGGAGCAATGGGCTCAAGTTGCAGGAAGGGCAGTCTAGGTTAGATATCAGGAAAAACTTTTTCACAAAGAGGGTGAAAGCACTGGAACAGACTCTCCTGAAGGGAGCGGACTCACAGGGTCTTTAGACTAACAGACACAGAGGGTTGTTAGGCCTCTTTTACCCTGCCAGCCTGCTTTTGGCAAGCTAAAAAGGGATTCTTCTCCAGGTATTGGAGAAGTTAATGGAAGTGTAACGTAAAGTTAATCCAAGTGTATTAAATAACTTCCACAACATCAACAATAATAACAGCAAGCAGAATCACAAAGCCAGCTAGCATATACAGTATTTACAGAGCAGACGGCAACACCACCACACTCTTGGAGGATTTTATGCCTTCCCCCACCACGCTGGGTACTAAGCACCTCAATCACAAGGGATGGGTGGTACTTTACCCTTCCGCCCATGCAGCAGAACAGGTGGGCCACGCAGGTGTGTTCTTACACGATTAGCAACACCCAAGATCCCAATTGTGCTCACCCTTGCGCACACAGTCTCTCTCCCGCATCCCCATCTCATATAATCTCAGTTGCGTACAAAGTCCAATCTCACACCAAGGTCATGACTCACACAGGTTTTATGCTGCTCATATCAGGCCACCAGTCAATCGCATCTCTCAACCAATTGTCACTCAAATCATTGGCTGAAAAACACCCTGACCTATGTGGCAGAAGCGGCAAGGGGAACCGCGAGACCCTCACAGCAGAGCAGGGCATGGCTGGACCCGGATCGCCCCTGCCCAGCGCTGTCCTACCCCCTCCCGTGAGCCTCAGGGTGCCAACACTGAGTCTATTCCAGGTTTCCAAAACACCGACATGCCCGTGATGCACACCGCAAGCGTGCCCGCGTGCTGGCATAGATAGTTACAGACATAGTGCATAACTTCAAGTCAAGAAAGCAAAAGCACATTTCTATTACATTTAAAAAACCCACGGGACTACCAGATCAATGAGATGTAACCTTTCTCTTAATGAGCACCCCATCATTTATCTCCCGGGTGACTCTCAGCAGCCTCCTGGGGATTTACAAGCTTCCCTCGCCAACGGGGACTTGAATACTGTACAGTACAGTGTATAGAAATCATTTTTACTTACCTTTACTACACGGGGTGGTCAACGGGACACACGTCTAGGGGTACTTAGTTTACAGGGGTATGCTAGGAGGACACCCCGGTTTTCTGCCACTCCGTCCTCTACGGATACAAAACCCGGCCGCCTTCACGCCCTGTGTTTCCCTCTTGGAAAAAATGCTTTTCACTTGAAGAACTGAGGACATCAAGGCGACATAAAGGGTGTCGTGTGGACAGAGGACAACCGGCCTGTCCTCTACGATGGCCACCCCCCGGACAGGGCAGCTCCCCGCCGCCGCCGCGCGCACCCCCAGCAGGGCCGGGGGCCACGGAAAGCCGCGCGTACTCGAGCCAAAACATGGCCCCCCCGCCCATGTTGTCCGGCTTCACCTCCAGCTCAACAGCTGGGAGGGAAGCAACACCCCCCCCACACCCCTAAAGTGCCCGGGGAGGAACCCCCCCTGCCTCCGCACGCGCACGCGGCCGGGACACTGCTGACGGGAAGCCCGCGGCCCTTCCCACAACCCCGGCTACCTGCGCTGGGCTCCGGGCGGGGCCGCTGCAGCCGCCGGGAAACGAAAGCGAAAGCGGCCGCGGCGGCTCCGCCTTCCCTTCCGTCCCTCCCCCGCAGCTCGGTCCGGCCATGGCCGCGGCGCCGCGCCCGGCCGCGCTCCGCGTGCGAGTGTCGGCGCCGCCGGACGAGCGCCTGGAGCGCAAACTGCAGCTGCACTTCCAGTCCCCGCAGCGCTCGGGCGGCGGCGAGTGCAGCCTGAGCCCCGGCCCCGCGCCCGGCACCTACCTCGTGCACTTCGACTGCCCGCAGGGTGAGCCCCGCCAGCCCCCAGCGCGTTTAGACGGCTAATATTGGTCTGCCCTGGCTGCCTGTCGTGCGGCCCTCGATGGCTGGCAGCCGCCTGAGTCTTGTATGCGCTGCCTGCTCCTCTCCCCTGATGTAAGGGGGCATAGGCAGGGGACAGGAGGAGTTTTAGAGCAGCCGCTTACGACTCTGCATATGTATCGCTGGAGGCGGTGTTTGTGGAAGGGGGGTTTAGGTTCGATATTGGGAAAAACTTTCCTGTCGGAGGGTGGCGGAGCTGCCCAGAGAGGCGGCGGACTCTCTTTCCTTCGAGGTTTCTAAGACCCGGGTGGGCCGTGTTTTGGCTGGGATGCTTGGTCTAGCAGACCTCGTGAGGTGCCTCCCACCCCTCGCTTTCTATGATTTTGTGCCTCTAAATCTCGGAGGGAGCAACAGGGCCCTCAAGTTGCCTTGTCCGGATGCCGCCCCCTTTGGTTAACCCCCTTGCAGTTACAGGGGCTGGTTTCTGGCCTCCTTCACCCTGGTAGACTCTCCGGCACCTCTTATGACAGGCTGGAAAACTCTTCGGGGTTTGGTACGTGTTGCATTTTTGGGGAGGATGTGCCCCAGGCACTACAGCCTTGCTGGCTAGTTGGAGGTCATCAATCTGCTAAGCCGTTCCTGATGTTTTCCCTCAATTTGTTCCCAAATGGCTCTAGCAAAGGAACGGGTACAATCACGTGGACGGCATGAGATACAGGTGGGCGACAAAAATGTGCAGATCTCAATTGAGCCAGAGTCGGATGCAGCGGATCCTGGGGAAAGCCTGTCGGCACCACTGTCCTCAGGGTTATCTGCTGCTTCGGGCTTCTTGCAGCCTCAGAAGAGTACTGCTAGCCAACACCTGGGTGAAGAACGTGACAGTAGTTCATCTAGTGCTTTTACTGATAAGGTACGTCCAAAGATGTATGAAACACTGGTTCTCTGAAGTCTGGTAATGTAACACAGCTGTGGCTAAGCTTCCATAAAGCAGTTAGGGGAAAAAAGTTTGTTTCACTTTCTAGCAAAAATTGAAAAGCTGGAAATGGTTATTGTACGTTGAATTTGTAAACTTCACACTCAACGAATATGGGCAGTCATCCACGTGAGGTGGGCACGTGAGCAGGGGGGGAAAGACTGCAGCAAGACCTGGACAGGTTGCAGGAGTGGGCTAACAAAAACAGGCTGCGTTTCAATACGGACAAGTGCAGGTGCTGCACTTGGGCAGTGGGAACCAGCAGCACACTTGTAATATGGGAAACTCCCTTCTTGAGAGCACAGAGGCAGAAAGGGATCTTGGAGTCATCACTGACTCCAAGATGAACATGGGCCGACAATGCGAGGTCACGGCCAGCAGGGTTAACCGGACCTTATCGTGCATCCACAGGTGCATCACGAGCAGGTCCGAGGAGGTGATCCTCCCCCTCTGTGCGACACTAGTCAGGCCACAGCTGAAGTATTGTGTCCAGTTCTGGGCACCCCACTTCGAGAGGGATGTGGACAACATGGAGAGGGGCCAGAGGAGGGCTACCCGCATGATCCGGGGACAGCGGGGCAGACCCTACAAGGAGAGGCTATGGGACGTGAACCTGCTCAGCCTTCACAAGAGAAGGCTGAGGGGGGACCTGGTGACAGTCTATAAACTCACTAGGGGGGACCAGAAGGGCTTGGGGGAGACCTTGTTTCCCCTTTATCTCCCCAGCATAACAAGGAATAACAGCCACAAGTTGGAGAGTAGTTTTAGACTAGACATCCATAAGAACTACTTCACAGTCAGGGCAGTCAGGATCTGGAACCAACTTCCAAGGGAAGTGGTGCTGGCTCCTACCCTGGGGGTCTTTGAGAAGCGGCTCGATGCCTACTTGGCCGGGGTCATTTGAGCCCAGTTTTCTTCCTGCCCAGGCAGGGGGTCAGACCTGAAGATCTACAAGGTCCCTTCTGACTCTACTTCTATGATTCTATGATTTCTCCACTTAGCATAGAAACAGAGAATAGTGGGGTGATTTGGGTGGGGAGGGGATGACGGAGCGGTAAAGATTTCCATCTCTTTTGTGTTGGTGGCATGCCCAGGTCCCCTGAAATCTAGAAACTCATTCTGTTTTTCAGACCTAGTTTGCACACTCTGATCCTGGGTCCGGCTTGCTATTGAGTGACTGAAGGCCTGGGCATGCGACACATTTACACAGCGGTCTAACCTGCCTTTATATTTGTGTAATGAAAAAGTAGGGGGGAAGGATGTGGCTTAGTCCTATACATGTGTAGTTTAGGAAAATTAAGATTTACCCCAGAAAGGAAAAAAAACCCGACAGCAGAAATACACCAGTGCAAGTTGCACCACTGAGGTGTTGTGGGTCTGCACTTAACCTGGGGTAGATATTTATTCAATGTAACTAAACTATTACCTGCTCCCCTGCCACCTAGT
Source organism: Caiman crocodilus (assembly GCA_030014935.1). Classification (NCBI taxonomy): domain Eukaryota; kingdom Metazoa; phylum Chordata; order Crocodylia; family Alligatoridae; genus Caiman; species Caiman crocodilus. Next base: position 21,882,352 of record JAGPOW010003685.1, read on the forward strand.
TAGGCAGTGTTATAATAGCACATAAGCAGTGAGCAAACCTTGGGATGACTGGTTGCCTCTCTACTCTAGATCCTGGTTTATCTGACACTGGTAGAAAAACTGATTTCAATTAAGCCACTGTTAGCAGGTCATATGTCTTGGTCCTAAGGTTTGTTTATCAGAGGTTTTCTAAGGAATGCCGTCAGACAGAGACTCCAAAGTGTATCATAAGATATTTTGTATGTCATGTTAACATCTGTTTGATTTCAATTTAAGAAAAAAGCATGGGTTTTCTTTATGTTGCCACGGTCCATCTCACGTGAGCACATAGAAGATTTGCCACTACCTGCATGCACATTTCAATAGCAGTATACATGTATTAATAGACGGTTATATGCAGGAATGTTTACTTGTAGAAAGAACAGAGTCATTCAGACTGCTTGGAACCAGTATTGAACTGGGGATGGCAAGTTATGGCCTGCGGAGCCGGGATGCTTTGCCCGAGCTGCACGGCCAGGTACCCTCCGTGTCACGCCATAGATGCACAGCGGGGAGAAACGGCAGTGACAGCACCAGCCAGGTTGTAGTGCCTGGAGCCTAGGCTGGGTCATTCTGGCCTACTGCCAAAGAAAATCACTGACTGCTGGAATAGAAAGCTTTTTTTAAAAAGTATATTCAAAAAGTATATATTTTATATATGTATAAAGTATTTGTGAAACAAGCTGAGAGTTTTAAAAACTCTGCTGCTGATGTCTCTTTATTTTCTTTCGCTTTCAGATTTTTCTCCATGTGTCTGCCACCTTGAATACGCACCTGTTCACTAAGCAGCAAAGGGAGGAAGTGATCAGTATGTACCCAGGCTTAAAAGCAGAAAAAAATCCTACTGACCATGGGATTGAGAAAGTGACAGGAACCTATGCAGTTATTGAAAAAGTGTATCAGCGCTTTAATCAGCTCCTTGTAAAGAGTGACCAATGTACTGATTTTTTACATGCTGAAGGAATGAAGGAGTTGGAAGATAAGAACGGTGTGGATGAAGCAAGCAGTATTACAGTGCAGTCAGCTCTCTATGAATACTTTAACCATGTCTGCCAGGAAAAAATTAAAGAATTACAGCAACATTTCAGTGTGGAGATAAAAAGCCAGGAACAAGACAACGGGCTCGTTTCAGTGTACATCCTATCTGCTGGGAGTTGTGAGTTGGCAGAAAATGCTAAACAGTCTTTTATCACTGCTTTTCAGAAAGCAGTAGTAGATTTGAAACAAAAGAAAGTGGCGTTTGCGAATAGTTCTGAGTTGGATGAAGCAGTACAGAAAGTACACACCAAGTTTAGGGGTATTCTTGCCAAAAAGCAAGGGACTACAGTAATACTCCGGGGTCCAGCAAATGAGATCGAAGTGGCAAAAACATTTCTAGAAGAGAAAAACATGAACAGCCCAGCTGAAAGAAGTATGAGAATAGGAGCTGTATATTACACCCATAAAAATGGAATTGAAGTTGATGCTACTGAATTTGAATTGGCACAAACTATGTTAAATAAGGAAATTGAAGAGATAACAGTAAATTTTGATACTACCATGGAAAAAAAGTCCTGTCTACATAGCCAGAAAGTGCGCGTTATATTTAAGCCTAAGAACAAGGATTCCGATATGTCTTCACATGCATATGAAAGCTTTATCACTGCATTTCAGGTTTTTTCATCAATGATCATTCAAAAAGCCCTTCTATTGAAACGTCCAGCTGTTCAGGGAAAAGAACTGAATAAATACCTTGATCACCTGCGATCAGAAAACTTGCATGTAATAATCAAGGAAAAGGAAGACAAGCTCCTTTTAACTGGTTTAATGGATTCCGTGCTTGCTGCTGAAAAGCGCATAGTCAGCTGGCTGGAGAACTCGACCCAAATGAAAACAGAAACAGCTCCAGTTCAAACTGGAACAGCCCATGGCGCCCAACAGTCTCGTGGGGCCAACTTTACAATGACAGCAGGAGTATCGCAGGAAACTTATAAAGGAAAACCAGGTAGATTATTTTCTGAAGAGCAATCTAGACCAAAGGCAGAAGGAGAAGAGCAAGCCCAAGAGAGCTGTGCTATTTGCATGGATAAAATCAGTGAAAAAGTAACACTGTCAAAGTGCAAGCATGAGTTTTGCAAAGAATGCATTGATAGGTCAATGCAGTATAAGCCAGCCTGTCCTATCTGTAATACTTTCTATGGACGTGCAAAAGGCAATCAACCAGAAGGATCAATGTCTTGCTCCACTTCACCTTCTTCACTTCCTGGTTATCCTAAATGTGGTACCCTTGTGATCAGCTATGCTTTACCAAGTGGAATTCAATCTGTAAGTATATTTGAAGGTGATATATGATGTTTCTCAATTTAAAAAAATAGAACTCTAATGTGAATTCAATATTGTTCATCCATTTATTTTTATATCCTAGAAAGACTGGGGGGGGCGGTTAACCTAGTAGGTAATTAATCCAATAATTTTTGTTAGGCTCAGGTACTCTGTTAGGTTCAAGTACTACAAAGCTTAGGTTTTTAAGGAGTTATCAAATCAAATCACACTATATTATATTTCTTTAGACAGTACTATGAATACGCAACAAAATGTTTGATCGGGGCTACAATGAAAACCCTACAAAAATCCAATATTAACCAATCGGGAGTAAAAGATACAGCCAAGTGGTAGGCCTCACTTGTATGCACGATGGGCCTGAGCTTCCCTTTCACGTGTGTGAAAGAATCCAAACTAACCCAGTCAAAATCAATAGAAAAGTAAGGTGTAAAGATGCTGTGAGAGGAGATCCTGGGGCCTTGTATTGGATTGCAGGAAAATGAAGGGTAGGAATACCAGTGCACTGGAGGGATGGGAGGCTTCAAGAAGAAGCCATCCAAGGAGATGGCCCCTTACTTGAAGCCCTCACTTTCATGTCATCCCATCAGTGCATTGATAAGTGCTTGACACAATGAGTCCCGACTAGGATCCTTATTTACTGCTGCAATAAAAATAGTAGTGTCAATACCATACAAAAAGATGGTGCGAATGGGAAAAACAAAGGATGAAAGGAAGAGAGATCAGGATAGCAGGAACACGATATATAGAAACAAAAACGGATGGGAAGCTAGAGGAGAGGAGAGAGAAACCATGATAGCTGGGGAACAAAATAAAAAATTAGGTATGCTGAGATTTTGAAGAGAATGAAGGAGCTGAAGGACAGTTGGAGGAGCTGAGATGCAAGATTCATTTTTGTTGCACATTTCTACCATATGTCACACTCACCTTTTACTGTGTATTTTACGAAACAGAAGGATCATCCAAACCCAGGGAGACCATATAGTGGGGCTCATCGAACAGCATACCTACCTAACAACAGGGAAGGAAGAGAAATTCTGGAGCTGCTAAAGAAGGCTTTTACTCAAAAGTTGATCTTCACAGTGGGTCAGTCGCGTACTTCTGGTGCAAATGATGTTGTCACCTGGAATGACATTCACCACAAGACACAGATATATGGGGGACCACAACAGTGAGTATTTAATTTGTAAGCAGGTTTGCTGTGCAACAGGGGTGCTAGACTATCTGCTTTCAGCCTTGCATGCACCTGAGCATTTCGACATTTAGCCCCAGTGCATACCGGTCACACACCTGAGCAGATCTTGACACTCACTCTCCCCATCTTTGCACCTTGCATTGCCATTTACATTGGTACTGAGTGCCTGTGCACAAACCTTGTCATAGTATATTGGTAGTTATACAACTTCTGCAAACTCCCATCCTCCAAGAATTGGTCACGCTCATGTCAAAGAGCTAGTTTGAACAGGGAGCATAGGCCTTCTTGCTGCAACAAGGCAATTAGTCCATCAAATGCAATACTATGTCATATCCTTCAATTATATTTGGACCATTCATGGTACCATCTGTCATGCATCAAGCCATTTGCCTATTAGCTGTGCAAGTGCCAAAAAGCATCCAAGTACTTAGCTATGATCTGTTCTGGACATAAATTGTCCCCCCCTCATTCAGAACAGGCAGGTATGAGAGTAACCAAGATTATATAGAGCTTGTCTCAATCCCATCACTCTTTTTCCCCCCACCAAGAACTGACATCTTGACCCAGGGTGCAGCACGTGCTATGGGTACAAAGTGAAAACTGCTGTATAACATTCTCTTAATGTGGTGTTGTGTCACGTGGCCCATGGAGCTGGGAAATGGAGCAAACAGGGCTGATGCTTGCCAGTGAAATCCAGGCAGAGAGCCCAGCTTGTGGCCCATACAGATGGCGGGAGGTGAGCAACAACTATGGTAACCCTTATGGCAGAAGCGGGCAAAATACGGCCCATGGATCCAGCTCACCAACTGATTGGACCCAGCATGCAGGTGGGCGCCTGCCAAGTAAATGGATCTGGTCCATCCATTGGGTGGGTGGGCAGCTGCTTGGTGCCAGGGAGCTGGAGCTGCTTCCTGCGTGGTGGGCGCACTTGGTTTCTCTCCCTCTCTCTGCCTCTGGGTGAGGGCTGCCACCAGTGCAGAAGTGGAAGCATGAATGTACTTGCAGCTGCGGCATGCCCTGCTCCTTCTGGGTCCAGACCCGGCAGCTACTAGCCGAGTACACATCTGCCCACATGTGGCCAGAAGCTTCCACGTTAGGGCCTTGGGTGCGGAGGTAGGTGGTGGCTTGCTACAGCTGGAGGTGGGTTCAGACTCCCACTCTGAGACACCTGGACAGCTCACCACAACTCTTTAAGTGGCCCATCGCCTTAATTGCCCTCTCCTCCCGTATGGCCACCCTCACCATTTGCCTAGCTGCTGCTGCTTGCCGTGCCATCACCGCTTGTCCCCCTACCACAACTGCATCCAAATCCAGACCACAAGGCAGTGCAAGTTCAATATCCCTGGATTAAGGTATGTAAGTGCTTTAGGAGATGTGTGGGGAAGATTGCTGTTGCCAGCTGCTGTTTTAGTATACAAATAGCCCAAATACTCATTCTTCTTTTTTCCTTTAGGTTTGGGTACCCCGATCCAACTTATATGAAACGTGTTCGGGAAGAACTGAAAGCAAAAGGAATTGAATAGAGAAACATAACAGCAGAGTGTGCTTTGGTAATAGTCATTGAAATATATAGCATTTAGTTGAGCAAGATGATTACAAATGCAAGTATAACATTACAATGCTTCCCCTCCCCTTTGTCTAAGACAGTCATTCTGCTATTCTTACACATGACAGAATTCGGTTTTACAGTTGCAATAGGCATAATCAGATAAGGCTACCGATGTGCTTTGGTTCCCCTATATATGCCTTATCCTATAAACCGTTAGTTTATAGGGGCTGAAATTGTTTACAAAGTTGGGTTGAATTCAGTGAATAGTTTTGTACGGGTGGGGGAGGGGAAGACATTGAAAATGCCACTTTGTTTCTTTGCTTTGATACCAAAATGAAACATTTCATTTCAATTTTCATTCCAAAACTGCACTTTTCATTTAAAAATTCCCTAAATGAAAAAAAGTTTAAAATATCTATTAAATATCCCCAAACAAAAATGTTTCCTTTTAATTCAAACGAAACACTTCAAATTTAACACCCCCCACCCCACCTACCCACTCAATTTCTGTCACTTTGACAAAAATCCTGCACTGAATTTTTTCTATTCTTTCAGTATGGCCCCATATTTTGAAAAAAATCCATTAATTCACCCAACTATACGCTCTCTTCACCTCCTTATAAGACATCCATCCCCCTGGAATCAACGCACCTTTGGCGAAAACTCTTTAAACAGAGGTAACCAACATCTATCACATGCAGTTCATCCCCTTTCGTCCTCACTCCAGGAAAGCTGCATGAAAGTTTTATAAAAACAGGAAGTGTTGTGGGGTTTTTTTGCAGTAATGAAGTGTATCGAACATGGAACATGCTAATGTGTGATATGAATTTGCAGTCTGTTTCACAGTTTTCAGGTATGCTAAGTGCCACAAACTCCAGCTGAAAGCATTGGACCCCAGGTGCCCACCACATTCCAAATTAGATGGCTCCGAGTCTTTGATTATGTTTAAGAGCCTGAAGATAATGAATTTTAAGCCATTTAAATTTATATTTTCTTTTGCTGGTAATTACAGCATATCTGCTAGTACGTAGGAAAGGGATTCTCGGCTGGCATAGCTTTGATTCTATTAGACACGTACCTGTTGATATTCTACACTAATGGTGGCCAACCTTTTTGGCAGACTTGCCCCAACTTGGGGAGGTGCCCCCACCCCAAGCCAGGTTAACCCTTCCCTAGCCCACAACCTCTAGTTTTGAGTGGTGAGCAAGAATTCAAAGACCTGAATTTGGTGCCAGCTGCAGGGCCAGGGAAGAACTAACCTGACTCTTGGAAGTGACATCTGAGGCCTTCTCTCCATTTACAGAGGACACGGGGCTGCTGTAACACACATATCAGCTGTCTGCGGCATGTGAGCCATGGATTCCCCATCCCTGTTTTACACTGAAACACATGCACCTTAAATTTTTGCTGCTATTATAACACACGTGGCTTTGACTTAGAGCAATTGGTAATCGTTAATTAGCTGTACTGTTATAAAATAAAAATATTGTCATCTTTAGTTGTGTGATGTCCTTTTTGCTTTTCCACATAATCTAATTTTGTAGGCTTCTACTGTATAGGCTGCTAACATGTACATTTAAAATGTTCATACGATTTGTATAGTGCCAGGGGTGTGCTCTTTGCTGTACAGCACTAAAGGAGGACAGAGTCTCTGCTCCAAGGACTTTTTAATCCATTGAATGAAGTCAGTGGGACTGAGTCACAGATCTCAGCAATAGGATTAAACACACCTTTTAATGAATTTAGTAAATAATGACAGCAGACAAGGGAGGGAAGGATTGGTTACGAGATGCAGCAAAATAAGATTTTATGCCCATGCCCAGAAAACCCTGCAAGCTATGCAGATGTCCTGAAAATACCCTCCTACCTAGTTTTTGAAGATAGGGATCTGGGAGGAGGAGAGACATGCCTCACCCTACGTATCTTAAAAGCCTTTGAGAATGAAATGCCAAGGGAGATGGAGAACAGAGCCATCCTGCAAATGGGTAATAGACTTTAATACCTTTGTGGATTAGCATCGCGATTTGATACTAGTAAGCCTCCAGTTCAACCTGAGCTTTATCTCAGCCAAAAGCTCACAAAATCTGGAAAGAGCTGAGCCATATGTGGTCTCAAAGTTAAAGATTATTCATATCTGCTAGTCTTTACCATTCAGGTGTTATTCATGGAGAAAATATGTAGCAGCAGGATCAGAGGGAGTGGGAGACAATAGGTGTGAGACAGGAGGTGGTGGGGAAGGGGGAATGTCGACCTAGTGATAAAATGTAGCTGGTAAAATGCAGAGGTTACCTGGGTTTATTGGATGTCAGGCAGGTTATAATTTTGCATGAATCCAATGTTTATATTTAGTCCAGACAAAGTTCTTTGGGTGAATTTGATATCTGTTATTAGACCAACTTAAATAGTTGGGGGGGAAATTTTTTAGCAAGCTTTCTGATTTAAAAACCCATCATCAGGCTGAAGAAGCCTCTGCAGTTGGTGTGTGCTCTACCCCTGTATTTAGTCTGTGATTTTTTTTTTTTTGGTATTCAGTAGATTTATGAAGTGAAGTCTGTAGGCTTGTCTACCTCCCTCCCCTCACCACCCCATCCTGCTGGTTCCCAGGCACCCCTCCCACACATGCACATGCCCCTGCCACCCCCCACAGGGCAGGGCATGGATCACCCCTGTCCTGCTCCTGAACCCTGTTCCTCACCAACCCAAAGCCTCATAGGGAGTTTTGGTGAGTTGTTGGAGAGGGGGAAGGACTTGGGTGGGAGTGCTGTGGGGCTGGCCCCACACGCTGTCACCATCTCTGGCTAGGGACTGGGGTGGGAGCACAGGGAGCTGCATGCAATGGGGCCCCACTCGCTGCCACCACATGCAGCTCCAGGGACTGGTACACTCCAGTGACTCTGAGGACCCCCATTCCACACACCCTCTGACACACCCACCCATCATAACCCCCACAGCCCCCACACACACTTCCACATCCTTAGGGTTACTATACGCCCAGGGTTTCCTAGACATGTCCTCTTTTTTGGCCCCCTGTCCTCATGTCCAGGCGAGTTTTTAAAATGCAAGGAGATATCCAGGTTTTTGCTGGGCACCAACAGCTTGATTACTTGGAGCTGGGAGCAGCAGGAAAGGTGATTGGCTGTCCGGG
>JAGPOW010003685.1:21926625-21938439 GCA_030014935.1 Caiman crocodilus
TCTTGATTTGAGAGTATCCAGTATTTATGTTCCTTCTGGCATAAGTGCAAACCAGTTTCACATTCATTGACAGTGCAGCTACAGCCCTAGCTTCTCTGCAATGAATTGAGATTGCTGGAAAGAGGCTGGTAGTGTTGAGTCTGGAGGCCATATGTTTGAGAGAGAGCAGGTGACAGTGTCTTCAATAAATTGTTTTCTGTTTTTCTCTGAGATGCCTCTGACTAGGTGGAAAGAATAACTTCTGTCATGTGCTACTATATCCAGAAGCAGTGACAGAAAAGGGGTGAAGTTTAGGCTAGTTCCGTTCCCAATCTTTGTAGCCCTTCAGCATTTCTCCATTTCCCTATGTCATACATACCTTTAAGAAAAAGGAGTAGGGAACAATGCTGCCACTTTACCAATGAGTGTGGAGTGCAGTGTTCCCAGTATAGGTGAATCTGCTGGTTAGGCCAAATAATGAGGTGCCTTTTCAGTCTTTACTAAACATCTGATACTCTGACAGCTTTCTCTCAGTGAGGCTTATGAAAAGCTTAGCAAGGATGTTTAAGGTTTGGCTCTTGAACAGCACTGTCAACATAATCACACTTTAGGACCTCAGTCCAAAGTCATTAAGTAAAAGCAGAGCAAGAAATCATTGAATTACGCTTTCATAGTATGCTGATAACTATGCCTCCATAACCAGAGTGTGCAGTACACATTTGTTAACAAAACATTTACCTTTGTAGAAAATCAGTTGATAACACTCCCTGCAGTGTGGGAAGATATGAACCAAGAGCGTGTCAAAGTAGTGCAGCTAAAACCAGAAATGAAAGAATATGAAGATGTTCAGAAAAAATTTCAAGAGACCTGCGCGTCATTCAAGATTGAAAAGGTGAAACGGTGTCCATTTCTGAGCCTAGGTGTCTTGGTGATTGCCCCAGATAGATAAGATAACAAGGGATGTAAAAAGCATTGGTTTGGATTTCTTAAACTATGGTTTCTTTTTGGAAGAGAAACGTCTTTTTCACAACTCTAGCAAAAGGGTCCCTGAGCCACCTTCCAGTGAGGCTGCCTTCTTGGGCAAGTCCAATTGAATTTATGGGATGAGAAATGTTGTTAGGTGTGGAAGAGTCATTTTGCACTCCCTTTCCTCCCCCCTGCGTTTCTTCCTTTCTCAACAGGAACAAAGCAGCTTGGCTCCACTGAAACGTTATTAGTGGAGACAGTTATTATGACCGTTCTGAAATTTAAAATCTTTTCAATCATATTTTGAGGCCAAGTCTGATCTCTTACAACCAAGTCAATCTAGACTAGTTTCTTTGACTTCAGTGAAGTTGGTCTGGATCAGTGATTCTCAATCATGGTGACCTGGTTGCATTGTTAGGCCCCTAGCAGGCATTACGCTTAAGATGCGATTGTCCAGCTAATCATGTCTTAAGTTGTAACCTGGCCACCATTCATTCAGTTAATGATGCGATAAAATTGGGAGTAAACCACAAAGTTATTACACACCAATATGCTAATAACTTAAGTGTAATCACTTTTGTGGCTGGTTTCCATCTCACCTTTAAGTTGACTGTGCAGCTAGGCTGATCATCTGGTCGGGGCTTCCAGCCTCAGGGGTGCAACAGAGCCCTTTGTTCTGCTGTGCCCCGAGGCTTGGAGTGGCAGCCGGCTGGTCGGGATTCCCAGCCTTGGGTGCATTGGAGCCCTTGACTCCAGTGAACTCCTGAGGCTGGAAGCACCAGTTGCCTGACTGGCTTTCTACTTGCCAGTACAGAGGGAGCCTAAGATCTTGCTCCTGGCCTCCCTTTCACAGGCAATTTGGCACAATTTTGCATAACCGTGCCTCCTGCCATTCATGCGTATCATGGCAGAAGGCACAATTGTTGGGATTGCAGGTCAGATCCCGTCGTGCTTTTAGCTGAATGCCTGCCAGGGGCTCTAGGTGTGCAAACCCCTGCACCTGATTCACAAGATAAACCCAGAGATTTCTAATGGGAAACCATCGTGTTAAAAATGTTTTGAGCTGTTGTAGACTGAGTTGTTGGCTGCAGAAGAAGTGCTCTGCTGGGTTTGTTTGTTTGTTTTAATCAAAAAACGAGTGAAAACTGAGAGCTGACATCTTGAGGGGGTGACTTGAATCTAAAAAGGTTGAGAATCACTGCACTAGATTACTATTTTACCAGTCTGGTCATTATGATAATTCAAATAGTCTTCTGTGATTTTGCTTTTGATCATTATTGATAATGCGTCCTGTTTTTCTAACTCTGTAGATTGAAAGGATACAAAATCCATACTTCTGGAAGGCCTACCAGATAAAAAAGGAGGAGATGAATACCAAAAATGGCAACACAAATAATGAAAGACTTCTGTTTCATGGAACAGTCAATAACTCGCTCACCACAATTAATCACAAAGGATTTAATCGCAGTTACGCTGGAATGAATGGTAATGTGTTGAGAGCTACTTGTTTTGAACAGGCATGGGGTGTATCTGTCTCTCTATCTGTATACGTGTGCCTTGTGTCATTATCGACTCCTTTCTGTAGGTGCCACAGCTGTTCTTGGTTCCAGTTACGGTTGAAGTTTTTAAGATAATGGTACTTAGCCATTTGATAGCTCCTTTCGTTAGAGCAACATTCCCCAAAAGTGTGTGGCCCACTTTCTGAGGAGGGAGTGGAAAAGGTTTCTAGGGGAGGGTGCAGCAGATGAAAATAGCAAGGGGAATGGGCAGCAGCGGAAGAGAGATGGAGCAGCCGCTGGGGAATTGCTGGTAACTGGCAGCTGAAGTTGAGGAGTGTGAGTGACTATAGGGTATAAAAACCCAAAGGTAAGGAAACACTGCACTTTTTAAAGAACTTGAACGTGGCATCAAGTAAGGAATTTTCTCGCATACAACACAGCCTGGAGTAAGATGCAGACCTTGTTTTTGAGAAGTGGAATAAAGAAGAGATCTTTCCTTGTAGCAAGTAGCTGAGTGGCAGCAGCTAGAGAGCCAGGCTTGCTGATTGTTCTGCTTCCTGTGGATCCCACATGCTTTCCCTTTTCACCTGGCAGAAGCTTAGATTGAAAAGGCTGCTCTTTCATAGAAAGCAAACAGAGGCTTGCCAGTGAGCCAGCAGAAGAATTAAAAGTGGAACCTGTGTGTTTAGACTCCTAGGTCCCTGTTTTGGCCACGCTACCGTGTCAGCTTATGCATCTCTGTTGCACTTCAGGGTCAGGGATAAACTTAGAAGGTGACATACTAATTTGTTATCAGACTTTGCTGTGGATAAGCATAACTTTCAGCTGCTTGAAAAGAGGAGAAAGAGTTGGTGCTTCAGCTCTCATGGTGCAACTGTTAGGTCTGCCTGTTTTTGGCAGTGTAAGGATGTGGGCAGGCATAATACTTAGAACATTGTAAATTAACTTTAAACTCCAAGAGTCTAGCTGTTGATGCCACGTAAGACTGGTTTTAACTTCCTGAAATGTGTTTTCCCCGCGCTGGGGTTGAAAACCCATAGAGGTCTTATGGGGTGGGAGGGACGTGGAGAAGTTGAGCATCCAGCACCTAGGCCACCACAAGTAGGGGGCCACATAGCACTCTTCAGCGCCTGACAACACTTCCACCCTTCCTCCTACCCCAAATTAGCCTGAAAGCCCTGGAGCAAAGGGCTGTAGCAGGGAGCTGAAATTTAACAAGCCCCTTTCCAGCAGGGGGGTTGAAAAGCTGTAGACATTTTTATGAGGTGTCCGCAAAGCACTCAGCACCCTGGTCACCACAAATTAGGGGCCACACAGCACCTGGCAACCCCTCTGCTCCCACCTGGATCCCACTGAGTGGAGTCCATTTCCCATCTGGGGATCCAGGATGCTCCCAACCTCCACTTGTGCATCCTCGGTCGGGGGTATCACCACATCGATTTTTTGTAAAGTGGAGTTATGTTCTTCATTAAATTCAATCAGTCCATTTTGGGCCGTGGGAGCAAATATTGCAATTTTAGGCCTTGATGTCTTCCTTTTTCTTGGTGACCGGCTAGTCCAGGTCTTCAGGCCTTGTCCTAATGCAATCCTAGGGAAATTCTGGGCACCGATCTGGATACTCTGCAACTCCCTGGTGATGGTTTGGCAGCAGCATGATCTGTAAGAGGTGACATGTTCTGCTTGGCACTCTTAGCAGTGTGCATGTGGACATTTCTGTCCAGGGACAAACATGAACCAGTTCCCAATCAGTGACATTCCTGGAACAGGTTGAGTGTTATGTCTGCTTGCGCCACAAGTCGGCTACAACACTGAATGAAACAGGGTTCAAGTTGGAGCCGTTTTGCCACGTCCATATCCTTGTATCCACATGCAGGTGTAGCAGCTTCACTGTCAGAGTGTACAGGTATCATTCCAGACCAGTACCCTGGCTGCCTCTGGCCCCACACTCCCATAGGATGTGGGTCCTAAGAGGAAATGAAAGCAATCACTTAAGCCCATGCCCTCTTCCCCTTTAACACAGATAATAGTTTTATGGCTCATACAATTTAGCTGCTCGTACTGCTGATCTCTCTGTGCTCCACCGGTAATAATGACCCTCCTTTTTAAAACCATCTTACTGTTATATTATTAGTTTGATCCATTTCAACTCTCCTTTGCTTGTTCTGTAGCCACTTCTGATAACTCCTTGTTCTTACTACCATCTTCCCCTTCGCCTTCCTCTTACATAATGGAGTTAAAAATCCTTGTTTTGCCTAGTATTTAGCTTTAGGCTATATCTGCTCTCCTTTTGGGGCACAAAATAATCTTCTGCAAGAAAAGCTTATCTAACATCTCTCCCAAGTAGATAATTGGTCTGATTTTAAGGTATTGCCAAACAAACCCTGCTTCTTCCAGTATTTCTAATGCATTTATCACACTTTTTAGGAAGCTTCCTAGGAGTCCAGTTGTACTTGCTCTTAAAGTAGCCCAATGACTGTAGCTGTTATTTCTACTGTTTGATTTTAAAAAGGGCTAACTGAAAGCATCAAGAGCACTTGTTGAAAAGATACCTATGAAATTTGTTAAGTTTACTCTTACTTTACAAAGGAGAATCATGGAGCATCTCCTGACTTAAAATGCCAGACTCTTCAAGGTAGTTTTCAGTTACCTGAAACAATGTCTAGCCCCTCTCGGTAAGTGTGTGTGTGTGTGTGTGTGTGTGTGTGTGTGTGTGTGTCTTTCTGCCAGCAGTCTTGACTAAGTTCAACACAAGCTGCACAATCCAACTCTTGAGGTCTACACGGCACCTCAGATTTGTGTGGGCTGTATCAGGACACATCATTAGACAATTATTGCGGGGTCTCTGTTTTTGTTCGTTCAGCTTCTCTGCTGTTCCCAGTGCCATCCAGTAGATAGGACCAACATATAACAAATGCATTTAATCCTTTCCTTGCTTCCGTGGTTCACAGGCACCTGTTTTAGACTCAAGGCACCCTTTGGAAAATGTCAGTCCCTGCCTTTCACTCTTTTAACCACAGAAAATAATAGGAGTAATTCTTCTACTACAAAGAACTCAAAGCCCACAACCGATCAGCATGTTTTTAACACTATATGGATTCCTATTTGAAGTATCTGGATTTATCCTGTGAATTGACCTGTGGTACCCTGATTTGAGAATCACTGCCTTAGTTGGGGCATTTTTACTTTTCATTAATTTCAAGGCTTCTATTTCTGTCTTAACTCAAACTACAAATTGGAATTTCTCCCTCTTCTAAACTCTTGTTTTTAGTTTGAAGGTGGACATGCTAGGTTTTTAACTTTTTTTCAACTTTTTTTTTTTTCTGGGCAACGCAGTTGGTATTACTTGAATGCAAAAGTATTGGTCCTCTATTCTGAGCAAGCAGAGGCAGGGTGAATAATTCTGTAACCGTTGGTATCTTAGAGCAATAGTTTTTGGATGAAAGGCCCACAAGGAACTAATAATTTATAATTATTAATGATCTCTTTGGGGCATATTTATACCCATCTCTGTGGATGAGTTACTGTTTGTTTCAGCCACTTTCTCCAGAGATCTGAGAGAGAATGGACTGCAGGATAAGAAGCAGTGCCACTACTATTCTTCTAACCTTGGTAACAGAATAATTATAAAGGGATGTAGAGTAGACCAAACCGAGGCAGAAGTAACTTTCAGCAGCTGCTCCACTTTGAGAGAGAAACCTGCTAAGTCGTAACTTGGTTCAATATTCTGCTTGATATTGATAAAGTTTTCATTGGCAACCTGGCATACAACTAATGCCATCATTCCAGTCTATAATACTCATTCATATTGCTGATGAGGTTGGGCAGAGGTTGGGTATATGGAAAAGTGAAAAAGATGATGATTGCGCATGGAAAAAAAATCTTCAAACCTTTGTTTCTGATCACAGCTGCAAACTACGGTAACGGAACCTACTTTGCTGTCAATGCCAGTTATTCGGCCCATGACACCTACTCGAAACCGGATGGAAATGGGAAAAAGTATATGTACCTGGCTCGAGTCCTTGTCGGAGCATATGGCAATGGGAAACAAGGAGATATCATGCCACCAGCAAAAAATCCCGCCGATCCTACAGATCTGTATGACAGTTTGACAGACAATGCGAACAAGCCTTCCATGTTCATCATATTTAATGATATTCAAGCTTATCCAGAATATCTCATTACTTTCACCAGATAAATGTTCTTGGTTATGCACAAGAAGGGGTTGGGGAGGTGGGATGTGCAGCTTCTTTATTTGGTAAGATTACCTCAAAAACTACTGGCTAATAACAAATGTGCAATGTTGGATGGTATAAGAATTGAACATCATAACTTGAAATGTTTTATGTTACATTTGCTGAAGCAAAACTTTATATTAGCCAACAAAAGGGCTACTTAAAAATTTCAGCCTCTGTAAACTGGTAACACAGGTACTCCACATGAATTTTTAAGTTGAACGTCAGATTAATACTCTTCAGTTTGCATGTCATCCAGATGAAAAAAGCTATCTTTCCACTGTTCCCAGTCCAGTTTTAACTGCTAGCCTTTCCTATATGGAATTACTAACATGCACACCTAATAACACCATAAGACTGGTAATAAATTGCCAAGTTTTTACAGTAGGGTTTGATATTAGTATAAATCATAGAACAACTGTGCCTATGCCCATCAAGCCTTTAAATGAGCATATGTCCAAAATGATTTTTATTTCTAAATCGGCTTTTCTAGCTGCATCTCTAATGATGATGGCAAAATGTTGCACTTTTGGTTTTTTGTAATAAATGGCTGCTGTACGTTGCATTTTTTTGTCAGTTTTTTGTTCAGATGTAGCCAGTATTTCTTTTTATACATCTTTATCACATTTCAAAATTTGTCCATACGTTTCAAATCTGTAAAGTCTTATATCAAGTTTTGCTTTTAAAAGCATTTTTGTCATGGGACGGTCCCATATTGCACTGATTACTACTTAAAACAAAATGACACTGGAACTGTACATGCCAGCAGTCGCATATCCACGAGTCCATTCATCCACAGCAAAGAGCACAAATGCTTAACAAACACACAGTAGTCTTTTTTGAATTTGTAGAATTGAGCCCTTTGTAATTTTTTTAATGCATCTTTTTTTCATAAGCTATTACAGAAGCAACACTTATTCCAGAATGCAAGAGTTATAGCTATAGCAAGACAGTAGTGTAGTTCTGGAAAAAAAAAATATTATCTTGAAGATATTGGGGAGTTTTGATTCAGTGCAGCTGTGCCAGTGCACCAGGTGAACACAGGTAAGTCATACCACCACCTACCCAATTCATATCACTGTAGTGAATCTACACTGCAAAACTCCCCGCACCAAACAAGTCCTTAGAAAGTCCTGTATCACTATTAAAACTCCCACTCTTTTCTACACTGAAATATTGGTTTGTTGCTGTTTCTTTTTTAAGAGTCATGTGCCTTACAGACAGTAGGAGGAAATGAGCATGGGATGAAACCATTGCAGGGAGAAGTCAACTTGATACAGAAAAGAAAGTGCTCCGCTCTCAGCCTCACTTCAGACATAATACGCTAGCTGACTCTCGGTACTCTCTAGGGCCCTGATGTGTGTACCTCTGTCTGCGCCAATGCGCCAGAAATCCAGCACGTTGGCGCTAACTTAATTAATTGCCTGCAGAGCACGCAAGCTGACACACCCAGCTCTACATTGCATGCATTTGTATAAATAGTGAAACGTGTGTCAGCACACAGAAAATGGCAGTGGTGTGCTTTTGAACTAAAACATCTTCAGTGTGTCTCCCTCTCCTCTCCAGCCTCTCTCACCCACTGACTCCTCAATTTAAATCTTCATTGACTGCCTTTCTTGCATGCAGCCCAGCATTTGGCCTCTTTACTATTCCTTAGCCTGATGCAGGGTTTTTGTACCTGAAAGCTTGCAAAGAAGAATTTTTCCAACTATTTGAGTTGACTTAATAAAATGTATCTGATTTATCAAAAGAATCTTGTCAGTCTGTGTCCATAGACCAACATTGCTGCAACCTCTATCCCCGTCAGTCACTTATACTTTCTATATGTGCAAGTAGAAGGCAGCAAGGAACTGGCAAATGCTGTGAAAACCCTCTCATACATCGCTATCTGCACTGGACCTCTACTGAATGTTGGCTGCAGATTGTCACACTGCATAGTCCTGAAAAGTGCATTAACAGGGAGAGGGATGAGACTATTCCAACTGTTTTTGAGAGTTGGGTGGTAGGGTAGACTTGGGATTGTGTCATGACATAGCAATATCCTATTGAAGGTGCATTTGTCTGCAATGGCTCCCTGTAGACCAATTGCAAATTAAATAACACATAGCCAATAATAATGAACTCCCCAATTATTCTTCCCCTCCCTTTCCAAGTAAAATACTACTGCTGTTTTTTCTATTTTTTAGTCTCCCAACCTCCTTGCTCCAGCTTACAAACTCGCAGGTAGTTTTCCACATTGCAAAACTGACAAGGCAAATGTTTACAGAGTGCATAAAAGCTTTGAAGCCACTTGAGTTTTCCTCAAATGAACACAAACTTGAGAAGGAAGTTATCTTGCCAGGTGATTTTAGAGATGGCCAAAGCCACAGAGTTGATTTTAATTGCACACTGCTTTCCTGAGCTTGGCCAAAAGGGCAGCACATGCTGGCCTCCTGACCCCTCATGACCCTTATCCATCCTAAAATACCTACTCTGCAATTCAGCAGTGTGGGGGCAATTTGCACAGATCTCCTCCAGCCAGCTTCCAATTAACTAGCTCAAGTATCAACAAGTAGCCGCAACAGCCAGGAGCTCAGGGAAGACTGCAACACTCACCTGGAACCTACCTTAAGATTGGGGTGTGTAGGTCTACACTGGGCACAGCTACATGTGCAATAAATGCAATGCAATAAACTCCAGCTCATGTCTTTCAGGAGTGCATTGCTCCTGCGTACCATGTTTATATGTTGAGCTGTGCAAATGTGGAGGGTACAGCAGTCCTGGCTGGCAGGGGACCCAGGGGCTCAGCCTGCTAGCCTAGAGCTGCTCCAGCCCAGCTCACTGTGCCGCAGAGGGACTGGCTGAGGTGTGAGGATGCGGGGCAGGCAACCCCCATGCTGAAACACCCTCGTGTCTCAGCCAGCCCTGTCAGCATCTACACGTGCATTGCTGTGCGCTAAAAAACACCTCCATAGGATACTACTTGTATATTCAAGTACTAATCTATGGCAGAGTTAATTAGTTTACTGCAGCCTAACAGCCTCGTGTAGACACAGCAACTTTACTGCAGAGCTAATTAGGCAACTCCAGGCTCATGTAGATGCACCTGCTGAGTTCTAGGCAGTTGCAATTAGTACTTGAACTGTCCAGTTTAAAGCCAATTCAGATACATCTACACAAGCTGTCTTTTGGACTGCAGTGTAAAAGTCCCAGAATGGCTTGTCTACAGAGGGAAATTATTGTAAAGCAAATCAGGGTGTGAATGAAGAGAGCATTGGCTCCTCAGAACTAATGTCTAGCATGTGCAGTCTTGGCACAATGAACTGGGAGGTAGCGTTCTCCGCGTCAAAATGTGTGAAATGGGAGGAGAGCCAAGAGGACTGACTTTTATTTGGACTTCCAGTCCTCTGGATTGTCATTATCGTGAACAGCAAAACTTTAATTTTAGCATGGCTGGAGCGCTAAGCTGCTGAGACTGCAGCTAGAAGGTAAGGTTCAGACAAGCCAAAGCTTTCAGTTTTTGCAGGTTTCCTATTGAAGTAATAGGTTCCCCTTTACAAACAAAAGGCTTTGCTGAAGATCAATCATTTTCTGTCAATGAATTTTGGTAGCTGTTACATCAAGAAGATGGACACCAGATTTAGCCGGGAGAATGGGACTTCCTTATTTTTCTAAAATGATTCTAAATGATTCTCTGCAAGCTTCTGTTTTCTAAGCAACGCTGATTTTTCTTTCTATGCATCTCAAGAAATAACCCTTTTGAACAGACCAGAGCACAAAAACAGCTTGTGACATTTGGCTGCACCGAGAGCACTGAGCCCATTTGTCTCTTTTTTCCTTCTTACCTTTATTCTTATTTCCACTGCTACTTTCTGCTGTCCCTCAGGAAATCCCATCCTATCAAATCTCCAACATCTATCCCATTACTTACCTCTATCTGGGATTGTGGCCCAATGCATCTGTTTCTCTTAAGATTTAATTAATCTCTTGATGAATTCAGTTAATTCCCCCCAGCTTTGCATGGGGGGGAAAGACTGAAAAATCTTCATATTCTTTTCTCAAAAATAAGCCAATTAATGGAGCAGAGGCAATCTGGCTAGTGGTTCGAGCGGGCCAGGGTGACTCTGATGGCACTTTAGTGAGGGTGGGATAAAATGGGTTTATACTACTGCGGTGGCTATTCAGATTCGGGGTTCCTGCCCCGCTAATAGTTGCACCCAGGACACATACTTCTCCCAAGAAATGAGTTTTTAAGTAGGAAGCCCAGAATTGCTCGCTGTCGTTAAAAAAAGCTTTATCACACCACTCACTTCTTGTGTTGTTCGTGGTGAGAAGGAAGAGCTGTGATTTTCAGGAACGTACATCGGAAAGGCTCCTCCCCACGGATGTTTTCCACTGCAGGAACGGAAAAGAACAGTTAGCAATTGTTGGGGGTCAGACTAGAGCGCCTGCTCTAGGCCCCTTCTGACCCTAGGTACTATGATATGATACCATGGCCGGGTACAGAGGCACCAGCTCTGTCCCTGCAGTGCTTCTGCTCTTTGCAAAGACCTGTGCCTGCTTTGTGCGCTATTTCTCCTCGGGGAACTTTTCCTGGCCTGGCTTGTTTCTGTCAGGCCACTTTTGGCACCATCGTACACACTGCTGCATAGCAAGAGGAAGGTAGCTGGGAATTGCAGTTGTTCTCAGCCTTTCTAGACTCAAGTTGCCCTTAGCTAGATTGGAGCCTCCCCCATAAAATGTCAACTCTTTGGTTTCACTCCTTGTTGGAGTCCAGAAAAATAACAGAGTAATTCTTCTGTTGCAAAGGACTCAGTGAGACGCAGCAGGGCAGAATGTTTTTCACCCTATGGAGGCCTGTGGGTTTATCTCGGGAATCGGCGGTGCTGGGGGGGGGCAGCCCCCGGCCTGCGCGCAGCTCCTCCCCGGGAGGCAGGCCGGGGCCGGCGGCGGGGAAATGAAACCGAAAGCCGGGCGGCCGGGCAGGCGGCCATGGCGGCCATGGCGGCGGAGGGGCGCGGGGACCAGTTCGCGGTGGTGCTGGAGGGCGCGGCGGGGCTGGCGGGGCCGGCGGGGCTGCCGCGGGCGCTGCGCAACAAGCTGCTCCGCTACTTCCAGAGCGCGCGGCGGTCGGGCGGCGGCGAGTGCGAGCTGCGGGA
>JAGPOW010003685.1:21949611-21963932 GCA_030014935.1 Caiman crocodilus
TATGGAAAAACAGCTGAGAGAATGTATGGAAAAGGCTATCAAAGAAATGGAAAAAGAAAAGCAAAGTTTAGAGACAACCATTACAGTTGACCCAAAGAAGTATGCAATTCTGTGCAATTCTAAGCTCGAGGCGAGTATCTGTAAGGAATACCCATCTCTGAAGATGTCTTACAGCACTCCGACAAAGAAAATCAGCCTGTGTGGAATAGGTGCAGAAGTGTATAAGGTCAAAAGTGACATACTTGAAAAGGTGCAGAATATGGCACAGAAACCAATTAGTATTCACCCTCAGATTTTCCAGTTCCTGCAGCACGTAAATAATGAAACACTGTCGCAGAATTTATTTGTGGCAAATAAAATTAATGCCGTTTATGAGCTGGTGAATGATACAGTGGTGCTAATAGGAGACTCCCTTGCAAATCTGTTAAAAGCAGAAGAGAAAATGAAGACAGATTTAGACTGGAAAGGCATTCCTGTGGAGGACAGAGAAGTCATCCAAAAAGTGGAATGGAAGAGACTCACAAGCTCTTTGTGTAGGAAACATAATTCTTTGGGGGAAACTGTTGTAGTTGATTTCCTGATTCCTGAGGGGAAAGAGGGGCAAGTAGTTGTCATTGGCTACTCTGAGGCTGTCTCAGATGTCTATCTGGCACTTTCTGATTTTGTAAATAGAAACACAAAAGTGGAAAAACTAATCCAAGCTCAGTCTGTGGCAGTTGTAAAGTTCCTAGAGAAGGAAAACTCGAATATTTGGCTTGACCTACAAAAGAAAAATGTGACAGTGAATTTTGGCTCAATGTCTTCACCTAAAAGTATTTCCCTGGCCGGACCAAGAGCGGACGTGGTGAAAGGGGTGACTGTAGTTGAACAAATTCTATCCACGCTGTATGCAAAAGATGTGTTAATTGATAAACCAGGGGCCAAGGCATTTTTCAGAGACAAAGAATATGTGTATGTCACTGAGGTCAAACAAAAGTTTAAATGCTTGATCCGGCTGCAAGTAGACGGAGAGCAAGAAGAAGCTGGTGCGGTTGGTAATGTTAAGACAGGACCGCCCCTTTGGAAAACAAACCTGCCAAATGGGGTGGCAGTGGCCGTGTGTAGAGGTGACTTGTGCAGTTATTCTGTTGATGTTGTGGTGAATGCATCAAATGAAGACTTAAAGCACATTGGTGGCCTTGCCGGGGCACTTTTAGCAGCTGCAGGCCCAGACCTCCAGACAGAATGCGACCACTTTGTGAGACAGCACGGGCGCTTGCAGCCTGGGTGTGCGGTGATTACAGGGGCTGGGAAACTCCCTTGCAAACAGGTGGTTCACACTGTTGGTCCCAGGTGGGTGCAGGGTGAAGCAGAAAAGTGCGTGCGCCTGTTAAAAAAAGCCGTTAAGGAAAGTCTAAGATTGGCTGAAACCTACAATCATCGCTCCATAGCAATTCCTGCCATCAGCTCGGGAATTTTTGGATTCCCATTAGAAAAGTGCGTACATTCAATTGCAACATCCATCAAGGACTTCTTGGAAGAGTCTGTCGGGGACAGCTCGCTGAAGGAGATACATCTCGTAGACTCCTCGGAGAAAACAGGTCAGGCTCTCACTAATGCTTTCAAAGAAGTGTTCAGCAATAAATCACCCCACCCCAATTCACCTGCCCCTTCCGAAACAAGCCAACCGCCCAGAGAAAGCAGAAATCTTCAGAGCGCAAAGGATCACCGTAGGGTCAGAACAAATGAAGGTCTGAACATCATCCTGAAGGAAAAAGACATTCAGGATGCTGCAGTAAGTGTTTTTGTTTTCCAGGCGTCATCTAATTTTATGAGATTTTTTCTTTCCAGATTTAAACAAAATGAGAAAGCAGTAGTCTGATCTGGGAACTGAGTCTCCCATAATAATGCATACGCAGTGTGCAAATTAAATAGGTAAACAGAGAGACAAGTCACAAAGTTCACGGCTCGATCCAAATCCTTGGTCATGGGGGTTTGGATTGTAGCTTTCATTCAATTCCCAATAAAGAAAAGCCCAGATATAAACTGCTTCCGGCTTCCAGGTCCCAAATGTAACTACCACAGATGTCAGGATGTTTGAATCTAGATTCATGAACCGCCATTCATTCCCTTTGTTCCGACTACCAAGTCTCACGTGGGCTGTGAGCAGGTTCTCTCCTCTTTCATCGTGCTGATCTGTGAGGTATCCAGCTTGTAGGATTTACCATTCTTTGAAAAAGCAACACCTGAACTAGGTGCTTGATTTGTCTTTGCTGAAGAGAAGAGCTGATGACATCTTTGTTTCCACCATGCTCTGCTTATCTAGAGCACATCAGTCTGGTTTAGCTGGACTAACATTGTCTAATTTGGTGTGACTCCACTTACTGCTTAGTCTGTGTTTTTCTCCTTCAAGATATTGGGGTGTTTAGTGCTTAAAGTGCTCATAGTTTTTAGTATATTTCAGTGCTTTTTTTTCTTGACCATTGAAAGTCCTCGCAAAGACTTGCTCTGCCTCTTTATAGAGCCTGAGTATATCTCTGGGTTGAACTGACTGCTTTTCTTGACCCTTGTGGAGCCCTGTTACTGAAGGAGACCGATCCCCCTTTAAAAATGCATCTTCTAATATTATAAGGGAACTTGAAGAAAAAGTCTGGGTTTTTCTCTTTATTCAGTTTTCATGATGCAAAAGATCCTCCATCCTAGTTTTGTAGCCGAGATACTGCTTTTCTAAACATCCCACCCCACCTCAGCTAGGGAGAGGAAGGAAAACGGCGTTAGATATAGCTGCGTGTGACACCTCGGGCTAAAAGCGGACATTGCCTTTTGCCACCACAACATTTTTTATGGCAGGACAAAGCCCAAGAAAGCAGACGTCTGTGCCCCTTCCCATGTGAGAAGTTAATCAGGTGCACAAGTACCTGCCTGTATCTTGTATTTGTTTCTCTGTCTTGCAGCTGCTCTTGTGCTTAGGACGCGCCATGCAAAGGAGAAGCTGTATAGCAGCATTTCTTCCTAGAGGAAGTTAGGAAATGTTTCCAGGAATGGAGAGCATCAAAATGTGGGATAACCATGATGCCATAATAGGGGCCCACCTAAATTGCAGAAGAAGTTCACACCACAGCAGTGCCTTTTAATCTCACTCTTTTTGCCATGCAAATTATGCTCCCCGCCCTTACCCTAACCCTAACCCCCCCACGCCTCCCTGCTGCTTAGTGGCCAAGATGCAAAAACTATGGCATGCATCTTGGCTACTCAGCAGCTGGGGGAGAGGGAGGGAAGGAGGAGGGGCACAGTGAAAAGTGTGAGTTTAAGGGTGCTGCTGCACCACGAGCTTCCACCACAATGTAGGTAGGTCCCTATCCATAACAGAGGAAATCCCCTGAGTCTATCTCATGCAGAATCCACATTAAGAATCAAGTTCCTTTATGTTTCATGTTGAGTGGTACTGAGATAGCTTATTGGTGAATATTTCAATTTAAAATCCTGTTATAAATATTGTTTTCCTTTTGTTTTAGACGACTGTTATTGTAAGCAGCATTGGCACAGATCTGAGGCTTGGTGTGGGTCCACTTTCCAGAGCCTTGCTAAAGAAGGCTGGACCAGCCCTCCAGCTGGAGTTTGCTGAGAAAACAAAAGGCCAAGTAGCTAATATAGGGGCTGTGTTCCAAACAAATGGATATAATCTGCCCTGCAGTTTTGTGTTTCATGTTGTTATTCCTACCTGGGATCAGGGGAAAGGAACTGCCTTGCAGGTAGCAAGCTTTCTATTGCTTTTTCTCTGACTATTGATTTTGTATGAATGTGCTCCTTGCTAGACATGTAAACAGATTTAATGGGAATCCTGCACTAAATCTGCATGCTAGTACTTTACAGAGAGTAGGTTGCATTTATTTGTTTGACATAGATTTCATAGACATTCTCATAGATTTCAAAGACATGAGGGCTGGAAGGGACCTTGTAAGATCATCGAGTCTGGCCCCATGCCCCAGGGCCAGGAAGTCAGCTGGGGTCAAAGGATCCCAGCAAAATAAACGTCCAACTATTTCTTGAAAGTGTCCAGAGTAGGTGCTTGCACCACCTTTGTGGGGAGTCTGTTCCAGGCCTTGGGGGCTCAGACAGTAAAGAAGTTTTTCCTTATGTCCAGCCTAAAATGGTCTTGCAGGAGTTTGTGACTGTTGGACCTTGTCATCCCTTGGGGTGCTCTGGTGAACAGTCACTCCCCCAGATCCCGATGTACTTATAGGCTGCCACCATGTCACCCGAGCCTGCACTTCTCCAGGATGAAGTGTCCCATGGCTCACAGCCTCCCTTCATAAGGCCTGTTATTCTCCCCTCTGATCATGTGCATGGCTCTCCTCTGGACTCTTTCAAGCTTCTCCACATCCTTCCTAAATTGTGGAGCCCAGAAGTGGATGCAGTACTCCAGATGCGGCCAAGTACAGTGGGAGGATGACATCCTGGGTCTTGCTTGAGATGCATTGGTAGATGCAAGCCAGAGTTTTGTTCGCCTTGCCAGCTGCAGTATCACATTGGCGGCTCATATTCATCTTGTGGTCAATCATGACCTCCAAGTCTCTTTCAGTCGTGGTACTAGTGAGTGTAGCTTTGCTGAGTCTAATAGTGTGATGTGGAGTTTTATTCCTGAGGTGGAGCACCTTGAATTTCTCCACATTGAATGCCATCAGGTTTTCATCCACCCACCTTGCAAGACTATTGAGGTCAGCCTGAATCACCAGCCTGTCCTCAAGTGTGGACACTTCCCCAAAGCTTGATGTCATAAGCAAACTTGGCCAGTCCGCTTTTGACACCAATGTCCAGATATGTGGATGTCTGTTTATCATTGAGAGGGTTTTTTTAGCATCAATAGAAACTCCCTGGGATTAGAGATTAAAGACTGTACTCACCAAAATGATCTTTGATGTGTTCTACAGAGCCTAGGAGACATAGTCCAACAATGCCTGAAGAAAACCCAGGAGCTGTCTTTAAAGTCTATCACTTTTCCAGCAATCGGGAGTGGTGGATTTGGATTTCCCAAACCCATTGTTGCTAAATTAATGTTTGATGAAGTATTCAAATTCAGTAGCAATCACAACTTGAAGTCTCTTCAGGAAGTTCACTTTTTGTTGCACCCAAGTGATACAGATAACGTTCAGGTAATTTCTCTCCAAATAATGTCTTTCCTGTTTGATTTTGTTCTAATTATTTATTATCAATATAATGTAGTTAAGATGGATTTTTTTAAAGGCCAAATTTAGTATTTTAATTCCAAATGATTTCCATGACAGCCTTGTGCCAGTCTCTCAGTGAGCCTGATCTTGTGAGGCTGACCCTCATGTTGAGCGTCCTGGTTCATGAAAGATGGGCCATTGAAGTCAACGTCTTGGAATAAGAAATCCATACTCAAGCAAACTGCCGTTGACTTTGAGAGTTTGTCTATGTAAATAATAGTCAGTGAAAAGTGAGGAACTATCTCAGGATTTGGTCTTCTGAATGAGTGTCGTATTGTCAAACTCTTAAGGAAAAGCTGAGGAACATCTCAAGTGGAGATAGATAACTATTAGTTCTGCTTATAAATATATTAATGTTTGAACCTATTTCTCCTGGCCAAATCTCTGAAGCCTTCACCGCAGCTGATAAATTTTGATTCTCTTTCTAGGCCTTTACTGATGAACTACAGTCTAGACTCAGAGGTAAACACAAGGCTGCACCCCCAAACCCGAGTAAGTTTGTTTGTTTGGATTGGACTTTTTTAAAGCAGTTTTAGCCATGTGCTGGTGACAAGAGAACATAGGTTGCAGGCCAGAGAATATTGTTTCCTTTCAAATGGATTGACACTTTAAACCTTGACTGTGAAAATCTGAGAGAACACATTGTGTGGTGGTGACACTTCTGCTCTTCAGAGATAGTGCCAACCTTGCTACTTGAAGGCGAATCTGCTCCTACTATATACAGCCCAGGGGCTGTTCCATCCATTAGGTGTTCGAGGACTTAGCTGCTACTCACCCAAGAATTATGCATCTCAGAGGACCAATTCCATTTAGCCTCTTAGGCACCTAGGTCTCTGACAGACAAAGGGAGCAATGGTCTCAAGTTGCAGCAAGGGAGGTTTAGGTTGGATATTAGGAAAAACTGTCTCACTAGGAGGGTGGTGAAGCGCTGGAACAAGTTACCCAGAGAGGTGGTGGAATCTCCATCCATGGAGGTTTTTAAGAGCTGGCTAGACAAACCCCTGGCTGGGATGATCTAGTTGGGGATGGTGTTGCTTTAAGCAGGGGTTGGATTAGATGTGACCTCCTGAGGTCCCTTCCAGCCTTAACTTTCTATGATTCTCTGGTTCTGTCTCCCATTCTTGCAAAGGGAAGTTTAGTATATCTCTAGAAGCTGATTGTATCCTAGTTTGGGAAAGGATGTTGCTCTCCAGTTCTCAGTGGGCAACCTTTATGTACCTACAGCTAATCACTGAGCAGAGAATTGCCTATAGGCAGCCAGGAGGAAACTCCGGACATACAAGCAACCCATGCTTTGCACTCTTAATTGGTTCCCGAAAAATTGAGCATTAAGTGAAACGAGTGTTAAGAGAAACTGAAAGTATCTGACGACCCACGATGATGATCACAATTGTTTTTGATGACCAAGATGGTGACAGTGAGCATTATAACAAAACTCTCTGAGCGCTAAGTGAAATCAGGTATCAATTTAAAACAAGCATTATAGTGAAATAGTGCTAAGCGAAACAGTGTTAGGCAGGGGTTGCCTGTATGCCTTACAGCTACATATTAAACGCCTCCATTATCTATCATACAATCCAACTTGTCCAAAGGGGTGAAAAAGGAAGGCATGTATGACCATAGTGAAGAGAGGAAAAAGGAAATGATCCTATGAGCCTTATATCCAGTAGTTTAGTTGATAGGGCACTTTTCACAGTGAAACAAATGAGGGATTAATGTTGTGGCTGATTTGAAAAAACTGATATTTTTGCCACTTGCCCAATCTAACCATATCCAGCTAACAAGCATATTAACTTTCATCTTGATGGATATGAGTCAGTGCCTGGTTGATTCCTGTTCCTTATACAGCTTGTGAAAGCAGAAAGCAAAACGCTGATTTGCTCAAAGATGACAAAGAGGATAACAGCGGATTTACGTAAAGATCAGGGGTGGTTTCTTTTCCACTTACTAATTTGTAGGAGGACGGGCCTGCCAGCACAATCATGAAAATATGAATGAGCAGCAGGTAACACAGGTGATGAATTCACATCAGTACAGAGCCCATCTCTTCTCCTGTTGAAGTTCATAGCAAAACTTTGTCAACATCAGTGGGCTAAAGTTACAGCAATATATAATAGGTGGGAGGTGGAGGGTAGGTAAAGACCCTACAAAAGCTAGAAATCTGGGTTTAGAAATCTTGGTGCCAAAGAAGATATTTCAAATTCGGAGAGGCCAAGCTGTCAGCACGTCGCTAACTATGCAAGGCATATGTAATCTCAAGGAAATAGCAATTTTACTAGAATAGATCTCTCTCAGTATGTTTGTAATTACCTTGCAGCTTTCTTTGGGCAAGTTTCAACTCCGGTACTGGGAGTCCACGAGATGCAGATTGGTTCCATAACTTTCCAGGTAGCGACGGGAGACATCACCAAGGAACAAGCAGATGTTATTGTAAACATATCCAACGAAACATTCAATTCCAACTCAGGTACTTTATTGCCTATATGCAATTCAATCATACATTCACTGCCAGTTGTTGAAAATAAGGGAAAAATATTTTCCATATTTAAAACTTTTGTAATAAAGTATTTTCATAGATTGTAAGGCCAGAAGGGGCCTCGGAATTTCATCGGGTCCGGCCCCTTGCACCAAGCGGGTACGATAACTGGGGGTCAAGTGACCCCAGCAAGGTGACTGTCTAGGCTCCGTGGCTGTTTCTCGAACTGGTGATGACGGTTAACACAACAGTAAATCCGTAGAGGTCTCAGTTTTAGGGGAAAGTGCCTGCTAGCAATTCCCTCTCATTTATAACAAGGAAACTTCCGTTTCAGCATATGTGCTTGTCCCAGCTATGACATAAAGAGGGCAACATTCTGTTAAGTAAACAGGTCTTAGTGCCCAGGTGCTGTACAGATCCTATAAATAGGTATATTTAGCTAGTGGTGTATGAAGTATTTAAGGTATGTGCAGATTATTATATTTGTTTCACAATAACAGTTGTTTCAATAAATAGAAATGTTAGAGCCTATAGCCCCTCCAGTAAACTATGACCAGCACTGCTACAACACATCCCATATGAAAATAAGCTAAAGCAACCAGTGAGGAACTAAAGTTCTACATATTAAAATGCCATTACAAGAAAAAAATGTGATGACTGATATAATACAAACCAAGGAGACGGCCTGGTAACTGGTGCATTATAAATTGATAAAGCTATGGCATAGCACATCTGCAGTCAAGAATGAATGCTATATACTTTTTGCAGGCAATACAACACATCATGCTGATTTCTAAGCACAGCAGGAACTAGCAAAGCTCAAGATCTTGGAGATTTGGGGCTTGTGGGAATTGTAGCCACAGAAGGAATGTAAATTCCGGCTCTCACTGCATGAAAACAGGGCAAAGTTTGAGAGTCAATTAAAACTTTTTCATTAAAGTGTGATGTGATTTTTTTTTTAATAGTTTGACTTGCCAAACTGACGTGCTTCTTCTTTTTTTGATTGAAGGTGTCTCCAAAGCAATTTTAGAGGCGGCTGGATCCCTGGTTGTCCAAGAATGTGCCCAATTAGGTACAATATAGCTATGTGTTCCATTTTTAATTTTTTTTCTAAACTCGTTATTTCTAGAATTGGAATGGCTTCTTACACTAACTCATGATATGGCAACATTTTCTAATCCTATCAGATAACAGGCAAATATAAAATGTATTATAGAAAATAATTTTGGTTTTTCATAGATTTATAGGTTGTAAGAGGCCGGAAGGGACCTCCAAAGATCATCAAGTCCAACTCCCTGCACCAAGCAGGAAAGATAACTGGGGGTCACGGGACCCCAGCAAGCTGACCGTCTAGTCCCCTCTTGAAAATTTCCAGGGTAGGTGATTGCACCACCTCTGGAGGGAGCTTATTCCACAGTCTGAACACCCTGACTGTGAAGAAGTTTCTCCTAATGTTGAGCCTGAATTTGATATTTCAGGAGTTTGTGGCCATTATTCCTGGTTTTTCCCTTCAGATGCCCTGGTGAACAGTTGCTCACTGAGTCCTTGATGTATTCCCTTAGTGTAGCAGTAAGCTGCTACCGAGTCCCCTCTCAGCCTTCTTTTCTTCAGGCTGAAAAGTCACAGATCCCTCAGCCTTTCCTCGTATGGCTTGCCTTTTAAGTCTCTGATCATACAGGTGGGTGGCTCTTCCTTGGACTCTCTCAAGCTTGTCCACGTCCTTGTTAAACTGTGGTGCCCAGAACTGGACGCAGTCCTCCAGCTGCGGTCTCACTAGTGCTGAGTAGAGCGGAAGAATCACCTCCTTGGCTTTGCTGGAGATGCATCGATTGCTACTGGCTATAGCATTGCACTGCCATATTTATACTATGGGATATAATTACCCCCAGTCCCTTTCATTCGTGGTGCTAGTCAATTTGGTTCTGCCAAGCCTGTAGGTGTGTGGAGGGTTGCTCATCCCAAGGTGGAGCATATCACATTTCTTGACATGGAACTGCATCAGGTTTTGATCCGCCCAACTTGCTAGCCTGTCCAGGTCCACCTGTATCTGTAGCCTATCTTCAAGCATGACCATGCTTCCCCAGAACTTGATGTTGTCTGCAAATCTGGCCAGTGAGCTCTTCACCCCCACATCCAAATCATTAATAAAGATGTTGAAAAGAACTGGTCCGAGCACCAAACCCTGCAGATACTGCAGCCCTCTTCTTGCCAGGATGACATAGATCCATTCACCATGACTCTCTGGGTCCTGTCCTGCAGCCAGTTTCTCACCCACCTGACTGTCTCGAAGTTAAGCCCACAATCCTCCAATTTTCTCGCAAGGACATTGTGGGATACTAAATCAAAGGCCTTTTGGAAGTTTTTTTTTTAATATTTCCACTCTCAGGGCAGTTGTCACTTGGACAACAAGCATGTTTAGAGAAGGAAAAGAATTGGGAAGGCAGAGATTTTTGGAGCTTACTGAGCATTTGAAAATAAATGTAGTCTTAGAATCTGAATCATGAAAACTTTAGCATGTGCCTCTCTTTACTGAGATGAACAGTTGTAGTGACTTTAGTGGAACTTTATGCTTACATACTTTAAGTTTCTTCTTGAACCAAGGTACCTGCAATTTTGGGAGTGATTGTACTTATAGACAAGTTGATGGGATTTGTGCCAGGGACTCAGTGGGTGCAGGATCGGTCCCCTAAATACTGCTAGTTTGGTGTCTTTCAGATTTGAAAGTGCAATTGAAAATACATATGTAATTGAAAATATGTAACTATATACCACATGTAGGCTCTTTTCAATAGCCTTTCTATTCTTTTGGATTAGTACTGAAATGAAATCGTTGTCCACTGGGGTTGAACCGTACTAGCTTAAAAAAGACTGTCAGTACATATCCTGAGGCAGAAAATGAAAGGAAGACCCCATGAATTTCAGGAGATAAATCCCAACGTTGCACCTTTTTAAGCCATTTTTCTCTTGTCACATCCATGAGTTATTCCCTTTTGCAAGCCTGATCTGGCAAAGTACTGAAGATGGTCTGCAAAGGACCTAATGCTCTCATCTCCTGGGTCAATAGGCATGGAGAACTCTGAACATTTTTGAGTGGGCATGCAGCATCTCTCATTCATTGTCTTTTGCTGTGTTGGGCGATGTGTAGCCTTAGAATGAAAACAGACATTATGTGTGATGCATGATTAGCTGTGCTGCGATATGCTGGCAGCAACATGGAGCATGGGCTGCATATATGGAGCCAAGGAGAGTTTCCCCCTCCCTTGCACTCGTAGATACACATTTCCCCAGCATGTATCACGGCTGTGTTCCAACATAGGGCGCATATCTGCAAGCCAGAAATGTGTACCCTGCTTTGGAGTGAAGCCCTGCATTTTCCTGCTTACCCAGACACTCCCTGAAGACTTCGGGTATGTGCCTGAGTAAACAGGGAAACCCCAACTTGCCTCACTACCTAAGCACATATCAGGAGATCCCTGGGACTCATCTGGGTAAGCAGGGTATATGAGGCAGGCACCCCCAAGGCGTGAGGGGCCTGATTCTGCCTGGAAATTCCTGGGGTGTGCAGGACCAGGCCCATAAACTTGTGGACCCCCTACCAGGGGTAGCTGGAAAGCACAGGCAGCTTTGGGCAGCCTGTCCTCTCCCACCACAAACAAACAGACATTGGTCATGATAAAGCAGCACAATTTATCGCTTCCTTCTGTCATGGCCACAGATTTGAGCATTTGTGGTGTGCCAAAAGGTACAGACATCTGTTTGCTTTCACTATATGCCAGTATAACATTTTTTTATGGTGGCACAAAGGCAACACTTGTTTCCACCCTTACACTCACAAAGCCACTAGAGTTTTGTAATGTAGGTTCGTTTTACATTCTAGACAAAATAATAATCTATAAGACTTTTTGCTTCCTATGTGCCTCAGGCTCCTTAATGTAGCCCTATAATCCCCTTGTCTTTTACAAATCAATCAGCTTGGCTCTGAGATAGAAAGAAGTCATCTCTGAAGGTAAGGCAGAAAGTAGGGGGGTTTCAGGCAGAAATTATGTAGCCTTTCTGCTGGCACACATTCTTAGAAATGTGAATACAAATTAAATATTTGTAAGTTAAATGTGAATTTAGAAAGCTGGCTGTGTTAAGTTGTAGACTGTCCTTTGTAGAGTTTCCCTGTTTTATTGATAAGGCAGGCAGGAAATGATGAATGTGTGCACAGTTCCCAACCAATGGAAGATATGCTAAGAGTAGCAAGCAGTGAAAACAATAATTGGGCGAAGCTGCTAGAGTATCACTAGGTGTGTGGGATAAAGCATATAAGATAGATTCTCTTACTACTCTTCTGCTTGCAAGAATCAGGCAAGTTTATCTTCTGAAGGTAAATCAGCATTAAAGTCAGGGAAACAATTCCCCACCAGCTGAAGATGCGTTATAACAGAGTTGATCTGTTTGCCTTATGACTCATTCTTTTAACTTCTGTCTTCCAGGTGCACAGCATCACAGTGGCTTCATAACCACTCAGGGCGGACAGCTGATGTGTCGGAATATTATTCACCTTGTTCCCCATAACAACATCAAAGGTCAAGTGTCTAAAGTGCTCCAGGAGTGTGAACTGAAAGGATACAAGTCTGTCACCTTCCCAGCAATTGGAACAGGTTTGCATTCCCTTAGAAAAGTATCAAATCTCCTTTGGTTTAGTCTTTATTTAAGAAAGGTGATGGATTTGGGGAACGAAGTCAATATTATTATCACATCTGAGGTGGGAAGAGGAGTGCCAGGTGGATTTTAAAAGGAGAAGCCAAATGAATATCATTTAACTAATATTGCATGCACTAATGGCATGTTTTAATACTGTCACTTTATTTTATGGGTTTTATTGTAGTTATCTATGTATCATTAGCACCTAAAGGCTAAACAGTTTTCCTTTCTATGTTGATTGAAGCATAATCAGCCCAAAAAGTTGCCAGATCTTTTAGACCAGTGATTCTCAACCAGGATACCTAGGCACCCTGGCGTACTTTGAGATCCTTTTGAGATTGCCATGGGATGCCATGTAATGTTAGCACTGGTGGGTATGCAAACATGATTCACAAGCTAAACCGAAAGATTTCAAATAGGAATCTGTACTGTTAAAATGCATTGTTACCTGCTGTGGTCTTTTTAAGTTCTTTGAAACTGAAGAATTGCACTATTCTTTTTTCTGTCGTCAAAAAATTAACAAAAACTAAGAGTTGGCGCTTTTTAAGGGGTGCCTTGAGTCTAAAAAGGTTGAGAATCACTGTTCATGCTTCATAATACTGGGAAGTGACTGTGTGACTGAGGAGCCACATTTAATAGGTAAACCTTGAACAAATCATGTAGCGATGTGCAAGGATTACTCTACTGCTCATGCTAATTAATTTTACATTGATACTGTTGTAACATTATCCAGAAAAAAATGTTGCATTTTAGTATTTCTCTAAAAAATTAGATGTAGCGTTTTTAGTCTGAGGAACGTTAAAAGGACATCTTTTAATATGAGCAAACAATTTCATATCATTTTTTTCTTTTTAAAGATTCCTGTAACATTTTATTTAAGGGAGCCACCCTGTTTATGTCAAAGTAACTCTAAACCTGAGGAAGGAGTACCCTATTTACTCCAATACAAGATAAGGGTTTTTTCCCCAGTCAGCCTGGGGAAAACTGCTCTTCATCTTATAGTTTCATAGATGTTAGGGTCAGAAGGGACCTCAGTAGATCATTGAGTCAGCCCCCCTGCCTTGGGCAGGATGACTCCTAGCCAGGTGCTTGTCCAGTCTCCTCTTAAAGACCCCTAAAGTAGGGGAGAGCACCACCTCCCTTGAAGCCCATTCCAGATTCTGGCTACGCTTATCGTGAAGAAGTTCTTCCTGATGTCCACGCTAAATCTGCTGTCCATCAGTTTGTGGCTGTTGTCCCTGGTTATTCCAAGGGGTTCCTTGGTAAGCAGAGTATCTTCTATTTCTTGCTGTCCCCCTGTCCCATCTCCCCAATGAATTTGTAAATGGCCACAAGATCACCTCTCAGCCTTCTCTTGGGAAGGCTGAAGAGATCCAGGTCCCTCAGTCTCTGCTTGTAGGGCCTTACCTGCAGGCCCCTAACCATACGAGTGGCCTCCTCTGGACCCTCTCAAGGTTATCCACATCCATCTTGAAGTGCAGCACCCAGGACTGGATGCAGCACTCCAGCTGCAGCCTGACCAACGCTGCATAGAGGGGAAGCATCACCTCCCTGGACCTGTTCGTCATGCATCTGTTAATGCCTGACAAAGTGTGGTTAGCTTTACTAATCACTTTGTCACACTGATGGCTCATATTCCTATTGGAGACATCTATGACTCCAAGATCCCTTTCTGCTGCTGTGCTGCTGAGAAGGTCATCCTCCAGCCTATACGTGTGTTGGTGATTCCTTCTCCCTAGATGCAGCACTTTACACTTGTCTGTTGAACTGCATCCTATTCTTTTCTGCCCACTTTTCCAACCTGCCCAGGCCCACCTGGATTTGATCCCTTCCCACTAGTGTGTTTACTTTACCCCATTATTTCGTGTCATCCACGAATTTGGGCAGGGTGCTCTCCACACCCTCATCCAAGTTGCTGAAAAAGACATTGAATAGCAAAGGTACAAGGA
>JAGPOW010003685.1:21966453-21987448 GCA_030014935.1 Caiman crocodilus
CCCTGGCACTCGTTTCCTGCCAATTGGCGGGGGGTCAGACTAGATGGCCTGCTCTAGGCCCCTTCTGACCCTAGGTACTATGATACTATGATACTATAAGGAAGCCTCATTAAATACTTTATCTTTCATTAAACAGCTGCCAAAAGCAGCATGTGCTCAATACTAGAAACCAACTATGAAGCTGATTAAACACTGAGCATGAGTATAAAACCTGGGCCCCTTATTGGCCAACATACTCATGGGGATCTGGCCAGAGCCAGCCCTGACACCCTTCCCTTGGTGCCAAAAATGCTGCTACATTTGATCTTAGCCAAAAGACCAAAATGCTGATGGGGACCTTTTCTTTTCTTTTTTCTTTTTTTTTTTTGTGTGGCCCTTGTTGGGGGGGGGGAAAGGATGACATCACTGCTAATTGGGGATGTGTCCATGCAGAAGAAACCCTTTCAGTTCATTTACTGTTCACTCACAAGCACATAAATTATATTTTTCTTACTGTTACAGGTAATGCAAGACAGAATCCTGCTCAGGTAGCTGATAATATGATGGATGCTATAGGCAACTTTGCAAGTAAAAAGCCAGTACAGCATGTGAAAAAAATTAAAATAGTCCTCTTTCAACCACATATGCAAAATGATTTTTATGCAGCCATGCAAAAAAGAGGTGGAACAGGTTTAGCTGCATCAGAATCATGGTATTCTAAGATAACATGTAAGTAAAGCATTTACTTAAAAATTGCAAGTACCTAAAATTAAATTCTTTCTAAAATAAAAGATAAAATAATTATGGACTTTATTCTTTGTTACAGCATTCTTTTCTGGCAAAAAACAACCTCCTAGAAAGAAGCAAGATTTGGTTTTGAAGAAAAAGATTGAGTTAGCCGTATTTCAGATATGTGGTGAAAACCGCCAAAATGTGGAAGACACTGAAACCTGGTTAAAAATTCTGATTGTAAAGGAACAGTCTGAACATAATATTCAAAATGAATTAATTGAAACATTTAGTGAAGCAGAATTTAGAAAACTGAACGAACTCCAGGAGAAACTGCACATTACCATTCAAGTCGAAACCAACAAATGTCCCCCGTACATTAAAGTTTCCGGTATTACCAGAGACGTCTATGATGCTTCCTTACAAATTGAAAAAATGATCAAAAGAATTAAAGATGACCAAGAAGAACAAGCCAAGATAGAACTTGTTCGCCAGATAGTAGCGTGGAAGTATCCTCTCCCTGATGGTACTTTAGCAGCCTTTGACCCTCTAACAAACATGCAGCTAGAGGATGCTAAAGCAGCTAAAAAGCCATCTGTCGTTATCAAAGCCAACAGGAAGAAATACACAGTGGACATGAACACTCTGCATGCTACAGATGAACAAGGGACAACTGTAACCATTCAGCGTGTCTCAAAGCTGGCAGGTAATTTAGAACAGAAAAGTATATCTCCAAACAGGGACTGACTAACGAGGGACTGGGTGGATCATCATGATCAACTAGTAGTCATCCATGGTTCAATGCCTAGTTGGGAGGAGTGGGTTCTGCAGAGGTCCATCCTGGGTCCAGTATTGTTTAATATCTTTATTAATGATGTGGATGATTGGATCAAGTGCATGGTTAGCAAATTTGTGGACGACACCAAGTTGGGTGGAGTTGCGAATACTCCGGAGCAATGGTTTTCAACCTTTTTTCATTTGCTGACCCCTAAAAATTTTTGAATGAAGGTGCAGACTCCTTTAGAAATTTTGAATGGAGATGCAGACCACTCTGAATTGTAAGTGTGGGTATTCACTAGGGCTGTGCGAGGCTTCAGACCATCTTCGGACCAGAGAAGATTTGGACACTGAAGCAAACATGTCCAGATTGAAGCGCTGGCTTCTTTAGGCTTTCCAAAGCGGTTTGGAAAAGCTTCGGAGCCGCTTCAGAGATCCAGCTATATGGTATAATGGAGAATCAATTAAATATCTATAACGTTGTTGTTTTTTGTCTGATTTGGATGAAACGTGCAGGGGTGGTAGTTTCTGCAGAGAACATGAACCCTGCCGAGTTTCAAGACGATAGGTGCAGGGGTTTGGGGGGAACTGTGCCCAAAATTCTTGAATGCAAAACTCAAGTCACATGTATGTGTTACACCACAGCAGGGTGAAAACTGCAGGGGTGGTAGCCCCTGCTGAGTCCGCAAAGTCTGCCAAGTTTCAAGGTGATAGGTGCAGGGGGAGTCTGGCTTCTGGGGCCCTGCACCTATGGCTGCTAACAAGCAAAACTCATGACATAGATGATCCTCTGTGTGTTAAGGCGCTGCAGGGATGGTGGTCCCTGCTGTGGCCACGAAGCCTGCCAGCTGTCAAGGAGATCGGTGCAGAGGGGTTCTGAGACCCTGCACCTCTAGCTGCTGACAGGCAAAACTTGTGCCATGGGTGCTTATGCAACTGACTGTCTGTCCTGGGGCAGTTGATTTTCTGTATTGATACTTTCCTCTCCTTAGTCTGTGGTTTTGTAAGTGTTAATCCTTGCTCGTTAACTGGTTACGTTAGCTAGCTACTGTGTATTGAACTGGTTCCCGAGTGAATCGTGACTAATTGATAATTGGTAACTGGTAACACAGTAGCTTAGCAGCCAGGCCTGCCCTAGTCAACCCCACACCCCAAGACAGACACAGTTGCACAAGCACCCATGTCATGAGTTTTGCCTGTCAGCAGCCAGAGGTGCAGGGCCCCAGAATCCCGCACCCATCTCCTCGACAGCTAGCAGACTGCGTGGCCTCAGCAGGGGATTTCACCCTGCTGTGCCTTAACACACACAGTGTCACCCATGTCATGAGTTTTGCTTGCCCGCAGCTTGAGGTGCAGTTCCCCCCAAACCCCTGCACGTATCTCCTTGAACTTGGCAGGCTTCGTGGCCTCACCAGGGGCTACCACGCCCTGCAGTGTTCACCCCCCCCCACCCCTGTGGTGTAACACATACACGTGACATGAGTTTTGCTTTCAAGAATTTGGGGTGCAGTTCCCCCCAAGCCCCTGCATGTATCTTCTTGAAACTTGGCAAGCTTCATGCTCTCAGCAGAGGCTACCACCCCTACAAGATTCACTCAAATCAGAGAAAAAACAACAGTTATAGATATTTCATTATATCCCCCATTATACCTTATGGCTGGATCTCTGAGGCGGCTTCGAAGTTTTGGAGCCACTTGGGCCAGATCGAAGCAGAAAACCAATCCAGAGCTCCAGATCAGATCGCTGGCATATGAAGCAGCCAGATCCAACACTAAATCGAATAGCTGCCTATTCACACAGGCCTAGTATTCACATACTTTTAATTGATCATAGTCATCTTTCATGGACCCCTTAGATAGTCCAGGGAACTTCAGGGGTTTACAAACCACATGTTGAAAACCACTGCTCTGGACAGTAGGGCCACGATCCAGAATTACCTGAATAGGCTGGCTAAATAGCCTGCAGTCAATGAGGTGAGATTCGGTAAGGACATGTGTAAAGTCCTGAACTTGGGATGAAATAACTGCATGCACCAATAGAGTGGGGAATGACTGGCTAAGCTGCAGTACTGCAGAGAAGGACCGTGGGGTTGCAGCAGAGCATAAGCTTAATATGAGCCAACAGTGTGCTCTTGTTGTAAAAAAACCCCAACAGCATCCTGGGTTGTATTAACAGAAGTGTCTCTTGCAAATTAAA
Organism: Caiman crocodilus; assembly: GCA_030014935.1. Taxonomy (NCBI): domain Eukaryota; kingdom Metazoa; phylum Chordata; order Crocodylia; family Alligatoridae; genus Caiman; species Caiman crocodilus. The sequence continues at coordinate 21,970,135 of JAGPOW010003685.1, forward strand.
GGCAGTGATTTTTCTGATCTATTCAGCACTGGTGAGGCCTTAGGTGGAGTCTCATGCCCAGTTTTGGGCCACATGCTTCAAGAAGGATGTGGACAGATTGGAAAAAGTCCAGTACAGAGTAACAAAAATGATTAGGAGCCTAGAAGGTAAAACTTATGAGGAAAGACTGAAAGAGCTAGAGTTATTTACTATGGAGAAGAGAAGACTGAGGGGAGATTTGTTAAGTCTTTAAATACCTGAAGAGCAGTTATGGACGGTCTGGAGATGGGCTTTTTCTCTGTAGCCATGTGGGACAGGACTAGGAACAATGGCTACAAGGTCCAGCAAGGGAAATTTAAGCTGTCTTTTTGACTATGAGAGCAGTCAGGCATTGGGACAGGCTACCTAGAGAAGTCATGGAAGTTCCTATCCTTAACTATACTGTAAATGTTTCTTTTTTCTTTTCCACTTTTCATTCTGTACTGTTTTCTAAATCTGTTTAAAGCCATCTCAATAGAAAAATAATGCAAGCCACCATCCAGTATACTTGATATTTAAGTGCTCTGTTGGATCAGGACTTCAGGGAACAGCTAGTGACAACAGAGTACAGTAGTTATACTTGGATTTTCCCTCAACTTAATCACTTTGCTAATAAATCTTTTGATTTGCAGACATAACAAAAACCTAACATGTCATAATCAAATACCATATCACGGAAAAGATAAATGTTCCAAACATGTGCTCTGCAAGCATATCCATGAGTAGAGAGAGGTAATGAGATGCATAAGATACCTTCTCTAAGCATATGAATTGTCCTTACTCACCTGAATAGTCCTATTGACCACAGTTTGAAGGTTTAGGTACATATGTCTGAGTGGCCCAGAAGTTTCCTGATATTTCTAAAAAAATTAGTTGAATGTTGTTTGTTTGGTAACAAGCAGATGAGAGTGACAGAAATATACAAAATACCATCTGTGCTACAGACGTTATGGGTTATTCATGCAAATAATACTCTTGCCAAAGAATGGTATTTGTGGAAAAAAAGATAAGGTAATAGATCCTTTCTTTTCAGTTACCGGGAAGGCAGGACCCTGTATAATCAGTGTGAGACTTTGACGATATTAAACATGTTTAATTTGCAGATAAACAATTGATAGATCTTCCAAAAGATTGGGATGATATGCAGCAGAAACGTGTCAAAGTGGTGCAACTAAATCAAACATTACCAGAATATCAAAAAGTGCAGATGGAGTTTCAGAAAACCTGCGGATGCAAAATTAGCAAGGTGAGGTAACATGGAAAAGAGAGATGGACATCAGTTTTTACAAAGTTTTTACTTGTAGCTACCCCTTCCAGGTCCACGCTTCCCCAACACGATACACGAGTGACAGAGAGCAAATCCAAACCTGTATATTTATCAGCAAAAGGGAAGACAGCTGTGAGAAATTGGGTGAAACTAAGAATGGGAAAATATATATTGAACCACACAGAAAATCCCCAATGTTGAGATCCTCTGGGATTATCACCTATAAGAATAGGGGGATATTTGGCTATTTAAAAATGTTTGGAGCAAACATTTGTTCCTAGACAATGAAAACAACTGTGCAAGGGTATGACTGGAATGGTCTTTGCCATCTCTAAAGCCTATTATTTTTAACCTGAAAATCAGTAGCTTCTATACCAATGCTCTGTACCAGGTATATTAGGCAAGGTTCAGGTGTTAAATGGAAATCATCTAGCTTAAAATGTTTCTAGGTTACTTTGACTGCTTTCATTTTCTAAGTTTCCAACTCAGTACTCATTATGTCTCATCCAGAGTACTGTGTGCAGGTCTGGGCTCCACATTTTAGGAAGGAAGAGATATTAGGGTCCAGAGGCAGGCAACAAAAATGGTAAAGGTGTTGGAAAGAAGCCATGTAAGGAAAGGTTGAGAGAAGCAGGCATACTTAGCTTGGAGAAAAGGGAACACACAGTAGCAATCTTCAAATATCTGAAAGGCTGCTATGAAGAAGAGGCAGAACAATTGTTCTGTCTTACTGAAGAAGAAATGATGTGAAGCAATGGCTTCAGGTTGCAGCGAAGTAAATGGGAAGTGGTTCTCACTCCTACCCTAGAGATCTTCAAAAGGAGGCTAGACTTTCCTGTCCATGGCAGGAGGTCGGACTTGATGACCTGCTCAGGTCCCGTCCAACCCAACCAATTATGAAACTATGACATTTTAAATATCAGGAAAAACTTCCTTATGCTTAGGGAAGCGAGGCAGTGCAATAGACTCCTTAGTAAAGTTATACAATCTCCTTCACTGGAGGTGTTCAAGGTAGACATTGGACAGGGATAATTTAGGAGAGGCAATACCTGGAGTGTGCTGTGAGAGCAATAGCTGGGAAATCCCAGGAGTTTCCTCCCTAGCCCTCCAGGACCTCCATAGTATCAGTCATAGACCATAAGAGGGACTCCGCAGCCCAGAGCAGGTGCAAATTGGAGGGGACTGAGCTCAACAACAGGAGAATGAAGCAAAGCTTGGTTATTAAATAACATTGAAAAAGCTGGGATCAGTTTATGGAGGAGACTGGTTCATTGAAAAGGGTGTTCTGGCCCAGCAGGACGTATAATGTGTGGAGTTGTCCTTGTGGTCCCCAGGTTCCAGTACAGAGTGGAAGGTATCTAGTGAGCCCATGCTTTGGGGTTTCTGCTTTCTGTGGGGCCATGAAGAAATGTTTCCTTTCCTGATTGCTACTGGTGTCGAGGAGGGTTACTTTCCTGAGAAGTAATGGGTGTTGGTCTTGTCTGGATTTTGACTGGGGTATATTAATGCTCCTGCTGCTGGGACTTAGAAAACCCATAGGTTTGTGTATCTTAGTCCTCTGCTCAGGGTCAGACCACATTTGGTACCAGGAAGGATTTGTACCTCCTGGTCAGATCGGGGGGGCAGGTACTAAGTGTGGGCGTTTTCACCTTCCTCTAACAGGGAGCATGGTTCTCCTCCTTGGATCTTGATCTTTTATAAACAAATTATGTTCTGTCCTTGCAGGGGCAGGACAATGGCAGCGCCATCATTGCCCTGCTTGACCCGTGACAAGTTAAAGAGTGCTTTTGATATTTCAAGCATTATGCCTTGGGTTGTCTGTGAGTGTTTGTTTCCCAAGTTTTTAGGAACAGGTTAAATACTTGTCTAGGATAGTTTAGATCGGGATGATCCTGCCTTAATAAGGGGTTGGATTAAATGGCCTCCTGAAATCCCTTCCAGCCCTGCTTTTCTGTGATTCTACAGGTGTATCTACACGTGCAATCTGGCACAGTTCGCAGTGAAATTTATTGCTCCCGAGCGCTGCGCTTACTCCTGTGATCAGGTCTGCAGTATATTGAGCCCGGTTGGAGTAGCTTCAGCTGCAGGAGGCCAGCCTGCTAGCCCAGGGCTACTTTGACCTGGCTCAGCATGTTGCAGAGGGGCTGGCTGGGGCATGAGGATGCCGCAGTGCAGGGCTAGCCAGCAGGCAGCCCCCACACTGAAGCACCTCATGGCCCAGCCAGCCTCATCACCATCTGCACGTGTTGTGGCACACTAAATAATGCTCCAGTGTCAGTTATTAGTTTACTGTGGCCAATAGGGCTGCATTTGTAGATGCTGATACTTTACTAAACAGCTAATTAGTCAGCTCTGCAGTAAATGTCTCATGTAGATGGGCCTCACCATTATTGTTTTTTCATTGGAGTATATTCCCCATATACCTATAAAGCCTACCCTCACAAAAAATCAAAGGACCAGAGTGACCTGAACATTTTATATTTGTTATTTTTTAATGCTTTGGTGTCATGATAAATATTTGTCAATAGCAATAATCTCTTTCATTTTCTACCTTTTTGTAGATTGAAAGGATACAAAATCCATTCCTCTGGCAGCAATACCAAATCAAAAAACAGTCTGTGGACAATAAGAATGGCAATCAGAACAATGAAAGGTGCCTGTTTCATGGAACAGCGCGTGACTCATTGAACGTAATTAATTATAATGGGTTCAATCGTGGTTTTGCTGGAAAGAACGGTAAGACAAATTGATTTCCTAAACTAGGAATGATGAATGCAAGTTGGTGCAACATTGTGGTACTGCAACCCTGTTTGGCACATTTTGGATCACGAGATCAGAGGGAGGAGATGGCAAAGAATTGGGAACTGTACCACAGGGAATAGTTGTACACAGACAGGGGAAGGAGTAGATGACCCATTTGGGTCTTTTCTGGGGATATGTCCAAAGCTGCCATGAGCACAAGAGTTGTTTTCATTTAATGGTACATCTAGCCTGTGGAATACACTGTTGGGATGCAGTACGACATGAGCTAATGACTTCTGATGTACCTGTGCTAGTACATTCCTGACATACACAAAAATTAAACACTTGTGTAACAGCTGGATCCTTCAAGCCAAGTGGTTTCCAAATTAGTTCCCTCTCCCTTCTCCCTGCCCCCCACCCAAGTCTCTGCTTAGCCTGCTAGGTATTTGGTATCCTGTGCTGAGGCACCTACTTCTGACATGCAGCGAAAAGCCTTGGTGCCTCCCTTGGGATCTGAATTCCATTCTAGGTCCAGGCATCTAAAAATTAGGCACTAAAAGGTGCCTAAGCCCGTGACTGGATTTGGCTCAGAGTCACTGATCCAAATACATGATCTTGATCTTGCAGACTTACACTTGTGCTTACCTTAAAGTATTTGAACTCCTCAGGGCACAGGCTTTGCAAGAGCCAGGACTAAGTATTAGTTTAGAAGTTTACTGTTTACTGACATGAAAGAAGGATGTGGGGTGGTGATCAGCAAAGAAGAGACTCAGCAAGAAAGGATAAAGATAGCAGAAGTCAGAGGAGAATCAGAATCTGCACAATACGGTGGATGTTTGGGATTTATTTAGCATTTAATTATAGTAAAACAATGTTTTCAAGTCCCTTGCACATATTTTGAGAGTATTTGGATGAAAAAGTTTCACCCAATTTCAGAAAGGTTATGGAATCAGACTAGGTCGTTAGACGGTTAGAAAACTGTCCGTATAATTATTATAAAATCATTAAACTGGAAAATTCCAAATGCTTCCAGCAGGCTAGCTAGAAAGTCACACAATGGTAAGCAGAAGTGGGGAATTAAATTCCTTCCTCTTTGAACAAGGCATCCCAAACTTGTCCCACTGTAGCTCAGCAATATTAAGATGTCATTTCAAGACTCGGAGCTGATTTTGCTAGCAAGCCATATCTTGAGAGAGAATGGAACAAAGCTATTAATTCAAGATTGAATGTGCAATTTATCCTTTTTTCCTAATAAAGTTTCAAGGGGGTGAAAGCCAGTGATTGCTAATTGTTGTTCTCAAAACTTAATCTTTCCAAACACAGCTGCAGCAATTGGAAATGGAACCTATTTTGCTGTCAATGCCAATTATTCTGCTATGGATACATACTCTCGACCTGACGCAAATGGCTTTAAACACATGTACCTTGCTCGAGTCCTCACTGGACTGTATTGTGTTGGAGTGGCAGGAATGATAACTCCACCATCGAAAAACGCAAGCGATCCTACTGACCTATATGACAGTGTGGTTGATCGCACGAATTCACCATCGATGTTTGTCATCTTTAATGATGTTCAAGCTTATCCAGAGTACCTTATTACTTTCAGGAAATAAGATTTGTTTAAATGCATTGGAAGATACTTTTGGTGCCTTTATCTTGAGAAGACATAACTCAAGGATCGATCATTTCTTACTCAGATACGTGAAGAATGAGAAAATACTAATATTCTTCTTATACAACTCTAAATATTTTGGTTTCTTAGATCACATAGGCCTTAATATATCCAATTGCTTAGAGATATTAAGAAAAGGACCTAGAATTAAGTCGATTTTCAAATGCAGCATAATTTTGGCTTGATTCTACAGTGGTGTGGAAAAATGCACAGAGATCTTATTAGACTAGGTCGGTTTGGCTGGTAACAAGGAATACCTAATTTTGCATTCCCTGGATTTCCCTAGACTTATGCCATTGTGATAATGATAGTCATTTGTTTCCAATATGGGTACTCAGTTCTCTGGGGCTGCTATTAAATGCACTATTCTCTGCTTTCAAATACCTTTCTTCCCATGTACCAGAGTGCCGATGCTTTTTGCATTCTGCTAAATCAAAATATTAAATGTCAAAGCCATTTATTCTTGAATGTTTAAGAGGTATGATGTTTACAGTTATTATAGAGGTAGGAGGAACTAATGTTCTTTGTGGGCAGATCTGGTGTATTAACTGGTCGATAGAATTATAGCCGTGTACAGATGATAACCAGTGGTAATGTTTTGATTTCCAGCAAACACTTGAAAAGTCTCACTGTGATAAACTTTCAGGTAAATTATAAATCCAATGTACTTCTGCCAATTAGTTTTGTTACCTATATTCATGATACAGTGATATTTTCTGTTTACACTGCCATTCATTAGAGCAAAATGTCATATTTAGATCTATATGAAAGTGCATTATTTTAAAAAAGCTTTATGGTATCCTGCAGTCCTTAATCTTTAAGATGTATTATAAACATTTTTTTAAAATGATGCTTTATGACTAAACATTTTGTTTACCTATGTTACAAATTATACATCAGATCACTGTAATTGAAAAGGTTTTAAAAAATCATGTCAGTTCATGTTTTGACTACTGTAGCCACATCTACATGAGCATGGACGTTTGGTTCCCCAGGGGCAAGAAGCAGCAGCATGCCTTGTGCTACCGCTCTGGCGCATGGCAGGTTACCCAGGGTGGGGTAGGAGAGGCTGGGGTCAGCGCTGGGCTGCCCCAGCAGCCTTACCTGAGGTCCTGGGGGCCTCCTGGGGCTGCAGTACCTTCAATCCTGCCACTTGGCTAGAGCCGTGCTTTGGCTGCTGGACAGGCTCCATCTGGGCTCTGGTGTTAAGCAGCGTGTGCTGCCCCTGTGTGCACCACTCTGCTTTTTTTATGGCTATCCAGGGGTCACCCTCCCCCCTTGCAGCATGGAGAACAGGTGAACATGTCTGTGGCACCACATACTGCACAGCTATACTTGTCTGGACGCAGCCTGTGTGTGTAGATCCTTCTTCGGTTACATGGTTAAATGCTTGCTGAAATGTTCTGCTCAACAGCTAAATGCTTACATAGTTATTTAAATATTCTGCTTAACAGCTATAGCCAAATGCATTTGGGGCTCACGTAGTTAGATTTGACTACTGTGGCCACGTCCACACACATGGCCTGTTCACAGTTTCCTGTGCTATAACTGTGAGTCTTTTTCATAGCAACAGGGAAAAGAAGATTATTTTAATCAATAAGAAAATGTGATCATTAAACCTAACAATTGGGAGCAGAGAGCCCATGAGGTCCTAAATGTCAGTTTGGTGATGGTCCTTAACAAAGTTTCAGTTCAAAGCTCTACTAATGTTTTGTAAATACTGTATTCGATCAAGGCTAAGATTTGAAATGCAAGATGCATCTTCTTTAGATGCTAAATATATTGGTCCGTATTTTATATACTATGCAAAAACTTTAAATATCTCCTAGTCTTTTGAAAGCACATAAAAAGGCACCGATTCCAGTTTCATTCAACAGAACCAGGAAATGTTATTATAGTTACAGGGTTTCCTATATCAGGCAAATACAGGTATCAACACTTTTAAGATCACCAATAAAGGTGTGCACCAAAAAAACAAATAAGGAATGAAACAAAAGAAAGAAGCAGAGATTAAAGTCCTTACTAACTCATCTATAATTTACTCAATCTCAGGAATTCTTGACATCTTATGGAAATGAAGACGACATATTTGTCTTGCTTGGGAAATAAGTTTGACAACTTTACAAGGTTTATTTTCTGCCAAGGTCAGTAGCTGTATTTTGGAGGAAACCTTACAAGAAGTCACATTTCTGTCAATCAGGAATCCAGCAATCCTAGCAAGAGTAGTCATCTCAGACGGCAATCTTGACTCCATTTCTGGAAGCTGGTTTGTTAAAGGACCAATTTTATGAAGAAGCAGTAAAGATCATAGAACTGATGTACATTCTGTTTAAGCCTCATGATCTTTCAATAACACCTAAACACTTGTAATCCCCAAATTTATCTGAGGTCCTACTTGAAATAATCTGAACAGGGATGGCAGATTGGCACTAAACAGTAACACAGGTCCCATTAACATTTCAGAACTACCTTTGGCTAATCTGGAACACTTTGCTTGCACTGCAGAGATCCTGGCCCTACTTCCGTATAATAGGAGTTTAAAAAACCAATTTGTTACAGATAAGAGTAAAGAAATACAAATTGTTCTGTAGGAGTAATTCAATATCTTTCCTGGTCTTACACAGCCATGATGTGGGTTTTCATTCCACTGTGACCAACAGCAGAGGCACATACTGTCTAGAAAACATGTACTTGAGTGTGATTCTCACATGCTAGGAGCAAAGCTAAATAAAATGATAGACATGGATCATCCAGCAAATCACAAGGCAGGACAATTATAATAAATAACATCAAAACATATCGGACCCTAACTCCACAAGTCACTCCGTAAAGAAATGACAGTTGCAATAGTAAAAAATCTTCCAGTTCAGGCTCCCACAACTATATGGGTTAAACTCGTTTCGTTTATTTGCTCTTCGGTGGGTGCATCTACATGTGCACTTTACAGTGGAGTGGACTAATTAGCTCCAGAGTAAAGCGTCACCATCTACATCTGTGCCCATTTTAGGGGGCAGTAAATGTATTAACTCCGCTATAGGATACCACTGCCCAGAACCAATACTGTCCTATGGCAGAATAATTTATGCTACCTCAGCATGCACGGAGATGGTGACTGGGGCTGGCTGGGGCATGAGGGTGCTACAGGACAGTGGTGCCTGCTGCCTAGCCCTGCACTGTAGCACCCTTGTGCTCCAAACTCCTCCTCCACTACCCTGATCCTGCTGCCAGCCTGGGGCTGCTCCATCCTGGCTCTCGCTGCTGTGGCAAACTGCCAGAATGTATTGCTCCTTGCTAGTTGCACATGTAGATACGCCCAGTATGTCTCAAGAGCCTTGTCCTAGTTGTAGCCTGTAGCAGACCCATGTAGTGGAGTACAAGGCATCTGTCTGAGTCTCTTAGTACTGCCCCAGGCTTCAGAAAGAGGAGGAATAGAAGGCTGTAGTAAAGCATGGACTAGAAATTAGGAGTTTTTTGTTCCCAGCTTCCTCAAGTGACATTAAACAAGTCATTTGGCCACCTTAGATAGGAGGTGCTATCACAAACTACCATTTTTAGCTCCTACCTGAGATGCTGATAAAGCTGTGCCATTGCTCACCAGATTAAAGTCTGTGCTTTTAAGGCAAGGATTGAGCTGGTTGGAACCTGAAATGTCTCTCTGCAGGTAACTTGACTGGCTCTTGACTCTTGAAAAAGGTAGTTTTTGCCCTGGATTGGAGGAAAAAATAAAAATGGCCAGATTTTCTCCAGAAAAGGAATTCCTTCCTCCCTGTAACTGTCTCCACACCCAATGTTTTGGGGGAACTGAAATGTTTCCTTGCATTTTTTTAAAGTAAAATGGAGCCCCTGGCAGCCCCTACCTGGGGAGATTCCTCTTGCTGCCCCAGCTCGGGCTCCACCCCACCCCTTCCCAGGCCTCTGATTCCCAGGCCAGTTGGGCAGCTAGGAAACTGGGCAGCAGCTGGGGGACCCTGCCTCTGCTTCGCTGGAAGTTGATCAAAACTCACGAATTTCCATAAAACATTCGGGTTTCAACCACACCGTTCCCAGTGAAATCCCAGCCAGCGCAGAGGGAGCCCAAATGGACAGCAAGGGAGGTTTAGGTTGGATATTGCAAAATAACTTTCTCCCTCGGAGCGTGGTGAAGCAGTGGCACAGGTGACCCAGAGAGGTGGCGGAAGCTCCATGCTTGGATGTTTTTAAGACCTGGCTAGACAAAGCCTTGGCTGGGATGATGCAGTTGGGGCTGGTCCTGCTTTGAGCAGGGGGGTTGGACTAGAGGTGACATCCCAGGGTCCCTCCAACCCACATTCTCTGACGCCCGTCCTGCTTGGGCACACATCCAACACTGGGGGCTGCGTCCAAGCAGCAGGTGACTACGCCAGGGCAGGTATAAAAGACCCCAGTTCCAGAGGCAACAGAGCCAGGAAAATCCTGACCCTTTCGGCTTCCCCAGCTCTGATCCACTGCACAGCACGGCGCCATCCACCCAGTCTGATTCTGCGCAGCTCACCTATGTATTACGGTAGACAGGATTCTAGTATACACTAGACAGCACGGTAGGACGGCTCAGCGCCATACCACCCTATGGGGCAGCGCCCAGCCCAGCCAATCAGCGTCTGAGCCCGTCCCCTCCCACACCCTATTGGTTGCTAGGCGCCCTTCACGCGCCCCATGGAGACGCGGCGGGGGCAGGGCCCAAGATGGCGGGGCCGGGCTTGGGGCTCCCGCCGCCGCTCTCCGCGCTGGCCGCCGCGCTGTTGCTGCTAGGCTGCGGCCGCGCCGCCACCTCGTCCTCCTGCCACCACCGCGGAGGAGAGGTGCGGGAGGGGCAGCGCGGGGCACGCCGCGATTGAAGCTGGGGAGGGGGTGCGGCGCGGAGCATGCCGGGACTGAGAACGGGGGCCGCGCGGGGTCAGGCCGGACTGGGGGGCGGGGCCAACGCCAGAGCCCCGCCCACCCTCACCCCTCCTCCCTGCCCAGGTGGTCTACCGAGTTGCGCTCAGGGAAAACCACGTGCTGAAGAGACACGCGGGGCAGCAGCTGCGGATTCACATCGTTTACGACCGCAGCATCGAGAGGTGAGCACAGCCCGCCCCGGGGAACGCCCTGGGGGGCGGGGGGAGCCCTCCTCTGGTAGGGGAGCACTGGAAGCGGCTACCACGCAGGGAGGCCGTGGAAGAAGCTCCATTCCAGTCAAGGCAAAGTCACGTGGAGACTTGGCGCGTGCGCGCGCTGGTGACCCCCAGCTCGGGTGGGCTGACCTGGGCCCTGCACGCCGGGTCCTTAGCCAGTGCCGGGCTGCAGGAGGAGGTTGGATGTGGTGTACGAAGTGAAACCAGATCCGGAAGGAGGGGATTGTGTTGGGCAGACCTCACGACCAGGCACCGTCTCCTATCATGATTTTTCAGTTTTCTTGGAAACTGCAAAACCCGGCGGTTTCTGCAAACACAGCAAAAAATGGTGATTTCCACAATTTCGGGTACTTTTGCTGGAAAAATAAATTACTAAAGGTAAAATGCCGGCTTCTCAGAGGGAGCCAGCAGCTGCTGCAGCAGAGCCTTAGCCCACTGTGGGGTGGGGGGGATTGACCTTGGTGAAGGGCAGTCCTGGAGCCAGTCACTGGCAAGGGGTGGGGCTGGCCGAGCCCCTCGGCCAATCAACAGCATGCCCTGAGAAGATGGAAGAACTAGGGGCTGGTGCTATTGTCAGTTTGCAAGGTCACCTGTCTGCTGCCTCAATTTGGGTAGGTCCCTACTCATGACCGGGGATCCGGGTTTTCTGTTTTCCATGGAAAAAATGGAGAAAACCACGGATTCCCTGTTTTTATCAGAGAAAACGCAGATTTATTTTTTTAGCAGAGAAATCCGCGGATTCTCTGCTTTTGCAAAGTGCTCTTGCAGGCTGGCACAGCTCCAGCCCGCAGCAGCCGATTGCAAAAAGGGCAGGAAACCCCCAGCCCTGCTGGGCGGGCAAGGACGACGAGGGACAAGGGCGGAGCGTGAGCCTCTGAGGCAGCCAAGGCCAGGCTCAGGCTCATGCTCGCCCTTTGCCCCTGGAGCATGAAAGTGAGCAGGGCTTGGGGCAGGGCTGGGGAAGATGGTATGGGGACTGATGAGCGAGGGCTGCTACCAGCCCCAGGCGGCACACAGCAGCTGGGAGCAGGGACAGGGTGAAGGCAAGGGTGCCTCTCTGCGGAGGGGCTTTGCAGGCAAGTGAACTGGGGCGCAGCGTGGTGGTGCCCGCCATGTACGGGCCGCACATATGCTGCCTAGCCGGCTGCAGGGGAGGGGGAAATGGTAGCTGGCATGCGGCTGGAGCACAGCTCCATGGCTGGCTCTACAGCTGCGATGAGGGCTTGGGGGGCGGTGGGCTTGGGCTTGCAAGTGGCACTGCTGCTTACCTGGAGGCCCGTTACAGTGGTGACAGCCACTGCCTCCAAAACCTCCTGCTGCTGCAATGGAGCCGTGTCTGGAGCTGTGCAGCTGGCCGGGCAGCACACCAGCATGGTGGTGGCCGGGCGGCATACAGCCAGCCCCACCACCACTCTGTTCCACGCCGCTGCCTCCGGCCGCACAGCTCCAAGCCTGTCTCCGTGGTGGCAGTGGGAGGTTGTGGAGGCAGTGGCTGTCACTGCTGGCATGGGTGGCTGCTGCTGCCACTTGCCTGTGGAGCTGCCTGTGCTTGCAGTGACGTCTGCTGCCTACGGAGCTGTGCAGCCAGAGGCAGCGGCACAGCGCAGGGTGGTGGTGGGGGTGCAATCCCCCCATTTTGCACCCCTTTCCATTTCACCCCCCAGCCAGGCAGCACATACATGACCTGCACACGGTGGTTGCCACTGCACTGCTGTGCCCTGTGCCACTTGCCCACAAAGCCATTCAGACGGTCATGGGATGGTAGCACAAGGTGCAGTGGCAGAGTTGTGGTGGCAGCCTCCGTGTGTGAACCTCCTGTCAGGCTGGCCGGCATGTGTGTGGCCCGCAGAGTGGCACCCCTGCACTCGCCCCCCAGCCCTGATCTTGGAACTGGGTACAGGGCCACACTCCCCCCCTTCCCAACCCTTCTGGATCTATTCCCCCAGCACCTTCCCTTTCTTCCACCCCGCCCCTTCTCCACCCCCTCCCCCCCACGCACTTATCTTCTGGGGTGGGTGTCCGTGTCCGTGTCTGCATGTCTGGGGGGCTGTTGCGAGGAGCATCAGGAGGGCTGTTGAGGCTTTGGGGGGGGAGTGTGGGGCACCAGCAGTGGTGGGAGGGGCTGTGGGGGGGCCTTTAATTTTTATCATGGATTTTGGGTTTTTTATCCTAGAACTTGCAATTTTAATCTGAGAAAACCAGGATCCCTGTTCATAACTTATGGGGCATAAGAACACCCATTTTTGCTGAGGTTCAGCCTCCCCTTTTTCACTTGGTTCCACAGCCTTAGATCTTTTGCTGTGCCTGGATCTTCGGGTTGTGGCCGTGGCTAGGAATACCTTTTACCAGCTCCATCTGATGAGAAGACTGCGACCCTTTCTTTCAGATTCAGATCTGGCCACGATCATCCATGTGTTCACAACCTCAAATCTAGACAACTGCAATGTTCCCTTTGTGGGCCTACCTTTGTTGGCTAGCCAGAGCTGCAGCCTAGTGCAGAATGCGGTGGCCCCTTTCTGATGGGGCTGGGTGCCCCAGAGTCTGCATTGGCTTCCCCTAGCTGTTGGGGTGCAATTCAAGGTGCTGATTTTGACTCTGAGGTCCTAAACAAGTCTGGTACCTGAGGGGCTGCTTTGCCCTTTATACTTCACCTTGATCCCCAAGGTCAGCTCAGAGCAACCTTCTACAAGTACCACCTTTGTGTCAAACTTGCTTGGCAAAAATGGATGAGAGATTGTTCGTGGTTGGAGTTCCTCTGCTTTGGAATTCCCTCCTCGTATGGATTGCTGAAGCCTGGGCAAGTTATACAAGTTGTGCAAGACCTTTTTATCTGGGCAGACATTAACTGAGCAGCATTAAACTGGGGTATTGTTAAGGGAGCGTGTTTTATTTGTATCTGGCTTTTATTGTATGCTTTCCCAAGAGGCTCAGGCTGACTCACAAGTCTTATACATACATCAATAACAACAATTTTTCATCTTTTTTTAGCTTGCTACCAGAGAAGAGACACCTTATAAAGGTAAGTTGCTTTTCTTTTCCATTTCTGTGCATATGCTGTGTCTGTCTACGTAGGCGTATTGTGGAGATGAGCTTCTGTTTTGGTAGCAGTCAGGTCTGCTTCAGGAGTAAAAATGTCTGCTCAAGGAAACAAAGTCTGTGTAGCTGCAAATTCCCTTCTCCTTAGTGCTGTCCTGGCATGTGGGCTGATCTTTGCCCCCAAAATGCCTGGGTTTCAGTTGTGCTTTATGTGTAAAGAAAGCCTTTTGGGATCTGTCATGGCAACCAGACATTACTGTTGTTGCTGAGGTTGCAGTGCCATGGTGTCTTAGCTGCAGTTGAGTCCAATTTGTACTACTTCCTAATTACTTTTCCTTTGAAGAAAAAATGCTGCATCTCTTTACCTGATGGGCAGCATGTTCTACTATGAGCTGAGCAGTTTAACTCCTCTTCCCCTTCCAACTGCTATCCTGAAGCCATCTAAGCTAACCATGTTCTGCTGTCTTTCATCAAACACATGTCATGTCTTTCATCAAACACATGTCATGTCTTTCATCAAACACATGTCATGAAAGGTCTCCAGAACTTTGAAGCCTGCAGAGCGTGTGGTCTGTTATGTCTTGATACTGAAGTTATTCCAGCCCCAAAATGTGGACATAGAGGGTGCCTCCATGAGTGGGAAAGTGTGTTTCCCTAGGGGCAACTAGCAGTGTCACATATTTTTGCCACTGCTAGTTGTCCCTGGGCGTGCCCCTGCACATGCACTTTGGTGCATGATAGATTGTGTCAGGTGGGGTAGGGGAGGCTGGGACTGGCCCCAGCCACCTTACCTGGGCTCTTGTGGGGGCCTCTCAGGGCTGCAGCAGTGACGATCCGGACGCATGGAGCCTGGCCAGCAGCCAGAGCATGGCTCTGGTAGGCCAGGCTCTGATTTTGGGCAGGAAATGCTGCAGCCATGTGTGCCGCCCCGCTTTTTTTGGTATGATTTCTTTTTTTGGTGCAGATCTCTCTAATTAGCAGTGCAGTGAACACGTGCGTATTTGGCACCACACATGGGTTTGCTGTGCTGCAGACTGCACGTGCATGCTCGTGCAGCATTGATTTTAGGGCCCTGCTGCGTGTTCATACACTAAAGCTGGATAGAAACCAGCTCTAGAGTTGTTGCACATTGTCAGGTACTAACTTTATAGCTGGTTGCCTCTCTTCATAGCTAAATAATTATATTTTATCATGTGATAATTACTTTGCATATGTGGCCGGTCTAAATTTATTGCTCAATTTACTAGTTAACGGAGTACAATATGTAACATGTAGCAGGGGCTTTAGTCTGATTTCTGTTCAGGAATTGACTGGCTTATTTTATAATAAAATCTGTCCTTTAGGTAGCAGAGAAATATAGCAATAGCTTCTGAGATTTTAATATTACAGTTATTCAACAAGTAGTCTTCCATTGTTCAAAGTAAAATAATTGAAGAACGGAAATGGCAAAGGTCTGGGTTGTTAGAATTCTTTGTTTTAATAATTGAAGGAGGTATTTTTTTTTTTTTCCACTTATGATTAGGGTGACATTGTAAGCAGTGTTTTCAGCTATGCCGTGCTTCTTTTTATCTGTCAAATTTGTGAACAAAATGTGAATGTATTTAGGAAAGTTGTTTGGGATTGTAATGACTGCTCACTTAGTTTCTAGCTGTCTACTCTCCCACTGTGCCTTGGCATTTGGCAGGTGCCTTGTAATTTGATAATTATTGCCTCTAAGATAAATGTTGTCTTGTATTTCACCTATTTTTTGTGGCTTTTATATTTGTTCTATTTAGAACAAACTCTTTCCACAAGCTATTTCCTATTTGGAGAAGACTTTTCAAGTCCACAGACCTACTGGCACTATCCTACTAAGCAGGTATGTTTAGTGCTGTTTGATATTCTTGGCTCCATTGACATTAAAAGATGTATTGAATGGATTTATTGCAGCTGTAGAAAAATATCTTGATATTTTTTTTTTCCATTGCAGTGCAACAGTAACCTCTCAAATAATATTTTTTTAACAGTGGAGCTGTGAATAGTAATGTTCCTGCATCTCTCTATTCCAGTATCTTTTTCTCCTCAGGTACTGTTCCATGTTGCCTTTTAATTTTGTGAAATAATACTGATTTTTATCAATGTTAATTGAAGGCAGTGTGCAACAAGCCAGTATTTAACGAAGAAAGACGATCCTCATAGATACTGCCAAGAAGCTTGTGCAGATCGCACAAAATGTGGGCCAGTCGTGGTTCCTGAGGAACATCTACAGGTAGTTCAGACCGTGTGACTTCTGCTCAGTGTTCAAAGTACTTTGGCTTGTGAACTTTGCTAGCTAAGTTAATATATGTCTGTCTTTATGTGGATTACTTGTGCGAGATGACCATGCGTGAGCCACTAGACACAATCGGATCTAAACCAATAGTAGTGTTTGTTTAACTTTAAATTTAGGACAGAAGTCCAGTAACTCACTCTTCTGTAAGGACAGTTATCTTTACATTACAGTGCACTTATGTGGAAAGTATATCATTGTTATGCAGTAAAAGCACAATCACAAAGGAGAATTGGCTGAGTAAGCATGTTGACTATAGAGACTAAGATGTAATCATAAGTCTTAAAATATCATGGTAATTTAAAAAATTTGTTGTAGCCATGATGGTGCTGAAATTATGCAAGAAGTAAGAATTTCTTAGGGTGATATCTTTTATTGGACCAACTGTGTAGTTGGGATAGAGTTAGACAAGCTTTTAAATGCAATACAGGGACCTAATGAAGAATACCTTGCTTTCAAAAGCTTGTCTGACTCTATCCAAAGTGCATAGCTGGTCCAGTAAAGGATATTGCCCTAAATCTTTGCGTTTTTCTCCAAAAATTAACAACACCTGTTCATTTTGTTCAGCTTCAGAACTGGACTCGAGTCCTGATTTTACAGAAATTCTTAATTTAACAAAATCTTCCATTGCCACAACTTTTATTTTTTCACTAGACTATTTTTGACTCTCCCTAAAATAGGTTTCTCTTAATTTGCTTCAAGTGTAGCTTTAACTGAAACCTTTTTCTAAATGAACTATGTAACACTTGGACACAGGCTTTCATTGAAGATCCTTCATTAAATTGAATCAGGGGACATGCTCATAATAAATGTAGTCTCAGCCATATTAACTGTTGCTTTGGGCCAGGATTTTCAAAGGCGTTTAGTAATTAAGGGTGCCTCACATTTGGATGTACAAATTTAAAGACATAAACATGGCCTTGCTTTCAAACTGCTCAGCCTCTGAAACTCAGGTCTTTTAAGACATCTCAAGTTTGGCATTCAAAGGTGAGGAATCCAAATCACTAGTTGTTTTCAGAAATATGTTGCCACCAATATATTTATTTTGTCCACGGGAAGGGTTTTCTACATTTTGGCTTCAAGCCCAATATGCTAAATTTCTAGGAATTCAGCAGTTGTTGCAGCTAATTTTCTTTTTT
>JAGPOW010003685.1:21987548-22005048 GCA_030014935.1 Caiman crocodilus
CCCCCCCCACTTCAATTGCACTGTCACAGCAATGTAGAGTGTGCAGTGAAAACGAATGGCATTGTGGACCTGTTGGCATACCAGACCAAGAAGGGGTTCGAGACGCTGACTTTGTACTTTACGTTAGTGCTCTTACCACGGAAAGGTGTGGTCAGGAAAATATTATTGCATATGCAGCCTACTGCCAACTGGAAGCAGAAATGGACAGGTAAGAATTAATTCTAGACTAAATTTGTATTTATTAAGTAATGAGGGTCTTTTTGTTTCCTAAATCTTTGGGTCTGGATTGCAATTCCCATCACTTGCCTACTGAGTTATCTAAGTATGTTTGGCTGAATGCACATCTGTAACATTGAATATAATAGGTGGAATATAATTGCAGTGGAATGTGACATTGTAGGTGGGTGACATGTTCAGAACTTTTTCTTTTTCCTTGCGGGCCAGTAGGTATGGAAATGAGGAAGATAGGAATACCTTTCCTAAATTTTCAAGTACAAATTAAGTTAAATGTTTTTATGCAACCACAAAACTATCAAATAATGCTAAACCCAGGAAAACTGAAAAATTAGGAATCCTAGTCAAACCTTCTCTCTTAGTGCCTGCTGTAGTATAGTAAAGCAAGATCCTGCTCCACCGAAGTAAGTGGTAAAATTCTCCCTAGTTTTAAGTAGAATTAGGGGCTGTTCCATAACTGCAGAAATATGGTTACACGTGCATTTTTTTTGCTTCTGTAGTTGCATTCATTGTCCCTAGACTCACTTACTTGTCTGGAGCCTCCTTGAAATTGCCCTGGCAATGCACTGTCATCCTAAATTTTTGTTTAGTCAGCTAGTGAGAATTTTTTCCAAGATGCAACCGAGTGAACATCTCTAATTTTTAAAATACCATGGTATTTTTAAAATAGCGTGGTTAAAGTAACATGGTAACAGACCAACCCAGCAAGTAATCTCTGACCATTTATATAACTTAAACATCAGCAAACTTCATTTGCTACGAGGTTTAGGGATGGAGAAGAAGTGGAGAGAACAGAGTCATTATGGTTCTGGTATAACAAATTGGTTTTTAAGAGCAATGTTTGGTCTTGTCAAAAATAGTTTACAGATTTCTACAGTAAAAGGTGTCCAGTAGGCCAAGTTCCTTTTTAATGGCTTGACTTTTTTAATTCTTCTTTTTTTTTTTAAATAGATGGAGAATTTATTTGGCTTGTCAGGTCTGGGAGCTCAAATAATAATCCTCATATCCTGTAATCTAAATTTTAATAAATTTTAACTGCTTATGCAGAGTGGATAGCAGCAGTCTCTTAATATAAAATGTAGGCTTTCTGTAAACACAGACCTTGTATTGTACAGTGGCTTCTGCTTGGTAGGGAAGTTTGCATTTTAATGAGTTAATTTATTGACTGGTTATTGCACTTCTGTATGCTGTGTTTAGAGTATTTTTAGATGTGTGCTGTTACATAGCCAGAGAGAACATTATACCCAAGGCCTTGTTTTTAAATTGATTTCTGTTATTAATTGACTTCTCTTTTAAGGTTAAGCATGTTTTAGGCATAACCTTTTCTTTCATATTTAATGTGACTTAAATTGCTTGACACTTTTTTTGTAAGAATACAATTCATTTAAAAATAAATAAATAAATAAAACTGATGTCTGTCTTCTAGGCCAATAGCTGGATATGCTAATTTGTGTCCAAATATGATTTCTACTCAAGCTCAGGAATTTATAGGCATGCTGTCAACAGTGAAACATGAAATTATCCACGCACTGGTAAGACTCAATATTTTAAAATGTAGTTTTCCATAATTTTGTCATTATTACCTTGTATGCTCTGAAGTCTAAAATGCTTTTTGACTTTCCTTAAGGGTTTTTCTGCTGGGCTGTTTGCATTTTATCGTGATGATGATGGAAATCCTTTGACAGCAAGATATGCAGATGGTCTTCCACCTTTTAACAAGAGGTATTTTTTTTTAATCTCATTTTCCCTAGTTTATTAAAAGGATGCTATCAAACTGGCTGTCACTTCTTGTTTTATTAACGCATGTTCATTGTTAGCCTGTCTAAAAACCCTATTTGTGTCTCTTGCTGAATTATTATCCACTATCATCATGCTCGGATGTTGGTTTCTTATCTTGTAGACTTTCTATACTAATAAAATGCTTCATGCTAATATTTTCAAGCATTACCCCTAGAGAGCAAGATGACCAGATACAGGGTGCCCCAGGTTATGACTCCATTGCAGAAACACATGTGCTCTTATCTTGGGTTAAAATTGCAGGAAAGATTCATGTAAGCTGGATTTTGACTCAGGGCAGCAGCTTGAGTTCAGTCCCAGCCCCTTCTGTAGACTTTAACTTGAGTAGCTAAGCTCTCATTAAAATGATATGGTAATATACAGTGGCTCTTTGTAGCACTGAGCGTTGTTCTTTGTGTTAGTAGTTACTGGAATACATATAAGTTATTTATTTTGCACTCATTTCAGGAGTTTTGCCTGAGAGGACTACAAGGAAAGTCCTTATGGATCTGATTCAGTGAGGCATTTAAGCTTTTTAAGGCTGGTTACAGACATGGGTCAGGAACCAGCGCTTTACTTTCAGCTTGGCCCATTCCCGCACTGAGTGCAGCGTATGCCAAGAAGAGGCATCGTGTCGGTTTGACTCGGCTTGCTCAACATCTGTATGGATTAGGAGCTTCACCGGGGCTGATTTTATCAGCCATGAGAGAAAACATCAAAAAGCCCCCCCTGAAGCACCCAATCTATACAGATATTGAGGAGCCACATCAAACTAATGTGTTTCCTCTTCTGGTAGACTGCTGTTCTGTTTGTGTTTGGTTTTTTTCACGTCTGTCAACACCTTAAGTTTGTGTATGGGGTTTTGCTGAATTTGGTAGTGCTGCTCATTCTTAAACTTGGGCACATACTTAATTACTTACTGTATCAGGAACTGTATTTATCACAGACATCGGTGTAATGGAATATACTTGATGTAGGACAGCCAGCTTCCAAATTCTCTTCTTCCAGGATTTTTAAATAGGTAATAGCTTAATGTCGGCTGGTAACTCTGCCTGTGTTTCTTTGGATATACCATTAAACAAAATTAACAGTATGCTAAATTAAACATGAAAAACCTGTAAAATCTCAGTTTGGACATTTTTTCAGTATAAATATTTCTGCTATTAATGTTTTTCCCTTCTTAGTCCAAACAGGTTCCTTTTATGCAATTCTGCTAGCAGAAGTTCTTAGCTTTTAGATTCTTTCCTTCAGGTACAAGGTACAGGTTCACATTATAGCATCTATAGAGGATACTTCATGACTCAGAAAGCATTACTTCAATGCGTTTATTTGGTTTGTCTTGTCACCAAATGGGAAGTAGGTTTTATTATAAGACTAGTACAAAAGAAATGTTGCCCAAGTTAAACCTTGCACCTTCAACAAAGCATGAGAAAAGTAATACAAAAATCTTTGTATTAGTTAGGGAAGGTAGCAATATTTAATTTTGGTGCGTGGCCTAGGTTTATTGCTTAGATCCCTGACACATTCTCCTTACAGTCTAGGTTTGTATCAGTGGAGCAACAAGATTGTTCGTAAAGCAGTGAGGCTGTGGGATATACGAGGTGGTAAAATGCTGCGCCATGATGTACTTCTTCTGGTTACACCTCGAGTCGTTGTAAGTATTTGTTGATTTTAAGCTGTATTTGCAGTGTATGTGACCACAGCCCAGCAGTTCTACAGGCACAACCTCTTGTTGAACTTTTAATTAGCTCAGTATGAGCACAGGGGCTTTTTCTGGTTGCATTATCTTCTTCAGATCAAACTTTAAAGAAGAATTATAGTCATAGTTAATTGAGAGAGGAAAATAATTAAGTAACTTTAATGTGTAAGAAGAGAGATGGATTAAACGTGAGGAGAAAATGCTGAGGTTAGGGGAGACTGAAGTGTACATTGAAAGGTCAAAGTATATTGGGTGGTTAAGTGCATTCCTCCATCCTGCTCTCTCCCTTCATTTCATCAAGTCTGAGCATGGGTCTTTATACACCTACAACCTCTGATTTAGGGATTCGGTCTTTTAATCCTTCCCCCGTTTCAGTGTTTGCCCTTTTTTGCATGGTGTTTTAACTCAAACCTTAATGGTGATACAGTATAAACCACATAGAGAGGCCTGTGGTAAGGCCTTTCAACTGTTGTAAATGGCTCTAGCCATTTGCCAAATCTCATTGACTTCCTCATTTAAAAAGCATTGCTTAAACTGACTTAACCCTGCCTGCAAAATCGCATGGGATTCTCAGCTTTTCACACTTTGTTGTTGTTACCTCGATAGTCAGAGCCTGCCCTAGGACTCTGCTCAGCTGTTCACTTCTCATTAGTGCTTGTTACATGGTGAGTCAGAAGGCTTTGCCTTGAAATTGACAGCTCCTAGTCCGTTTCAGGGCAGCCGTGCTGAGGGTGGCTGTGCTGGACTAGGATTAACTGCCCACTCCTCTAGGTTGGGCAATTTTCTGTCCAACAAACATTATATGCATCTTAGGTTTATGAAAATGTTCACAGCAAGTGTGATGCAACACCTTTTACTTTCAGGAAAATGACATTACTTGTATCCAAACTCTTCAAAGCACTGAATAGGGGCCAACCCTTTCCCCAGCACGAAATTTGAGCTTGGAAGCGTTCAAGTAGTTTGTGGTGGAAAAAACGTACAGTTCCGCCACAACCAGTTGGCCATCTCAAACAGCAGCCTTGCCTAAGAGTAGAGTTTCCCAGCGCCGTATGTAATGCCTGTTCAGTTTCACATAGTGCTGTCGGGGGCGGGGGTCCCTCTCAGGTGAGGGAGCAAGAGTGTGTGGTTGGCTATCCGGGGTGAGCTGTCAGGAAGCTTTGTGAGGATCTTGCTGCTGTACCTGCTTCAACAATTAGTTTAAGCTCTTGCTGGCTCTCTGTTGATCAGTGAAGTAGGTGCCAGACAGGCAGAGGGTGGAGGGGATAGTGTAAGGGTTATGGTGAGGGGAATTCTTCCTGCCACTGTTAAGAGCCTTGGTAAGAGCTGAGGCTTTGGCAGTGGCACTGTCAAGGTGGCAGGGTTGAGAAGAGCTGTCCTTGGCAGTTGCTACTTTTAAGCAGTTTCCAGCTGAATATTGACAGCCTTCCCCTTTTCCTTGATAGTGGATAGGGCAGACTGTCAGGTATGAGGCTTCCAGTGGGAAGGTGGGGAGGGAGCAGCTCCATATTTCCCTCTGGCTGGAGAACTTCTGGGATGACTTTCCAGCCCTCTGGCTGAAGAGCTATAATGTTTGAGCCTTCCCTTCCTGCTGCATTTTCCAATGCTGCAGATTTCCCAGAACTTGGCAGCACTGCAGTTGAGTATCTGTTCATAGACATAGTTAGATTCTCCTGCCCATCTTTGCCAGTACCATGTTTTAAAGTAGAAGTTGGGAGGGCTGGCTAGATATCTTGAGTAAGTTGTGATGCTTATTATCTTCAGTCAAAAGAAATTCTGAGTTCCTTGCATTATTTCTACAAGGAAAATAACTTTGTATAGTGAAGGGGAGTTTGAGAATAGCTTTCTTCAAAAATATATTAATGTCGAGAACTGCACGTCTGAATGGTTCTCAGTATTTTAAAAGTTGGGTTGAAACCGCTTTTTTTTTTTTAAGGAAGAAGCTCGGAAACATTTTGATTGTCCAGTCTTAGAGGGAATGGAGCTTGAAAATCAAGGTGGCATGGGTACTGAACTCAATCACTGGGAAAAGCGGCTGTTGGAGGTTAGTGCTGGTAATTATATTCCTTTGCAGTGACCACAAAGTTCAAATGTAGACTTGTAGACTTTTGAATTTTCAAAGTATACAGTTGCATCCCAGTAGTCTTGAAAACCCAGCTGTGTCAAATTTAATCAAAACCTGAAACATAATACAGACAGTGTTAAATGGTGTGTGTTGAACATTGTTCACTCATGCTTTTCTCCCAAATTATTACATCTCCAAGTACACAGTTCCACAACACCTAGTAATAAAGGTGCAGTGCAGCCCGAGGTTCACTTTTCTGTAGTCTTTTACCTGTCTTCTGCAACTTCCCTTTTAGAGCTTAATATTTTTTTTTTTCTTTGAGTCAGTTTTACCTTTCTCATCCTTTCTTCCCTTCTCCCCTCTATCTCGGATCTTGGAGCATGCAGTCTAAGTACTACAAGGAATTTCTGTCTTTCAGTGATCATCCTGGGTTTTTTCATTTCCCCTTAGAAATTTCCTCTGATCAAAGAAAGTGGCCTCTCCCTAATTAAATATGTGGTCGTCTAGCTCAGTGGAGGCCAACCTTTTTAGCATGTGTGCCACAAATTAGACCCACCTCCAGTGCCACTTCAGTCCCCTTCCCTTGTCTGATCTTCTGCATTTTTCTTCTCCCTGCCCTGTGCTCTCTGCCTCTGCTGGTGCTCTGCTTTCTGCTCCCTGCCTTACCTGCCTGTCCTCTCCTCCTACCATGTGCCACGCACAGAGGCTTCCCATGCCACTTGGCATGTCGCAAGTTGGTCACCCTGATCTAGTCTATCTTTCCAGTGCAACATTGTTCCTCTATAGTTACTTCATAATCATGAATGAAGCAAACGAGGAAATCAGTGTTGTGTACTACTAAGGGAAACAGCAGGGGAGTTGGGAAGCTCAGACTCCAGTACTAAAGAACTGGATGACTTTGAGGACTGGAATAATAGAAGTGAAATTTTAATTCAGAGCAGTAATTGCAAGGTTGTGCATTTAGATGGGTAACAAGATCCTTTCATATAAACTGGGAGTTTCCAATTTGACTGAGGAGAAGGACTTGAAGTTATTGAGTAAAAGATTTCTATGAGGGCAGGAAGTATTAACCTCATTGTTTGAAGCACTGGTGAAGCCTCATTTGAAATAGTATATATTGTCCTGGTCACTTATTTTTAAGAATGATGAGGTTAAACCAGGTTACAGAGAAGAGCTACTATTATTTTGGGGGAATGGAAAGCCTGTCTGACAAGAGGAAACTAAGGTGGATTTATTTAGCCAGTTGAACTGAAGGCTGAGAGGGAATATGATTATTGTCTAGAAATTGGAGCGTAACATCAGGAAGAAAAAAAGTAATTTAAACTAAAGGATAATGTTGGCACAAGGCCAGTTGATACCCGTTGGTACATTAATTCATTTAAGGCTGGAAATTGGGAGGTTTCTAATTTTTAGAACAATAAGGTTCTGGAACAACGTGCCAATATGAGTAGTGGGAGCTAGGTTTAAGATCAAGTTACTGCAGGAATTAGCTGAGATGGCTGTCTTCAACATAAGGGAAACTGGACTCTGTCTCTCAGGTGATGCCCTCTATTATTGCATTCCAGGTTCCTATGTTACTAAAATAAAATATTTTTCAGAGTAGACTTTGTCTGATGAAAGCTTCTGGTGCTTCTGAAAAACGTTATTAATTGTCTTTGTGGTCATTTTCAGAATGAAGCAATGACTGGATCCCATACCCAAAACAGGGTCTTTTCTCGGATCACCTTAGCATTAATGGAGGATACAGGGTAAGAATTATCAATGAGACCAAACATGGGTCTTCAGTTTCCTGCCTAGGAGATGTAATTATTATGGAGTTCAATGCACTTAACCATGATGCAGTTAAATGCATACCAATTAAGTGATCAACTTTTATAATATTACTATATTATGTATCTTGCCTTCATTTTTCTTCAGATACTGTATCGTGTTGAATGCCACCTGTTGTTTCTCTATCCAGAAGTACCCACCTGTGTGTGTTCTGGTTTTCTATTGTTAAGTTGTACCTTTTAATGTCAGTGTCTCATCTCAGATATCTATGGCTGATACTGTCCATTCACTCTACTGACAGGCAGGGAAGGAAATTCCATGCCTGGAAGAAGAGCAGAATTGGGCCAAATCTAACCTTTGGATTTGAGTGGGATTTTTTTTCTTTATATATAGATACATATGTCAGCCTGTTAGGGCAAATACTGTTTTTGGCATATGTACCCTTTATACAGGGCCCTGCGTATCTCTTTCCATACATAAATGATGACTACATTAGCAAGTTTTACAAGCTTATTTTTTAATTATTTGTAATCTTGCACTGTAATTATACAACTTGTTTTCTATGCAGGGGTTATAATCTCCTTGTTCATATACTGAAAACCTTAATATATAGATGGTACCAATTCTAGGGATTGGTAAATAGACTAGTTCCTTAATAACTGTATTCCTATTTCCAAATATTTTGACAGCTGGTATAAAGCCAATTACAGCATGGCAGAGAAATTAGACTGGGGACGTGGTAAAGGCTGTGATTTTGTTATGAAGAGCTGTAAGTTTTGGATTGACCAAAAGAGACAGAAGTAAGAATGCAACCTTTTTTTTTTCTTTAACTTGATATTCATCGCATTTGTCTTTTGCTTAAAATTTGGAAACCTCACAAGGTGTAGGTTTTGAGTGCTTGTGAGCCTAACTAGTGAGTAGTATTAAGTGTTGTGACCTCTGTATCGGTCTTAGTAGGTGATGTCCTTTAAATATAAAGTATCAAAGAAATGTAAAGCTGGAGGGGACCTCAAAAGGTCATCAGGTCTCTCTCCCTGCTTGCTCTGAAGCAAGATCAGTACATCTAGTAATACTGAGATTCTCAGATGAAGGATATTCCACAGCGTTCCCAAGTAGAGTTGCAGCCTTGCAAGTGCTGAGTGGAGCAGAATGATGCTTGTCCATGTTCTGTGACACTCTTGCTAATACATCCCAGAATGAGACTTGCTTTAGTAACAGCGTCTCAGTGTTGCCTCATACAACATTTTTTTTTTAACATTTTCTCAGATTTTCCAAGATTTGTTTTGAATTCATATGCTGTCTTCCAGATTCCTTGCAGATCCTCCCAGCTTTGTGTAATATGCAAATTGTGTGCGTGTCAGTTGTCACCTCAGTTTGATATTTCATAAAAAGTAATTATATCAGTTGCATTCCAGGCTTATGGTAACTTCATATAGACCGTATTTCCATGGTTTGCCTGCAAGAATATCACATGAGACAGCATCAAAAGCCCCTTTACTAAAATTATCCTACTTCCATATTAACTGTTAGGCCAGTAATCCTGTTTGGAGAAAATGGACATTTTATTTTTTTTTTTTTTTTTCTTGACAAATCCATGTTGGCTGATACTCTGCCCCGCCACACACACAAATTGATTGATGCATAACTTGTGCTACTTCTTTCTGGGCACTGCAACTAGACTGACTGATCTAATTTTCCCCAGCTGCCTCAGCTTTTTTAATAGATTCGGTACTTGCCCTACTCCAGTCCTTTTCAGACCACCTGCATACTCCATGAGTTCTCTCAGACCATTGGTAGTGGTCCAGTGATTGCTTGGGCTAGTTTATTAAGCATGCTTGGGGTAAATATCATAAGGTCGTGCTAACTTAGAACAGATTAAATAATCTTTAAATAGTTTATTCTCAGTTCTGCTCTACCCCCCACCCACATTCTTGTTAGAATTGAGTGAAACATCTGTTCAGACAATAACCTCTTCTTCGAGCTAAATTAAAAGAGTATTGAATACTTCAGTATTTTGTATCGTGGGTTGTGCTTCCCTTTCCCATTTGAGTAATCAACCCGTACTTTACTGTGTCATCTTCATATTTCAAGCTCAAATTATAGAACTTGACTACAGTGACATCACCTTTCTCTTTTCTTTTTTACATTAGCCCAGATCAATCTCTCTTCCATCGAGACCTGATGCATTGTTGATGCACAGTACAGTGCTTCCTCCCTAAGTAAATGAGCTGTAACACTTCTTTACCCCTTTATGTACATTTCTGAGAGTCGTTCCAGCCATTCTCTGCCCTGCCCATGTAGCTTGCTTGTGTAATTATTCCCTGTACTTTTATGTCAAGGGGTAGCAGTGGTTAGGTCATGGGCAGCAGTTGTGAGCAAGTTCTGTTTTGTGGGCGACGTTCTTACTCTCCTGTTCAATCTCAGTTTAAAATCTTTAATTGCCTGTGCCGGCAAGCAGTGCTGCGCAGTGTCCCAGGTAACATTGTATGAGCAATGGGTTGGGAACCATTATATGTGCAAAGTGTGGAAAGCTCAGCAGGATGCTCCCTGCGCAGAGAGACACTCCCTTCCTCTTCAGGGTTTCGCCCTTGTCCAAGTCACTGTTTTCATCTTCTGTAGAATTGTATCCCTGTTCCCGTTTGGATCTCGTCCGAGGACCTTCACCAAGCTGGGAAATTGGTACCTAACGATGCTTTTTCCATTCTTTGCCTGCAACCCATGTCTGTCCGGTAATCCTACTTGGGGAATGCCGCTATAAGATAACATCTTCTGGGCAGGCATGCATTCACCTCCAGAATGCACATGGGCTTTTACCCTCAACTGGAAGCCTAGATGAGCATTACTGACTCCTTGACCCCTGCCTCCAGAGTCTTGTAATCACTTTTGATCACCACAGGGTCATATCGGGTGGTATTATTAGTGTCCGCTTAGATGATTAGCATGAAGTAGTTGTCAGGTGGCTGGATGAGCCTATGAAGGGAGACTCTGACACCACTACCATTTCTTTAAACTAATTCAACTTCCAGAATCCTAAAGCATTCATATGGCTCGTTGATGGGACAGATTGGCAGGACAGTTAGTAGCCTCTTAATAGCCTCTCTCAATACTCCAAAATGATTCCCTTTTTTTAGGTGTCTTGATTGGATTGCCTTGAGGCTATTGTGATTTGCATTTGTTGCAGGATGTTTTGACAACTTACTGTGACTGTTTTCTTTTAATCTGGGTTGTGATCTTAGATTGTACGTTTCTAACTTGGATTGTACACTTCTGTCACAGTTTTGCTTTTACTATCTTACAATGTTTTGGTTTGGCTTGGAAAATGGCTTTGGTGGTTTACCTTCATTAAGTGCAAGTAATGGTATTTTTAAACTTCTTGCTTACACTAAGTTAAATCCATCTTCAAATTTGGGCCCCACTGTTTTGTTGGCTCAGATATTTATATATTGTTGTGAGCTCACCACTCTCACTCATGGGGGGGCATAAGTAATGGTAATTCAGTTATGACCTGCTAGGCGGAAGGCTTTTAATTAGAAAATATTATGTTGGCATGCACCAAGGTGAGTTTTCCACAGTGTTCAGGATCAGCCTAACGGCACTAATGAGCTTGGCAGCTAAGCAAGAAACCAATCAATGTCGGTCTTACATGGGAGAAAATGGATAGTGCCTTTTTAAAATCCTCTAGCAAAAGCAACTCCATATGAACAGTATCCAGTTTGACTGAGAGATTTCCCCCCACCCCTTTTTCTTTTTTGAAGGGGGCAGTTGGTGGCTCCGTATTGTGACACTCTGAGGAGTAACCCGCTGCAGCTAACTTGTAGGCAGGACCAAAGGGCAGTAGCAGTGTGCAATTTACAGAAGTTCCCAAAGCAGTTGCCTCAGGAATACCAGGTAAAATGCATCTTACTCCACTGAACAACTCAAATCATTTTTAACCAGGCAGTTGTTTTAACCAGGTGACTTTTCTTTCAAGTCCATTCAGAATTATTTGTGGGAGATGTGTGTTGCTGAAAGTGCCATCCTTCAGAGGAGAAATAAAATGGGCATCTGGCATGTTTATACTTAAGATGTATTAACTGGTTAAACGCATCTTTAGTGACCTAGCCACACATTTCTTCAATTAATGGAGTGATAAAACCAGGGATAGGCAACAAAAGTTATTGCACAAAATTACATGCAGTAACTTTGTGACTGGTTCCTGTGACTTCTTTAACTGAACATGTGGCCTGTGCTCTCAGCCTCCAGAGCATGGTCCCATGTGCTCCAAAGACTGGGAACACTGGTCAGTTGATTGGGGCTCCCAGCAGCGGGAGCACAATGAGCTCTCCCTGCCGGGAGCCCTGATCAGCTGACCAGCGTTCCCTATCGCAGGAGTGCAGGGTGGGCCAAGAGCTCCGATCACTAATAGGGCTCCCTGTCACGGGGCTCGCCATGCACGCCCAGAGCTGAAAGCTCCAATCAGCTGACAGGGCTCCCAGCTGCAGGAGCATTTTTATGATCCCAGATGCCCCCTGCATTACCAGTATGATGTAATAGGATCTGATGCTCAATCTCATAATCACACCTCCAATGTTGGGATCATGCATTACATCCCATGCCACCTTCTTTTTAACATCTGTTAGTGGCATGAATTCCTTATGGCAAATCAAAAAGACTGATAAGTATCTTTTTGAAGAACACTGGTTTCTATCTGAGGTGGTCATTCTTCCCTGTATTATGTTTCTTTTGGAGTTTTCTCTTAATTTATTTCTTCAGCTCCTTACCTCAAGTGTTGTGTAGTGATACTGTATTGCTAAAACAGGTGCTTCACTGTAGAGATGATTGTGACTGGTGGAGAAACCTCTCAGATAGAGTATACCCATGCACTCAGACCTTTTAAAACGCTTAGGAATCCCTCTGGTTCAAAGGCAGTGTATAATTGTAAGTGCCTATTACCATGGTCCATAGGCAGTACCCACTGTTGCTGGAAATTTGTAACAATGATATTATTAATTAAAAGCAAAGGCTACACTTTCCCTTGTTACACAGGCTATTTCACTGTGTGCATTTGTTTTGTTTTTCAGTACTTTGACAGTCTCAATGGAGTACCAACAGAAGACTTGCCATATTATGGTGGCTCAGTAGAAATTGCTGATTATTGTCCTTTTAGTCAAGAATTTAGCTGGCATCTAAGTGGTGAATTTCAGCGCAGCTCAGATTGCAGAATATTGGAAAATCAGCCAGGTGAGTTTCCACTGAAGTATGTTTTCAACACGTGGTCTTTTGTTGCAGGGTCACAAGGATGGTTTTGTCTCGATTCTTATACTTCCAGTTAGGGACTTGGGTCAGAAAACAGTTGGTTTTGCAGTGTTCAGTCCATGTTAGATTTGTTCAGTTAATCTTTTTTTTTTCCTTCCCTTTATTCCCAATACGTCATTTCAGCTCTGTTTTGGGGGGTTTTTTGTACAAACGGAGAAGATTAGGTCGAACAGGTCTGATGTTTTGCTTATGTATTGTTACATAACTGAACAATGTGATGAATTCTTATACTACTAACTGCTCAGTGGCCTTCTGGGGCTCATAAACATAGCGTGCCTGGCAGCTGCGAGTGCTTAGCATGCTAGGCATTCATTTGCAGTACAATCGGAGGGCCTGTTTATTTTAATAGTAACAGAAATTGACTTATTCTTCTGGATAGTAAATTATTCAGGAGTGCATCATTCACAAATTGGTATCCTCTAATATTGCATGAGCAGTCTGAAAATAAGTCTTTTCTCTTCAGTATTGCTGTCCAAGCTGCTCTTAAGAATATTGACTCTCTTGGCTTAGTTTTAGTGAAGAGCCATTATATTGTAAGTTAACGAACCTGAGTTAATTCTTTAGAAATGTGTTCTTCTTTTCTTTAGATCCTTTCAAAAATTATGGTGCAGAGAGATATGGACCAAACTCTGTGTGTCTTATTCAGAAATCAGCATTTGTTATGGAACAGTGTCGAAAGAAGCTCAGTTACCCTGACTGGGGTAGTGGATGTTATCAGGTAAGTGATAAATGGTATACAACTTGTACTGTGGGTTTAAATAGGTTATAGATGCCTAATATCACATTGACCTCATCAGGTAATCCAATGGCTTTTGCATGCTTTGAATTCTAAAGTACTTCTTGCAAAAACACGTAACTTAGCCCAGGCACTAAAATGGAAAATAGCAAGCCAAAATTGGGTTAAGTCCACAGCTGGGAGAGAGCTGTATGTTGATCCTAACTCCTATTGCAGATTTACTCGCTCAGAGTTTCCTTTTATGTTTCAGTTTCCACAATTTACATGGGATGCTTAAGTTTATATTGGGAATCAGTCCCACAGGAGTATTGAATTCATGTTTGTGAATCAAACTGAATTTTGGAGGTAGACACGAAATTTGAACTTGATCCACTTTCGTCAACTTGGAAGGTGGAAGGCACTGGCTAGGTGGGGGATTTCTTTCATATTTGATAATCTCTGGGCTGTATCACTTAGGATCCTGAAATTTGGGTGCAAGTCAGCACATTTAAATGTGTTCATAAAAAGGCACTGCCAGATTCTTAATTTGGTCAGCATAATCTCCTAGAAAAATACCACCAATCCTTAAAGATTTCTTGAAAGAAAATAGATCAAAATAACTAAGTGTTCTTAAGTCAGTACGACTTGTTTCCATTTCATTTGTGCTGTATGTGAGCCAAATATTTACTGGACAAGTTAAAAACAAGTGTCTGATGATTAAACAGATTGAGACAAACTTTTGGTTTAATATACCAGACTTGACTGTGTTTCTTTATTTTAAGGTCTCTTGTTCTCCCCAAGGGCTGCATGTTTGGGTCAAGGACACTCCATACTTGTGCAGTCGCTCAGGCCAAGTATTAACCGTTAGCATTCAGATGAATGGCTGGGTGCATGTTGGGAATCTGATTTGTCCAGCCTGCTGGGATTTTTGTGATTCCTGTCCCCCTGAACGGGATCCTCCAGCTTCTAACTTAACAAAGGTCGCACAGATTGGTAGGTTGCCTTACGATTTGTTTACATGAAACAGTCAGGGAAAATACCCCCAAAACTTTTCTCTCTCTTCTTTTTTTCTTCTTTTTTTTTTTTAATCCGTATTGAAAAAGTGTCACCAGGGTTTGGCAGTGGGAGTAACTTCTAAAGTAGCTTGCGGGTTGCATTTTAGTGAATTAGAAAATCTAAACAACTTTTATCCTGCTATAAACATCTTCCTGAAAAGACTACTTCTGACAAGTAAATAGGAAGGGAGGGTCAGATCTTTTTTTTATTTCTGTTCTGTAATGCAGAAAACTTTGGGAGGGAAGGGAGCGTAGTCAGAGTGGTTGCATCTTCATGCTGCTTGACCACATTTCCGCTTGTCTGTGGGGAGAGAACTATTTGGAACAAACCTGGCTGAAAGAGGGAGCCACTTCATGTGGTGTCGTCTTTAGCTTGTCCTTCTGAGAGCATCGGTATTTGTGTGTCTAGAAGCTCTTGCAGCCTCTAGAGGTCTGAGTATTTCCCACTTTGAGTCCTAGTGGGATAGTGAATTAGCACTAGGGGTGTGTGAAGCAGGCAGTATTTGATTCCAATTCGGCCAGTTCAGGGGACAGTGATTCGATTCACTGATTCAGATCACTGTCCCCATTTTTACTTTGGCTGAATATGCATATTCGATTCTGATCTCAGAATCAGCAATTCGGCCATAGGCACAGCTTTGTATGTTTTGTTCGTTTGGGTTTTTTTCTACATACCTCGAGGTACCAGGCAGCTCATGAACGCTGAGATAGTAGGGCAGATGGAGCATCCCACGGGAGTGTGGGGTGGTCCTCTGTCAAGCACGCAGGGGACCCCCTCCCCCAGCATGGTGATCACTGGCAGGGGGGTCCCCATGCTCCTGTGGGACGCTCCGTCCACCCCACCATCTCAGTGTTCACGAGCCACGCCTGGTACCTTGGTACGTAGAAAAAACACGTAAAGCTGTCTAGAGTTGAAACTCTCTGAATCGAATCAAAGGTTTCCAATTCAATTTGGAGAGATTAATGGGTCTCTTCGGAGATTCATCTCCCAAATTGGGACGAATCTCCTCCAAATCAAATCAGCGACTGGAGGTTCGCACAGCCCTAATTAGCATTTCTATCACTTCGCATGTGAATTTGACCTCACAGGGGTAACATCCCCAAAAATGTGAAAGACTACAGGGTTAGCTGTTTGACAGTAGCAGGCGGTTTGACCTCAGGGATTTACAGCTTCCATTCTATAATAAACCAGTTTCTTTCTAAAATGGAAGTTGATTAAAGAAAGTAAAAATCTTCATGTTGTTCAGATGAGTGCCATGCTCCTTCTCTTGAATGCTGAAACTATTCCAGTGTCCCAGATTCGGGTAAATGCACTGTGCCCATGTAAACCTTCCCTCCCATCACCATGCTAGATTTGTCACCACTGCTGTCCTTAATGTTTGTGCACTGTTGTGTGCTTTTCAGACAACTGCTCTGTTCCATCCACATGGCAATATTTCAGCGGTGGGATCCTCTGACACCAGCTGACTTCCTGCTCCTCGGGCACGGGGCTGCACTTGATGATCTTCTGAGGTCCCTTCCAGCCCTCATGTCTATGAAATCTATTAAACGAGCAGTAGTAGCTTTTGAAGTATTTAGCATGGTGCACACCATATTTCCTTGCATACAGCATGTTCCAAATTTAAACACGCATCTTTGTGTTTGGAAGGCAGAATGTAGACAGAAACGTTTTCCGGAGTCCTGACCGACTGACGTGGAGTAAGTCCTCCTGGCAACAACGTGTCCAGCAAGTGTGGCACCAGGACTGATGCTAGCTGCTGCACTCAGACTGTCTTCTGGGTGCCACATTTCCCAGACACGCTGCTTCCAGAAGGACTTGCTGTGTGTCGCACAAGGTTAGGCCCCAGGCCCTTGCAAAGGCAGTAGAAAGACTGTTCAGTTCTTTACTGTAAGTACCGTAGTACTTTATACAAGTTCCTGTAGGTAGTGCTGTTTTCATATCATTAGCCTCCTCAAGCTACTCCCAGCAGCTCACTTGCAGCTTCAGGTACAAGCCAATAGCTACGGCTGCAGTAGGGTTAACAGAGCACTGTCCCATCTTGGCAGCCCTTTTTGGCAACTGCATGGCATGCACCGCATCTCTGGGCTTGCTTTTTCGGAGGAAAAAGAAAAAGAAAAAAAAAAAAAAGCCCAGCTTCCCAACTGAGAACATGAACATTACTTTTGTGTATAGGGTGCTTCTCTAGACGTCTGGAACTGTTCGTGAATATTTTGTTTTACATTGTTTTATGTCTTTTGTGTTATGATAATATCACCTATTTTACTACAAATCAGTGGAAGAAAAATTACTGAAAAGTTAGAAGGATGGACCCCCTCCCCGAAAGTTATCTTTTTACATTTTTAGTTATGTTTTTAATTTACATATTGGTATCTCAGTCTAGTTCATAAGTAGTAAGGAAACAGACTTTTTTTGAAGTCTGAGCTGTCACTCTTTGTAATGCTTTTATTCTTCCCACCTTCCTCTTTAAATTTCCTTTTTTTTTTTTTTTTTTTTTTGGCTATACTATTATATACGTTTTTGGCCCTCTTCTAGTTGGTGTTTCTGAAACGGTAGGTATAGGAAATACATTGTGCTGCTTCTGTCTTAAGAGCTAAGCACACGCTGGCAAAGTTCTTCGCCTTTAAAAGGCTAAAATGCTTTATTTTACATTAGTCTACTTCTAAGTGCATAGCTTAAGAATATATTCTTGTTTTTTCTCTATTCCAGACCTATGCTCCTGTTCCTCAAGCCTGGTTGTAACTCTCTGGTTGTTGATGGCTAACTTGCTCCCTCTGCTAGCTGGATTTCTCCTGTGTGTGTGGAGCTAGGTGTGGATAAAAATGTACCCCAAGACACACAACCCTCAGGCTCCACTCCTCGAGTTAGAGTACAACCATAGAGCAGCACGCTGTCC
>JAGPOW010003685.1:22016126-22035591 GCA_030014935.1 Caiman crocodilus
GGTTCCTTGGTGCTGATACCCCCAAGCATGGTGTCCTCATATTTGCACGCTCCAGTTCTGCTCTCAGCAAAGCCGATGCTAAAACTGATTGCAAGGAGAGCAGAACTAGAGCCTTTTCCTCAAAAATTACTCCAGTATGTGGCTGGAAAGCCTATAGGGTACATGTATATGCATATGAACAGGCAATTTGCTGCCAGGTAAATCTCTGAGCCAGTTCTGCTTTTGTCAAAAATGTTGCTTGTCAAAGT
The DNA here is from genome assembly GCA_030014935.1 of Caiman crocodilus. NCBI lineage: Eukaryota > Metazoa > Chordata > Crocodylia > Alligatoridae > Caiman > Caiman crocodilus. The sequence continues at coordinate 22,016,375 of JAGPOW010003685.1, forward strand.
GAGTTGAATGTTTAGCATGATTGACCGAGTTGTATGCAAGTTTAAAATCCACTGCTCAGCACAGTGTGTTTTTGTTTCTAGTGAGGTTGCATGCAAAGCTCCCACTTGAGAGTGGAGTCCCATTACTGCTAGGATGCAAGCAGCCCCCAGAACTTGGCCTCAGGGTAATCTATTTTTTAAGATATTACCTGAACCTTGGGCAAAGATATTTGATTAAATAGGTCCGTTATCCTGTGACCTCTTAAAACAAGCAAGCTCCCAGGTGAAGAAAGGTCTGGTCCTGGCTTGAACAAAGCAGATGCATTCCTTTATGATTTATATTAAAACAGCACCTAGTGATATGGGTTATACTCTACTGGGGGCGGTTTGTACCTGGGGTAAGTCCCATACCTAAAACTGACAAGGAAATATAATGGACTCAATTCTGCCCTCAGAGGCAAGTGGCATGCCTGCAGTAGCAAAGTATGGTTGGGATTTGTTTTGAAGTCCCTTACCAACCTTGGTACTCTACGTACATCCTTATGAAACAGGAATGGCTACAGACGTCATATGCTGGACAACTGGCAGCCTCGGCTACCAAAGAGCTTCATGGCAGAGGCAAGACTGGACCATGCAGCCTCCATCTGAGGGTAGAATTCAGCCCCAATACAATGCATTTGGTTAGGAAGCACTAACTTTTAAGGCTCCACAGATCTCCACTGTATCACAGTCATCCACCACGGTAATCCTGAAATTTGGGGTCTGCATTAATTCTTTAAAGATCTGCCCGTGTTTTTCATTTTTGCACCCTGCAAAAGGAAAGATGAAAGTTGCATGTTTCTTGCTCCACAGGTTGCAGAGTGAAGAAGATGTCTATGGTTAAAAAATACAGAGGAAAGGGAATAGGGACTGTTTGGGGCAGAGGCATTAAACCATGCTGCTGGGCATTAGTATGGGGGGATTGATTAGGTAATAGCAGTTCTCACAGCTGATGGCCAGTAACAGTGCATGAGCTGAATACTTGACCGACAATACACTAGGAGAGGTTAATGGCAGATGGCCTCCAAAACCATGTGCGCCCAAGACTTGCCCTTGTATCACTGCAGTTTTGTCAAATGTTGTTTTTTTGGTCTAATCCCGTAAGGAGACAACGCGGCGCTGCCTTGCTCAAATATGCCTTCAGCTCCTGCAGCCCCACCCAGCCCAGCGCTGGGTTAAATTCCTGAGCTCTGAGTCTAGCTTGGCTCCTGCTCACAGTTAGGGCACAAATGAGTCACTCAGTCCTCCAGGCGCTCTGCTGAGAGGCTATATACAGATCATATTTGCACATGGCTCTAAAAATGTAAACATTGCTAAGTATTAATCTATAGGGGTAAATGCTTGATGCCAAATGTATTCTCACTTGGGGGGAGACCCTGAGACCAGGATGTTTGGTGCTTGCGCTTTTGGAGTAATGCCATGTTATCAGCTGTACAAAGGTCATGTGTAGTCTCATTAAAACACTCTAATTTGGCACAGAGATAAGGGCTGGCTGGCCCTGAAAGGCAGTCCTGTTGAAGGCCTCCATTGCTTCAGGGAGCTTCATTAAACTCTGCGAGGATCTTGGAATGGACCTTTTACCCAGTTTTTAGACAACTGGACTGGATTTTATTTCCAGCAGCGCTCCGCACAGGAAATCATCAGCTACCATTCACACATCCTGGTGCAATTTCTAGGCATTCAGCATCTCTGACAATCAAGCCCTCTGTTCTCAAATAAAATCTGCCCTGAGCTCAGTGGTCTTGTAACATAAAGGGTTGCTCCTTCCCTTCACATCCAGGCTGATATTTGCACCCTCTTGTTTCCCAGCTGGTCAGCGTGTGTGATTCTCGGTGATGGGATCTCTGGCCTGCATGGATGCCAAGGTGCGGAAACTCTTTGAGGAGAGGGGACCAGAAACAAGGGGCAAAGTCTTCTGTATGGTTCATCTCAAACCCAGAGTTCAGCCTTAAGCAAGGTAAGGATAAACTGTCCCCATACAATGAAAGTTTCTCAACGAATGTCCCTAATGGTTTAATTACACCCTCCGAGAGCAGAAGCTGATAGGATGGTGGATATTTTGCTCTTTCTACCATAGCGTGGGCATAAAATGTTCAAAGATTTGTACAGACCACTGGGAAGAGGCAATCAAGTTGCCCATGCAGGCTGGATTCCCATAACAGGTTCTGTAAGTCATTATTAAAACTTGCTAAGTAAGCTCAGACCCAGCTCTCCCCACCACACCTTGTACTCAACACGCAGCTTGAGGGGGAGGGAGGGACAGTATTATAACTTCAGTTACAAAGAGGTAGGAACACCGAAAACATTTTCAGCTTGGGGAATGGCGCAGCTTCAATACATATAGAGTTGGTACTATGCAGCCTAGAGTGTCAACATTTTATGGGCTTAGTACAGATCTCTCTGACACTACTCTCTTATTCCTGTAGGAGCAAACTGAGCCCGCACTTTAATGGAAGAGAATAACAAATTGCTGCCAATATAAGAATGTGCAGTCGTGGGTGAGATCTGACATCCACTGAAGTAGATGGATACGTTGCTATTTCCTATGGGGAAGGGATCAGACACGTTTGCACATGCTGGTATGCCCGCAGCTAGAACTGTCAAAGCTTCTCCCGTTTCCAGTACAGGTTATGCTTTGATCTCCTCTGCAGACACTGAGCTACGTCTCTGCCAGGGATTTCACGCTAGAAACGACTGCTCGCGGTAGAAGGTATTTGGAGCTCCATGGCTGTAACGCTCCCCGAACGGTACTTACCGATGGTGGTTTCACAGAACTTTTCATCAGCCACTTCACTGGCGATGTTGGCCCCCATAAGCACGCTGACTTCTATTTTCAGCTTCTCCCGAATGATGTCAGATATCAGCTTCAGGCCTTCAGGGCCCTCATCCACCCCCTGCATAAAAGGTAACATTTGATGTCAGATTGTTGGATAAGAAAAATGGTAGTGATGGAGTAGCTGTGCAAGAAATGTAGCTTCTTTGCGTGTGTATGGTGATACTGGGAGTTACTTAGATGAAAGGACCAGCCCTGTCTTCATGGCAATGTTAGGGTGCTGCTTCTAACCCAAGACCCATGTAGATGCAAATCGCTAGCTTGTATTAGGTGATGCTTTACACTGGAGCTGGCTGGCCTGGCCTTTTGGGCTGACATTCAGGATGATGCACTGGGGACACGACTGATGCGCTGTGCTGTTAATACAAATGCTCTGCTGTTCTCGCATTGCTTTGCAATGTCACTGCTGTTGCTTCTGGAGGAAACTTGAGCTAACACGGCAGTAACAAAGCCCAACCCTCATGTTAAAGCTGCTGGCACAGCACAAGGCTCTACTTTGCAATGCTGACTTCTTTTCTTTCTGCGTTAAACTTTGCTACCAAGGATCCATAGCTCTAAAATAATGAAGCCTTCAAGTACTGCATTTCACTGTTCTTGTGCAAGATCTGCCTGAATTTACAGGCAAGACTGGAAGTTACCACTCAGTTACTTCATGAGCTGTTCTGCACCCATGGCTGTGCACTAGTGGTGTATACTGAACACTGAAAACCTGGGTCATGTGTCAGCCGGCACCTGACAGTCTACCTGGGTAGGAAATAACTTCCTGTGACTCAGTAATTCTATTATGTGGGACATCTACTGAGAGATCAAATTAGCAACAAAGAGAAAGTTGATTCCGGTCTTCAGAAAGCAAAGGCAGCCTTTGCCAAACACCTAAGCAAGCCCGAGGCAACCACAAACCAATGTCTTCGTGCAGTTTAAGCTCTGCAAGGCTGGTTTCCTTCTGTTTTGCTTCCTGCGTGTGAAAGCTAGACACTGTCCAAGTAACATTTTGGTTATTTGGAGAAAGCGTGCCAGCAGTCCTTAGGCAACCCTTAGATGCATTCCTGGGAATCCAATGGTGATGGGCAGCAATGGTTGCAGTGCTGAAGCACTGATGGTGAAGGTGCTGGGCTGCTGGGTGGCCTGGATCACGTGCATGAGCAACAAAGCACACCACTAAGCAGCTGCCCCCTTTGGAGAAACCGGCAAGGCCTGTGGCAGACCGACTGCAGCTGTGCCTCGTTCAGAGCACGGTGCCACCAGGCTGCTGGTAGACAAGCAATGCCATGTGAGGATCAAAGAGGGGGTTGACTCCTGGCAGCAAAGCAGTGCTGATCTGGAGGGAAAGCACACTAGGCTGAAGGAGAGAGTGGCAGGAGCTGAGCCACAGGCCCCACCTCTGCCCTTGAATTGCAGGCAGCAGTGCAAGCAAGGAGGTTAAAGCTTCTTGTTGTAAGTTGGCCTAGTGAGTTATGTGCGTGCATTGCACTGCAGGGGATTGAGCAGTGTCTCTCTCATCACACCGAGACATTGGGATTGATTAACTGGCTTTTGCCTTGGCTGGGCCAGCCTCAAGTCTCAGGGACTGGTAACGACGACGTTGTGTGAAAGGGGAGAGTGCACCTTTTCACGTGAGACCCAAGGAAGGGCAGTGTGCATTCAAAAGCTCATTTAACTTCTCTCCCAGCTATGCAGGTAGTCCAATAAAAGACATCACAAAAGAACCCTGGCCTCATTTCACATCGGGAAGTGTGCCAGGCTGCAGCGTTGCTTCTCGCGGGAGAATTTTTCAAAGAAAAAAAATGCTGCAGAACCGTAGGTCTGAAGGCTAATTGTATTTCTTTCAACTTGTGTCTCTGATTGATATTTTCTATAGCACAATCCAAAGTAGACACCCGGGAATGAAAAGCATGTAGTTTTGCCTCCAGCTTTTAGTTTGGATTTCTCTCTCCCTTTTTAAAATAACCTCATCTCAGATTCCTTCAGCTTTTAATAAAGATTCTCCAATAAATCCCAAATGCACATCGCTTCAGTTCTACAAAACCAGTTATAGACCTGATCGTGCGGTTTGCATGCTCCCGTGAGCCGTCTTGGGAGGAGAAAATTTAAGTAGTGTATATTCAGCCTGCTTTACACCTTTACATTCCCAATTCCAGTTGGGAATAACTGCATTTTTATCCTTGGTTAAGGATTAGAGTTTTTGGCCCTAAGGTTTACACTAAGCATACTTATTTCTTCATGGCAGACTGAACCTCGTCGGGACCGCAAGTTACCTTGATCAAGGAAATTCCAAACGCTCCTGGTTTTATGTGAGCCGCAATCTGGTCACAAATTCGTGAAATGAACTGGTGGGGTAAAACAAATACCAGAATATCTGCCCCAGTTGCTGCTTCCACGGTGTCTGGTACAGCCACCTAGGACAAAAGTGATAAAACAAATGAACCTGCTCTTATTCCTGCAGAATAATCACACGCTCAATTCGCCACATAAGGCCGTTAAAACACACGCCCTTTAATTAACAAATGGTTAGTTTTAATACCACCAGTCACTGCATTTCATCTGAAAATGCCCATAAAGGCAGCCCCCTCCTATCTTTTGAAAAATCTCACCCCGTGCCATACCTCATGGAGATGACTGGGGAGGATGATAAAGCCTTTAGTTGTGTTACCTTCCTAGGGGCCCCTTTCAGGCCCAAGGCCCTCCATTTAAGATGCCATATTTTTTTCGCACACTATACACCTCACGAATAAAACAAGCACCTTGTTTTGGGAAAGCTGAATGAAGAAAAAAAAAAGACTTTTTTCCAGTTCCTGGTCGTGTGGAGCAGGGGCAGAGTCTACTCTTCAGCTCGCTTGCCTTCCCTTTCCTACTCGGGCAAGAGCTCAAATTTTAACTCTCTCGCAGTCCCAAATTGCTCAGCCGAAAGCCACTGCCAATTTGGCAGTGGCCGTGGGAGTTAAAACTCCAGTTATGACACTGAGAGGTAGATCTGCCCCAGCTGCCCGCTTCCCAGGACACAAGTGATAGGCATTGAAGCATCACTCTGCTTCCACTCCAGCACAGACAACCGCTTCCCTGCTAAAGGCATGCAGCCCAGTTTTGGAGGGTTGATTTTTGGGAGGAAAGTTGCATGTGGCATGTAGGTATGGCAGGCATGTGCCCCTTGTACTGCAGGCCCACCGGAGCCATGCTGAGAAGCAGTGGGGAACTAGGGTGGAGCTCAGGAGATCCTGTGAATGCCTAGGATTCATGCAGGATTCGTGGAGGGGCCCCAGGGCACATCGTGAAGGTAAAGCCAGGGTAGGCGATGCCGGAGCATGGCACGTGAAGGCTAACTCCACAGAGGGATCCCTTACGCTTTGGCCTGTTAGTTAGAAAACGAATACAAACGCACCTGGGAGCTGGCAGGCTGTACCCTGCCCCAAGCCGTATCTACCCCCAACTGGAACAATAACAAAACCAGGGGATACAAGGGAAACAGCGGCTGCATGTGACTGCTGCCATTAGCAGTAGCTTCCCCCTACAAGTGGGAACCTCCATCTGCGCAGAAACAAGAGGACAGCACTTTCAGTTCTCCATAAACCCGGTGTCCCGCACTCTCTGCACTGATTCCTTCAGAGCCGATTTTGCATTTGTTTAATAAATGACAACAGGTCAAGTCCCAGTGCATCGTGACACGGGGACTGGGAGTGAAACATGCAGTAGTCCTAGTTCACCCAGTCCAGGTCCTTCAAAACCTGGTAATGGAAATACTGGTTACATTAAGCTGCTGAAATGAAGTTAGCCACGTGAACCTTTCTTCCGCAGTACCAGTTTGAGATGAACGGGGATGCTTTGAACCTAAGGTCTGAAGACCTATTCGGCTTCTACAAGCACGCCTGGGCCGTAAAAGCCAGGAGCGGCAGCGGCCACAGGGCTCCTGCTGAGCTGGCATTCAGCTTGTCAGAAGGCATGGGTGGGTGGTGCAGGTAGCTCCTGAACTCCCCCGTTCTCGTTTGCCTCCTCTCCTTCAGTACAGCAGTGGAGCTCATATTTGGGCCACCGGGTTGGCCATCTCCTTGGGGCTATTGCAAATACACACGTTCCTGTGGGACGTGCATTTCCTTCACCCCCTTGGGGAGGAAATGTAGCCCCTTTCCTGGGGCCAGGCTGCAATGGGCAAGCATGAAGCTGGGTCTCAGTGCAGAGGCTGCGAGCTGCAGGAACAAATATGGCTGGGCTCATGGAAACAAGATGGACTTCTACTTACTTGCACCCCTGCGGGGCCGGGTTCAAAAATGCTGTCAGGCAGCTCGTTCTGCTCAAGGCAAGGCTGCACAGTGGGCTTGCAAATGGAGGACTGCGCATAAGGGCATGTGTGCATGTGCATTGCCACTGTCACCGTGCTAACACCATTGTGCCAAGGCGAATGGGGAGCTTATGCCACTCTGAAGTGAGGGAGATGTGTGCTAGAAAAAGAGCTGGTCAACAGGAGACTGGCAGCCGGATCCTGTTCTACCTGCTGGGTACCTAAATGTGACCCTGTCCAACCCACTCAAATCCCAGAAAAAGCCTGAATGCATTTACTGTTGTAATGCGCCGCCATCTAGAAGCAAGTCAGGGAAAGAAGTGAAGAGGAAGATGCACCCAGTATTTCCATTAACAGCTTTTCAAGGCCTTGCACTGGGTGGAATTAGCTTTTGGGCACCAAAACCCACTTCGGTGGCTGATAGTTGGAACGTGACCTAGCCCTAAATATGAACCCCTGTCAAGCTGCGCTGAAACAAGGTGCTTTTGCCTGGCCCGGCTTTCTAGTTCAGGCAGGGGGAGGCTGATGCACGGATAAGAATAAAACACTGTGCTTGAGGGTTGTTTTCCATTTGTTCGACTTCTGTAACAATAAGAGTTCAGTTCTCTGGATGCTGGACCGAGAAGAACTAATCCACATTCCAGCTTCGAGTCATGTGAGAACAAACACGTTGTTTGAATACTAAATTTAGAAAAGCTAACCGCTCTGCACATGACGGATTTCTTCTCGCAATGCGTCAGCTCCCTGTTGCGCAACTTCAAAGCTACTCTGGAAATGCAGCAGCAGTTTCCTTAATTCCCACAACACCGGGTTTTGGCACGTTCCCAAACACGCAAAATGCTACCTTGCTTGCTTTAAATGAAACGGCTGTAAATTATCATATTTCCTTAAGTTTATATAGCTGTCCATAATCTTGCACAATTACACATTTCAACAAGCCATAAAAAGGAAGGCGTAACTGCCTTCCTAGTCTGAACTCATGCTCGTAATGACAGCGGTGCTCTTCTTACTGTTGCACACGAGACCCGTAAGCTCTTCCTTTGAACTCTGACCTAGAAAGGGACGGGAGAACTACGACAGCTTTTCTTTTGTGTAGACCAGATCCATCGGCACAGGTCTATAATTGCTGATTTACAGCAGGCAAATGTAGCCCTTTGCATACCTGTCCTCAGTACAGCTAAATGTTTGACTGTCCTGTCGGTGAGATGTGTAGGAGAGGCAAATAATGGGTAAAATTCAGAAATGAGGAAAATGGTGGAGTAAATTAGGCAGCAAATAAATATAATTAGCCCTTTCCCCCTCTGAATGCCAAGTATTTATTATGCAGTAGGTACTTCTGCAGTTAAGGTTTGCACTTAAAGCGGGACTGAAGCCCGTCTGGGTCATTTCCTTTGATCGTTTACAAGTAAGTGGACATCAGTTGTAGGAAGTAAGATCCCAACAAGGAATCTAGCTGGCCTTCAGGCACTGTCCTCCGGTCACTGCAGCAGTCTCCACTTAAATGTTGCTTTTGAAAAAGCAAACCAGGGATTGTAAGAGCCCAGTTCTAGCTTTCAGAACTGCCAGAACGTGCTAGTGGTTTATTCAGCTTACCACATTATGAGGCAACTTATGTCCTGGAAGGTACTTCACATTTTCATGGTCTTTGTTTATGATTTCGGTGAGTTTCTTTCCATTTATGATTTCTTCAAAGACCCACATCTTCACAATAGGATCAAATCGGTTGGACCTCTGGACATTTTTGCCTATAATTTTTGCAATGGCAGATCCCCTGTAAAACAAAAAGTAACATCAGGAGGGTTCTGTAGATGAGCTCTGGAATAATCTTCCTAAGCCAGTGGTTTTCAACCAGGGTGCCACTAGATCTTTTATGGGTGTTGCATAAAAGATCTAGTGCAAAATGATCTTTGTTTTGACTTGAAGTGCAAAAGGATCACCGTCAGGTGAGCAAGCATATGTGTGCGGATGCACAAGACCAACCCAGAGATTTCAAGCAGGCATCCAGCGTGCCAAGAACGTCGGGACCTGCGTGGTCCGAGTTCTTTGCAACAGAGGAATTACTCTATTAGTTTTCCAAAGTCAAACACTGAGCGGAAACCAAGAGCTGGCGCTGAGTCTAACCAGGTTGATGAATCCTCCAACTGCAAGCACAAACTGCACTGGGCATACATAGCTTACAAGAGATGTGTGTTACACAGATTAGAGCCATGTTTATATGCTTGCTAACTTGAAAAAGGAGGTGTTAAGTCACTACCCTCAGGGAAGAATATACCCACTACAGATGTACTGAAAATGCATCCAGAAATCCAGGGTAGCTTCAAAGGCCACTGAGCAGAAAGCAAAACGTAGCATCAAATAGGAGGAAAAATAACATATGGGACTGATTTTTGTCAGCGGTACTGAGCAGCCACTGGCCCTAACAAATCCAAATCGGTGCTTACAGCTTTTCCGTTCCCACAGCTGATGCATCGGGGTTTGAACACAGAATTTACAATACCCTTTTTTTTTCTCCTCTCCTTATTTACTTGTAAAAAGGCAAAAGAAAAAATGTAAATTGGCCTACCCAATCTAGAAGGTGCTGGTGAGCAGTTTCGGGTCACAAAACCCTTGCATGTCTCATTTGAATGCATCAGACTTTTCTGTCGGTAATGGAATAGGTACACATCAGGGAGGGCTCCCCTTGGGGACGCTCTGCTCTAAGGGAACACGTGTCCGATTTAAAATGCTCTTTGTTTAAGTCAATGCCTATTTTACAAAGGAGACCAGAGATGGTAAAAGTCTGGAAAAAATGTTAGCTACCTAGTTTTACTTGTCGCCATTTATGCTGTATCTCTAGGCTAAAAGGAAAGCACATAAACCAGGGGCGGGCAATTATTTTGGGGGGAGAGATGCTTATTGAGTTTTGGCAAGCCATCGAGGACTGCATGACAGGCAGCCACGGGCAGATAAATATTAATTTTCTAAATTTTTTAGGTGCCCTGCGGGCTGAAGAGAATAGCCTGGTGGGTCGCGTCCGGCCCGTGGGCCGCATTTTGCCCACCCCGATGTAGAGTGACATTCCCTGGCTTCCTTTTCCTTGTGTACCAGCACAGTGCTGCAAGGTTCAATTCATGACCCCAGTAGTAAAATATTTAAATAAAGCAAAAAAATCTAGGTGGTTTGTGGAAGGTGAGCATAAATATATTGCTTAGTGGTTTTCCTTACATTTTTGAGCTCAATTTGATCTTTAAAGACCTGGGTAAGCCGCAAATACGGAGTCATTACTGGCTACTGATCCAGTTGCGAGACTGTTGCACTTAAGAACCTGACCAGGACTTAATTTTGTTCCTTGCTTTCAGTAGTTTATCCAGGATTAAATCCAGTTAGGTCTATCTGTGGTATGTTTTGTAACAGCTTCATAAATGGGTGAAAGGGAAAACCGTGTTGTAACTGTCTCCCTTGTCTTCAGTAGGTTATAACATAACAGGCTTGCACAAGGCCAATTGCTTAATAAGCAATAAAATAATTTTCAAGAGTAGGTTGGTTAAATACATGTCTAGGATTATTTCAACAGAGATGATCCTGCCTAGAGGCTAGACTACATGACCACATGAGGTCCCTTCCAGCTCCCTTTTCCCATTATCTTATTCCTTATTCATACAGAAATCCCACTGAGGCCAATGTGTATTTTGCCTATGAGTTAGGTGCAGGGACAGTGTTATACCCAGCTACTCAACACCTCTAGGGAGTGTTGTGAGGCTTTCAAGTCCCTTCGAAATGAAAAGCACATAGGTAGATATTTAAGAGAGGAGGAAATCTTCAGCTAAAAACCATAAGCAGGACATAAGAGCTGTACCACTTCCTACCACTACGTTTGCTGTTTGTTGTCCATTTCCCATCCAAATGGGAGACTCAAAAGGAGGTGTGATTGTTTAATCAAGGCTGGGGATGAGCAGTATAAAGAAAAGGGAATGGGCTTGTGCCTGGGACATGACATATAGATCTTCCCATTCTGTTGCAGATTCCCTCTGTGATCTTGGGCATGTGATTCAGTCTCTTATCTCCCCATCTCTGAAATGGGAATAATGATCCCTCTCCCTTTTACCAATCTTGCTTCTTTTAGCCCAGGGGCGAGCAAAATGTGGCCCGCGGGCCGAATGTAGCCCATGAGGCCATTCCATCTAGCCCGCGGCACCCCTAAAAAATTAGAAAATTAATATTATGTGCCCCTGGCTGCCTGTCCTGTGGCCCTCGATGGCTTGCCAAAACTCAGCAAGCGGCTCTCTGACCAAAATAATTGCCCGCCCCTGGTTTAGACTGTAAACTCTTTAGGGCTAGAAACATCTCTTACTGCATGCGAGGGGCTTGGCTTTCAGTCAGCGCCTCTAGGCACTGCTGTAACATAAGAAGTTGGCCTGATTTTTCATAGGTGCCAAATAGCCATAACCAACCCAAACTACCGCATTGTAACGACATGCTGCTGATATTGCCATCCCCACCAAACCGGTTCTTCAGGTACCGTGAAAAAAAAATGAACAGATACTGCTTACTCTGGTCTATGCTTTCCAACCTCCCAAAAGCGGGACCATAATGCTAGACTCTGCGTCTTTTATTTTCACGTGGAAAGATGCAGGGTCTAGCATTATGGTCCCACTTTTAACGCTTTCAAGGGACTGGCAGCTTTGAGTCTGTCTCTTCAGCGGAGATTTTGTAGTTGATGTTGCTGGAGAGATTCTGACACGGACAGGGTTGTGACGCAAGGGAATCAAGGTCTCCAGAGTCATTATTTTGAATCGTTTATTGGATGTTTAGCAGGCAGCAGGGAAGGATTCTTAGCAGGAAACACAGGAAAACTTGCACACGGTCACATAGCTCAAAAACTCATGCTCCATTTAACCGAATGTGTTTGAAATTCATGGTCATCACTCACCAGCTTCAGAAAAGGAACTGCTTTATGTGCAAAACCGGTCTTCAACACACCACACAAGCTTGGCACAGCAGGTTCACTAACGCAAACAAAATCAAGGCCGCTCCCTTAGAAAACCTTTACCTTCTTTATTCTCCAAAGGTCAGCTCATCAACGACCAGTCCAAACCAGATTAGATAACTTTTGATTAGATACTTTTCAAAGGAGAAGCCGAAACCTAATGTATAAAACATCACCAACAGCTTTTTATCAAATTTGGTTCATCTCACTTTGAAATAATATGCTTATTATCCCAGAATAAGCATCTCCATCTGAGACATTTGAGAGTTATAATTATATCAGCATCATAGAAACAACCTCCTACATAGCCAGCTTTGGGAGGAAGATGTACCTCTCATATAGTGCATGAAGGTAAAAAAGTATAAAGGCATTTGCTGGTCAAAGTATTAAAATGTATACAGGCATCTCAATAGGAGACATTTACTTATCTGTTAATGGGAATGGAAGGCATTGCACCTCCAGCAGGATCCGATTTTGCGATCCTGTAATTTAGAAACGTATTCACATTGTAAAACTGAGGAGCAGAGCCATCACCCTACCACTCGTGCCATGCTGGCAGCTACGGACATGTGGCTTGGCAGTTGATTTACATAATCAAATTGGGGGCAAAGCTGTTGACAACATTAACATAGTCAAAGTCATTGTGACCCACTGAGTTTCTGCAGCTAGCAGCAGCTGGTGAGACGCTGTGCTCTGAGTCAACTTGTGCTGCTGTGGCTCACTGCAGATGCTTGAATTGTTACCTAAATCCTCTGATACAGGCAGCAGATGACTCCAAAACCGAACGCTGGGCTGAGAACTGCATTCTTATCCATTATCGGCAAGTTCTTTGTGCCTTGTGTTACTCGCCGAACAAAAATATAGTCTGTGCCCCACAGAGGTAACAATTTAAGTATAAGGCAATAAGCAGATGGATACAGATAACCTGAGGGGGGTACAAGGGAACAGTAGGCACACTGACGCACAGAGACTGTCACCGAAAAATAAACCCCAACCACTCACAAGTCCACCAAGGCGGCGAGGAGCTGTTTTTTGGAAGCAGTCTCAAAAGCACTGCAAACTCAATGCAGATGTTGCCTCACATGGCCTGAACCAGAAGAAAAGCAAGAGCAGATCTAGAGTTTTGAAAGCAGGGGGTGCAGATGGCGAGATGAATCACTACATATACAACAACACATCTTTTTCTCCAGTTACAAGTAAACTAGAAGCTCTACTAATATGCTAGGGGCCTAGGGCTGTATTGTATTGTACTGTATCGAGATTGAAGCAAAAACAAATATAACGCGACTGGAATCAGTTTAAAACCAGTCAGCCTGGCTGTGAAATAGGAACTTTTGTTACCAGGAGCAGCTCAAAGACAGCAGAATTGCAGAACAAAAGTGAGCTTGATTGATGGAGCATCAAGATCATTAAAAAGAAGCGAGAGCCGTTGACACCTGCAAAATGAAGAGTTTACAAGGGAACGGGTAGATTATAACGAACTGTGAAATCAGTCGAACCCTTCAGCACGGCCTGCCTAGAAATGCTGTTACCACTGCCAGGCAGTTATTTCTAAACTTTGGGTGGGGTGCAAGTTCACCAGTGCACCCTCTCCTTGGATCTGTCCCTGAAAAGACCTATTAGTTTCACTGGCCACGTCTACATGTGCATTGTGCACCTTTTCTAATGTGCATTAAATTTGATACCTCCAATGGTAAATGAATTCTAATTAGGATACACTAATGAGAAGTAGCACATTTGCATGCTTTTTTAGTGACGCTTAATGCACAGTAGACAATTTTACTGTGCATTAGCATGCTGCCATGGTTTTTTACATGGCGCTTTAATGCACAGTAAAATAATTTACTACACATTAAAGCACACATGTAGATGCACCCAGTGAGATCAGGACTAGGGTCAAAGCACTTTATAGATCAGTGCGTATTTCCATTTCCACACCCATCAGACTCAAGAATGGAAACAGAGGAATGACACAGACACACTTGCAAGATGGCAACCAAAATGCAGCAGAGAGCAGATGGGACTTTAACATGGCACCCACTGAAGGATGTGTGTTCCCTGATACTTAAATCTGCAGGTGCTGCTTCTTGAGGGAAATTGGGAATTGGGTTTTCCAGCACAGGTGCTGACGTGGCTTCTGGGGAAATGCAAATATAGTTTTAAATCTCCTTGCAGCCATGGCCTTGCATGAGGCCTGCACTAATGTTAGTCCTAGCTCCTTCTGCAAGGAGCACACATGGGCCAAGCTGCCCCTTTGCTCTCCTCTTCAGCCAGGAAAGGAATGAATCTTTGAGACCTTGATGCCCAGATTGTGCAAAGCACTGAGACCCTTCAGTTCACACGCCAGGGAAGAGGTGCACAGCGTGTCGGAGGAGTGGGCCCTAAAATGCATTGATAATACTTAGATCATTGGGCTTTCATCTAAGTCTTGGAGCAGTGTCTACAGGCAAGTTAATAGCATTAGCTCTGTTTTACAGATGAAGAACAGCGGGCACGGACAAGCAACGTGACTTCCCTGGAGCCATGGAGTGAATGAATGGCAGATCTGGGGATGTAATCCCTGGTTCCTGCCTTTCACTGGCTGCCCGAACCAGAATCCAGCGTGAGCAATGGGCACAGTGATACACTCATTCCTGCACTGCAAAGGCAGTACTGAAACAATGATTTGGATGGTCTAGGCCAGGCGCTGACTCCCTAACAGTATAAGAGTGTATATGAATAAATGCACAGCGTAATTGGGACTGTACTGTGGGGGAGGGGGTCAAATTTCAGCCGGTCAAAGGTTACATTTTGAAAAAACGCCTGTTGTCTTGTCTTTAAAGATGACTGGGTTGTGTTGGACTGGTTGTTTTGGTGACGGTCCGAAGAACACGCAAGAAGCAAGCTTTATGTGGCATTATCTTGTACCGGACCAACTATGTTGTTGTGAGAGCAGCCAGAGAAGCTTTCAGGTAGAAGGTGCCTTTCCTGTGGTCTGGGAAAGAAGAGTACACTCTCAGCCTAACTAAATGCCAGGTAAAACAGTGACTTGTTTAACTATTTATGAAGGACTAACTTGTTCAGAAAGGCATGCACGCTTGTGAATGACAGCCTATTTCATCAGATGCTGTCACCTACACGTGTGCCTTTCTGAACGATGGTGCCACCTTACCCTGCCTTCTGCTTGATTTCAGAGTCACACGGCTATCTCCCTCCCTCTGTGTGGAAGTGAAAATGGTCTCAAGTCAGGAGAGGAGGACGGTAAGCCTGTGGAGCAAAGGAGACTTAGGCATTTAGAAACCTAAACCTTCCTGGCTGAAAATGATCTTGATGATTTTGATGATCTTCCAAGATCCCTTCCAGCCCTGATGTCTATAAAATAAACAGCTATAAGGGGACAATGTTCCTTTCAAAGAGAGATGCCAGCTAAGGTGTAGCTAAAAGAAAGTGCCTTTCCATAGTGCTCAAGCTGGATAAGTGCTCGTAGACCCCGCACGTGCATGCGCAGACCCAGTGCTCTGCAAAACCTGGTTTCGAGGCCCAGTGCAAACAGGACCTTTGAGAACAGACTTTCTCCCTTAGCAACAGGGTGGGAAAGGCAGAGACCGTTCAAACAACGATGGTACAATTATATTGCAGTCATTGCTGTTGTTGTTATTGTTATAATCAGCATGAATTAATAGGAACGTGTACCGTCATTGCGTTTTCTCTGCCTTCACCATCCTACTGCTAAGGAAGAAAGTTAGAGTAATAAATATTTATATCCTGCCCTCCCCCAGAAAAGCTTAGGGTGGTTTATTATGAAAATCAGAGAAATTATGAAAACATCAACATATAAAAGACCCCCACCCTCCGATAATACCCGAACTTCTCACTCCTGCTGCAGGCTTACCCAGATAAGCAAAAAAAAAAGTTAGGGGGCATCTCAGATTTTAGACCTATTTCCCAGGCTGAAGTGTTTCCACAGCATCCAGCCCTTCTCTGGGGGCATCAGAGGAGTTTGGATTTCCCTTTGAAGATGGGAACAGGTGGGTGCCCTGGGGACTGTAAGAAAAAAGCTCGACGCACCCATGCAATGCTCTTTTATTTGGGTTGCAGGTAGGAACTCAGTTCAAATGGTCTCACCCCATAACTTCCTAAGGAGTCTGTGCTCCTGATTAAAACCAGCTGGAGTTAGGACCAAGTCCTAGGAGAAAGCTCAGGCCTCTTGGCGTTTACTCTGGAACCCAATGCATGCCATTTAAAATATAAATGCTGACTATCCACTCATTTTTGCAGAAGCACGTGATTAGTGCATGACAAGTTAGGCAGAATATAGATGTATAGCACTCCACTTTATTTCCAAATCTGATCCCTGATCTCATATTTGTCCCTTTATAGAACAGGACTTCTAGAAAGTAAGAGCCAGCAGCCAGGGCACTTTTAGGTTTCACAGTTTGGAAAACAAGTGCTGTATTACTAACTCAGCCACTACAGACAAGAGAGAAAACAACCCTGTAGACTAGTGTGTCTCAATGTTTTTAGACTCAATGCACACCTGGATAGGCTTGAGGCGCCCCTCAGGAAATGTTAGCGTTTAGTTTTCACTTGCTTTCTTTTTTACTACAGAAAAATAATAGAGCAATTCTTCCGTTGCAAAAAACTCAGATCACAGCAGGTCCGAATGGTTTTAACACTGTAGATTCCTATTTGAAAGCTCTAGTTTTCTCAGTGAATCATACTTGCACCCCTAACAATGCTAATGTGTGTAGCACCCTGGAAAGGATCACAAGGCACCCCAGTGTGGCATGGCACCCTGGTTGGGAGTCGCTGTTATAGATGGACTGTGCTAAGCCCTCGGTGGTTGTAGTGCAAATCTAGCAACTTAAATGCAGAGAGGTATACTTATTTACACCAGTGTGAAGATCTAGCTGGGTGCAGAATTCCCACTGGAGCTGATGAAAATCTGTCTCGCGACTGTAGGCTGGGGATGCTCACGATCTCTTCCAGCACGAGGAACAGTGCTGTTTGCTACAGAGCCCTGCTTCAGCCAGGGACAGAGTAAGTCATTAACCAAAGCTGCCAGGAGAGCAAAGCACCCAGAAATCCCCTTGGCCAACTGCATGTACTGCGATTTCCAAGCAGAGATAACGGGGCAAAATACTGAGGATGGGGAAATTTCACCTGCATTCAGGGTAGTTTGTTAACATTAAAAAGTTACAAGGAGAACAGCACTACCTGTGTAGACCCTGTGGGCTGGTGGCTGTTTTGGGACTGGTGGAATGAAATCTCTGAAGGCCACATATGCAGCCCATGCCCGAGACACAAACACAGTCTCTGTGTGGGGCTGTTTGTTGCAGCAGCATTTCTGTTCCTTGTGGCCCTCCCCACCCTTGCACCACCTGGCCACGTCCAGATGAGCATGGCTATGTGGTATGGGGCACCGCAGACCCATCCGCAGTGCCACACACCACACATTAAGGCATTCCCCTTGCTCTGGCAGTGCAGGGGGTTGTTTTGATCCCAGGAGATCCTGGGGTCAAAAAAACCTGTGCAGAAAAATGGGGCAGCACGGGTGGCAGCAGGGCACGCCACCCAAAACTGGAGCCTGGCCATGCTCTGCCAGCTGGCCAGGCTCTCGGCTTTAGGAGTGCCACGGCTGCAGCTTCCTTGGCTCCCAAAACCCTAGGTAAGGGTGCTGGGGCCAGCACAGTCGCTGGCCCTATCCTTCCCTACCCCAGCCCGAGTACCCTGCCACATGCCAGAGCACACGGGCACAAGGTGCACCATTGCTTCTTGTCCCTGGGGAAACAAACTGTGTTTGTGTGGACGTGGCCCCTGAGTCCAAGGTTCAGAGCATTCACTTCCTACCCTTAGGTACTGATATACATTTTCCAAGCACTGCCAACTATTGATCACCTGAACCCGATTCTCATTTTATGGTGGGAGAGGTAGGAAGCCCTCAGGGCTGTTTGTAACTCCGCCACTGACTCTGCAAATGACTTTGGGCAAATCGCTGAACCGCCCTGTCCGCAGGAGGTTACTTGCCTCTGCAAAGCTTTGGGATTTATGCGTGCAAGCGCTGTTCAGTGGGAAGACAAATAAGCACAGTCCCAATCCACCCTGTGGCCAGCGAAGCACATGGTTGTTAACCAGAAGGCAAAAAAATCCTCATCATCCACTTTGACAGCCCCCTCCCATCTGTGCCAAATCAAAATCAACACATTGTGGCACCCGGCTCCATAACCTTGTCAACAATGTGCTTTAAAACGTAACGTCTGTTCGTGGTCTTTCATTTTTTGCCGTGTTTTGGGAGGGGACGGATGAGCTGTCTGCTGTGACCATTGAGAAAGGGTGAGTATCAACTAGTGTGCCTGCTCAGCTTTCTACTGCATTTGCTCTAACAGGCCCCTGATGTTTCATATTCCTGTTGTTTTTTTCTCCATCCTTTATGGCTCCCTGGCAGGCAGGCAAGCTCAGAGGCGTGCATCTGCCTGGCCTGTGAATTCTCAGTGTTACCTACCGCTGTGGCCACAAGTGAGGAGTTCACGGACACCCTTAGCAGTGCAGATAAGCAGCAGCTCCTTGCACGTCCTGTTGTGTATCACGTATAATACAGTCCAGAGCCCGACCAGCCAGGCCGTCCTCAGCGCTGCACAAGCCCCTGATGCATGACAGTGCCTGCCACAAACAGCTTATCATCTTCTAAGACACAGCTTGAGGAGGAGACTAGCAGGAAGGCCAGGGAAGGCCTGATAATGAATAGGTCCCTGGCAGGGATCTCATGCTATCAGGAGGCAAGCTTCAAGGCCAGGGGGTTTGGCTTCATCACTGAAGGCGATTCAAATAACCACCCTGCTTTCCAGGCCCACGCCCCCAGTTCGCTGGCACCCGAAGTTTCTCAGGCCCCTGGAGCTGGATGCCGGCAGACACGAGGGACCTGTTGCCGGGTCCTGAGCACCCATGTGCGTCCGCTGCAACAGCAGTTAGGACATTCAGGGCCTCTCGCCTGCGGCAGGACCAGGCTCCTCTTGCCCACAGGGTTTGCATCTCAAAACCCAAAGAGGGACCCGGGGCAACGTGGCCACCACTTTTTCCGCCCCCCCTCCCTGCTGGCCTAGCAGGGCTGTGCTGTCACCCAGGGAGAGCGCCTGCCTCGGGGGAGGGACCCG
>JAGPOW010003685.1:22036290-22060193 GCA_030014935.1 Caiman crocodilus
CGGCACGGCACGGCACGGCACGGCCCTGGGTGAAGAGACAGCCCGGTCTGCAGCGGCGGCAGCGCCCGCACCCCAGCACCTGCCAGCCCCGCCCCGAGCCCGCCAGCGTTCGGCCGTCGCGGCCAATCAGAGAGCAGATGCAAATGAGCGGCAGGGCGCGGCAGTGGCGGGGGCGGGCGCGGGGCGCCGCCGGGCTGCGCTTGTCCCGGGATAAGAACCGGGGTTTATTTCCAGGTTAGCTGAAACCCCTTCCCGAGAGCCAGGGGCGCGGGGAGCCGCTCTGCCAGCATGGCAGCAGCCGCCACAGGGTGCCTAGCCGCGGAAACGTGCATGGGAGCCAGCTGGAAACCAGACTTCGGCCTCACCTGGCCGGGGGAAGGCCATGCCCCTAAGGTGGCTGCCTCGGCAGGCGGTAGTGCCCTGACTGATGTCGTGCAGAGATGCTCTCTCACAGGATCTCCGCTGTATGGAAATGGGAGACCCCTCCCCGCCCCCTCCAGCTTGCAGCTCAGGGGCGTCCAAAACCCGGAGCGCGGGGCTGGGGCCTGGGCGTGGGACGCCCGCCAAAGCATATGAACCCCAGGGTGGGGGTAGAGGGTGCTTGGCGATAGCAGGGCCACACACGGTTCTTGGATGACTCACAGATTGGGAACGGATTTGGCTGATTTGACTTGGGACACGAAAAATTAAAACAACGAACCATTGGTCTTGAGCCAGTGGTGATTGCCTCATCGTCCCTTTCCGTAGACAGTGAAAACAGGGAAGCGGGCAGCGGAGAAGACAGCTGAGGCAAAAACCTCGGCGGTTTTTAAGGCTGGCCTTGACAAAGCCCTGGCTGGGATGCTCTAGTTGGGGCTGGTCCTGCTTTGAGCCGGGGTTGGACTAGAGGTGACGTCCTGAGGTCCCTTCAACCCTCATTTCTATTGATTCAATGAAGCGAACTCCGGAGGTCAGAGTCTGACCCGCTGCGTCCCCTGATTTCACCCGGGCCTTCTGTTTGCAGGTGACCGTTCAGCTTCCAGTGGGTGCTGTGAGCCTGGCGTGTCCATACCGTGGGTGGCTTTAGCGTCTGTGATGTTCAGATACTTGCAGCACTGGCGGCTGTGGCGCTGGGCTTTATGCATAGGAGTGGGTGGGTCTAACAGCAGGTGGATTTCATGAGAGCTGTAAGGCCAGGCTCAACCGAACCAACAGCCAGGGTCCCCTTTCAGGGCCAGGCTGGTGGATCAGTAAATTAGTATCAATTCTTCCAGGGGTTGGTTCTCTGTGTCTTGCCCCACCTGGGTAGAAAGCAGCTTGTGGATTTGGACAGCCAGCAGCTCCTCTGGCTCGCACGCTTCTCATGAGCACATGTGCTCCCTAGTGTTTGGGCTAAACAAAAATCATCGAAAGAGCTGTCTGGGCATACAAAGCAATGCTCAAGACTTGATGTACCTTTAATGTCTTTTTGTTTCCTCAGTTATGTGATGACCTCTTCTAAAACGTTGCCTTGCAGGCCTCTTGCTCTGTCCTCCTTAAAGACCGACTCATTCTTTGCTTGCTGCTTTTTGCAAACACGCTGCTGCATTCAGTGTCTTTTGCTTCTGCACGCCACAGCCTGGGGTTCTGCCACAACTTCTACTTGCCCGGCCGTAGCCCAGATCCTGCTCCGTTTGTACCTGCATATGTCGCCTTTGCAGTGGTGCCCTAAGACAATGAGTTTTTGGCTCTGTGCTGGGAGGCAGAATTGCACAATGACTCATGCAGAAGGAAACAGATTGCCAACATTTGACAGGCCCGTGGGTGGTTTTTGGGATGCACAGATGCTCGGCTACCCGCTTCTCAGTGTCACCAGCCCAAACAGATGGTGCCCCCTTCTTCTGGCTAGGGTCTACGTGGGTTTTACATGAACCAAGACAAAACACTATGTCTTAAACTGCTGTACAGGATGGGCCCCTGAAAAGAGACATGCCATGTGTTCAGGACACTTGACCATGCTCTCATGTAAGTAACATGTGAAACAGGAATCGGAGATATTACATGAGTAACCGTATTATAATCATGGACCTGGGACAAGTCTCTTTTCTGTTCGGAGCAGAGGTTTGCTCCAGCTTGCTCCTGCTCTGGGTTTCTCCTGCCCATAACTTTAACAATTACACCACACTTGCCCCTCATATCCTCCTTTCTTCCCTGCTCTGCTTTCTTCATCCTTTCCTGCCACTGGTCTTTCCATGCATCTTATCCCCCCACCTTGTCCAGCTAAACAAACTATAGACCCTAAAACATTTGCACCTTCTGTGTTGCTCTTGTTTACTTAAATGACAGGCTTTTCAAAGCAAAGACTATGTGTTTTCTTATATCCATGCTGGCCTCAAAAGAGTGGCCCCTGGTCCTGATTGCCCCCCTACTCCCCCTTGGCACTGAGGTAATATGTGTGATTAGTAATTATAATGATAAAGTGTTCTCTGTAAGCAGCTGGACCTAAATTGTGCAACAGTGACCTTAGTTTTGGCTCTGTTCTGAGGCTGAAAAATGGAAAATCTGCGGCAGCTTCATTTACAGGAAAGTGGAGGTTTTTAATTACACATTAATTGGATCATGCAGGTGGTTCCGTACTCGCTGTGTTATTTATTTCCTGCTGCTGCAGTTTTCCATCGGCTGCCAATTTGCCTAGCGAACAGGAGATGACGGGGGAAGAGGGAGCTTTGGACAGCTGGGTAGTGGGCAGCTGGATGTTCTAGCATCAGTGAAAAACAGAGGGTGATGGTCTGGGGTTGTGGATAAGCACCTGGATTTGCAAGTATCTGTTAAAACAATCACCTGTGAAATAGTTAACTGTTGAATTGGAATGATCATCCTTAGGTTTCAGTGTCACTGCTTAACAAAGATGAATGGGGCAGTGCACGCCTCGGGCTGGAGATAACCCTGGATTGCTTTATGTTTGTTGCGTATTTCCAAGGCTATCTCAGTTAATGCTTAGATTTCTCAGTCCAGTTCTGCGGCAAGCAGTAGGTTCGGTGGCAAATTCCACAGTCCAGGAATCACATAATGCAGCACTAGATGCTGATAACGTGGACGTTATCAGGTAAGGTAAAGGTTATGTTCTGGACTGGGGTTGTGAGCACTTGCACCTCCAAGCTAGCTCTCGGGCATGAGTCACTGCCACAGACTACAGATAAAGGCTCCATCTGCTTGACAGAGATGATAAACTGCCAAGGTCACCCCCATATTCAACCTCATCCTATTGCATCAAGCCTACTCCTAGCACCATTCAATACTGCAAGCAAAACAGCCATCATTTACAAAGCCAACAGGTTTTCATTAGCTTCTTCACTGTAGCAAATTGTACAAACCCCTTTTTCACAGCAGTACAGATGCCTAGAGCAAGAAGTGACTAGATTAGGATACAGTTCTGGTAGACTCCCCGGAGGGCCAGGAACAGAGGACTGGAAAGGACTTCCTGATTCACTGAGCGCAGCCCCCAGCTACTGCAGGGAGCCATGCCACAGAGATTTCATCAATTTATCAGAGCCCATCTTAAAAACCGTTAATGTTTTGCTGCTGCTACTCCTTCTGTAGCCTCGTGCCTCTGATGGTTAAACATCATCTTCTAATTTCCACCTTAAATGTAGTCATGACCAGTTTATGCCCATTTGGATTTGGGCCAAAATTGTCCTTTCACTTAATTAGCTCTTCTCCTTTTCCGGTGTTTACCTCTCTAATGCATTTATAGACAGTAGTTGCATCTTCTGTCAGCCTCTGTTTTGCCTGGCCAGACAAATCAACTTATTTTCACCTCCTCTCATCAATAGGTTCTTCACCTTCCCGACTGGGTCTAATATCCAGTATCCTGTCTTTGACAATGGCAAGTAGTAGGTGATCATCCCTGATCACAGTGACCATTGACCCTTCTAGATGTCTCCCTCTGCACCAACTCCCATACAGGTTTCCCTTGATTTATGCGGTACATGCATTCCCGGAGATCGGCGCATAACTCGAATTCGCATAAAGTGAACCCACTTTACAATGTGACAAATAGGGACAGGTTCCCCTGGTGGTGAGAGAGGGAGGGAGGGAGGGAGTGAGGCTGGGTCTAGGGAAGGGGCGGGGGGAGATGTGCTGCTCCCAGGCTGCACAAGGCAGCAAAGCAGAGGGAACAGAGGCACTTGCCCCAGCCCCAGCTGCAGCGGCCCGGGAGCAGCCGACTCCAGCTGCCTGAGGCTGGGGTGTGTGCCATGCCCCACACTGCCTGAGGCTCCACTTGTCCACACTCACCCCGGCCTGTGCTGCAGCGGCCCTGGAAGCAGCCGACACCAGCTGCCTCCACCAGGGCACGGTGCAGCCCAGGAGCAGAGGTGAGTGCGGACAAGCGGAGTCCTAGGCGACACAGGGCACGGCACTCACCCCAGAGACCAGGCACGGGGGGGAGCCAAGGGGAACACAGTGCAGCTCAGCAGTTGCAGGCAGCTGGCACCGGCCACTCTCGGGGCTGCTGCAGCCGGGGCTGGGGTGAGTGGGGCCATGGTCCTTTCCCCTCCTCCACAGGCGTGCCTGCTGGGGCGAGGGGGGCATCTATGCTGATCGCATAAGAGCAAATTTACCTTGCGTATAACAAATTATGGGTCTAAATATGCTCAATCCATAAGAGTAAATTTGCATGTAAAGAACCCTCATAAATTGAGGGAAAGCTGCATTCCAATTTGACTTAATCCTGCTGAGCCGGGTTGGCCAGGATTGTACATAATATTCCAGATTAGGTTTGATCAGAGCGGTGTATAACACATAATCCTTTATTTCTTGTGGAAATATTTCAACTAATACAGCTTAGATTCACATTTGCCTTTTACATGGCCATGTCGATAGGTCTCAGTCATCCTGCAATCAACTCATATACTTCTTCTTCATTTGTTGTTTCTTTCTAATGAAATCCCAGTTTATAGAAGACATTTTTGTGGTTAATCCCTATGTACGTGACTGGATTCTGTACTATTAAATATCATATCATTTCTGTTATGCCAGTCTTGAAGGTCATCCACTTTTTCCTGTATGAGACGTCAGTCTACTTTTTTACTGGAAACATCCTATTTTGCATCATTAGCAAATTTTATACCTGCACATATCTGTTTTTGTGCCAGTATCAGTAATGAGAATACTCAGTAAGATTGGTCCCAAGACTGATCTTTGAGGAACTCTACTAATAACTCTTCGTCCATGCCGCCTTCCCCACGGTTTCCTTTCACATAGCTGGTTCCTTACCCACCTTACAGTTCTTGTACAAAACCCCACCTGCTTCAGCTTAAGTCGGGGTGCTCAGCCTCCAGCCCGCAAGCCATGTCGCCCAGCTCGTGGGGTTTCACAGAGGTCCAGAAATTTGGTGATGGAGGAGTGGTGGTAGATAGATAAGATCCGTCGCATTTCATTTGTCTGCAAATGCAGTTCTCTTATCAAAGACAGCTAGCGTATTAGTCTAGCATGATCTACCTTCGCTAAACGTATATATTGTACTGTATCCCATTTTCCGTTAATCTCCATGTCTTTAAGTATTCTTTCCTTCAAAATGCACTTGAGTCTTGCACCCTATTGACATCAGACTAACAGGCATATTGTCACCCAGATCATTTTTCCCCCTTTCCTAAATAGCAGTTCTATATTTGCCATTTTCCAGTCACGTAAGACCACCACAGTGTGATAGACATGTTGAACATCCTTGTCATTGAACTTGCAATTCGATGCGCCACTTTTTCAAAATTCTGGGATAGAGGCTATCTAATCCTCACTACTTGAATGCAACAAGCTCCTTGGGTTTTGTTTCTACCTTGGATGGGGTAATTTCCATTTCAGACTCTCATTCCCATTTGCTATCCTGCCTTTGTCTACCAGGTCTCCATTTTTCTCCTTACGGAAAACTGAGGCAAAGCATTTAGTTTGTTTTGGACTTGTTCATACATGAGCAGCCCTCAGTCTCAGGAGCCCATGGAAATTAACACCTTTGGTGCATTACCAGGTACCACTGGGTACCACCATAGGTTCATTACTGGGTACCACTGGCTACCACCACAGGTACCACCTGTTCTTCAGTGGCTGAGGTGTCCGGTGCACATACAAACTCGGCTGAGCTTGCACCAAAGTAGCATCTTGTCTTGCCTGCCTCTATCACCTCTTGGTGGTAGTTTTGGACTATTACCACCAAGGAAAAAGCCCCACTTACACACTCCCATTCTCTATATACCAAGACCCCTCTGAGCCATCTCTGCTGCCTAACTGCTGGCTTGGGCTGTGTGATAGCAAGCAGGTGGAGCTTCTCAGCAGTGGTCCCCAGCCTGGTAAGGAGGTGGTATAGATATGGCTTCCTTGTCCCTAGTGTTTTGCTTGCAGTTTATGTTAAGCGTGTATCTGTGAAAGAGAGGGAGGGAGAGAAAGAAGTACCCATCAGGTCTGCACTACTGGTTTTGCTGCCATAGCTATATCAGCCAGGGGTGTGAAGAAGTCACATACCCAGACAACATAGTTGTGAAGGCAAAACCTCTGAAGCAGATGCAGTGATGAGGACAGGATAAAATTTGAATTGACTCAGCTTACGTTGCTTGAAGAGATGGGGTAACTGCCAGAAGAAAAACTTCTCCACCAAGGAAGCCCTGCCAACATAGATCTGCCAGCACAGGTATGGCAGTGGAGACTTGTCTCATGTAGACAAGTCAGTGTTATATGTATGTCTTGGGAAGCTGACTTTGACTTCACTGGCAGTATGTATTAATCCCTTGATCAAGACCTACTGCAGTCAATTTGCAAAGCTTTGAAGTTCTTGCATAACAGGTTTTTGTCACAAGTTTTCTAATCTAGAAACTCTTTCACTGAGTATCGAAGTATTATAGGCTCTCAGCCCCAGCAGATCAGATAGGCATCCTTAGTTGGTGGAACTTGCCCGTACATAGTTGTCCTATAATTGATCTTGTAAGGTCCTTGACAGACTTATTCACTCCAAAAGCCTTACAAGTCTGAAGTCTTTAGCAAGAGCGGTGGGAGGCATCCTGAACAAATGCCGACTTCAAATGAGAGCTGGGTGGAGAGAAATTTCAATCTCATTTTTGCATGTTCACGGTTCATAAACCAGGAAGACATAACATTTGCAATGAAAAACAATGTTCTCACTTTTCCTATGGCAATTTTTTTTTTTAAATCAGACTTCCCCCTTGAAAAACTGTAGCCCAGTCTGTGTTTTTTGGGTGGAAGAATTTCGGCACTCAAATCCGATCAGAACTCTTTGAAATGGGACTAGAATAAACAGCTTGACATGTTGTAAAACTGCCAATTTTACATTATTACTATTAACCATTTATATAGTGGCACTGCCTGGGGTTTCCAAACAGGTTTAGGCCCCATAGCAATAGGCAAGGCACAGGTAAAATAAATTACTACCCCTTAAGAATTTTAAAACTTTTTTCAATTCTTGCTTCTTTTTTTTTCAGTGCTGCTAGAATCTGTACAAAGCAGATTTGAGGGTCTTAGATCAATTTTCTTGAGTTTAATTATACCAATGCACAGTTTCTGATTGGAATATGAAGGTAAAGTGTCTGTCGCAACTTAATAGCTGGAAACAAGTTTGCCTGATACTGCTCAAAAAGTGTATTGCTAGAGGAGGCTGAGCGTGGAAAATTTCAGCTCCAAAGAAATGGGAGAAAATTCATAGTTACTGAAATACCGAGGAAGACTGGGACTCAGAGTTCAGTCTTAACTCCGGCGTACAACAGCAGAGTTTGCTATGGCACAACAGAGGGTGTTTTTAGGACAAGTGAACCAGTGGGCCATATAGTATTACTGCTTTATTGCAAACGAGGACTAGGAGTAGTGGTCAGCAATGCTTTCCAGTGGTGGCCTGGGCTGAGTCCTCCTGCGGCCTGGCTGCGATGCAAGTGTTGAGTGCTGTTGAGGCTTCCCAGCTCTGTGGGCTGGAGCTCGCATGGGCCAGATCCAGCCCACAGGCCATAGTTGCCAACCTCTGAGCTAGTGAGTCTACGTGAAGATGGCAAAGTAATCAAGTTAATTCTCCATTCAACAGAACTCAGTACAAGAAAGAAGCATGGTTGCTCTCTTAAGAGAAAAAGTCATGTCTGAATCCTGGGTGTTTGGTCCCCGTGACCAAAAAGCAGGTAACATTTGTTCTTTGAATTTGTAACAGGTACATGAAGTCCCTCCAGACTTGGAGCATAAGTACCTCGTGGGCAGCAGATATCAAGAAGAGAATGAAGAGATGACAACTTGAAATTATAAGGCAGTGGCAACTCTGAGTGCTCAGAGTATGGCAGGGAGACCTGCTCAATGGTAAGCTCCCATCTACCAGAGGTGATAAAGCACCAGATCCATCACGTCGCAAAGACAGGTTTGCCAACAACAATACTAATGGTCCTTGGCTAGGTTTCCAAACTGATCTTCCCCTCATGATTCACCTAGAAACTGCACTTACCCATGGGTGAGATGGAGATAAACACGATAATGAGGAGTGTGTGGCATCTGGATGGATAACAGTGTTGCCATAGAAACTATTCTGCAAAAGTGTGTAGGAGTGAATCAAGGTCTGAGAAAGCGTCTAGGAAGTCGGGCTCGTGACTAGGGGCTGCTGCTTTCACTCAGCAACTCTTACATGTGATTTCTATATTAATCAAACTGCATTCGCTTCCAAAGAGATGGAGAAATGCAGAAGAAGGGGAGGGGAGCTCCAGAGGTGACCTGACGAGCACAGGAGGTCTGTATGGCCTTTGTTCATCCCCTGTGGTTTCAGGAAGCCAGCTTTCATGCCCAGTCCCGCTCCTGCGTGGGAGGGGAGCAGGAATAGGGCCTGGTTGTACCCTCAAATGTGCTAAACATGGAGATGTGTCAATTAAATTGGTCTGTGGGTTCCCCCCGCTGCTGCCACTGGTGAGAGCTCTGGCCCCTGCATGCTTGAGAACAGCCAAAGGAGGATGCTCCGGGAGTGCCTTCACCACAGTCCCTTGAAGGCCAAAGCCCTCATGTTCAGCTCTGCAGGGTTCAGTTTGCTTGTGGTGGTTTTTGCAGCACTGGGGACTCCCTTTTCTCTGCCAAGTGGAGCCAGAGGCATTCTTGGTTCCTCTCCCTCCACAGGACTGGACAGGGTCGACTCAGAGGCAGAGCAAGTGTAAGCTCTGTGTATCTATACTGAGGACAGTTGTTAAGATCATACCCAGGGTGGATTTTAGAGAGTTATAATAATAAATAACTGGAGTTCAGCACAGGAGTGTCTAGAGTGTTGTTGCTGAACTCACAACGTATCGTCTGACGACGAGGATGGGATCTTTTGCTGAAAAAATGCCCCTAGATTGTGGGATGATGGTCTGAGACCAGGCTGTGTTTTGTGATCAGAGGGAAGTATTTTCTTCTTCGTCGTCTTCTTTTCTCTCTGTTGCGGCTGATGTTCGTTTGAATGGCTACATTGGGCATGTAGAAGGATTTGATGCGAGCCAGCCGGCTTCCCGGGACTCTTCTGCGGAAAGGCTATCCTGTTACCCAGGAGCCAACAAAGTGGAAAACCCAGAACAGCAGCGTTTGGTCCTCCTGACAGTCAGTGGTACCAAAACATTTGCCATTGTTCGTTTCCTCACAGTACCTGCCTTACCAAACACTAAGTCTTATGCTGAACTAATTGCCCTGCTAAAGGCACATTTGTGCCCAAGGCTATATGTTACCATGCAGAGATTTCATTTTTTTAAATGGGACCAAAAGGCCAACGAAGGCATAGCAGATTACCTGGCTGAGCTCCATTGCCTTGCTGAATTTGGTGACTTCAGGGATCTCCTGGATGGCCTGCTTCGCGACTGTCTTATCTGTGGGGTTCAAGATGAAGCAATCCAACATTGCTTGCTCTCTGAACCAAATTTGACCTTGGCTAATGCACAAGATAAAAACTTGGCAGGTCAAGCAGCATCCCATAATGTGAGAGAAATTTGCCAGGCATTCTCCAGCAATGTCCGCTTACTCCAATAACATCAAGAATCAGATCATCACCAGCAAATTCAGCAGATTATATTCTCACCAACAGCACCCTGTAAACCAATTAATCCACAGACATGCTTGAGTTGTGGCGACCAACATAGACGAAGGGAGTGCAGGTTCAGGAAGGCAGAGTGTCATGCCTGCAAGAAGAAGGGCCACATTGAGAGGGTTTGCCGCTCAAAGGCCAGTTCCAGGAGACAAAAAGACTGTGTCAAATGTATTCACTCCCAATCACTCCTCCCCAGAACGGGAGGTACAAAAACTATATTTGATTCAAAATGTTGCTCTTGTTGAAACTCAAGGGTCTGAGATGATTGCAACTGTAGTAATAAGTGGAAAGGAGTGCAAAATGGAAGTGGACTCAGATTCGGAAGTATCCCTCGTAGCTGAAACACATTCTTCCAGTTGTTTCAGCACCCTCTCCCCAAGTTATTGAAACCTGAGTGTCTCCTGCATGACTACAATGGACAGATTGTGGAAACCTTGGGTAGCTGCAGTGTAGATGTCTAGTATGGATCTGTTAGATAGCGCCTACCCCTCATTGTCGTAAGGGTTCCCGCAAAAGTCTTCTGGGAAGAAACTGGTTCTCAGCGTTGGGAATCAGTATTTAAGGTGTATGCAGTCTCTGCACAGAAAGTCTAAAAAGACTTGCAAGGGAATTTCCCTAGGTACTTTCCAAGGGATTGGGAACTTACTCCATTCCAAATGGATCCTGCAATAGCCCCTATCTTGTGAAGGGTCGGCACATACCTGTCGCGCTGCGGCTGAAAAGTGATGCAGAATTAAATCGGTTTATCGCGCAAGGGGAACTTGAGCCAATCATAAATACAAGCTGGGCCACACCAATTGTTCCTGTTTTAAAACCTAACGGTAGCGTTCGCATCTGTGGGGATGACAAGTTCACTGTTAATAAAGCACTTAAGCAGGACCCACGCCCAGTGCCTGTCATTAACCAGTTACTGTCTGTTTTTGCAGGAGGGAAGGTTTTTGCCAAACTGACCTCACTCAAGCCTATCAGCAATTGATAGTGGATGACAAGGCTGCTGGGGCCCAAACAATAATTACATACCGGAGAGCGCTCCCTGCCAAGCACCTCCAGTTTGGCATTCCTGCGGCACCAGGAATTTTCCAGCGGCTCACGGAGAAAAAGCTAACGGGGATTCCCAGGGTTGTTCCATACTTTGATGTGTTGATCAGGGGCCATCTAGAGGGAAACTCATTGAGAGACTCAGAGAAGTTTTACAGAGATTCAATAAAGCAGGTATCAAAGTAAATAGAGAGAACTGTCAACTGGGAGTTTCCAGTATCAACTTTCTGGGATATGAGATTGATGCTTCTGCCAGTCACCCAGTTGAGGACAAGGTAAAAGCAATACATGATGCCCCTATACCAAAATGCAGACAGGATCTTCAGGCATTCTTAGGACTTCTCAATTGTTATCACATCTTCTTGAAAGACAAAGTGACCATAGCAGAGTCTCTTCATTGCTTACTGAATAAAGGAGCCCAGGGCAAGTGGACTTGCCAGCACAATGATGCCTTCCAGGGCATCAAGAAGTTGCAGACATCAGACTCTGTCCTTGCTCACGATGATGAGCAGAAGCCACTGGCCATTACTTGTGATGCCTCACCGTTTGGTGTTGGCGCTGTCCTCAGTCACACATTGCCCAATGGCACAGATGCACCCATTGCTTTTACTCAAGAACAGTAACTTCAGCTGAGAGGAACTACACACAGATTGATAAAGAAGCATTGGCAATCATTGCAGGAGTTTTAGAAATTCACAATTACGTCTATGGCTGCAAATTCAAAATCTGAACAGACCACAAACCCCTTCTTGGAATTTTTACTCTGGACAAACCAACTCCTCCTATTTTGTCTCCCTGTATGCAATGGTGGAGCATCATGCTAAATGCATATGACTATACACTCGTGTACAAACCTGGGAAAACAATTTCAGATGCTGATGCATTCTGCCACCTACCACTACAAGTACCTGATTGTGCTACTCCTCCACCAGCGGAAGTCCTAATGCTGAAATCCATGCCAGAAGCCCCTCTTCAGGCTGATCAGATAGCAAGGATGACTGCAAAAGACCCTATCCTTGCCCATGTCCTCCACTGGGTGTGGAGGGGCTGGCCTGCAGACAAATTGGCTGAGGAATTCAGGCCATTTTCATCATGTCAGCATGAGCTGTCTGCCCACAAGCGTTGCCTCTTGTGGGGAAATCGTGTTGTAATTCATACTGACAACGCTGCACGCAGCACACCCATGCATCGTGAGGATGAAAGCGCTGGCTAGAACATATGTATGGTGGCCAGGTATGCACAATGACATAGAAGGGGTTGTGAGTGAGTGCAGCACTTGTCAAGCAGCCCATCATAATCCACTGAAGGCACCGGTGTTCCCTTGGGGATGACAAAGGAATCCTGATCACGCATCCACATTGATTTTGCTGGCCCTTTTCAAGGTAAGAACTTCTTAATTGTTGTTGACTCGTACTCAGAATGGCTCAAAGTGATTGCTGTCTCAACTCTTATATCAGCTGCCGCTATAACAGCTCTCCATCAGCTGTTTGCAACCCATGGGGTGCCTGACGCTATCGTTTCTGATAACAGCTATGCATTCACCTCAGCAGAGTGCCAAGATTTTGCCAGCCACAACCTCATTCGAACTGTTACCATTGCACCTCGCAGGCCACAGGCCAATGGGCAAGCTGAGCGAATGGTGCAAACTACAAAAGATGCACTGAAAAGGATCATTGTAGGAGACCGGCCAACCAGACTGGCCAGATTTCTCTTTGCTCAACATGTAATTCCTTGCCCTACAACAGGGTCCAGCCCATCAGAGCTTCTTACGGGTCATCATCTCAAGACATGCCTTGACTGTGTTAACTCAGACCTTGTGAGAGACATGCAGTTTAGGAAAGAAAGGAGCTGGACTCCGCATTGGCATCTGGTACTTTACATCTTTTCGTGCCACGAGAGACTGTGTTTGCTCGGAGCTATGGGACGAGCCTACGGTAGGTTCAGTCTAAAATTGTAAGTGCTGCAGGACCTGTATCGTATACAGTCCAGACTGATGATGGACAGGTTTGGAGACCTCATGTGGACTAGATGCATGGACGTTCTCCTACTGATAACCTTACACCTAAGCCATCTCCAGGCACTAATCCACCACTGATGGACATGGATTCACTGGGGAAGTGCCTAACTGGTTCCACCAATGCAAGCCCTTTTCCATCACCATCAGAAGGAAGCATCACTGTTGAGTCTCCAGAGGGGCTGACAGGGCTGTCACCCGCTGAACCCCTCCCTGAGTCCGGTTCTGTGGGAAGACCACAGCAGAAGTGAAGTCCTCCCAAATGGTTGGCTGACTGTTCTGCCTGGGGGAAGGGTGTTGTGTCTTATCATGTTTTCCTTGTACTGTCCCTTGAAGGCCAAAGCCCTCGCATTCAGCACTGCAGGGTTGTTTGCTTGTGGCAGTTTTGCAGCACTGGGGACTCCCTTTTCTCTGCCCAGTGGAGGCAGAGGTTTTTTTGGTCCCCCCCCCTCCACAGGACTGGACTCTATCAAGTCAGAGGCAGAGCAAGTATAGGTTCTGCGTACCTATACTGAGGGCAGTTGTTAAGAACCACCCTGGGTAGGATTTTAGAGAGTTATAATAATAAATAACCGTAGTTCAACACAGGAGTGTCCAGAGTGCTGTTGCTGAACTCTCAACATATCAACCACTGCCTTTCTGGCTTTGTTGTATGTGAGCGGAGTATCTAGACAAGCATGAACAGCGTGTGCCCTGGTGTCTGGGTACATGGCTGTACTGGCAATGGTGGGAGCACGGCTATGGGAGCGCGGCGATGGTAAGCGCAGAGCTCCTGCAGATACTGCCAGCATTGTCGGGGGTGGCAGTGGCAGCGGCAGTGGTGGCTAAGGGCGATCGTGGACCACCCGCAGATGCCACCAGTGTCAGTGGCAGGGTGGTGAGTGGTGACTGGATGCCTTTTTGCAAGGGGTGCACTGCCATGCTCAGAGGGTGCGTGCACACCCACATGCACCCCCTGTGTGTCGCACCCTTGGGTAAGGCATGCTTGGGAGCCTTCCTCCCTGACAGCACTGGAGATTTGGTGAATTAGTGGCAGGATTCAAAGAGCTCCATTAAAATAGCCGTGGTTAAAACCAACATCACGTTCTCCACCCTTCCTTTCCTTTTGCTCACAGCAAGCCTCACAGTCAGAGAGGGTGGGAAACGCATTGTTGTTTCTTATTGTTGCTTTTTAGGAAAGCGCTTGATATAACTTTTTAATGTGGAAGAAGCAATCCCTTTCATCTCAGGAGTCGCAGGCATTTCAGGGGCTGCTGAGTACAGTATCAGGGCTGCAGCAAGATCCTTATCTTATGCAAAAAATAGGAAATTCAAAAGTCATGTTCTTTGTGCAAGGGCTGCTTGAACTTTGAACACAACAGGAGACTTGAGTAACATCCTGAGCTCAAGTCCGGACATGAGTACATGTGAAAAAGGCAAGGGAGGGTTCCTCTGTGACCTGAATAAGCAGAGGGCAGAAGCCAAATGGAGGATACTGTGTTGTTAGCAGTGCCTCCAAGGCACTGACAGTTTTAAAAAAAGCCTTGCTTCCAAAATTTCTGCTGGCAACATACTTTGCTTCATGTAGTGACATAGCCATTGCAAACCAAATTTCAGGCTTCATTTATAGTGTGGCTAAAACAACATCCAGGGATCTCATTACAAAGCAGCGAATCTCTTAGATCAGTAATTCTCAGCTGGGACGCTGAGATCCTTTTAAGAGTGCTGCAGGTCGCTGCATGACATTAACCTTGTTAGGTACGCGAACACCTACACACAATTCACAAAATAAACCCAGAGATCTCCAACAGAAGTACATAATGTCAAAAACATTCTGACGTGCCGTGGTCTTCCTGAGTTTGCAACAGTAAAATTGCTCTATTGTTCGTCCTCAGTCAGAAAATAAGGTAAAACTAAGAGCTGCCATTTTCTGGAGGTGCATTGAGTCTAAAGACATTGGGAACTAGTGTCTTGCACCAGTATTGCTCAATCTTTTGGCCCCCTGGGTGGGATGAGTGGCATGGGGCCAGTCTGCAGGCCGGATTTTGCCCTACGTACCAAGATGCTCTTGCACAGGCAGGTCAGGCCCTGTGCTGCCAGGATCCTGTCACATGCACCTAGATCAAGCCCTGTGTACATGGATCCGGCTTTGTGCCACCTGGATTCTGCTCCGCACACCCAGATCGGTCTCTGTATGCTCAGATCCTGCCTTGCCCTGCTCCAATTGAGACCTGCATATCTGGATCCCTCCCTGGGCTGCTCCCTCCCTGCATACCTGAGCTATTGTGGAGGGCCATGCTCTCCACCCACAGGGCTCCCCATGGATCTGGACATTTGGTGGCAGGGGAGGGACACTTAACATTGCCACTGCTCCCCCACCACCAAATTTTCAGACCTGTGGGGATCCCTACTGGCTGGATTACGGTTCTACAGGATGGATCTGGCTGCGGACCAGGCCTTGAGCACCCCTGACTTGTAGATACCTACAGCATGATCACAAGCTATAGCATAGATGCCAGCTAACTTTGTCCCTACATCCAGGTTGTAGCTGTTCTGTAGAGAAAGTCATCTCAGGAACTTCTTCCTGCATCTGTGTAAGCCAAGTAGGAAGCAAGACTGAAGCACCTCTGTGTAGGGACAGCCTACGCACCAGGGTTTTACCACCTGCCTCTTAGTCTGGAGAGCATGTATTGTGGGAGGGAGGGTTGCAGGAAGAGGTATGGGATCGACGACACAAACAGACCAGCCAGTCTGCTATGACCTGGCTTCAGCTGCAAACCTCTTTTCACAAGGGGATGGATGGCTTTGCCTCACAAGTGACTGAAGTCACAGCTTTAGGCACTGAAAATTTCTTTTGCTCTCTGCTGCTGCACAGATGCCCTGTGAAGAACCCTTCTACTTGCACTGTTTTTTGTTGCGTAGAGAGCTATTCAAGTTGCCAAGCATTAAATTCCCTAGAAGGGTTAGCTCCAGAGAGTACAGTCTCCCATATGTACATCCATAATAGTCCCACGCAAAAGTCTTGTACTGCTAATGTGACCCTTGTGCACTGAGCAGTGCTAAGCAGAACTGAAGTACTGCATAACTTGAGGGTGCAGGAGGTGATAGGGAAATAGGGAAAAGAGGAAGGGAGATGTTTTATAGATAGTGTGGACTGCTTCCACCAGTAAGCCCAGTTCTACTTTCTGTTCCAGTCACAAATCACTGTAGCTACTCAGGTTTTACCCTGGTGTGAATGGGAGCAGAGTTTGACCCATTGCCTGAAACTGAGTTTGGCTTAACTTCATGAAAATTAAGTAAGGCAATTTTGAAAAGATGGACAGCTACTGAACACTACCGTGGGTAACTAAAGGCCTTGGTCTACACCAG
Source organism: Caiman crocodilus (assembly GCA_030014935.1). Classification (NCBI taxonomy): domain Eukaryota; kingdom Metazoa; phylum Chordata; order Crocodylia; family Alligatoridae; genus Caiman; species Caiman crocodilus. The sequence continues at coordinate 22,052,724 of JAGPOW010003685.1, forward strand.
GAACTCTCTGTAAGCAGCAAAAGCAAGCCCCTGTGATCCTGTCTGGCAGACAGACTGGCAAGATTTCAGGCACACAATACGTGTCAGGAAAGCCCCAACCCCAATAGCACGGATCAATGATGTTCAGAGACCCAGAAATGCCACCTGGCAACCTCAACAATGTAAAAGACCGTGGGCCATATTTTCTCTGAATTACACCTACACACTCACATTGGCTGGTTTACCTCAGAGGAAGAGGCCGTGGGTCAGTGTCCGGGTTGTTTTAGGAGAAAAGCTGTTCTCTTAACTATATTTTCCTATCAGATTTTGTGCTTGCTGTACCTTGAATATTTAAGAGGATGATTTTATATATTAAACAATTGATGAGTGGAATTTGGCCCTGCAAGTATCATTCTGTTTCTGCTTTATTATCTTCATTAGCGAGAGCACCTGGGAAATGAAGAATGTTTTCCCTCACTATTAATAGACTAAAATGTTAGTTGCTCTGAGTAAGAGATTAACCATAATAGTCAATCATTAAAAACAAAGGCATCGAGCACTACCAACAATATCTACCCATCAATTTTCTCATCAATGAGTAACTATCCAAATCATGAGGACTCACGAAAAATAACGTTCACAGTATGATGAAGGTGAAATAAGCCTCTCCTCTTCCCCATTCTTCTCCACCAAAGGCACGGTCTTTGCCACTCCAGCTAAAGGATTCATTCCCTTAGCGAACAGCAGTTGTAGGCTCCTCTCTTGTACATGGATCAGCTACTAAAGGAGGACGCCATGCAATTAGCCATTTTGCTACATCTGGTCTCTGCTAAAGGTAATTAAATTTTTTAAAGCTGGAGAGAAACTTGATCAGTTGTTTGAGGGTGAATGGGAAAAGTGATGTCTTTCTTTTTCTGGGTACAAAGAATGAAAAGTCATCCAATTTTGAACGTCATATTTTGAATGTGGCTTGAGCACACACTCAAGGTTGATTGTGAAAAAGCCTCTCATCATCTGTAACTCCTCCGTGTTTCAGAAGAAGTCAGGGATATTGGTCCTTTGAAGTTCAGGTCTTGTGTTTTCTTGTTTGGGCTTTTTTTTTAACGAGGAGATAATAAAGAACTGCAAATCTGCTTCCATGTATATGAAAATAAAGGATGACTCATTTTAGTTGCATTGTTGGCTACTGCCTATGGGATTAGATATCTCTATAGTGCCACCTTCCTGGATTACAGGGTGCTGCAGGCAGTACCGTCAAAATCTACCCTTTTAATGGAAAGCATGGGAAAACAAATCTGTATTCACAATCTTGTATTTCAGGGCCAGTATCCAGAAACACCTGGATTGCATTCATGGCTTTGTTGTCATGTTTGACAGACTTCAGGTTACAAAGAGGCTAGCGGAAACAGGTGAAATGTTTTATTTCTTTTTGTATCTGTTGCTCCTAAAAAGAAGGAAACCAAGGTGGGGAATAGCATTCTTGCCTTATTTGTTCTTATTGCATGTTTTGGATAATTGGATTGGCGTTGGCATGTCTTAAAACGTGAGGTTTTCCATTACTGTTTCAAACATCAAGCCTAATTAATAATACCTCCATGAAACATGAGGACAGAGCTTTTGGCAAAGGTTTTCTTCAGCCAAAAAAAAAAAAAAAAGCTATGTGATCATTAGTTGGCTGTACTGAAGGATACAGCTGTAGAAACACAGAACAAAGGAATCCTACACATCTTTATCCAGCATCTGCTGTTCAGGAACTGCAGCGTACGTTATAGTGGAGAGCCCCTGGTAGGCTCCTTTTAGTGAGCTTCCTACTATGGGAAGGAATTAAAGTTTAAATTTAGATTAAAGTTGTGTAATTGGAATGCACAAAGCAAAGTATTATGCCAGCAAAGACAAAGATGGTATGAATGTCACTGAGGTCCTCCTAGAATGCCAGAGTACAAGCTTGCCCTCACTGGGGATCAGGCCAGCTATTAGTGGGAAGCACCAGCTTCAGTTATTAGGGGATGGAATTGAGCAACGTATTTTGGGATGGAATAACTTATATCCCAATATCCTTGCTCCTGTGTTACATTTGCACTCATTTATCTCAAGTATTTTTAACACCACTTAGTTGTAAGATTTGTAGAGAATGCCATGAGTGATGAGACTGGTCAGATGCAGAACTCTTTGGACCCTGGGGGCTCTGATAATATGGGATGTGGAGCAGAAGTAGCTATCTGTGATCCTGAAAAACACTCTGACAGAGGCTTTGCTGAACCAATGTCTGCCCTTCTAATTTTCATAACTCTTTTAAGAAACGTTTGGATGCTTATCTTCCTGGGATACTTTGACCCCAGCTGACTTCCTGCCCCTGGGGCAGGGGGCTGGACTTGATGATCTTGTGAGGTCCCTTCCAGCCCTCATGTCTATGAAAGATATAAGTAACAGGGTAAATTCACAATTTTATCCTCTCCCTTTCCCCTCCTACCTGCCCAAAAAACTTTAGGAGTTAAAAAAAATCATATCCTGGGTACTTTTAGTTTGGGTTTTGCAAAAGCAAAATCGGATTCACAACATTCTTTTAAAATATGCAAGTATTTATATCTTGTTTTCCCGACTATTGCTCCTTCAAAGTAGTTAGTGGCAGACAAGAAAACATAACTTTTTCTCAAGGTCTGGAGGGAACGAATACTTAGCTTTAGGTACATTGCTCCTTGTAAGTCTGAATTAGGTTTATTTTAACGGTGCGATGGAAGCTGCCATTTTACAGGGAGAAGTCTGTTCCCACAGATTACTTGGCATGTGAAGGAGAGCTAAGAATCTCTTAAATGACTGGGTTAATTGCCTATTTTCTTGCACTATCTCTGTTATTTCATTGTGATCAAATCTGGCAGCAAGACTTGCTTGGGAATCCAATTGTCTGTCACATGCATTATTCAGATTACTCACGAGGGGGCATCAATTGACCAACAAAAAAACAGCTTTCTCTGACAACCCTTCTTATAAAAGAATACAGGTGACACAAATACTAGAAGAGCATTTTATAAAGGGTTGCAATTAGCTAAGGTCCATTACTTGAACTGCAGTGTCCTTGGCAGATACCATCTGAATGATATCTTGGTCGAGATGCTCATCCTTTGAACTCAATACTGAGACCATAAACAGCCCTGGGCAGATCATCCAAGAGCTACACTTAGTAGGGTTTTTGGCACCAGGGAAAAGGATTCCAGATTTCTGCCTAATTTTCTTTTCTATTTAGAAACCTGCTAGTCATACAGGGAAGGAATAATTTTCCCAAGTCAGTGGGTCAAAGAAATAATATAAACAGCAGTCAACCATCATGCTGTTTTTATGTGAAAGGTGGAAGCAAACTCCACCTCTTCTATGATACAATTTAGACTGTTTTTTTTTTTAATTAGAGGGCAAATAATTTGAATACTTGCTGCCCACATATTGACTCTCTTGTAAGCATTTAAAATTCTTTCCAGGCTATCATCTTCAATACTGAGCAGCAGCATATTTGTATTTGTTTGGTCTTATAGTTGTGCCAACTTATCCCTATTTTGCTAGGGAATAGGGTACACATATGCAATGCTGCCCCAGGAGGTTTATGGTCTCTTCCTTCATTATATTACTTTAACTTCTCTTTCTAATTATACTATTACGACATGTACAAGGACAGACAAAAAAAGAAAACAAATTTAAACCAGGTCATTGCAAATTTTATGAGAAAGAAGCTATTTGGGAAAGTTAGTAAAATTCCATCTGGCTCTTTTTGAGGAATGAGTTTTTTGTGCATTTAAGAGCTATTCCAATGCTGCTTTGGCATTCAGTTAAATAGTATAAGAAACCTGTGGCTATGTAGGCTTGCTGTTGTGCTACGTGACATGGGCAGCTGAGACTTTAAAATGATGTCAAGGGAAACTCAGAATGTCCTCCTGCAAGCAGACCACTAGCAGGGGAAAAGGAGAGTGGCCATGACCTGCAAACAGTATATGGCACATGACACACAGTTAAGCAGTTTTGTTTCTGTTCCACTCATGCGAAGGAGTCTATCGTTATTACTCATTATCTGTACTGTGGTGAGGCGTCGAGCGTTCAACCTCCCTGTGCTAGGTACTGTATACACATTCAACAAAATGAGTCCTTGCCTCAAAGAGTTCACACTCTGAGCAGAAAGACAAAAAAGGTAGGTAGAAATAACCAGTTATATAAAGCAACCAACTGTTCTGAACTTTCCAGGATGGTCCCAGGATGGAAGTTTGGCTCTGGCTCCTGATGCCCCAAAGGGAACATCTCTGAAATGGGATTTTTGTTCCCAGTTTGGCAAATTGGTCCTGCATCAGCAGTTTCCCATGCTTGGCAGTAGCTTTTATTAGCTCTACTATTTTGTGGGGAACAGATGTCGGGTAAGTTCTTGGGGACAAAATGGCGAAAAAAGGGTACCAAGAAGTTAAAATCTCTCTTCTGCCACCAGTGTAACAAACGTGTAGCCACTTCTGGTTTGATGATTACAGGGATCCTGTACTTTGCCCATGCACTATTTCCTAGCACCAGCAAGGATAGAAACCCTTGTTAGAGAAGCAAAAATGAGATCCAAACAAACAAAAGGAAGCTCTCCTTTAACTTCTCTAGCAAGGATAGAAACCCTTGTTAGAGAAGCAAAAATGAGAGCCAAACGAACAAAAGGAAGCTCTCCTTTAACTGTTAATAGCATAGGGCCTGCAACGCACCACGAAACTGTGCGGATGCTGTTTGGTGGAGAGAACTCAATACACGTACATTCACACCAGTTCACTGCAGCGATTGAATTATAAAACCTCAAACTCAGCTCCGTTTTGGGGCATGCAGGTGCCTCTGAGCTGTTTGAATCCATCTGAATCAGAAATATATTTAGAAAATGCCAGACTGTGTGGTCAAAGCCTGTATGGTTCATGTGAAATGTTTTGTCGTGCTGCCAGGCTCCAGATATACATGTGCATAGAAGATCATCACCCTCTCCCAGCTCATTCATGGGTGGTGAACCAGTTGAAAAACATTTGGGACCATTTGGACCAAGGCCTTTCTGTAGGAAGCCAGAGGGATTTGACTCACAACACTGGAGACTGCACCATTTTTTGTGCTTTGACTTCCTTAGGACATCGACAAAATACTTGTGCTCCTGCCTATGTCTTGTGTCTGGTTTCTACAACAATGCTCTCCCACTATGCTTCTCCATCATATGCAGCCTCGTCAGAGCATAGCAGCTTTTTTTGCATGACGTCTGATTTTTGATTATGCTCTCCAAATCATTTTCCCCGCTATGCTTCTCCATCCCATGCAGTTTCTTCAGAGCATAGCAGCTTTTTGGCATGACAATTGATTTTTGATGTATGACCTGGAGGACTCAGGTCAAGATTGCTTTGTACAAATGCAGAGGATGATACTGTCCCTGCACCAAAAGATGCGACAGTCTAAAAAAGACTAAGATCCCCCAAGGAAGCGATCTACCTGGCTGCTAATAGTCACATCTCCTATTCATTACATGGTGGTTGCTCTTTATTTTGCTGTTTGTTTACAGTGAGATACACAGTCACACCACTTGCCCTCAGCTTTTCTCTCTCCCACGCCAATTTGGGTGTCAGTGGTACCCTCCATACCCCTCGCTTTCAGTAGACATCATCTTCCATCCCTATAAATAAATGAGGTCGAAGGCCAGGCAAAGCCGAACTCGTTCAGGAAGGCATCACTTTCTGCAGGCGACAGCTTGCTTCAAAATACGTCCTTCTCGCTACAAATAACACGCTCATTGGAAACCGATCATGTCCTTCTCCGCCGCGGGCTTTGCACGTAGATGTTTTGGTCTAAGGACACAGGCAGGCAAGGTGTTTTGAGTAGAGGCGACACCTTTTATTAGAAACTTGTTTTATTCAATATCTCAGTTTGAGGAGAGGTGATCTCTTATTAGATGTTGCCGTTTTACTCAATATCTCAATCTGAATAGATGCGATATCTTGTATTAGATATCGCCGTTTTGTTCGATAGCTCCGGTTTGAGTCGACGTGATATCTTGTATTAGATATCGCCGTTTTGTTCGATATCTCCGGTTTGAGTCGACGTGATATCTTGTATTGGGTATCACAATTTTATTCGCTCAGTTTTAGTAGATGCGATATCTTGTATTAGGTATCGCCGCGTTATTCGAGATCTCCGTTTTGAGCCGATGCGATCTCTTTCACGAGATATCGCCGCTTTATTCGAGATCCGTTTCAGTAGATGCGATATCTCTTATTGAATATCTCCGTCTTAGTCGAGATCTCCATTTGAGGAGAGGTGATATCCTGTATTCGATACCACAATATGATTCACTACGAGTCGATTCAACGTCTCAGCTGCTCTAACATGAGGCATCCCCTCTCTGCAAAGACCCTGGGGCTGTGCCTCAGTTCCCCCGTCTGTAAAATGGGCACAAGGACGGCGCTGTGGCGGTGAGGACACAACGAGACACGAGGGACCCTTAGGGAGTGTGTGAGGGCGCACTGCCCGGCATCAAGATGGCGGCGGCGGCTTCGCGCGCCCCGCCTCCCGCTTCCATGGCGGACCGGAAGGGGCAGGGCGAGTGGGCGGAAGGAAGGCGTGGGGGCCGGGCTGGCGGCGCCGGCGCGGACGGGGGGCGGCTCCTGTGGCTCCGGCCGGATCCCGCTCCCGCCATGCAGGGGGCCGAGCCGGGCGGTGCTGCGCTGCGGCTGGCGGAGAGCGAGGGGCGGCTGGACAGCCCGGGCCCACCGCTCGGCAACAGCAAGAGCAGCCGCGGCGGGGGCAGCGCCAAGGGCTGGCAGTACAGGTAGGGGCCTGGGGTCCTCCCCCGGCCTTCTCCCCGCTGTCAGGCCTCGCCCCGCTCCCGTGGGGTCTCCGGTCCCTGCCATGGGGGTGATGGGAGCCGAGCAGGCCGCCCCTCCGCTCCCCGGTGAGGTCTGGCCTTGTCAGTCTGGGGGCAAGGAGGTGCTGGGAGGGGTCTGGGTCCCGCGTGTTTCCAGACCCGTTTTGAAGTACTCGCTTAAAGAAACGAATCGTTTCTTAGGTGGTGTTAAACATCCCCCGCTCTTATTTGTGTTGAGTGCGTCTCGTGGATAATGGGCAGTTGGCGGCAGGCTTCACGCGCGCGAGCCGTGGCTCTTACGGGAAACTTCGTGGCGGATCCCGTCGGCGGTTGATGGAGGGAGTCCTTCAAACTGTCCCAGCGCCGTGCTTGAGTCGGTGGCGGGGGGAACCTGCGCGCGTGTGTGTGTTTCCCATCGTGTTCATAGACGTTCGGGCTGGTAGGGACCTTGGCAGATCGCCGAGACAGCTGGGGTCAATGGAAATGTTTTTGTCGGAGTTTGTCTTGTTTGTTTGAAAAGTTTGTTCTCCTTTTACTGCTTCCCAAGACCTAAAGTTTGGGCTGAATTGGAATGAGCGGCGCTTCCTTTTGAGAGTGTCACCCAAACCTTTCACAATGTGTGTTGAAACCGTAGGTTCTTTGCTTGCTGT
>JAGPOW010003685.1:22069213-22093317 GCA_030014935.1 Caiman crocodilus
TTGCATGCTTGAAAGCTAAGAATAGCACATGGAAGATGAAACTCAAATCGTAGAGTTTTGATGTTGAGCCATTTCTATGCTGTGGCATTGGACAGAGAGGCACACATCACGCTGTTATTTAGCAGTTGAACATAGGCAAAAAATGCAATTGTGAAAAGAGACGTGTCCAAGCTGCTTAGTAAAACCATTGTTCTGGACTACATACGCTAACCTAAGAGTGTTTTACAGAGTTGTGTTGTGTTGGCTGTTTGTGTGACTGGTTCTTAACCTACTTGGAGTCCATTGCTTTCGAAAGTGAAATCCTTTGTATTTGGCTTCAGGAACACAGCAGATTGTAAATCTACACAAAATACAGTGATGTAAATGAATCTTTCTGGATAATTTGCTGCACAGCCTGCCAGGAGGGAGGGGGGGCTGCTGGCATGGGGAGATGGCTGCTGCCCCCCCCCTCTGTTTCTGAGTGACTGTGAGAGCTATCCATTATACGGCCCCACCCCTACCCACCAATCAGTGCTTGCAGCCAGTTAACAGTGAGGGGCAGGTCTGCATGACAAAAAGCCTTCACAGCCAATCAGTGATGAGGGCTGGGACTACTGGAGACCCTTGGTCAAATAGATGTTGGGGGGGCTGCTGTGCTCAGCCTGTGGATGTGGCTGCCAGTCCCATGATTCATAGATGTTAGGGTCGGAAGGGACCTCGGTAGATCATCGAGTCCAACCCCCTGCCCTGGGCTGGAAAGAGGGCTGGGGTCAGATGACCCCAGGCAGATGCCTATCTAGTCTTCTCTTAAAGACCCCCAGGGTAGGGGAGAGCACCACCTCCCTTAGAAGCCCATTCTGAATTTTGGCCACCTTACTGTGAAGTTTTTCCTGATGTCTAGCCTAAGTCTGTTCTGTCAGTTTGTGACCATTGCTCCTTGTTACTCCAAGAGGCACCCTGGTGAACAGAGCATCTCCGGTTCCTTGCTGCGCCCCCCTAATAAATTTGTAGGCAGCCACAAGATCGCCTCTCAGCCTTCTCTTGCAGAGGCTGAAGAGATCCAGGTCCCTCAGTCTCTCCTCTTAGGGCTTGGCCTGCAAGCCCTTAACCATGTGAGTGGCCTTCCTCTGGACCCTCTCGGTTATCTAGACCCTTCTTAAAGTATGGTGCTCAAAACTGGATGCTGTACTCCAACTGCAGTCTGACCAACGCTGCATAGAGGGGAAGTATCACCTCCTTGGATCTATTTGTCATGCATCTGCTAATGCATGATGAAGTACAGTTAGTTTTGCTGATGATTTCATCACACTGACAACTCCTGCTCATCTTGGTGTCCACCATGACTCTGAGATCCCTTTCTTCTTTTGTGCTGCTGAGAGGGTCACTTCCCAAGCAGTCGGTGTGCTGGATATTTTTACACCCTAGCTGCAGCACTCTGCACTTGTCCTTGTTGAACTGCATCCTATTGTGTACTACCCACTTTTTCAACCTGTCCAGGTCCACCTGCAATCGTTTCCTACCCTCCGGTGTGTTCCCTTCACCCCACAATTAGTATTGTCCATGAACTTGGACAGAGTACACTTCATGCCCATGCTACCCATGAAATTGGCTGGCAGCTGCTTCAAGTTTGGTAGACCCCCTGTTTGAGAGAAGAGACTGAGAACTGCGCTTGTTTAATCTGGAGATTTTAATAGCAGCCTTCAACTACCTGAAGGGAGGTTCAAAAGAGGATGGAGCTGGACTGTTCTCAGCGATGGCAGATGACAGAACAAGGAGCAATGGGCTCAAGTTGCAGCAAGGGAAGTTTAGGTTAGATATTAGGAAAAACTTTCACCTGAGGATAGTAAAGTACTGAAACAGGTTACCCAGGGAGGTGGTAAACTTGGAGGTTTTTAAGACTCGGCTAGACAAAGCCTGGTTTGGGATGATCTAGTTGGGGATAGTCTGTCTTTGAGCAGGAGGCTGGACTAGATGTGTCCTCCTGAGGTCCCTTCAACCCTCATTTATTCTATGATTCTGTCCCAACTATGCAGTCGATCCAGTAAAAGATATCTGGGAGAGAGATCCTTTCCTTTAAGTTATTTTTTTAGACACTGTATTCATAGATGAAGTTTCAGATAATTTAATTGGTCACCTGCGAAGTTTCATTTGTACAATAATGCTTTAGGCATTAAGATGCATTCCTTTTCCCCCTGGTCTTTGGAGTTCAAGTGCCATGGTATTGAGATACAAGTCTGTCTTGGGATTCCTCCTGATATGTAGCAGTGTTTCAGATTGATTTGCCTTTTCACTGGATTTAGACGCACTTAATACTAAATTGCGACTTGAGCACTATGGAAATGTGGATGCTAATGAAATCTTTCCTCAGCTTTGAAGTTTGGGCAAAGAGATGATAATTTATTTCAGGACACAGAAATGTAGCTTGGAGGTTGTGTACAAAGCAGTAAGCGGCACGTTTTGCAAAAATAAATGTTATGGCACACTTCCAAGCATTTATTCCTGTTGTTCACCTCAGGTTGCTGCTTTCTTTGACCTTTTCCTTAGACTGATATCACTGTGTAGTTGGCTGCAAATTTAGGAGAATGGGCTGATGGCAAAAGAAACCAGGAAGCCTGAGAAATGCCGTTCTGCTCTGAGCCTAGATGAAGGATGAGGAACCTTGGTTGCCAATGTACAGCTGACTTGAAATCTTGGTGAATGCCACAATAAAGTTTTCCCATTTTTGTTTTTCAGAAGTTTATTTAGAAAAAGAAAGCAAGTGTGTCTGGGCATGTGCTGTTGAAGGGATGTCTGTTTTTTCTTGATTGATACCTGTCACGCCCTAAAGCAGCTGCAGAAAATGTGGGGAACACTTGGCATTTTGGTAGTTTCTTAGACCAGCATGGGCTTTGCGCAACACTGGTAGGGGAATTCCTTATCAGAGGACATGGTGAGCGTTGGGCTTTTTTCTTCCTCCTTTCTTTAATTTAAAAGGGGAACTAATAGTGCTTTTGTAGATGTATGCCAAGGTCAGTAGCTTTCAACAGTTTTAGACTTAAGGGACCCCTTGGTTGACTCAGAGCATCCCTTGGAAGATGAGCTTTGGTTTGTTTTTTGGCTCCAGAAGCATAGAAAACCAGTTCTTCTGTTGAGAACTCAGAAAGACCACAAAAGTGTAGGATGTTTTTGACACGGTGGAGTCCCATGTGAAATCTCTGGGTTTATTGTGTGAATCATTCTTGTACACCTAACAGTGCTGATATAGTGTGGCATCTTTAAACGCAGAGTTGTCAAACTCCTACAGCCCTGTGGACTGGATGAACAGATTGGATTGTGCCCACAGACCAGCTCCGCAGGCCGGGTCTAGCACGTCTTGAAGTGGCCAGAGTGGGTGCTGTGTGCAGGTAGTCCTGCTCCAGGACACGCACGGAGGCTAGGGCTGCGTGGGGCATGTGATGACATTAGAGATGACTCCAAGACCCATGAGTACCACTAGGGGCTAGATGATAGGGCTTTATGGGCTGGATCTGGCCCGCAGGCTGGAACTTTGACACCTCTATTTAAATGGATCCCGCAGAAGCCTGGTCTACTTAGAAAGAGAATAAACAAGTAACATTGGTGGCAAACCCAAGGTCACTTCCTGAGATTAGTGAGATCATAGTGTTGGCATTTTATGAATTGAGGCTGCTTAAATTAATTTAGGCAAATGAGTCTGAGCCATTGGGTAGTGCATGCTGTCGGTGTACACATAATCCTCAGTCTGCCCCTCCCTCTTCCTCTGCCTTTTTTATGCAGCCTTTGTCCTAGTCTTAATGTAGACAGACATTCAGGCTAGAAGGGACCCTGGAGGATCATCGAGTCCTGCCCCCTGCCCAGGGGCAGGAAGTCAACAGGGGTCATAGGATCCCAGCAAGATAAACATCCAAAAGTGTCTTGAAGGTGTTCAAAGTGGGTGCTTGAATCACGTCCGGCAGCAGTCTATTCCAGACCTTAGGGCTTAGACAGTAAAGAAGTTCTTCCTTATGTCCAGCAGGAAACGGCCACAGAGAAGTTTGCGACCATTCGATCTTGTCATCACTTGGGGCACTCTGATGAACAGGTGTTCCCCCAAATCCTGATGAGCACCCCTGATAAACTTATAGGCGGCCGCCAGATCGCCCCGAGCTTGCACTTTTCCAGGCTGAAGAGTCCCATGGCTCTCAGCTTCTCATCATAAGGTCTGCTATCCTGACCTCTGATCATGCACGTGGCTCTTCTCCGGATTCTCTCAAACTTCTCCACATCCTTTTTGAATTGTGGAGCCCAAAACTGGACACAGTACTCCAGCTGCGGCCTCACCAAGGCCGAGTACAAGGGGAAAATGATGTCCCGAGATTTGCTTGAGAAGCATCTATGGATGCAAGCCAGTATTTTGCTTGCTTGACTAGCCGCAGCATCACATTGAAGGCTCATGTTTATCTTGTGGTCAATCCTGACCCCCAAGTCCCTTTCGTCTGTAGCGCTAACCAGTGTAGCACTGCTGAGCCTACAAGGATGCTGCAGGTTTTTCCTCTCAAGGTGGAGAACTTTGCATTTTTTGGTGTTAAATGCCATGTTCTCATCTGCCCATTTCATGAGCCTGGATTGCCCTCCTGTCCTCAGGTGTGGATGCTTTACCCCAGAGTTTGGTGGTGTTGGTGAACTTGGCCAGTCTGTTTCTGATGCTAATGTTTACATCATTGATGAAGGTGTTAAAAAGTAAGGGCCCTAGGACAGAGCCCTGAGGGACCCCACTGGTCACAGCACACCATGATGATTGACTTCCATCAACCACCACCCTCTGGGTCCTGCCGTGGAGCCAATTCCCCAGCCAGTGGATCGTGGTGAGTTCGAAGCCACAGTTGGCCAGTTTTGCCAAGAGGTGATCATGGGATACCAGATTGAAGGCTTTTTTTTAAAGTCATGGCATATGCCATCAATATCTTCCCCCTTGTCCAGGTGATAGGTCACCTGGTCATAAAAGGAAATGAGATTGGTTAAGCGAGACCTACCTGCAACAAACCCATATTGGCCTTCTTCCAGTCTTCAGGCACTACACCAGAGCACCAAGAGCTCTTGAAGAGCTCAGCCCCTGGCACAGATATGATGCTCGCCAGCTCCTTAAGTACCCTTAGGTGTAAACCACCAGGGCTGGCTGACTTGAAGGTATCCAGCCTGTCAAGCTGTTCCTTCACAAGGTCAGCTTTGGAGGGTAAGGAATCTCCCTTGCCCGGGCCTCCCTGTCCCACAGTGGGCAGAGTTGTCCCATGGGACTGGTGACAAACTGACGCAAAGTACCCAGTTAGCAAGTTTGCTTTTTTCTGGGTTTTGGTTGTCAGTTGTCCCATCTGGTTTAGCAGGGATCCAGTGGTGCCCTTGCTTTTCCTCCGGCTCCCCACATACCTAAAAAAGGACTTTTTATTGTTCTTGATACTTGTAGGTAGTTGGAGTTCCAGCGCAGCCTTTGCTTTCCTGGTTTGCTCTCTGTAGACAACTTGTAATCTCTTTCTATATGTGTGTAGAGCTGCACAGAATGGGGCCCTGATCCTATTTGTAGTTCCTGGGCACTCTTGTGTAATAAATGAAAATGTGATGGGAATTGCCAGGAGGTACTGTTATACTCTTGGGAGCCAATTCTCAGCATGCAGGCACTTTTCCATTGAGTGAAAGGTTGAGTCACTGTCAGATTTTATTGTGCTTTGTTTGCATTCATTTGTGATGGAGTCTAATTTAGGGGACAGTTGTGGCACTGCAGTGGAGCTCGCTCTCAGTTCGGCTTCGTCTTTCAGATTTGTTCTATAGAGCCGGGTGTTGGTGTTCTGGCCAAGTTTCCCAAAGGAGGGGTTTGTGTGCCTTTTTTGGGAGCAGCTGCGTTCAACAACTAGCGTATCTATTATGGAATAAACTGTTTGCACAAACAGCTTATCTAGACTGTTGCTGATTTTTCCCTCTGACAGGAAGCTGCTTGCAAGGCCATGACATCTGCAGTCAGTGAAAAGCAGCAAAACTAATAGCACAAATAGGTGAACAGTAGCTAATTGTGGGTGAAAAAATATTTTGAAGGTGCTTCAACAAAACTGTTTAGTGTCTAAAAATAAGACCCTCAGAAAACACCCAGGAGTCTTCCTTCCCTCTCTCACCGCCCCCTCCCCCCTGCCCGCTGCAGGGACCGTATGGGTTATTTAGGCATGTGTGTTTTTCATGAAGTGTTAATTCACTGCGTGGTTGCTCATTAGTAAAATTATGATTATTTCCCACCCACGTCCCATGAGTGCTTGAGAATGGGAAGTGTTTTGTGTAAGGAAGTCCTAATATCAACAGTCTTCCCAAAGGAGAAGGATAGAAATGTTTTTTCTTTTTTTAATAGTTCAGACTGGAGCCTGCAATTGCTTTCTTATTCTGCCACAGACTTCTGATGTAGCACAAGGCAAGCTCTTGCTCTTCCTTTAATTCCCCAGGAGTACAGTGAGAGCAGTACTTCCTTCTCTTGAGCCCTCTGAAAGAAAACAGTAGCATTTCATTAATTTGTTTACTGTAATGGGGCCATTGCAGCCTTGGTAAATGTATTTCCTTACGGGGTGGATTAAAAGAATCAGTACATTTCCATGTGCATATAGAGCTTTGGGCCTCTACCTCTCTTATCAAAGAAATGCATTAAGATGCAATATTGATATAGGCCCATATTGAATAAGCATTGTGCTATACACAGTCCCCTCATACACTGGGGGAAGTAGCTACACGGTGATTTTATACGTTTAATTTTGCTAACGTTTTCTTTCATTGTATATACACTATCTTAATTTTTTTACCACAAGGAAACAATTTATCTATAATTTTTGAAAATAGTGTTGTCTTATTTAAAAAAGATTTTTGGGGACATGAAATCTCTTTAACATATTTACTTGACTATAAACAACCCTGATTAATTAGATTTTATATCTGGAAGATGGATACATGTTATAATTTTCCAGATATAGAATCTAATTTTTGGAGGTTTGCATTGAATTTGTTCCCCTCACTGCTACTAACAGGGAAAATATATTTGGGGGGACCAGGTAACTTACTTATGCTCTGTCTCTCCTAACTTCTTCCCCTTAAGCCCTCCTCCCCTGCTGCCTTCCTATCAGACCCTGAACACATGGAAACGAGAAGCAAATTTGAAGACACTGTCTGTGAAATTAAACATAACTGTAGTAATTTGCATTTAGTACCTATAATTTTAATTCATCTATAGTTACTGGGTGTTGTTACCTATTTTGAAACTGCTGCAAGTTTTAGCACAGATATTCCATAAAGGCACATTTAAGTAGCACTTTGGCATCTTCTTATATGTAGTGTATACTATGCATAGTATTAGTTCAAAGCCAAAAGGTGCATGATTTACCATATAGGTCATTGGGCTGGGCCCCACCAGAGTCAACAGCAATTCTAGCCATGGTGACCTTGCAGCTCAATAGATACTCCAGATACTACGCCCCCACAAAAAAAACCCCCATGTGATAATTAGCCACCCACTCACAACGAGAACACCTGGTTCCAGTCATGAGTCCTAGGATCCTCCAAAAATTACTATGCAGATCAAGCGCAGGGCTGCCTAGTTCTGCTTTACCTCATGGAGGGTGGGGCCACACTAATAATATTTGAGAGGGGGTGACAGAGGATTCTGTGTAAAGTGTTTGGGGGCCTATTTGGTTAAGACTGAAGGAGAAGCGGGAATCATTGGAAATGGGGAAAGAAAGGTGAAGCTTGGCTGTGGGATTAAAGAGGAAGTTGAGATGTATGTGATACAGTGGCTCACCATGACTTGGAAGAATCCTTACTGAGGGAGGGGCTCCTTACACTGAATGTTTTTAATTTGTTGTGACAATCTGAAAGTTACTAACCACATAATTTGGTAGCATATTCTTGATATGTAATTGGGTAGCATATTTGTGATACTTCATATTCTTGATACTCAGAAGCCTTTTCTGAGTTGCTTTGAACATTTTTAATCATGTTATAAATCACTGAATCTGATATTCATGTGAAAAAATTAGGAATTCCCTTACATGTTGTGCAAAGGAGGTCATTTTATTTATTTATTTATAGGGAGAGAGGTGGTAAAATGTTAAAGGATGGTCTTATTTTTTTTCTAATGTTTTACCATCTGACTTTCAAGATAATGTGAATTGAGCAAATGCCTCCATTTCTAAGCTAAAAGCCAGAATCGTGAAAGCTTTCTGTATAGCTCTGAAAAAAAAATCATTATATTCCCCACTAATTAAATGCCACCATATTTTTTTTCCGTGTCCTGATTTTTCAGAGATGCAGTACATTCCCAAATCCCACTGAAATCACTGGGGGCTATAGCTGCTTGGCACCTCTGGGAGTAGGCCAGTGAGAAAATGAGCAATCTTTCAACTACAAGGGCATGAAGTTAGAGATTTAACTAATTATGGCACATTTTTCCAGGTTTAAATAACCTAGTATCAAACGCTGTTACACTAAAGGTGTAGATCAGTATAAAGTTACCCCATGAAAAAGTTGTAGTGACTGTATACTGGTAAGTGTGCAGTGTGTCCCTTGTTCATGATGCTTACTTGCCTCCTCTTGCCACTGAGTAATGAAGCAGTACAACAGTGGACAGTGTGCCTAAACTGGCCATCTGCCTGCTCCAGATGCTAGTGGAAGTAGCATTGGTGTACGAAACTGTGACAGATCATCCTGGTATAGATGTGCCGTGCCTGTACCGGAGACAACAGATCTAAATGCTTGCAGTGCAGGCTCTAATCTGAAATGTTTTCCATTTTAACCAATTTTCAACTCTTACAATGAAGCAGGACTCTTAATTCCTTGGATTACTACTGCTTATATATAGCCTTTGAAATGCAGATAAATACCAGTGTTTGTCACCAAGAGCTTTTAAAGTTTTCCCAATGTAATGGAAAGTAGGTGTAGGCATGAGGATCTATTTGGGATTGAAGTGATACATAATTGTAAAGGAAATGAATAATTAGAGACTGCATATTTTTATTGAAACCCTTCTAATCCTTTGGATTATGTTTTGAAAGTACACTCTCCACCTCCAGCCCAGAGACGATAGAAATTGATACCAGGCAACTGACGCCCAAGTCCTGTAAAATCTGTGTTTTCATGCTAATTTTCTTTAAAGTGTTCAGCTCTTTTGGCAGCAATGGGAACATTTGAAATGTGAACCAAATCTTCCTAATCTGCTGGCAGCGTAATCTAGCACTTCTGTTGCCCAGAGTTTTCCCGTGCAATTGCAAATCAAGCTCTCCCCTGCAACCCAGCTGCCTATCCATCCATCCTCCCTGCTCTGCTGCATTTTTGCTCCCCTTTCCTCCTCTGCAGCCTCTGCTGAAAAACATACTGCTGAAAAGCAGTGACCATTTGCAGTGGCTACTGGGTACTGTGTGAGGTAGAGAGTGCAGCCCTCTGCACAGAGCAGGGCTTTCCTGGCCTTGGCCTAGAATAGGTTTCCTGTTAGTAAAATGCAGTCTGGATCTGGCCCATAGGCTGTGAGGTGCCAGCCCTTGGCCTACAGTCTTGTTAGAAATCCCAATAATGTAATATGTCTGGAAAGAATTCAATCCATTTCACCAATATCCATTTCAGTCAGTGTTTTAATCCCCATCCTTCGCAAACGGAAAATATATCTTTCCTTCCAGCAACTACAGTAGGATAGAAGAGCAAGGAGTTAGTGTTAAGCCAGAGGCTTTCCAAGATGGAACAACCAAGTAAGGCCCCTGATGGGAATCCTGGTCTGTCTGGACCTCTGCTTCTGACCTGGTCAGTGGTCACAGGGTGGATTGATTTTTAAATAGAGGCACTCCAAATAATCTCCTCTAATCAGCTTTTCCATTTGTAGTCTAGATGATTTCTGAAGAGAGGTGTTTTCATGTTGTTTGCAATAACCACTAAAATGTATGTTAGATATGGTGCAACTTTCTGCTGCCTAGAGTAGGCTTTTCAGAATAACTGTTTATTTAGGTATTTATGTAATGTTAATATTTTCAGATTCTTTGACATTTTTAGTCTGTTAGACTATGGTGACTGATATATTGTGCATTTACTAGATTGGGGTCAAGCAGCTGCATTATTATGGCCAATAAAATTTAATCCTGAGAGATGTGTAAACAGTGTTTCCTGGAGTCAGAGGCTGTCCTAGCTCCTATGACAATTTTTGCTAATCTCTTGCATGCAGAAGCACAGTCCCTGGGCTACCCACAGGACCACACCTTTAGTAAGAGAGTAAGTCTTTGACTTACTGTGCTGTCATTATAATGTTTGACCTCCAAAACTGAGACGTTTTCCTCCAACTCTTTAGACCCTGGGCTCTCAGGTCCCCCACCTCTAGGTGCACATGCCCCCCTGCCCTGCCGCCTCCCCTGTGTTTCCCAGATGAGCAGCGGCTCCATCCTGTGCCTGCCTCACCCCAGCTGGGCAGCACATGCTCTAGCCCAGGGAAGGGCAAAATATGGATCCAGCCCATGAGGCCATTCTATCCAGCCCACAGGGCCCCTAAAAAATGTAGAAAATTAATACTTCTCTGCCCTTGGTTCTTGTCAAAAATGGGGCCCAGAGCAGGGCAGCAGGAGTGGGTGGTCCCAGCTGGCAGGGGCTCTATGGAGCTGGCCAGCTCCCTCGCTTTCCCTGCTGGTGCAGCCCAGCCCAGCTCCACAGGCCCTTGCCAGCCTGTGCCCTGCTTTGGGCCCCACTAGTGCTGGCCCTGGGACATTGGTCCCAAGATGGTGACCAGGGAGTGGGGCATCTGTCAAGGGGCGGGGTTACCCATTTGGCCCTCAACAAGCTGCCAAAACTGGGTAAATGGCCCTCCACCCAAAATAATTGCCTGCCCCTGCCCTAGCCCCAGCCCCACTCCTCTCTCACCACAGGGGCATTGATCTGCCCCAACCCCAATGACCCTTCCTTCGTCTCCCCTTCCACCACAACAGACTTACCAGCTGCATGCAGCTCTCCAAGCTTCTGGGCTGTGCTCCTCGCTGCCTACACACTGTGGCTGCTCACACATTGGCATTTAATGTCAAAATTACTGGCTGCATCAGGCCGATTTCTGATATGATCACTTTTCTTTACATTGTGCCAATCCGATATCGGACAGATGTATCCGTGCACATCTATTTAATTCTGGGTGATAATCAGTACTAGTATGATGTTAAGTTGCAGTAGATGTGGACTTTTCCATTTTATGTCAGGCTTATAAAATATTTTCTTCTGGACCAGATACAGCAGTGGGTCCTTATAACAAGTCAGGCTCCAAGGGTGGCAATATGCCCTTCCGTCCCTTAGTGACCTGCTGCATCCTCTTTGCCCTTTTGCCCACTTGTCCCTCTCAGGGGTCCACCCTGCCGCCTCGCCTGCCACGTCTTGATGTTAAAAGTTAAACAGGGAGGCTGCATTTAGAGAGCAGTGGGCTCAGGGCACCCTTTCTGCCTGGCTTCTCTTTAGGCTGGTCTGACTGAGCCTGCTTGATTTGGAACCCTGCCACACTGCACAGGCTCCGTCTCCAGGACGTTGCTGTGGAGGGGCCCTTCAGGCCTTAAACCTTTGTCCTGGCCTTGGCCCTCTAGTTCTAGCTGGGCCCCTCAGCCCCAGGTCTACTGCCCCAGACCCTCGGCTCTTGGGTCCCTCAGCTCCAGTCTTGTCTCCTCAGGCTCTGTGCTTATGCTCTCAGTCTTTGGGGCTTCAAGCCCTCTTTCCTTTTCTGTCCCCTCTGGGGGTCAGGGCCCATGCCCACAGCCTGTTTCATTATAGTCTCAGATCCTCAGTTTACAGCCTGGTCCTCCAGCAACAGGAGCTACGCAAGCCCTCAGACTGCCTGCAGCCTTCAAACCTCCCCTTGTGTTGCTCCTGGTCCTACCGTATTGAAACACAAACACAGACTGAAGCTGCTTCCAAACTGAAATCCATCCTCCCAGCCTGGGCTGTGTCACACCACAGTGGCAAATAAACATGTAACCAGAATAACTTCGCTTTGCTGCCTGATACTGTAGCAGAAAGCCCCCTTTTTCCTCTTGCCTGCATTTGCTCTCCCCTGTTCGGATATGTTTCTCTCTTTCTACCTTTTCTTCCTTCCCCTCTCTTTCACTTTAAGATAAGGAATTGTGTTTTAAAATTTGTATGTGTGCATTTTGTATCTCCCCTTGTAGTTTGGTATTTTTATCTATTTGCGTGCTGTGGCATGTGTAGCTTATATTTTATACTCTGCACCTTTCAACTGAATGTGTTTAGTTTCATAAGTAAATTATACCTTATAACAATGTTAACAAAGGCAGGAATCAAACCGCCCTTCCATGTATCAGGCTGGCCTCTGAAAAAGCCAGTGAATTGGTGATTGAATGTGTAACATAGTAACAGGCAGCAATTATCACCTGGAAGCTGCAGGTCAACCAACAGAAGAACTCAACAGAAGACAGTGTAACAACCGGGGAATCTCTAAAGGTTAATGATCAAGGGCTAGAAGCCCTGGCCTGAGTTAATCAACACCGGGGACCAACTTTTGGGCTGAATATCTCCAGAGCGACCATTCCCAGAGCCCTATTCTGAATTCATCAATGGACTCCCAACCTGCACGTACATGCAGACGACCCCTGGGGCTGACAGATACTGTCCAGTAGTCACTGGGTGGGGGAGTCCCACGAGGGTCAGTGACCCCTGGATTGGGCAAAACTGGGGCGTTGCCAGAGTCTGCCAGGGACAGATAAAAGGCAGTGAAAGTGACTGTCAGTGGCGCCCTCTTGATCTCCAGCTTGACCAGCACCCGACCTGTCCAGCCAGAATGACCATCGGCGACCCCCTTCTGGAAGATACCACCACGCTGAAAGAAGCCTCGAGGACAGACTCCAGCGCTTGTAGGATAGGTGTACCTGACTCTGTACTCTGTGTGTGTGTGTGTGTGTGTGTGTGTGTGTGTGTGTGTGTGTGTGTGTGTGTGGACCAGCCCCAAGGTTTATGATTACAGTGTTTCAATCCGCCTAATAAACTAGAATTTTAAGGATCCCGAGTTGGACATTTGTAGCCAACAATACCACTGGGCATAAGCATCTAGTAGGCGGGGCATGGCCCCCCTCTGCCAGCCATATCCCTGCCAGCGGCAGTGTTTGCGGGTACTTGCCAGCCTTGTCCCCACCACCACCACCGGCAGCTTCTGAGGGTGCTCACCAGCCCTGTCTCCGCAGTTGTTGGTGGTTTCTGTGGGTGCTCCTCCAGACTTTGGAGGCACCAGTCACCCATGCTACTGGAGCTTCCTTTCAACCCTCCAGGGGTCTGGAGCTCCCCTGACCAGGCGGGCCAGGGCCTGTTTCCCCCCCCGCCACCCCCAAACCATGGTCTTGGCCTTATGAAGCCTGAAGCAGGGGCCTCTGGCCACCATTTTCCTCTCGGGCCTCAGTCACAACCGTGATTGCCTTCTGCAGCTGAGACAGGCAGGCATTTTTTGTCCTTCTAGGGACCTGGAGCCAGCTGGCTTCTCCCTGGCGCGCTCTTCTCTCCAGAAATGGGATAGGGACCCCGTTGCACCCCCTTAGACCTTAATTGTTGCAAATTCAGATGAAAGCCCTGTGGAGTAAAAGGATAATGGGAGCTAGGAAAGCAAGTCTGCTCCAACTTCCCTGTGAAAAAGCCAAGTGATGGTAGCCTTAATTACGGGGATTTGGTGAGCCAGTGACACTCGAAGGGGAGTAGGGAAGTGGACAGAAGTTTGCTTTTGTAGCAGGGGCCTCCTGCTTCTCTGTAGGATTGACCACTGTGAAAGAAGCTGCCCTGAGTAGAGGTAGAGGGCTGTTCAGGAGATACAGGGTGACTTGGAGGGATGTCCTATATCCAAATTCCCTCCAGAGTGCCGAGGAAATGGAGGCTGGGAAATGCATGTGGTTATTCCTTTTGTCTGGCTCTGCATCTTCACTAATTGGTCATTTGTTGTAGAAGTCTGTATGTATTGATGACTACATCTGTCCTGTGTCCATCAAGAGTAATCTAAACCTGGAAGGTTTACAGGCTTTGAGCTCTCTTTGAAAAGTGTGTTGCAGCTACTCGGGTATAGGGGCAGCGAGAGACAGCTCGGAGATTTCCTTCCCCTTTAGCACTCCCATTGCAGAATTTGCATTTCCTCTGCAGGATGAGTTGTTGAAGCTGTTGTTAAAAATATTCATTGCTTAGCTTGCTTCTGCTGCAAAAGTCCTGTGCATCGTCTGAGCTGCACTTCCCTGTGCAGGCTGTTGTTAACTGATGAGCGCAGTTTTATTTCAGAAATAATTTAAATTTGCTAAAGTCCATCTCATTCCCCGTGGTCCCCAGGTGCAGCAACCTCCAAAACTTTGTTTTCAGTTCTCCATATACTTGCTTGATTTGTATTTGCTTGATTTGCCTTTCCTTATCCTAGTGCATTGCTGACAGAAGCTACTGCTCTGAACTTCCTTGCTGTTCGTTTAATTTGAACCACGGTGTGATTTAGATGGTGGTACTGTGAGTCCAGGTAGCTCATCTGTTCTGATGTTCTGTTTATCTTTGGTGTTTTTTATATAGTGAAATAAATGGTGGGTAGCTGAATCTAGTCACTGGAGATAAGGGAGTTGAGCTCTATCTTTTTTTAACAAGCAGACCCTTCCTTTACTTCAAAACACCTTTTTTCTGTGGTTAACCCTGTAATGAAGCTTTGCTAGCAAATAAGTGGGTCTAAACGAATGCAACTGCTGCTAATCTGGGACATTATTTTCTTTCTCCACTAGTAACATACTTACAGTAATGAAGCATTTTCACATAATTTTGAGTTGGTGGTTATTTCTCCCTTAGTCTTTTTTGCTCTGAATATATGGCGGCTTGATTCCTTTTCTCCCAGTGGCTTTGTTTTAGCCATGCTAAAGCATTTGAGCATCTATAAATTATGTGCTTGTACAGACAGCCTCACTGGGGACTCCTTGTATCAGTACTGTGTTACTCAAATGCTGACTGCGGCACAGAAGAAAAGGGTTGTTTTGCTGGGTAATAATGAGATATGAACTATTCATGTCTAATTTTAAATCAAAAAAGAATGAAGGGGTTATTGTGCTGTACAAAGCATGTCCCACCCACTCCACTTTTATTTCCTTCCTGGTCTTTAGATACTGCTGCTAAAATGGTTTTTAATTATAACTTACAGTAAAGTATGGAGTAACTGTCATACATTTAAGGAATAATTTCTCACGATCAAAGCAGGGACTTTCTCATATGCTCAACTGAACTTGGCTTCAGTGCTGTCAGCCCAGGCCTTATGTGACTGTAATGGGGCTATTAGAGTCCCATTTAGTCAGCTCCAGCACTTACTGCAGTAACACAAAGTTCATCCCACCCTCCTTTTCTAATTGTCATTGGATTCTGGAGGAAACATTTCTAGCGGTGAGAAAATAATATGTTTTCCAAACCCATTCAGTTATCACAGTACTTCCAGCTGTTTCTGGTAGGACATGGACATCTACCCACACTGAGACAACCATGCTTACACCTATACTATAACACAGGCCGCAAAATTAATTACTTCAATCCTGCATTGCTTCCCACCCTTGTGACTGCTTTGACAGCTCGGAGTGCTGACTGTCACCAGTTAAGCTACTTACCTACTAGCCACATGCAGGCTGGAGAACATCTGAGTCGGTCTCGGCCGATCGGAGCTCTGCGCGTTCCTTCTGGTTACCCCGCTGCCGTCTTCCCAATGCCCCAGCAAAGGAGGTAGCAACTCTGTGACAAAAAGTACAGCTTTAATAACAGGTATGCTTTTAACTTTATTGCACGAGGATTTGTTTGCTCAATGCAAAAGACAAAATCAAGTTGTTTAGAGGCCCCAGGTGCACTTTGCTGGAATTGGGTATAGCTGCCTCTCACTGCTTCAGTGTTGCCCCCTGCGCTCATGAGCTGTCACATAAGTCAGAAATGGATTGTTTCAGGTTGCAAAGCAAGACTAGCACAGACTCTCCTTGACTCTTGCAGCAGTCTTTTGTCCCCAGGCTGCCCCAACTTCTAGTTCTTAGGTGACCAGGAATGATACATTCCCAAGGTCCTTCTTTGCATTACCCAAGAAGATGAGATGAGGGACTCGCACAACTATGCAGAAGGGTCCAAAAGAGCACATCTGTTTCTCCTCCTAGAGGAGACGCTGTAGCTGTGATGATTTCATTTGCTAAAAAAACAAAAGTAGGGGAAGTAATGTTGAACTTTAATAAAAGGCCACAGAAAGATTGCTGTTCTTGAGCAGTATCCTCCAAAGGGCTGTTGGACTCTTGCCTAGGCAGAAACTGCTTAGCACCAGCTATGGCAGCCAATACTTCACCATTAGCATCTACAAGCATGGACAGGGAATAGCTCTTGTGCTTCAGGATACACGTGTAGGTTCTTGAATGCATTGAACAGTTCTGTCCTGTGTGCATTGGACAAACATAAAATATCAAAAACTGCAAATGCACATATACAATAGATCTTATTATCCCAGGTTAGGGAACCTGCTGGGGAAGTGAGAGACGGCAGGAATTCATAGGCCCGGTGGTGCTTTAAAGTGCATGCTGTGTGCAGATGGAACACAGTGTTTGAAATAGGATAGATGGTGTTATTCCACACCTGTATTGCAAATAGCATTTGTTCACTCGCATCTGTGCAAGTTCCTACAGTGCAGCTCTTTAACACTGAGTGAAATGCTTATTTGCAGAACAGAAGGGTTTAGGAAAAAAACCAATTACTGAATTTTTCTGTAGTGCGGTGTTTGTAGATCCCTGTAATGTTTGGCACTTTCTTTTCCCCTCAAATTCTCTCAGAAGGGAGCCAGAACTGTTAATCTTAGCATTTTCAATTATTTCCATGCTTGTGTGAACAGTTTGAAAAGGAGAGAACGTTGTAGACTGGTAACTGGGGAAAAGTAGGTCATCCCATTTAATAAAAGTTGCAGTCAGGCACATCATCCGACACGGGTCCTGCCTTTTGTGCACGATGATAGCTGATTCCACCTGAATAAGCAAACATCGTGACACCTTTTAGAAAGAGGTTTTGCTTTTCTGTTGGACTGTCCTTGGCTGCGTGAAAATCTAGTTTTGCAAGAATTATATTATTCCAAGATCACCTGCAACCATAGCTACTTGTTTTTTAATTTGTGAGCCATTTGCTACTTAAAATTAAGCTGCTTTACTGGTTTTCTCCAAATAGTGTGCTTCTGAAATGCCAATTATGGCAGAAAATGTGGTAATTGGGTAAATGGAATAGCACCACTTGTTCTAATTCCTTTTTCAAAACAAACTGCCTTAATAGAGACAAACTCAGCAAAACCTTCTACGGGTAGCATGTAATTTAGGGTTGTCTCATTAGATGCGTCATAAACTCACTTAAAATGTAATTTGGTGTAATTTTGAGGCATACTGTTTAAAAGGACTTCTGAACTTTTGTCTGTAACATTTGTCAAGTCAGTGAAACCTATATAAACAAATCAATCAGCTGCCTGCATTTTGCAGCTACAGACAGTAGCTACTCTGCCCCAATTTATGCTGGCTTTAATAATCTTGATTGGATTAAAGCAGCCGTTGGCAAGATTTTACAGTGGCAGGCCCGAATAACCCGGCTCAGGTCCAAGGTGGGCAGGTGTTTCCGACTCAGCCACAAGCAAAATCCTCTGCCGCTGGACCACCACTGAAGCCCCCTTGCTCCCTGGGCAGGGTCCAGCGGCTCCATAGGTCATTTCCAGCCCCTGGTCTATATAGGTTGTCAACCATTGGATTAGATATTAACCTGTTGCCTCTAGTAACCATATTCTGCTAGCCTGTATTCTCTTACTGTTGATGAGAAACACTTTTACTTACTGAATAACCGTGATATTGTGTTTGCATATATAACTGACATTACGCCAAATGATACTGTAGTCTTGAGATGTATTTGCTTCTACACTTTTGCACATTTTCTATGTGATAGGGAGAGGCCAGTCATTCCGTCTCTGTTCCCCAAGATAAAACTGAGAACTTTGCCCACCCAAAGTCCATTTTGCCTGTTCATAACCTAAGCTGTTCAGGGCAGATATCATCTTATTAGGTGTGCGGAGTGTGACTTGCAACCAGGGCTGTGCAAGATCCTTTCAGGGGTGCTGCATGCCTGCTGCGCCTCTGCTGGGTCAAGCTGTCCCAGCACCTTGGTGTTTTTGGGAGGTTTAGGGCCGGAGCAAGGGAAACAGCCACTGCAGGAAGGGATGCTCTGCTGAAGCCTGCCCTGGCATAGCGAGGGGGGGCACAAGCCCTGGGTGCTGACTCAAAGGAGCATGCCCCCAGATCCACTTCTGTGGCCTGGGCCAATGTTTCCCAAACCTGGTGGGCACTCTTACCCTTCAGGTATTCCCTCTGCTTGCTCAATGACCCTTGCTTCTGCCCAGCAATGTACAGAAAGGGGGCATGCCCTGGCAAGCTACGTTCCAGCAGGTGGAGGGCGCTAGGGAAGGGCGAGGGGGTGCTGAGAGAGCACCCACTAGGTTTGAGAAGCACTGCCCAGGGTACAAGCTTGACTTGTTTCTAGGAGGTTGAACCATCTCTGCCCCAGCCTCTGCCCAGCTCAGCTAGGTAAAGCTGTATGACTCCAGTGTCAGTTACCCCACCTGGGGATTGCCCCCTGACTTTCCCCAGTGTGCTGGGTGAGCTGAGCCTTCAAGTGCCAGCTGAGCTGCCTGGCAGGCAAGGACCGGGTGGCATTTACCCTGGGAAGCAGGGGAACCCCTTGAGTTCCCCTTGGAGCAGAGGGCCCAGCCAAGGCTGTGACAGTGGCCCATGTTTCCTCACTTGCACAGCTCTGCAACTCGGCCACACCAATGGTGCCTCCAGTTTAGCTATTCTGTCTTCCCCATCTCTTAAGAACCCCGTGGGACTCCCAGGGTCAAATCTGAGAGACACGAGGCAGGTCAGGAGAAGGAGATGCCTGCTGCCCTCTACTCAGCGTGCTGGAGCAGGGGCTGTCTCTGGCTGTGACTACAACTGGCATCATGGATCAGCTTGCTTTTTACGCCCTATAATAAATGTGTTCCTTTTGGAAATGGGGTGCAACTAAACTCCAAAGTTATGGAGGGGGTGTTTTGAATCTAAAAAGATGGACAACCACTGGTGTAGAGTGTCCTAACACAATGGGGTCTGTAGGAACTACTGCAATACAAAATAATATGAAACCAGTCTCTGAGCTGTTGATTTAAGATTTGTTTCTGGCCAATAAAAGTCATAGTGATTTATTTTTGAGGATGATTTATTTATAGAAAGCATGTAGTAGCAGCTCTCTGTGCAGTACTGGTGAGTCCCATGGTGCTGTCCGCCCCAGGTCTTTGGCGGGAGGTTGAAGTGCTGAGGTTTGGTCTCTAGAAGAGAAGGTATTCATTTTTTGTGCCAGGTTATTGTTTAAAATAACATCATTTGCCTCATTCTTCTCAATATTTTGGCATGATCAGAAACTACAGGCTGTCTTTTCAATAGCATCTCCTGTATTTGTGATATGTCACTTGCAGCTTAGTTGTCCTAGAAATTAAGAATAAACAGCAGGTTACTAATTTACTCAATAATACCCAGTGACAGATTTCCTATGTGGGTTTTTTTTTTTACCTTTAATAAGAATTCCTTTACGGGGGTGGGCGAGGAGGGGGAGAGGCTTTTAAAAAAGAGAAGAAAAGGCAGGGTGGGAGAAGGGGCTGTATTTTAGTACTGAAACATTGTGAATCTGTCCAGAAGTATCTGCTAATTTAGTACAGGACCAGTGTGCCTTTCATCGCTTCTGTGATATTGAAAATTATTCCATTTTTCTGTAACTTTAGCTGTGGTTAAAATGGCTTTATTTTAAAATAAGCCTTAAAAAATGTAAGACCGACAAACTCATTAGTAGTTATTGGTGGTTTTACTTAATATTGTAAATTTCCTTTCTAAGAATAAAGATTTGAGCAATTACTGAATATAGATTTATGAAGGGCTTCAATAATCTGTTCATTTGGTCACTTCTGATTGTTTCTCGTTTTTGTTTTTTTAACAGTGATCACATGGAAAATATTTATGGTTATTTAATGAAATACACCAACCTTGTC
Source organism: Caiman crocodilus (assembly GCA_030014935.1). Classification (NCBI taxonomy): domain Eukaryota; kingdom Metazoa; phylum Chordata; order Crocodylia; family Alligatoridae; genus Caiman; species Caiman crocodilus. The sequence continues at coordinate 22,089,258 of JAGPOW010003685.1, forward strand.
ACTGGCTGGCAATATCGGTAAGTCTATTTATTTTTATTTATTTATGTATTTTAAGAAACAAACTTGCTTAACAAAATTACTGGTTATCAGCAGGGATCCTGTTTTTTCCTAATAAAAAATTGCAAATTCTCTGATTTTTCAAAACCCCAAAATCCGTGATGAAAGTGAAAGGCCACTGGATAGATAGATAGATATCAGTTGAACACTCTGTTTTCTTGATATAGTTACAATTTTAAGGTAATTTGGAAGCCTATCAGTGCCTCAATCACTATAATAAATTCTAAATACCTGTAAATTTGGGTATTTGATTTTGGGTTTTTTATCGTGGAAAATCAAAGCTCCCCCGGCATCCTTTGCTCACAGAACGTAGGGCCAGGCCCCGCATGCCCCTGTCTCTGTAGTCCTGCTGGTGCCCTTCACCCTCCCTTCCCAGCTCTGCCAGAGCGGGGTCCCCAGCTGCCAGGGCTGTGGGACCAGGGACCTGGGTCCACAGCCCTCTGCCCCTCATTGCAGCAGTGCCCAAGCCCTGGTTGCTGCCCACAGGAGGAGGTATCTGCTGCAGAAAAATGGAGTGTGAAGCCTGGCTCCCCCTCCCTGCTGCAGACTTGGGATTGGGATGGCTTCCCACCACTGCGTGCACACCTGGATGATCAGGGGAGACCCATGCCCCCCAGATCTTTGTGTGGGGTGGGGCTGGGTGCAGACTGCCCAGTATGGGCTTAAGCTTGCTGCCCTCCTCTGGGACCTTTGCAGCCCAGCAGGTGCAACCCAGCACTGCAGGGCAGATCAGGGCCATGTGGAGAAGCTGCTTGCCAAGGTGAGCTCTGCGCTGCCCTGGTGAGGTGTCCTCTGCCCATGCAGTAGCAGCAGCAAGGGGCACAGCCCTGCACTGCTGCCCTTGCTGCTGCTGCTGCTGCTGCTGCTGCTGCTGCATGTGAAAGGGAGGGATGCCTCACCAGGGCAGTGCAGGGCTCGCAGCAGCAAGCAGGTCCCCACACAGCCCCACTCTGCCCTGCAAGATGATGTTGCACCCGCTGGGCTGTGGAGAGGCCCCTGAGAAGGGCAGCAGGGTGGGGAGCCCAAGCCCGCAGTGGGCAGCTCATGCCTGCCCCCACCACACAGAGATCTGGGGAGCACAGGTCCACCTGGGAGTGCATGCAGTGGTGAGGAACCAGCCCCCCGTTACCCTCCAGATGAGCTGCCTGCAGCTCTGTCCCCATCCTCGCCGGGGCCCTGCGGCTGTGTGTTCCAGCCCAGGCCTCGAGCTGCATGCACCCCTGCAGCTGGACAGTAGCCCCAGCCCCTGCCCAAGCCATTTTCTCCCTCTCTGTGGGGGCCTCGATCCCCCTCCCCCCGATATGAGACTTACCTGCTGGAGCTGATCTCCAGGCTGCCTAGCAGTCGGGTACATATACATGCACGTGGAGCCTCCGGTCCATCTGCCTCCTCCCATTCCCCCCAGCCCCTTGCAGGCTGGAAATCAGCCAGCCTGCACCAGCCTGCAGAGAGCTTGTTGCAAAACTGAAAAATCCTGTTTTCTCTGTTAATGAGAAGTCTGCGTTTTCCTTGGGTAAAGGAGGAAAGCCATGTTTTCCCATGGGAAACAGAAAACCTGTATCCCTGGTATGAGCAGGCTTTGAAGCAATTGGGGGCTTTTTGGTGTTTTGTTTTGTTTTTTTTTCCTTGGGAAGCAACTTAAACAGTGAAATTATTTGTAGGTTTTAGAGTCAACAAAGAAGATGGAGAACAAAAATGATTAGTGGCTGTGGAAACGTGGCATATGAGGAAAGGGTGGAAGAACTAGGCCTGTTTAGTCTGGAGAAGAAAAAACTGAGGTGGGGGAGGAGTTGATAACAGTCTTCATATACTTGAAAGATGGTTATATGGAGGATGGGTATCAACCGTTCTGCATGGCTGCAGGGGATAGGACAAGGAGCAATGTTCTTAACTTCCAGCAAGGAAAATTTTAGGTTTGTTACTATAGATTAGATTTCTAGAGTCAGAAGAGACCTGATAGATCATCGGGTCCAACCCCCTGCTCCAGGCAGGAAAGAGCACTGGGGTTAAGTAACCCCACCCAGATGCCTGTTTGATCTCTTCTTGAACACCTCTAAGGTAGGTATTAGGAAGAATGTTCTCAGTATGAGGGTGGTTAAGCTTTTGAACAGGCTCTCCAGAGAAATTGTAGAAACTCCCTCCTTGGAAGTTTTCAGGAACAGGTTAGATGCACTTGGCTGGGATGGTTTAGTCAGGGATGATTCTGTCTCAAGGACAGGGTTGGATTAGATGATCTGCTGAGGTTCCTTCCAGCCCTACTTCTCTTTTATTCTTCTTTCTAGTCTTAATGTCAATTAAACCTAGCAGATAGGGGATAAATGTGCTATATTAATGTTGGGAATATGTGCAAGAGGAGGTTTGATTAAGATGTTAATCAAAAGCAGAGTGGGAGAAGAAGGAATGTAAATGGAAACTTCAGAATGTCGACAGTCAGTTTTCTCTCTTCCTTGTGAACTACTAGACTAGCTCCTGGCTTGAGACTGAGAACAGCAGCTAGACTAGCTTTAACAGAACACAGCAGAGTTAGTGGCTGAGACACAAGATTCATATTGTGCATTTAGCATCTTTCCTCTTAAAAGATCCCTAGGTACTTCTCAAGCTATATATTCCTGCAGCAGTCTTTAAGGCTGAAAGAATGAGCACTTAACACATCATGTTGCTATCAGAGTAGGCCACCATGACTCTGCTACTGTTGCTTTGATTTTAAATTTTTCTCAGTGCTAAATCTTCCAAGACTTCCTAGATCTTGCAAGTATACTTTTACAGGGACAGTAGCACACATGTACTATAGTTGCAGCTTTCTTTAAAGGAAAGGAAACTTTGCATAAGGCTAATTTTGTGCAGCTTTGAGTATTGTATTTAGTATGTTTGAGGCTGTGCTAGAAAACTGTGGGATTTGCTTACCAATTTCCAGATGATAGTCCTGACCTGAATGACGAGGATTTGTTTTTTATTTTTAAAAATATTTGAACTACTTTTTAATTTTAATAAATTTACTTTTGTTACAATTGCAGGTTTTTTGTTTTAAACAATGAAGTTGGCTTCCTGGAGTATTTTGTGAATGAGCAGTCTAGAAATCAGAAGCCCAGAGGTACCTTACAGCTAGCTGGAGCTGTAATTTCACCCAGCGATGAAGACTGTCATACCTTCACAGTTAATGCTGCCAGTGGAGAGCAGTATAAGCTAAGAGGTGGGGTGTAAATTCTTGGACAGGATTTTTTTTCCCACTAGAGGACACTCCTGGCTCTTCATTTGTGGTTTTTAGTTTTGTGCTTGGCTGCCCCTGTTTGCCTTGGATAACAGATAATTAATTTTGTAGGCCGCACCCTCAATACATTTTGTGCCCTCAGTTTGGGCTTAACCATTTTTCAGTTGGGAACCTGCCGCAATTCAGTTACTTTGCAACGGGGAGACGGTATCTGTCGTTGGAGATGGAGTCCTTCCGTGTTTATATTTCAGTGTTTCTGATCGACTCTAGAAAGAGAGGTAGTTAGCTATGTAGTCTCAAATCGGGCAGACTAGCATATGGAAAAGTAACCCATTGGCTATGAAAGCTTTTGTCTCTCTGAACCAGTCATAAGTCTCTAAGGGTGTCGTTACATGTGCTCCAGGGGTGGAGGGGGTGCTTTAATTAGAGCAGTTCTCTGAAACCCTGTCCTACGTAACTTTGCATCTTGTATAGTTTTATCAAGGAGGAGATTGTACGTTCCCCTTGAAAGACAGTGAGGATGGGATAAGGTATTGGCTCACATTCTTGCATGCTCTCTTATATTCTCGCTCATATATATGTCTGTCCTAGATGCATACAGTTCATTTTAAATACAAGTCAAGTTCAGCAGAAGGTCATGAAGCTATCTGAAGGTAAGCTGCGATTAAGAGCAGTTCAGTGATTATATTTCTATCCTAGTATCATAGTATCATAGTGTCTAGAGTCGGAAGGGACCTGGGCAGATCATCTAGTCCGACCCCCTGCCTTGGCAGGAAAGAGCACTGGGGTCAGATG
>JAGPOW010003685.1:22112948-22126376 GCA_030014935.1 Caiman crocodilus
GGGGTTGGCCTCAATGGTCTCTTGAGGTCCCTTCCGACCCTAACATCTATGAATCTATATGAATGAATCTATACCTATACATATTTATATACATACACATATATGTATGCATGTACGCAATTTGAGCATAAGTTTCTAGCCCTGCATAATTGTTCATTTTCATGCAAACAGCTGTTTACCTGAACTGTTCCACTTAATTTGTATGGGCACATTAAAATGAATCTTTTTTTCATTTGTAAGTCTGTTAATTTTAATGTATCTATTTGATTTTTGTAAGAAAAAGGGATAGGCAGTTTTTTTGTTTTTGAGGAAGAAAATGCAACAATAGCACTGTGCTTTTCAAAGAGGATACGATAAAGTATCTGGGTAAGTTAAATTCTACCGTATCTCATTGCTATTGTTGCATATTGCGATTACCAGCTATGTTGACCTATTTAAACTTTTAACAATGAAAAAAAGCCCTGAATTTTTAAGCTTCACATGTAAGCTGAAAAACTGAGGCATGTTTTGACCAAAACTTTGCATCTTTGCTTTTAATTTCAAACCTTCTTTCCTCCCTCCCCCCAAACACATACCTTTTGCCCTAGGAAATGTTTAGCCTGAAAAGCAGTGACTGGGTCTGTGTGTTTCCTATTTTTATTAATAATAGGGCTTTTAATGTTTGAGGCTGGAGATTCAAGACTTCCCAGAATCCACATTGGCCAACTAGTGCAAAGATTAATTTATGGATAACTTCTTGTGTGGCTCAGGACAGATAATTTGTAACCCTTAAGTTTACAGGGGGAAGAGACCCTACTCGAACCATTTCAAAGATGATGTTTGCACGTCCATTTTTATGTGCAGCAATTACTTTCTGTGAATGTCTGTTCTGTTGAAAGGACTATGCTGGAAGAAGCTGAACAACTATTGACTTTGGGCGTAGCTTGATTGTATTTTGGTTATCGTCCATTACGATGATCGTTTAGACCTTATCTGCCTCTTGGGTGCCAAGATTAAAAACACCATAGAGATTTATCAAATTGTAAAGGATTCTGGTGATGTCCCTTTGGTTGTAGTTTGTAGAAACAAAGACCAGCAGAAATGCAATTGCATGATCATGAAATCTTTCAGGGTCAGGGAAAAGAGCAAGAAGTGGGAGTAATGCATGTGATATCCCTCACTCCCCCACAGGCCTTTCCCTGAGTGGACCTTACAGTGTCAGGCACCAGGGAAGATAACTGGTGCTGGAGACAAAACACCCTATTTATTACCATGTAGAGCAGGGGTGGTGCCAGCCTCTTCCTGGTGGGAGTGCTCAGGGGGGCTAGAAAGAAAATGGGAGGGCTGCACTATATATCTTCTGGCACTTGCCAAAGGTGTTCGCCTGTTTTGGGGTGGCTATAGCCCCCCAACCTCCTTTTAGTACCACCCCAATATAGAGAAGTGTTTGCAGATCTTTGAACACTGATATGTTGGTTTTGATGGAAATCTGTTTGTTAGCTGCTCCCCACTTAAGCTTTTGGGGTTGGTAAATCACAGATCCTTTAGCAAGTGTTAAAACTTGATATGAACAACTAAGGAGCTGTTGCTTAATCCTGGTGTGGACTTCTACTGTACTTTGTACTGGGAAGATGAAGTTCTGAAATAGTGACCAGATTTAGAAAATTAAAAGCTGTCCTAAGATGGACTAGACCAGAGGTTCCCAAACTTTTTTTTATTGCATACCCCTTTCCAGATTTACCAGCTGCCTGCGTACCCCTACCAGCATACATTTTATACTGCAACCCTTCAAATACCAATCATTATTATAATGAAAATTAAATCTGCTCTTACACAATTTCTCCCATGTACCTCTTAAGCATACCACAGTTTGAGATCCCTTGGACTAGGCCTTTTTCAGTTCTTGTCTTCAGGACTCCATGAAAAAGACTGTATGTGGCAGCATATTTCAGCATCTGTTCAATGCTAACTATATGGGCTGTCATAAAGAAGAACTAGAAATGATACTAAATAAAGATCTACTTAGGAGGCATAAATGTAACTCTCAGAAGTGGTGAAAAAGTACTTAGGTTTCCACAGTGTACAGTCTGACAACTAGGAACATGGCAATAAATATTTTGGGGTTAGAATAGAAGGAATAAAAAAAGGACAAGATAGTGGGCATCTGCTGTAAACCATAAGAATAAAGGAGAGAACAATAAAAATGCCTGGACCAGCTGTGAATTTACAGTAAGTCGCAAGCTATTTTATTCCTGAAGGCTCGATATGTAGAGATTAATAGGAAGCTTGGAACCACTGACACACTTTCAGCAAAATACTGAATGGATTTGTAATGTTCTGGTTTGAAAGGGCATTTCGGTGTCAGGAGGGCAAGAGGCACCAAGCCACAGTTCCTATAGGGAAGAATAAAAGCAGAGCGCAAGCAGTGTCCGTGCTTTGTCACTGGCATACCTCAAATATTTGAGGTAAAAATGAAATTTGCCCTGGAGCTGGGAAAAAGTGAAGATAAGCAAAAACGCATTCAGCATTTAAGGCTTGTGGGTGGAAGGGAGGAACTGCAGAAATGCACACTAGGTTTGTGTTAGTCGAAGTTGGGGGAATGAAAATTACTTCTTAAAAATGTCCGGGCTGAGGAAGAAAAGCAAAGTCCTGCCTTTTTATCCTCATTAATTAAGTGAAACCTAGTATTTCAGATTTTAACAGCTATACTCTTTAAAATTTTAGCAAAGAAAATAGCCAGTTTTGACTACATGTCAAGGAAGGCTCTCTAAAATAACTGAGAGCAGGAAAGTAAATAATGTTGAATTTCAACACACAAATGTACAAATTAAGCCGTGCTGTTTGTACGCAAACTAGGGTGGGAAAGATTAGCTAATGGCCATACTGCAGCACTGAGATTTATTTGAAAAATTGTGGACCGGGGTATGGATTAGAGGAGAGAGAAGATGATGTTCTCTTCTCGGGATCACTATTTTTCCTTTTGGAAAACATCCTGAAAGTTTTAATTGATAGCTCTGGTGGGCAGAGGCCAACTGATAAGGGAGAGACTACTATCTATCTGAATGCTAACGGACTCTGGAGGAGGAGTCTTCCTATTTCGAAGAAAATTTAAATCTTGACAGCCAAACTTTTAGTTTTGCTGCTGAGTCCAGAGAAACTTGTGCCAGCGAAGGCATTTTAAGACTGAGTTAACCTTTGCAAGATAGGTGCCTCCTTTCTTTGAAACACGCTGGCATGAAAACCTCTGTTCTCTGGGGCTATCTACGGCTGCCTGGGGAGTGTAACCTAGTTGTAGATAAGGGAAGCGTGGCTCATTGAGGCTGCAGCATAAAGGATATCCAGGAAGTTTGAGTGACTGAATGTCCGTAGCTTCTTTGAGTTTAAATGCATGTACTAATGCCCAAGTTCAGAATACCACCTTACGCAGAAGGTTTCAAGCGACTAGTATCTTTTATATGCTTTGGGGTTTGTGTCATAGCCAAAATGTTGCTTTACCATAGTTCTTACCTGCATTTTTAATAGAACTTTTATTGGAGTCTACTGTACATTAGCCTTTGAAATAGAATGGAACATTTTCATTATTGATGAGCAATCCTATCTGTTCAGATAGACTAGCTGGGAGTAACCAGACACTTGAATCCTTAAATGAGTGGGTGACAGCTTTCCAAATGCTGCTGCTATCATTTGGAGCAACTATTATTTATTCAACAGAGCATGTTGTTGTTCTTTCAACTGAGAAAAGACAAATCCCCTTTCCAGAGAGAACTGTTAGCAAAAAAAAAAAAAAAATCATTTGGATTTAGCCGCAGTTCCTAGATTTTATTAAAGTTTGAGTCGGAGAGTCTGTTGCTACCATTTCTTTAATTGGTGCCTCAGCACATCCCTGGGGTTACCTAATATTCCAGTGCTATTGGGTTCTTTATCTCGTGTCCGATTACATCTTTTATAACACTGCCTAATTCTCCAGCACAAGTTGCATGCATTACAGCCGGCCAATCCCAGAGCTCTTGCTAATGATTGCCGAAGGTGTTTGCCTGGCGCGCTCACCTTTGTTTAGCTGCTGCTGGACCAGATTAACTGCTTCCCGCTGTTTAATGAAAACCCCTTTTTGCTGAATTTCCAGAGTATGAGTAAGTTCCAGCGCAAGCTTTCTTTTCCTTCAGGGACAACAATAAATTGGTTGGAACCAAAGGTATCCGTGTCAAACCACTTCAAAAATGGAGCGGCTCCGAATTTCTCAGAGGAACTAAACAAGCCAGTGTCTACCAGAGAGGAGCAGCCCATTTCGGAGCCCTGCCAGCTAACCAGGGTAAGGTGATGTGAAAACTCCTGTTGTGCAGGGAATGTTTCTGCTCACAGCGTTATCTGACTGTGTTGGTACCCTATAGGAAAATTAGGCGCCCTCCCCAATCCCCGTTCTGACATGCTACTACTTGAATAGAATGAAGAGGACATACTTTTGTATTAAATACAGTAATGAATCTTGTATTTTCCTATAAGGAGCTGCAGGGTGAAATGTTAAGTGAAACAAGGAATGGGGGTGGAAGCAAATTTAAACTTGTGGTTTAAACAGGGAGGCATTCCACATACAGTCCTTTAAGATGATTAAAAATCAAAAGGTCAAGAAAAGTGAGCAAATTGTATTTTCCAAGTGCTCAAAGTATGCCACTTTTTTTAAATGTTATTTGGCAGAGCTACAAGGAGGGAGTAGGAGAAGGAGGTTAATATAAGTATTTTGTTATTGTAACTTTATTTTTCCAGCTCGTACTACATCCAACTCTTTCACTAAAGAAAAAGAAAAAGAAAAAAAAATAAATCCTTCTAATTCTTGACTGTGAGGCAGTTAAAATGAGAAACGATTTGGTCGCATTCCAGGTGTCCTAAACTATCAAGATTAGCTTGACGTTCTTTAAAATACAGTCATGATTTATATTATTGAAGGAAGGATTTGGTCTTCTTACTTGAGTAAAAAATATAAGTTGCTTTTGTAGGCAGGTTGGTGTTTTTGGAGCCACGTGTGTATAGCACACTCCCTTTTGGGGAGATTGTTACTGAATCTAGTTATAACAACATCTTGTTCCATTTTGCGATGTATTTGTTTTTTTACAGCATTTTTCAGTAGTGGTTGTATCAGAAACCTGGAAAAACACCAACTTGAAATTTTTAGGGTTTTTTGTACTACTAAGGTTTTTTTTTCCCCCTTTAGTACAGATGTACAGATGTCCTGATGGGGCAAAGATAGAAACATCATCCCTTCACTTCTAAAAATTCAATCTAAATGTATTTCTCTTGCCAAACAGCGTCAGCATGGGGTGGGAGTTTAAGTACTGCCTTAACTACATTGTCTGTGGTTGGGGGACACACGCTTCTTATGGCTCTCTTTGGATTGCTGTAGTTCTCACTTGCAAGCACAAAATTGTATAGCACCAGCAGAAAGAAATGGCAATAATCTAGGGGTTACTCCAGGCCAGTTGTTGCCTAGGTGAGGGCTTCGTAGCCTGGGACTTGGGCTATTTCAGAAGGAGACAACTGAGCAGGGTCTTTGCAAAATCGGTAAAACCCAATGACAGACAGCTGGATGCAGCAGTGAGCTACAGACAGAAGATCCTTGCTTCTGTGTTCCCCTGCTGCTGCCCCCAGCGTCCTGTTTGGCAGCACTTCTCTCGAGGTCTCCCCATTGCTCACAAAACCGTGTCTCTTCCCGGGAATGCCGCTGGAAGATGTTGAAGAGCCAAGCCGTCTATCTGAACTCCCCTGGCCCTACCTAAAGCATTCCTGTTAGCCTTGTCACTGTTTTCAAGCATGCTTCTGTGGAGTGGAGTCTCCAGTCCAACTCCTGTTGTTACCTCTGCTTTTTGGGAGCAAAGTGTTGTGGGACTGGAGCACGGCAGAGGGTGTTCAAAGGCTAACTTCTTTTCTCTGGCCAGTCTGTAGAAAGTGATCCTGCCACTAAGCCACCTGATTATACTGTATCTGCTCCAAATCATCGGTCGTCTTTAGATATTTCACTGTTGTTATCCACTGGCAGCAACAGTGGGAAATCTAAAGCTAGTGATGACTGGTCATATGTATTTTAATTAATTAGTATTAAATAATAACTTACCAAGCAAGTTGAGACAACATAGTACCTGTTGGCACAGATTAGGCATTGGTAACCATAGTTTACTGCAATCTGCAGTGGTGGTAACATCAGGAAACTTGAAGCAGTGAGAGGCCGAAGAGATCATCCTAGCACAGAAAAGTCCACGAGGCTTGGATGTGGACATTCAGCCTCATGCTGCTCTCTGCATGTTCTTTCACAGCGTCTGATGAAGTTTGCTTAGGCTACCAAAGGCTTGTGCCATACATCTCTCATTTAGTTAGTGTATAAGTTGCAAATCTACCCTGCCTTCCACTTGTCTGCATTGACCAAGGTAGTGCCTTACTTTTGTACCAGCTGCCCCTAAATAAGGCACTTGACTTGTTTGGAAAAGGCAAAATGAAGAGAAAAAGCTTTTGTCCAGTCTGACCTGCCACATCAGCAGCTCACTGAGGGCTGAACCATTCAGCTGCACGGAGCAGGGATGGGTCTGACATCTGTCATTTCCCCTTCCCCTGCTGCTCCACCAACAGCTACTGCCAATTTGGCAGTGGCTGTGAGAAGGTTAACCCTGTAGGTGTTGGGCTGGTAGGGGGTGGTACTCTGGACTCCACCCCTGCTCCATGTGGCTACAGTTTTAGCCATGGATGAATTGGTGCCAAGCATAGTCCCCTCCTGCCATGCCAGCATTCCCATGCCTTCATTCTGGCATGGAAATCAGTTTTCTTGCTTAAGACATGCCCCTTCCCACCAACTTTGGATGCATAATTTTCAAGAAAAGCATGCAGATGATATACAGCTACATGCATTATTGCCCTCTCTAGCACCCATGTTCACACTTGGTTCCCAGGGCTGGGACCTTGGGCAAAGCACTCGGGTTCCCTTTGGAGCCCATCTGAAACTGAATCCTCCTGCAATAGATGTGCGTGCAAGAGGAGAGTCTTTTATTTGACATTGGAGCTTAGGCTGCTTAGTTTTTAAGTTGCATTTTATTACAGTATTAGTTTAGAAATGCCCTTCTGATTTCTGTGTGAGCTTGCTTCATACTTTTATTCCTAACCTGGCAGATATCTTCTGGCCTTTTTTAGACTTGTCTTTTCTATCCTATGAGGTGCAGGCTAAGACTCACTGTATCAACCCATTACATGACACTTGCTTTATGAGTCACTGAAATTTCCTTTTCATTCCAGAGTTGACATTTGTGCTGAGTATAAATATCAGTGCACAGATTTCTGTAGGGGTTTTACTTACTTGTGCGACGGGAGAAGGGCTTAGTACAGCTCTGAATGTATTTCTGGCTGGTGCCTGAATAAGTATGAATGTGAAATGACTCTTATGACTTTGTTGCACCCAGGAACCAGAAGAAATAAACCCAGATGAAGAGCTGGAGGATACATGTGACAATAAAGAGGATGACCTTGGAGCAGTGGAAGAACAGCGCAGTGTGATCTTGCATCTCTTGTCTCAGTTGAAGCTTGGCATGGATTTAACAAGAGTAAGTGACTGAGGCTTGGAAGCAGGCTGTGCTAAAAGTGAAATGCCACCTCAAGTGTGTCCACCCGTGGGCTGCGTTGGTAGTTTGCCACATCCTGACAGCTAACGCTCCACCCTGATCAGCAGGACTGAAGTGAAAAGCTTGATGCCTGCCGGTGAATGAAAAGAACCTGTCTAACCTACCACCCAAAGCCATAAGCCCTATGACTTTAAGAAAGCAGTTGTGTGTTGTAAGCGTGTTTGTCAGTGCGTGCCTGTTCGTTCATGTATCAGTTTGAATAATAGAACGCATCTCGTTTCATCACTCTTTTTCTCTTGCTGGCTTTTCTCCATGCTTCTTAATGAATCATGTCTGTTCCTCCTACCTTGTTTCTATGTTTTGCTTTTCTGCACTTTCTCCACAAAATCTCTTCTTCTCCTTCTACTGGCGCATCCGTTTACCGACTCAATCCCCTCCACACCCACACCTGAAGTCCCCCTTCTACCTAATTTCTAAAACGGAAGGAGGAGGAGACAAAGGAGGCATGTTCTCAGTTCCTCACCCTCCCACCCCACAGCAACATTTGCAAGGTGTGAGTTCTGTTATCTTTGTCATCTCCCAGCCTCCCTCTTGTTGCTGCTCAGAGCTATGCTTGGAAAGTGGTGCTCACCTGCGCTCTGTAGTTTCACTGCTGCCCGGAGGGCTTCCATTAGCATCAGTGGAAAAAACTGACACAGTAGTCAGTCGTCACTGCCCAGCTTGGGAAAGCATTGACTGGATCTGTATATCGGGAAAGCTTGGGTTGCCGTTGCATTATTGTATGCAAGTTTGAAAGACAGTTTGTAGTCATAAAGACCATATTCTTATTTAATGCAAGCTTAGATTCTGCAGATGTGATGGCACTTACAATGGAAAGAGAGCTTTCCTGGGTAAGTGTGGTTTTAAGTCCACTTTCCAAGTCTGCCTGATCAGTGCAGATAATTATCTGGTGGAACCTGCATCAGTGCATCAAAATCAAGACATCCATAGGTCTTGCTAATTAGTATAGACTTATTTAAACCACAACTGCACAATCAGGAATCACTTGAGTCCTCATTGCTCAATGTTGTTGATAAGCAGTCAGTACACAGAAGATTGGAGTGGTAGTTTTATGCAGAACAAATTCTCTCTCGTGGTTTCCACTCCATTATGGCTTATGCCCATTTTGGGATAACTTTTTTAATAGATTATGGAGGAGTCAAAAATTCTTTGCATTGCAAACAAGCCTGAATTCAAACATGGTTTAAGAGATCATTGGACTCATGTAATGTTAAATCATAAATTTTTAAATGAAAAGTCACTTTAAAACTCCACGCTCTTCCCGTTATCCAGGTTACCTTTGGTCACTTGTGCTAGAATGAGTTGTTCATCTCTGGTCAAAGTATCAGTTTCCTCCTTCTTAAATGTAGTTGCTCTAGGGCTTTGTTCATAAGCATACAGCCAGCTTGCTCATGAATTCTTGTTTGTTATTTGTTTTTATTCCAGGTGGTCCTTCCTACTTTTATTCTAGAGAAACGTTCTTTGCTGGAGATGTATGCAGATTTCATGTCCCATCCAGACCTCTTCGTCGCGATCACAAATGGAGTTACTGCTGAGGAGAGGATGATCCGCTTTGTTGAATATTATCTCACTTCGTTTTACGAAGGTCGCAAGGGAGCTATCGCTAAGAAACCCTACAATCCCATCATCGGCGAAACATTCCACTGCTCCTGGAGGCTGGCAAAGGACAACGTAGTATCCGACACCAATAGTGACTCTTCATCCCATTCCCCTGCTGAGCAAGCAGGTCTTTCAAAAGAGCTGGATGGCCAACTGGAACCGGACTACTACACAGTCAGATTTGTAGCTGAGCAAGTCTCCCATCATCCTCCTGTCTCAGGGTTTTATGCTGAATGCGTAGAGAGGAAGATGTGTGTCAATGCTCATGTCTGGACAAAAAGTAAATTCTTAGGAATGTCGATAGGAGTAACGATGGTTGGTGAAGGTAAGTGAAAGCACCCTGCTTTTTTCACTGTAGAAATGGAAGATAAATAATCACGCCAGTCAGATAAATATAAAAATAATCCCTGTGCTCTTCAGGGAAGGAATAACTAATGACTTCTACTCAGTGGGTGGTTCCATCTATAGGATTTTTCGAAAGAATTAATTTTCAGGGTTATTAATAAGCTATTATAAGTGTCATGCTGCTTACAAAAGCAGCCCTGAGTTTCCTTCATCTACATCAAAGAGAGACAATGTGGTCTGAGAAACTTTTTAAATACTTTTTGTCAGCTGATGGCACCTGTTATTTTCATTGAACATGGAGTGTTGAGAATGTTGCAGGTATGCATGGTAAAAGCAGTCTAAAATTTAGGACTCGTAACCTACCAGGACCATAGTAACGCAGAAAAGCAAAGCTATATTCAGAAATACTGCATGGAAGCTAAAAACAAAAACACAGTTTGCTTTTAAACAAAAAGAATTTTTTGTAAGTCTTTCCAAAGCATCGGACAGATTTGAATGTAAAAAGTGAATGTACCCCTTAGTCTCTCATATTTTATGCTTTATTGAATAGTTCTTTGCACAGGCTTTAGGTTTAAGGTCCTTATTCATTAGTTCAGGGTTGTGGCTGCCTTTGGTATTGCCACCATTGTTGACTTTGAACTGGAGATGCATTCTCAGCCCTCTTACCTTTCCTATTTGTGCTGCCCAATTAGTGTGAATTACAGATCTTTGAATATAATCTGCATCCCTTAACAGGGAAGGAGCATAATAAGGGAAGGCCAGTACAGCTCTGTATTTTGAGTCTGAGGCTAGAAGTAGATGTTGCCAAATGAAGCGGATCGGCCATGCCAGGTGTGTTCTGGTATGACGGATCCACTTCATCGGGCAAAACACGTTGCCTGTGGTTGCCCAGCATCAACAGGCAGGACAGCAGGCAACGTGTTCTCCTCGTTTTCAGGGGTTTAATCCCTTGTGCGTCCCAGGAATTTCTTTGCAGGATCAGGGGTTTAGGTTGTTTCTGTGTTGGTCTAAGGACATAAGCAGACAAGATTCCTTGGGTGAATTTGATCTCTCTTATTAGACCAACCCAAATGGTTGGAGCGTAGTTATTCAGCAGCTTTCGGGTTCAAAAACCCTTCATCAGGCTAAGGAAGTTTCAGCAGTCGGTGTGTGCTCTTCCTGGTTGGAAGCTGCAGGATCAGACACTTCAAGCCCTGGGAGTGCCCACCTGACTTCCCCTTACTGAGATGCACCTCTGGTATCTCCAGGGCACGTCTCAGTAAGTGGGGAAAAGTCAGGGTTTCTGTTTACTGAGGATTTCTGGGAGTGCATCTCAGTAAGCAGGGAAATCCAGGCAGGTGCATTGAGATGGCTTGAGGGACCCAATTTTGCACAGGTATTCCTGGAGTGCAGGATCAGGCCCTTCAAGACCCTGGAGCACCTGCCTGGGCCAGCTGAAGAGCATGGGCAGCTTGGGGCTGCTAGCTCTCCCTCCGTAAAGTGAACAGATATCCGGTGCTACATAGCAGCAGAAATGGATACCTCCTTCATGGTCTCCACAAGTTTGGGGCATTTGCATGGATGTCTGTTTACTTGGCTTCTGTACTGCTATCAAAATTTTTATGGTGGCACAAAGGTGATGAAAAATAACATCTGATTCCGTGCTGAGGAAGCTGCCATGTCTTCTCGGGCCATTTCACAGACCATAGCAGCCCCTCTGTAGTGCTTTTTGTCAAACCTCTGAAGCAAGCCCAAAGGTTGCTCTCTTTTATTTGCCCACAAAGTGAGTTGAACACATTACTTACATTGGAGGTGCAATCTCTTGCCATTTGGGGGGTAGAAGGTTGAGGGGATGTCACTGCGCGGCTTGATGAACCCAAAGGCAGCAGATAAACTGTGAAAATCAAGTGCAAGAAGAGAGGAAGTGACCTGAGGCTGCAGGAAAGCATCAACCATGGACAAAGCACAGAATTGCATGCATTGATTGTTAGGGGCTGGAAGGGACCTTGCAAGATCATTGTGTCCAGCCCTCCCCCCACCACGAAGCAGGAAAGACCACTTTCTTCTCACTGCTTTTTCACATGGCCCTGGACCTTGTGTGCCAGCCATGGCCAGGCTGACATGGGAGGTGGCTCTGTGTGCTTCCTTAAGAAAACTTCAAGACCATTTGAGTTTTACTACACGTAAAGTCATCCTAATAATGAGTGTATAAGCTATAGTCGGGTGGCAACTGTTTTGTCAATGAAAAAGAAAGGTAGACCGTGCTTGCTGCTCTTTTTCAGGAAGGGTGGAATGGCTCACTTCCATGGAGAAGGGAAGGGGTGGACATCAGCCCTCTGTATTGTGTGCATTTGGGGACTTCATTCCTGGTCTTGCTTGTAGCCTGCTTCCAGAACGTGCATGGTTTGCAGTTACCAGCAAAGCAGTTGCAAGTGAGCTGTTACTTGTGTTTAGCCTATGTAACCGCATGCCTTTAGGATCAGACTTTGGAATCTGTAATGTTTCATAGATGTCATGTTAGGGATGGGATGCAGATGTCTTCAAGGCTGATGGCAAATGCAGTGGTAACCAGCGTGTGGCCATGTCTGTTTTGAGAAGTGTGACAACACCCAGGGGTTAGCACCATTCCTCTCGTATCTGGGCTCTGTCGAATAGGTGGCAATTTTATTCTGAGGCAAGCTGCAGTAATAAAGGTGTGTGTTTCCCTCCACAGCAACTTCTCTTGGTATTTTAAGCGGTGACACCTTTTAATGACATTTGTCTCTTTGTACGCAGGTCTCTTAAGTCTCCTGGAACATGGAGAGGAGTACACGTTTTCTCTCCCTTGCGCATACGCTCGATCAATTTTAACAGTTCCTTGGGTAGAATTGGGAGGAAAGGTCAACATTAACTGTGCAAAGACAGGGTATTCTGCAAGCATTACTTTCCATACCAAACCGTTCTACGGCGGCAAACTTCATCGGTAAGAACGCGCTCACGTTTTCCTGCGCCCTGTACCCTCACTTCGACTCTGTAAATAACCACCTTACTTATGTTTTTGTCACCATTTTTATTCATATTGAATTGCACTGACCTGACAGTCTGAGATGACAACTGTATTTAAAGAGGCATTTTTGCCTTACTCCTGGAAAAAAGGTTGTAGCTTATTGGGGCAATCCTGCATGGTTTTGCCACACATTTGACAGTTAATAGCAAGGCTCAAAGACCTACCGTGCCAACTTTGAAACAATCTGTGTGCTGGAGCGCGGATTGCCAAGTTTTAGTCTTAGTTCTGCCACTGACTTGCTTTGTAATAGGAGCAAGTCGCTTAACCAGGTTGTCTTTGGTTTACTCCCTGCTTGAAAAGAGGGTGATACACGGGCCTGAACAACAGATTGACATTTCATGTTAGTAAAGCATGTTGCAGTTGCACAGCATTTTATCTCTTTATCACAGCAGCAACACCCCAGATTGCATCTCTGGCTTGTTATCAAAACTGAACTTAAAGGTACTGCAGAGATTTCAGCCTAAGAAGGGAGAATTGTAATGCCAGTGATGGGTTTTTATATAATTGAAAGTTATATTGCCTAACCAGGAACATATCAGACGGAAATAATATTCTTAGGTTCCTATAATGCAAATGAAACTTCATTAGATATAGTAAGCAAACAGAAATGATGAATGTATTCATTAGAATTGGTGTAAGTAATGCTAAATTACCTGAAGACTGTGAAGAAAGGAGGAGGCTCTGGAGTACTGGCCAGAAATTGGCTAAGTCTTTTTTCTTTTTCTAGACCTCACAACTGTCCTAAAGCTGTGCTTTGCCAGATGGCTTGCTCGCTCGTCCTTGACTAGTGAAGCATCAGATAGGGATTCTCAGCTTAGCTGTGTGACG
>JAGPOW010003685.1:22137207-22151888 GCA_030014935.1 Caiman crocodilus
GCTAACAAAAAGGGGTTGGAAAATGGTGGCAGTCTAGAGGGTCCTGCTGGCTATGTGGAGCACTGCGTTTTCTTTTCTTCTAGACCAGCATTTCTCGACCTGGGGGTTGAGACCCAAAAGTGGGTCGCAAGAATATATGAAAGGGTTGTGAACAAACTTTAAAAATGGATTCTCCTTTAAAGGGGAAAAACTTTGGGAACTGAGGCCTTTCCCTTGGAAGCTGGCAGAGTTTCAGCCTGTAAGGGGCTACTTGGGAACCCCCCCATGTCCTACACACACTCCCCTGCCCCACACTGGGGGTCTGGGGCCTGGGGATGGGAGCATTGGGTTGAGACTGGCCGTTGAAGTTTACAAATGGATCCTGGTACAAAAAATGCTGAGAACCACTGGTCTAGATCTCGCCCCAGCCCATTGAGTTGGTGGTGAGAAAGATGATGACCTGAAGGCTAGTAGGCTGTCCCCTAACCCACAGACTTCAATAGAGGGCTCTTTTTGGGAACACCTCTAGATACCACTTAGGATGCATTGGGTCTCTGGGTGGGGTCACCCTCCTGTCTCCCCACTGGGGGTACTGGTGAGGACCTCCACTTCTGCAGCTGTAGTAGAGCTCACCAGTGAGGTGGGGCTAGTGGGCTAGAGCTTCTTTTTGCAGGTGTGACCTGGCCATGGTGACTGCTGTTGCTCTGCAGATGGGAGTAGCTGTCCCCTCCGTTCCTGCCTGGGCCATGTGAACAGCAGTACATGTCTGCTTGACGGCAGCTTGCACATTTACCAAACTGCAGCAATGGTGTGTGGTGTCTGTTGTGAAGGGGGGGAAGGCCTGCCTGGTCCTGCAGCATCTTCTGATGTATGCTGTATTCCTTGTATTCTCCGGGACCCAGCCTTTAAGTGGCGGTGATCTCCCTGGGAATCGGCCGTATAAGCTGGGGCACCCAGTGTTTGGCAGGGTCCATTGGGCCCTGCCCTACTTTGAAGGGCAAATCCGTGAAATTTTGCCCTACTTCGAATGGGAAGTCGGTAAAATCTTGCTCTGAATTTATTGCATCATTCACAACCAATTTATTATAAAGTGTATCTTTGTCAGCTGAGGCAGCCGGTGGTCTTGCTCACAGTCCAACAGCAACAGCTCCTGGCACTCTGTCATCACAGCAGATGGCTTTATTTTCAGGGCTGTATTAGTTTGCTTTCCCTCCACCTGGTATTCTCAATAAAGCTGCCACTAATATTGTTAGCAAGCCAAATGAAATGCTATGATCACTTAAGGAGCACTCTCCTTAAGTAGGAAAGAAAAGACTTCCTGACCGTGATGGTGGTGATGAAAAGACCATGTAGAAATCTGGTGGCCACCAGAGCTGGAAAAGACTTAAAGTTAGTCTTCACCAGCTGGTTGGTTGCTTTTGGATGAGTAAAGAAGGTAATGGAAATTGTCAAAAATGGGCAGAATTCTTGCAATTGAATAGTGCCTTGCAATTGTTTGAAATGCGTGCGGCTGAAGATTCCCAGTCGCTTTGAAGGACATCCTTTTAGACTTGCCTTGTTTAAGACCAGATAACCTCTGTGTCAAAAGCATGGGTGGGGTGGAGACAGGGATGGGACTGGGTTCATTCATAACTTGATCCATAGTTCTGGAGTTTGTTACTTCGGTGCTTCGGGAGCACAGCCAAATGCTATATTTTGGCCTCTACTCTTTCCTTACTGTATTGGAATAAAGTTGGCACTGTTTTAATCAATGGGGAGGATCGGGTTTCTGGTGTGTTGTTTATTTTCACATGTCAGCGTTGTTTTCCTTGTGTGTTTAAACATTTCATGAAAAAATGGGAGCAATCATTTTTGCAAGAAAGGCAGCTATGTCAGTATTACTAAAATATGTGGGTTTGTTTCTTAAACTGCTGCTAGAAAATGAGAATGTAAATAGAAAGTGACTCTCTTGGAACTGTAGACGGTGGGAATATCAAACACGGTCCTCTTTGATGAACTGATTGATTGGTAGTGCAGATGTATTAGATAATTGGGCAATGAGATTTCTCCTACAGAAACGCAAAGCACAGAAATACATAGTTTGTCTTTGACAGTTTTGCCCCATCCTAAGACCCATGCCCTCCCCAAGTGCCATCCTGATCCCCTTCCCTTGTCTCAGCTGCTGCTCCGCTTTCTGCGCCATCTCCCATGTGCCTCGTACGTGGGCTGCTTGTGCCACTTGTGGCCCTCGTGCCCGCAGGTTGGCCACCTCTAGTCTATGCAACAGGGTTTAAAATAGTCTCGGGTAATGAGGCACAGGGGTGGTACTGAAACACATTGATCTCCAGCTTGTCTTAAACCTGGTATCTTTAAAGGAAACAGCACATGCAAGTAAAAGCTTTAGAAGAGCTGACATTTCTCAGTGCCCTGATAGGGATTCAGGAGCTTAAATATGCAGCTTTGTTTTCAGAGCTGCCAGCCAGCCACAGGACGCCAGGTTCGGGTTCAGTGCAAGCGGTGAGTGTTCAGCTCAGAGTCCTGCCTGGATCCCCGGTGTCAAAGCAGCTCATCTTGGAAACGATCTCATTCTTAACTCTCCTTTGATGTTTGTGTCACACACATCACGGGGCTCTAGCTTTCAGCTGCGAAAAAGTTGCTTCTTGGCATCATCCTCATAAGCCACGTGTCTGGGCCCTGTAGACTGAGCCTGCTTCCTTAGCTAGAGAATTGGGTCTTTCACCCTTGGGTTTGAGAGGCAAGCTTTACATACGGTCTGAACATGCTGCTGGTAGAAACGTACATCTTAAACTTGTAAGATGCCAGGATGCTTTCAGAAGCTGCTTAAGCTTTTACTGGTTCTGTAGGGTCCATGCTTCGATTCAGCAGACTATTAATTGTAAACTCAGTGCTGCACAGTGTGATGCAGGAATTACCTCACTATTTTTTCACAAAGACAGCTCACAAGGAGATACAGGACCACGTATTAACTACCAGGAGCCCCTTCATATTGCTGTTGCAGTTTCACATCTTTCTTGCTGCATATTCCTTGTATAAGGCCATTTTGTTCTCTTCCTGTGCAGACAGAGGTAGGAGAGGAAATGCATTACATGCAAGTGGGAGCTAGTGGCAAAATGGGGGTGTTAGGTTGAAGGGAACGTGTGATACAAGACGGTGGCCAAGTGCAGGGAGAAGCTTGAAGAATGGTTCAAAATCACAAGTTGCCAGCAGCAGACTGCTGCCCTAGGGCATCTGATGAGGCAGCTGAGAATACTGTGGGGCTACAGATGGTGAGGACATAGGAGCCTGCCAGTCTATCTAGCAAATGTTTTTTGGTAAAGACTTTCCCTAAAATGAATGTCACTCGCTCGCTCTCCTTTGCCTTGTAAGAACAGAGAGGAGAGAGAACTTTATTCTGTCCTTTTTCTGCTCCCTCGTTTTGTGCGGCGTGTAGGAACCGCTTGTCCTCAGCCTGCAAGAGAAGAGCTGGGGCTCTTGTCGCTGTGGAAATCCAGAGCAGCGAGGCTCTGTGCAGAATCTTTCCCGGCCTTTATCTTGAAGCCTGTGGACTTTGCACCTGTTGTCCTGCCCTTCCCCATACCTGTCCAGTGGATCTCTACAGTTGCAATGTGGCCCTTGCACAGCTACCTCTTCTAAAACCCCTGGGGAGATGACCGTGTCCTAAGAACCTTCTGGGTCAGACCAAAGACCCATCTAGCTCAGTGTTTCACTGTGGCAAGTAGTGGATGCTTTCGAGGAAGAGTGTTAGTAATTGGGCATCCCTCCTATGTCAGGTATGCCCTTAACTATTGGTCAGTGTTCACTGAACTAGTGTTCAGTGGCTCATGATAAACCAATCCTCCATGAATCGGGGTAATCCCTCTTTAGGGCCTGGTTTACTGTTGGTTCTTTACACTGTCCTGTGACCATGAGGTCCATATGTTACTTAAGTACACAGGCTCCCTTTTGCAGCAAAACCACAGCGCTCTCACTGCTGTGACAGCAAGGTGTCCCAAAGTGGGAGTGACTGGCTATGGATGGCCAGAGAAAACAGCAAGAGGCTTTCCAATAGCAAGGAGCCTGACAAAGTGCTGCTATAGTTGGAAACAGCAGCCCAGCCTGCAACTGGTCTTTGCCACTTGAGCCTAAGAATCACTAAAGATGGGTGTGGACGAGGTCCCTGAGATGAGCTCGACCTCTGCCCTGCTCAGTACTCCTAAACTGCCGGTATGGTCGTGCACCAAGGGCTCCTAAAGTGCAGCCTGCGAGACGCTTGAATGCAGCCTGCAATAGGGCTGCTTAAGGGTGGCCATCACTGTTGTATCTACTGTGCATAAACATCTGCAATGTCCTCCCTCTATTAGGCAGCTCCCAGTGCTCTGTCCCACCCATTAAGTATCTCCCAAGGGCAAACCTCTGATATCCCCGGACTTGGAAGACAGCTGGGAGTTGGACCGTGACTGGAACAGAGGCTCAGCATGGTGTTCTGCACACGTGGTACTCAGTGAGCTGCACTCCCTGCATGGGTCCCTTTTGTCATTTTATCCGAGTCGTTTTACATTTGTGTTGCAGCCAGAATGGTCACGCGTTCCCAAGCACTACATGTTGGGAAGCAAAGACCGATCATGATGTTGCCAAATGACTTCTCCAGTGCCTTATTACAGTACCTGAGGGTTGACTTGTCTGTCGGTGGTATCATCGAAGCTGGGGCCGGTGTGAATGAGCTTCTGCCTTGCATCTTGCATAGTCCCTGAGAGATCCTGAGGCTGGAGAGAGCTGCCTTGTGAGAAGAGAAGAGATGCAAATCTGTGGCCACCAGAGACTAGAAAACCAGGGGGAAGTCTGTGGCTCCAAAAGGAGCATGGAAAGAGTTAAAGCTCAAAGCCGAGAGCCCAAAGGAAGTCGTGGGATTCAGGTAGTTATTAATAAAGGGTTAAACATTTTTAAAAATAGTAAAGAAAACATCTTACATTATTATACACTCAAGTACAAAATATATTCCTATACAAGGTTGCACTTCAGCCAAAGTATGGAGCCCACAGCACTTTGCGTTGTGCCCCTGCGGTGAATGGTCTCATAAATAAGTTACATCTCAGCTCTTAGTTCATTTTAAGAAAATGAACTCTGGCCTTTTACGAACGAGCCATGTGATTGCCTTTTATCCTCCTGTTCATTTTGGTAGAAGGCCTCTCTCTGTCACTGGCTGTTTCTGTTCTCGTCACTGGCTTGGTGTTCGCTGCTGGGGCAAACTGTTTTGCCAGCCTCGTTGTCCGTGTTGTTGTTGAGGATGTCATCGCAGTCCATCTGCGCCATCAAGTTGAACCGCTCCGCTACACAGTGGGCAGTGAGCCGCGCCTCGGGGTCGTGATCCCAGCACTCCGTGATGGTGTCGCACAGAAAGTGCATTCCCTGAAGTGAGAGGATCTGAGGTTAGGTTTGCAAGGAAGCGAGAAGCAGAGGTATTGGAAATGTGAACAAGGACGTTGGAGGAATGTGCTGTTTCTGTGATGAATGGCCTCAAGCACGTTTCCAATGTTAAGTATGGAGGAAACGGAGGTATCTGAGGGATCTCACCGTAGGAGAACTCGGGCTCTGTGATAGTGTGCTTAGGATGTCTCGGTCATGGCTCCAGAGGCAGGAGTTGAATTCTCGCCACAAGCATCCAAGACGCTGGATGGGACTGCAGCTATTCAACCCAGCAAGAGGAGTTGGCTAGAGATGACCAGGCACATCACTCCCTACTGTGGTGTTGGCTGTGGGTACAGGTGGACCTTAACACCTGGGCTCTTGAACTTTTTTTTTTCCCCTTCATGTGATGACTGATGATATAAGCTGATCATCTAATGACTGAGAGTACAGTAGCTATGGGAGCCTCCGCTATCATCAGGCTGTCCATATCTAGCACAGCAAAACTGTCCTTGACTCAAGTTTATGACCCCAAGGGTGGGATTTTCAAAGGAACTTGGGTGATTTAGGCACTCCAACCTACTCTCCTTTGGGATGCCCCAAGCGGAGTGGACAAGGCAAACAAAGGTGAGAAGGGGAAGCAGAGGCCTGGAGCGCCTTGCCCGAGACCACAACGAGCCGAGCAGAGCCCAAGATACCCATCTCCCAGCGCCCCTTCGCCAGCTTTGCCAGATAACCGTTCATCTTCTCTAAGCGCTCTCCATTTGTAAACCTGTGTGTTGCGCCCTCATTCCTCTGTCAATAAATTATCCTGGAGTTGATACACGAGGGAAATTTTATTTATTTATTTGTAGCCAGGATTGTATGCTTCTCGGTGTGCTCCAGAACACATCCAAGTCTCTTGAGTACAATGGCCAAACTCAGTGAGCCTTTATCTATGTATTTATTTATATTATTTTTCTTTCTGCAGGTGGAACTTTTAGTTTCATTTCAAAGCACTATAGGAGAGAGATCTATATACAGGAGGCCCTTGCCGTTCTCGGGGGATATGTTCTTGTGTCCCCTGGGAATGACGAAATCCGCAAATAAGGCGCTGCGTTCGTGAACGCGGTGCCCCCGGCGGCTGGGGCAGGCGCGCAGCGGCAGCAAGCGCTGAGCTCCCAAAGAGCTCCTGTAAGCGTGTAAAGTGTATTTAAAATGCGGGTTCGGCATTTGCGAATATTTGCAACCGCAAATGCTGAACCTGCGAATAGCAAGGGTTTGCTGTATCTGTATCGCTTACATATGTCTCCTGTAGTGCTTTGAAATGAGACTAAAATTTCCACCTGTAGAAAGCGCACGTGCACGCACACACACACGATGCATCTCCTATAGTGCTTTAAAATGAAACTAAAGTTTTCATCTGCAGAAAGGAAATGGTGGCTTTCAGCTGTTAACTTTGTTTGAACTAATAACTGCACAGAGGCTGTTCCACCTTCCTTTCATCCAGCAGTGCTCTTCTGGCTGGTGTTTGGCATCGTTCTGGCGAGATTTAGCAACAAGTACTGTTGGAAGAAGAAAGACCTTGTTTTGAATAAAGTCTTTCACGCGTTCTCAGAGGCTTTGTGTATTCTGTTCACCTGCAATTAAAATGATGCGCACAATCTCATGGACACACATGATAAGAGACTTTCTAGCGCTCTCGTGTCGGCCTCGCCTGTCCTCTTATTTTTCAGAAGTCTCTCTGGGATGGGGGAGAGGGGTTCATTTGACTAAGAAGACCTGGAGAGAAAAGTAGGACAAATCTGATGTTTTGAATTGGCGGAGGACAACCTTTTTGGCAGGCATGCCTCAAATTAGCCCCACGCGCTCTTCTAGCACCACTCTGATCCCCTTCCTCTGCCTGATTTGCTTTCTCTTCCATGCTTTGTGTCCCTACCTGATCTGCTTTGTGTCCCACTTTCCCCCTCCTGCCTGCTGTGCTGCCTGCCTCCCCAGTGGTCAGACTTACCCGAAGAGCCTCGTCTGCCTATGTCCTTAGACCAACACGGCTACAACCCACACCCCTGTGCTCTGCCACGTGGAGGCTGCCCGTGGTACCTGTGCCACTGGCTGGCCACCCCCGTTTCAAATAACGAATTGATCTCCAGGCCCTCTGCACTATTTGCCTGTGAGAAGGCAGGTATGTCATTCCCGTTAAGATGAACAACTTGTGTCAGTTCTTCAGCAAATTAAACCTCTGAGGAGGAAGGTGTGGGGTGATGGGAAGAAGGGAGCTGTCAAATGAAAAAGATGCGCTCTGGTTTTCTCCCAGCAGGTGGTGCTGCCCTACGTTGCATTTTGGGAATCTTAGCTCTACGTCAGGAGGATCACCACGATTCAAAACCTTGGAAAAAATGGTCTAGGCTCGGAGCTGAGCCTTCAGTCTGGTTTTCGATAGTCCCAAGTAAGTGTGTCTTTTGCATCCAATTCCAACCCCTCTCCATGAGGTTCAGGGGGCCGGCTTGTCTGGGAAATTGTTGAACACATGGCAATCGGTCACCAAGGCACCGGTGGAAAACCCACCCAGGATCTTTATAGCTGCCTTCATTCCCTGAGCATGTGGATGGGGACTTGGGCCTGTGCGGTGGGAGCTTAGCGCTTCAAGCATACTACATGGCTTTTGGGGGCAAATGTGCTGCTGGGACTGACTGGTTTTGATGCATATCTTGCGTTGTTTTAACAGAGAATAATTTGTTACGGCTGAACAATTCTAGGTTGCACTTTCTGCAAAAAGTATTAATTTTCTAGCATCCTTTAAGTGTAAGCATAGCATATGGTTTATCAAAGGCTTCATGGAAGTCTGCCTCATTTCCCTCTCTCTGCTTACTGTACAATTTTCTGTACACGATTTTACTTTAAAGAACTACTTCCCTCTTCATCTCTCCTTGCACTTGTAAATGCAAAAATCCTTTTTGCTATATAAGGAACCTGTAGCACCATGGTTTGGAGATTACAATCTTATCCTTAGAATATCAGCTAGCAATTGCAAAGATTATTATCTGTGCAAAACCTAATGCAGCTCACTTCCCTGCCCCATCCTGTTTTGCCGAGTGTGTGAAGTGCCTATAGAACATGTGTGCCCTTATCCAAGTCCCCTTGGAATTGGAAGAGTCACGGTCCCTAAGTGTTATGGCATAAAAATTAGTTTTAAACTCTCATGACTTCCTCTTTGATAAAAGTACCTTACGTTCATGAGCTCTGTATTACTGCCTAGCCCCAGTGTAATAGATTACTGTCCTAGCTTACAATACCGTTATCTATTTGGTACACTCACTGACTGCAGATATTACCTATGGAGAAGAAAACTGTGGGCCTAGTGAGGTTTAAGTAGTTTATCCTAGATCAGCTAGCTTACTCCAGATTTGGGAGCACAACCCAAGAAAGGCAGGCAGGACACCAGTCCTAACAGTGCAGTAACCAGTCTCTCTCTCTCACTTGGATACCTAGGACCACCAGTGCATTGCCAACATCATTCAAGGGCAGCCATGTCCATTGCAGATCAGGTGTATGAATAACTATTGTGGATTATGATAGCCTTGTGTATTATTATTTTTTTTTTATTTACCTGATGCACCAGCCAGTTGCTAGGTATTTCTGGGCGTCCCCTGCCATGCAGCACAATGTCTCTCATGGTATCCACGCAGGGTTGCTCCTGGACTTTTGACCCAAAAGGCAGCTCATAACTCTTTACCTCTAGAAGAAAGTGAAACAGGACCACAGCATTACTGGGTGTCATTTATGGATTCACAGTAGGCCCGTGTTTGTTGCTCTGGCTGATACGCTCACTGTTAAACCACGGTATGTGACTTATGTAGACTGATAAAAAATAAAAAATCCAGAACCACAGAGATGAATGTCCCGGCAGTTTCTAGGCGTTAGAAACAAGGTGTATGTATTTTTTGTAGAAATCAAGGCCCAGAAAGGGGCATTAGATATTTGTATATCACAGATTCAAAGGTGTTGCTGGTTCTTCTTGCTGGTACATGTTGCCCATGTACACTGCAAGAAC
This sequence comes from Caiman crocodilus, assembly GCA_030014935.1. NCBI lineage: Eukaryota > Metazoa > Chordata > Crocodylia > Alligatoridae > Caiman > Caiman crocodilus. Next base: position 22,146,599 of record JAGPOW010003685.1, read on the forward strand.
TGGAACGCACGTCACAAGTGGAGAAGAGGAGAGACAAGGTGACGCTACTGCCAAAGGCCCATTGTAATGGCAGGCCATAGATTTAGATAAAAGAAGCTCTGGAGATTAGAGCAGACTAATCATGTTGCAGATGGATGCGAAAGGAGCCAAATCTGGTGAGTGAGACGGCCCTGAGCAGGGTCAGACAGGGCCTTTTCAGGGATTTCTTTGTCCCACATGAGAGCATGGGCCTACTTCCCACAGTATTTTCCCCCCAGCCTTGGCTAGTATCTGAGGCTGCCGGGGAAGCTTTGGGGGTGGCAGGGGAAGAACATGGGGCCAGAAGGAACTACCCACTTCACCAAGTCCGCTCCCCTGCTATCACGGGTAACCACGCTGTCGTGGGGGATCCTCCTGCTGTGCCATGGGGCTGAAGTCCTGAACACCGAAGCCTAATTGTAATTTACTATCTAAATATGAGCTGGAAGTGCCATGAGCAGTTTAAGATCAGGTCCATCTCCACTACAGCTTAAAAAAATTAAAGTAAAAGCACTGATCTGGAACTTGACACCCCTTACCCTCCGGCAGTCTCTGCCGTATGCATCTGGACCTGCAAGTGAGAAGTTCATGGAGGGGGGAGACTATCTTTTTTAAAAACCTGTAAATGTTTCATAATCTTTCCGCTGAGGATTTTTTGGTTTTGTCTTCCAACCTTGCTGCCTCCCCGCTAGAGCATGAATTCATCGCGGTGTCGATGTACAGGTACAGAGGGTGACATCAGGCTCTCTGTTGAACATCTGAGAACAGGAGGTGTTCTTCCTGGAGACCCCAGAGCTGGAGAAATAACTCCCTCTTAGTGACATAGGGGAGCTGAGGGCACTTTCTTCCACAGTAGGGGTGAAAGGCGCTCCTCTGTTTAACTCAGCCTTTGGGTACGTCTATACTGCAGGCTCCTGTGCAGTGTAAAGATACCAACCTAGCTATAAATGAGCCAGCTTCAATACTGGAATTTGTCTAGCCATGGAAACGTGGAGGTCTGCAGGAGCCAGTTTATCCGGCTGTAAAGTATCAATACCGTGCAGCCTGTGCTGAGCCCCGGGCAGACTGTGACCGTCCTGCTTTCCAAGTCTAAGATCGTTTGGGCTTCTTTACACTGCGCAAGTGGGGAATTTGTCACAAAGAGCTGCAGATACAGACAGTGTTTTCTGTGTCTGAAATGGTGATTTTTTTTTTTATTTTTTTTTTTTTTAAATCTTGTCGGTGTCGAACTATTAGAAGCATCATGATTCTGGGTTGATACAGGGATTTCTGAAGCAGAACTCCTGAAAGCAGAAGGGAGGAATGCCACTGCTCCACCGTGGATTATGGCAATGCCCCCATTTTAACATTTCATCTGCTCTGCTTCAGGAGCCGTCCTGCTCCCAGATGTAGAGGTGGGACATGGGGAAGGGAAGCAAAATTGACTGGGCAGCAGACTAAGAGATCTGAGAGGAGGAAGGTGAATAGGGAGATGTAGGTGCAGATGTTGGGGAAGAAAGAAAAATGAATCTGAAGAAAACTGGAGAAAGGTAGGAAGGAAAAAGATGGGTAAGCGGAGAAAAAGAGGAGGAAACTTGTGAGATGCACTCACGTGTCTCGGAGAGAAATCGGATGCCAGGACATGATGACAAAATAGAGTTAATGGGTGTAACTACAGGGTGCCAGAGGTAGTGAGATGCCTGTCGGTGGGTGGGCGGTCGATGGAGGTCGGTGATGTTGCCTAAGGGGCAGGGGAACCTCCTTTGGTTCTTAATAGTTTGGGGGGTTTTGCTTCGTTAGTGTTGGATATGGGAAGCTTGTGGGTGTGTTAACATGCCCAGCTGATGGGAAGCTTGCATGCGCAGTGCCTCTGTGCAGTTTGGTGGCTTTGATCCATGCTTGATTACTCTCCAGTAAAATAACTCATCTCTGGTGAGTTATGGTTACCAAGTCAAGCTTTCCTGGATTTCCCCCCACGCACAATTCTACCTTCTGTCATATTTCTGAAATTAAGAGAGCTTTGCTGTGTGTGTCAAACCTCCATGAATGGGGGGAGAGGAGCAAACCTCTGGCAGGTCATCCGATTTTTCCAGCCTAAATCACGGCATATTCTGGGAGGACTTGGAGAGCACCAGGAGTGTGTTTCTGCACAGCTCCACTCTTGGCACCCGTTTTCTTTAGCTGGTTGTGGCTGTCCAGCGATGTGGGATAAAATCCTGGGCCCATAGAAATCAACTGGAGAAACTCCCCAAAGCTTTTCTTGACTTTAATGGGGCCAGGGTTTCACCTGCCAGCTCTTTATTTTTCGGGTACATTTTTTTTCTCTGTTGCACCTTTCCTCCCTGCTTTGTCCTGCTGCCCCAGCAGATAACGCCAGCAGCTGAGACAACAGCCTACAAATCTGAGGGGGATCTAAAGCAGAAATTCTCCTCTTCCCTCTGTGTTCATCCTGCACTCCTGCCTCTGAAGCACTTTCCACAGCAGGAATGTGGCAAACAGGACAAGCTTAGCAGACGCACTTGCACTAGAAGTGGTGCGAAATCCAGATTCTCTTAGGCTCCGTGCCTACAGGAAGATGCTGCGCATCGACTATTAAGCCCAAGGTGAAATGAACAGAAACCTTCTACCCAGGGAAAACGTAGTAGACGGATTATTGCTTAGTGGGGTGGAGGGAGGGGAAGAGCATAAAAGTTGCAGGTCTGAAGGTAGTGCATTGTTCAAGAAGGCACGCGCTTCCTTTCCTTGGTTCTGAACAAAACCAAGTCATTTGGGGCTCTGCTGCAGTTTTCCTACCTCCTACCACCTCGCACCTGGAGGCCATTTCCCACAAAACCAAGGCCATCGAGTAGACGTCCATTTGCTTGAAGGACTCCAAATCTTCCAGGTTCACTCTAGACTCTAGAACTTCAGGAGCCATGTACCTGGCAGTGCCGACCTGGCCAGGAAAGAAGAGATGTTAGCAAATGTATCGGAGACCAGCAGCTATGTGGGGAATACATTTTTTTTAAAGCTGGCAGTGACCATGGGCTCTTCATGGCCTGTTTGGCAGAGAATTTTGTTCCAGGTCAGACTGCCACAACCTGCCAGGCAGAAGATGCAAGATGGTTTCACACACTCCTGATCCCTCCTGCCTGGCTTTCTCAGGAGCAGCCCCAGAGAGCACTGTAACCAAATCCCATCTACCCAGTGACTTGCTCTGTGTCTGGCTTCAAAGTGCAGTCTCTTGGGTGTTGCTCCGTTAACATCGCTCAGAAAAGCTAAGGCAATCAGTTTATTTGCTTTATCAACAGCATTAAATATCCTACAGGCTGCAAGGTCTAAACTCACTGGTTGGAAAGGAATGTGGATTCGACTGCGCTGGGCTAAAGTCTGTCCATTTTAAGATAGCATCATGGTTTGCAGGTGTGCCTAATTACACTGCTTTCCAGTGCTGACTATAGCTTGTATCAAATCGGGCAATCTGGTCTGTTAGATTTCAGCATTGACGTCTGGCTTGTGCCTTGGTAAATTTATAATATTAGCCCTCTGCGATAGTCTCGCTTACACGGACTGTGGTTTCCATCACAGTCTCCTTGCACTTGGAAGTGCTCAGTGCAAGCTATTCTTTCCAAAACCTTTCTGAGTTAGCCCACAGGTGCCTGAGGCATACAGGTGGGTGCAGCCATTATATTATTTTATTTCTATTGCGTTGCGTTGTGTTTCTAAAAAGCCAAAGCAAGGTTTCTGCAGGACCTGCTCACCTGTCCACTGTTGGCAAAGTCGTCTGCTGTTAAGGAAGGGTCGAGTCGGAGGGCGATGCCAAAATCACAGAGCACGCATTCGCGTTCGTTCTTAACCAGGACGTTGGTGCTTTTGATATCCCGGTGAGCAATGGGGATCTTTGGCCTGCCACACGCAGTGTAGTCGCTGTGCAGATGAGCCACGCCGTTCACAAGGGAGCCTGCCATCTTTTGTAAGTCCATCCAGCTCAGTATGTGCCGGGACAGGTAGTCCTTCAGGTTCCCTCTGCTGTGGTAAGCAGTGATGAGCCAGTACTCCTTGCGCGGGCCAGACCCTCTGTCCTCTGCCGTCAGGAACTGAAGGACGCTTTCGTGCTTGAGGCTGGTGTCTGTGAAAATCTGGCTCTCATTTTTCCAGGAAGAATATTCCTCGCAAGGGAAAATCTTAACAGCCACTGTCTCGTATTGCCCTGATCTGGCATGATTCAACTTGGCCCTCCAGACCTCTGCAAACTGGCCTTTCCCCACCATCTCGTCCAACTCGATGGGGAGCAGCTCAGTGTTGTGGTTGATGCTGTTGGCGCAGGTTGAGCTCATGTGGGAGTGAGTGTCGTCTATCATCACCGACAACTTCTCATCGTGCTCGGCAGCTTTCCCCGACTCGGGCAAGGCCCGGTGGTGTGTGTGCTTCTGGCTCCAGTCCTTGGCTCTCTTCCTCTGCTTTTGGGTGCGGCAGAGGTAAAATATAACTGTTATCATGACAGCCACTAGCAGAGGAGGGAGCAGGCTTATTGCAGCCACGGGGATGACCTCCTTGCTCTGTTGCATGGAATATCCTGCGGGAAGGAAAACAAATGTGAATGTGCTTTTGCAAGATGTCAGCAATGTCCTTTTGTGATACTGTGTGGGTGGGGAAATGTGAGGGAGTTAACAGCAGAGAGTGGTTTCCAGGGGCACGATGCACGAGGCATGTCACTGTCCTCTGAACGTCCAGAAGTATGTGATGGCTTGAGGTACGCTCCCTGTTTGCTTTAGGCCGTCCAGTTTAGCTAGATCCAACAAGACGCATGTGTGCGCACACGTGCACATGCACCGGCACCCCCGAATGGACAGAATTGGGACCATGTAAGTGTTTGTTAGGAATTACGGGGCGAGTACACGTGATTGCCAGCTGTGTCACTAGTGGTGTGCTCCCTGGATATAGTGCGCCGCTCTGACTATATAGCGGGGAAGTTTAAGTGTGTATCACCTGCTTGGTGCAGTAATTGCCCGTACTGCGCCATACTTTAGTACCAGAAAGAAGTACTAAAACACAGCAGTGTGTAGGTGCACCCATGGGTGCTTATACATGTATTCCAATATAGTTTAATTCGACCGTGTTGGAGAGACTCAATTGTCCAGTTCTGCTCCACAGTCGCAGTGTAACGCTCTAGCGTTGCTGCAACGAGAGCTGATCCCAGCAGGGCGTGGAGCCTGGGGCAAAGCAGCCTATGCGAGGCCCCCCTCCCCATCCCACGGCACACTTAGGCCAGGGAGTGAAAGCCCGGCACACCGGACATGGCAGGACTACGGCC
>JAGPOW010003685.1:22151988-22166472 GCA_030014935.1 Caiman crocodilus
GGACAGCCCTGGCTGCAATGTCACATGTATGAGCCCCCACAGGTTTAAAAATGGCTGCTGGGGCACTTTAACTAAAACTCATTGAATGAGCTTTAGTTAAAGTGTCCCGTGGCCATTTTTAAATGGTGTGGGGGCTTAATACACATGACGCTGTAGCATTTTATTACAGCAGTTCTCAGAGCTGTTCTAATTAAAATACCCCCCTCACCCCCGAGCACGTGTGTAGGCATCCCACGCTGCCAGCAAGTGCTTTTAGCTCAGGAAGTTGGGCTTTCAGGCATAAGAGTAATGCCTGGGGCCTTGTTACTTCTGTAGCGCTACAAAGTCCTGAGGCAGTTTGTAGTGCTACACAGATGGTGTTAAGATGCACGTGTGTGTACAGCTCCCTGTCTGGAGCGCTACAAGCTCCTCAAGGCTCCAGCCACAGGCAGTCGGGGGCTGCTCCTTTGCCTACCCGGAGCAGTTGCCCTCCTTGCGCCAGCCTCTCCCTCCTTCCTGCCGTCCATTCCACCAAGCAGACGTGTGGCGGAAGAGCAAATCTGCTGCCGGTCAGATGTTCAGTGGAGCAAAGAGGCACCAGCTCTGTAACAGCTGCTGTGGCCCCAGCCGCTCCCCCTTTCTCCCTGTGGCGGTGGGGTTGGGCGAGCAAAGCGTTCTGGGAAGCTCGAGGTCTAACGGACCCTGCAGCGCTGCGTGCAAGTATGCACACGTTGCACGTAGCACTGCAGAATTATTGCGCTACGAAGTTGTTCCTGGTTTCATGGCAAATCTGCTATCTTTGAAGCACTTTGAACAGCCTGAGCGTGTGGGCACTTGCTTTCTTGTACTGCTTTGCAGGCATATATTGCACTACACAAGTAATGTGTGTCCAAGGCCGAGCTCTTCCTCGGTGTGCTTGGAATACTTCACACGAGGGGGAAGTGTTGCTCCCATTTTACAAGCGGGGAAACATCCAGAGAGGTGATGTGACGAGGAGGTCAACCAGGCCAGCGGCAGATCTGGCTCTCTTGAATCTGAGCCCAGGGCTGCATCTGCTAGGCAACTCTGCCTTCCCCAGACTCAGAGCAAGACCTTGCACACACAGCATAATGTTTTCTGCTGCTCCACATGCAAAAAACCCCAAGTGAGTGTTTTGGTTCGACCCTGGAGTCGCAGGGAAGTTCTCAGTACTTCTAATATGCAGCAATGTGGCTCTGCATATGGGTCACGTAAGCTTTTTGGTTGTCCCACCTTTTTTAACGTAGGCCAAAGACCCTGTATGTGCACAGTAGCTCGAGGATAAGTTAGGAGCTAGTGAACGTGATTTCCCGTGAACTGCAGACACACACTCACTCCCTGGTAATGTTAGAATCAATGTTGAAGCAAAGCTGATAAGACTAGCTGCAGATGCATTTTAAACACAAAAAATGTGTGTGGGAGGATGGGCTTCACTGTTTTATAAATGCAGAGGGTTTTTTTGCAAAATAGAACAATAGTAATCTAATCTAATCTAATCTGAATATTAATACAGATGAATTGATGAATATTAATAGACGTTGAAGCAAGGCGGCATGGAGACACCAAGCAGAGAAAGTGCCCCTTGCATTACAACTGGCAGAAGTGAATATACCTCAAGACATATTTGGGTTAGGACCTGACTGCCCAAAGTAAACACTTGAATTGTTGTGTTATAGTTTTTGTTTTACTTTTTGTTAAACATTTTCATCAAAATATTGACCCAGAGTGTTTAGGAAAAAGGAAAAGAAAAAACTCCTATCAGCCTTCAAACCATCCGATGGAAAAAAAAAACCAACCCCAAAAAACCCTCACACAACATATAATTGTCCCATCCTTTGATGTTTGCAATTCCTGGAATAAACATGCTGACTTCAGTAGAGATATTCAAGTAAAATCTTAGTCAGAGGTTTTTCTGCCAAGTATAATAACCGAGGGGAAGAAGGATAAGAATCATTCCATAAGCAAAGCCCTTGCTGTTTGACCTCGGTGTGTGCGGATCATAATTCAGGTTCTGGAAAAACAGAGCATTTAGCTATTTTACTTGGCAAATTCCAAAAAAATCTGCTGCAGCTAATTTCTGTAAGGCTGTGAAAGCGTTTCTAAAATAGGCATCAAGTTCAAACCACAAGATCAACCCAAACTGATATAAATCAATAACTAACTCAGGAATATGTTTGTTTTGGAGAGCGCCGGGCCTGGCTATCACCTACTGCTCTAATGGATTTACCCGATGGCTATGATCACATCTTTGAAACTTTAAAGCTTGGGGGAGAGGGAGCGAAACATTTTCAAAGGATTTTTTTTATTCTTTTAGGGAATTATGTGCCCGAAGCCCGCTAACAAACAGTAAGACCAGCAAGCATAACTTCTGCAAATTACTTAACGATGATGCCCCTCTGTGCTACAAAATCCCTAGATAGGATCGTGGCTATAAAACGGGTAGATCTGTTCTGCAGAAAATGAATCTGTCTGTTTTCTCTGAAAATAAATGCAGAACTTTAAAACAAAATATTGCAGTGTATTACCATCTGTTTAATTCAATCTCTGTCAGATGTGAACTAGAACTCTTAGGCCAAGATCAATTGGCATGACACTTGAGAAGCCCTTTAAATATATAACAATAAACAGCGCTTATGACTGCACCATTTCAATTTCCACTTCCTGGCCTTTGTTTCCCAGGTAAGGGTTACTTGCATCGCATTAGGGTGCAAGCGTGGGGAGAGGAAATGACAAGTCAAAGCACTTAATTATGTGTGTTACAGGCTCCGAGGAGACTTCAGCGTAGACACGTTGCATTTATCTCTCTTGCCGTGGAGTAATTAGCATGCAATGCAGGGTGTACATTAGAAGTCCCAAGTTTGAAGGTTGTGTCTAAGACTGTGAGCACACAGAAAATGTGCATACCTTGTGCTTTGGAAAAATGTTTATCTGCTTTAGTTATTTCTTTCACCAGAATTCGTCTTTTTAATCCAATGCCGTGTCTGTAATATTTAAGGCACGTCTAAGTTAAAGCTCCTTTTTAAAAGGCATTCAAATGCAAACCTTTATTTTTATTATGTAAGGGAAGATGAGCAATTTGTAAGGCGACGCATTAAATCTGGGTCTTACAAAGTTGTTTTTGGCCAGTGTTGCACAAGGACCTATGGGCTTAGGTAATAAATTAAAGAAGAGAGCTTGTTCAAGGCTTCAGATGGTATTGTTTCAAACTATGGCATTTTTATCTGTGGATTGGCAATGCAGGAACGTCTTATGTAAGCATTTGTTGGGGGTGGCATTTCCCAAGAGGGAGTTGTCATTTTTGTATGAAATTATATACCTCAGTATCAGCTTTGGGACTTCACTATTGTGCTCTAGAAGCACACGTACCTGTTATGTTTGGCTTGGGAAACAGTGAAGGTCTGCCAAATTTAGCATCGTTTACCTTCGTAAGGAAAAAACCCCAGTTTGTTTATTCTGAGAAGTCATATCTTGCACAATTTGCCATTTTCTGCCGGAGAAGTTATGCTCCCTGCTTGCAGGTTATGGCTAGCCATATCCCTGCAATTTGGTGCTCTGTAATTACAAAAATTCAGGAGGCTTTTGGTTTTGCTTTTGTTCCTAATAAGTATTCCCTGAGGCCAATTTGGCTGGTGCCTGGATAACGAGCAATGGGTAAGCTGCTAAAGATTCAGACCAGAGCCATGAATTTTTAGAGGCGTGCTTGAAGCTCGCTTAAACTTTGCAGACCTCTTGAGACACCAGAATTTGCTTCTCCTTGGCTTTCACTGATGCAGTTTTACAGCCCAATTCAATCCTCCTTGTATCTGCAGAAACCTCTAAGGAAGGGCCAAGCTCTGCCCTTCCCTTCACCTGTGCAACTCCTCTGAGGCATTTGTCTTCAGTGCCAAAAAAGATAGCTTCTAGAGCAGATCTAGACTGGAGGTACACCCCTGCAATCCCACAAAGTGTGGCTGTGACCTTGCCTACAGAAAGATGGCTTTTTATAGCAGGGAAAGGAGTCCATTAGCTATACCAGACCAAGACCCTCGTGGAGATGAGGAGCTTTGGATTTACTGGTGAACCCAAAGTAGTGTTCGTCTAACCTAGCTGCTTCACAATAAATGCCAGTGCCTTGTTTCCACTAGGGTCATAGAGCTGGATTTCTTAAGCTTTCGTTAAAAGCATGCCTTTTTTAACCTTTAGCCAGCAGAATAACTTGACTGCAGTAGGGTTTGATGGTTGTTATCAAGGCTCAACTTGTTCTAGGATCTCACTATTTACTGACGTTTTGGGCTGTATCAGTTCTTGGGTTCCTAACTTGAGCTGCTGCGTGGCCCAAGGGTGGTAGACGCTCCTTCTCAGGATGTCTTCAGACCAAGGCCTGGCTGCCCTTCCAAAAGAGATGCTTGAGCCGAACTCAAGCTGAATGAAATGTCACGATCTGTGATACTCAGCTGGTCAGACCTAGCTGACCCAATGGTCCTCTCTGTACTTATTGGACTCCTGGTTTTCAGGAGCCCTGAGGGATGTGGCTTCTAAGAGAGTGCGGCATCTTTTAATGCTGGGCCTAGACCACGCGAAGGCCAGTACTCACCATTGGTGTGATTTTCAAAGATGAGCTTGTCGTTGCATTCCTGTTCGTCCACGCAGCCGCAGATGTAGAACGCGCCGTCCTCCCTTGGCAGGTGGGTCATGATGCACCTGGAGGTGTTGTAGTTGGGAACCAGGACGTTTTCTATGGGAAGCTGTGGGTTGTGGCAGAGCGTGCTGATGCTGATGCTCTCATTGTCTTGTCTCCTGGAAACAACATGTAAGGGATCAACAGGGCATCTCAACATCCAAAATAATCACCCTAGCTCTATATAATAACATCTCAAACCTTGGCGGCTCATTGGTGTCTCTTTAACCATTGAATCACTTGTTTGCAATGGATCCAGCATAGTTTTGATTGGAGCTATCTGGGAGAAACTTGGCCAGATTCTTTAAATTCATCCCCCCTAGTTGGGAAGATCAGCAGATGAGGAGTCAAAGAAGCCAGCTACCAGGAGGTAGGTCTGCTTCATCAGTGTAACTGCATTACCTTCAATGGAACTGGTGTGTGATGTCCATTGATCCAGAAGTTTAGTAGAAGCTGCATCCTTCAGAAGTTGGTTAAATTATGCAGGCTCCCACAGTTGCTCCTCTGAATACCCTGATAGTACACAGCGATGGATTTTTTTTAACGCAGCGTGCCTGCCTTCCCTTGGTGGCATGGCCTGACTTTTTTTCAGCGGCACTGAACCTGTACAGCCTAGTGGGAGCCACGTGGTGCTTAGCACCTCTTTTAATGAGGTGGTAAAACTATTTGTGCAGATATCTTATCAGGGCATACTCTAAATGTCACGTGCAGGCTGCATGTACTCGCACACACGTACGTTTGGCATTTCATTTCTGCTTTTTTTAATGTATGAGAGTCTTCCTTAATTTGCAAGTCATCTGTGTTGTGGGTTATGGAGATGTGCTGTTAGATTTGTGTGCCAGAATGCGGATGCAAATGTACCAATAGGACCTTGATTTATTAGCACCATCCACAACATGCCACACCCTGGTCCTGTTTTTGGTTTTGCCATTGACTGCAGTGAGACCCCACCAAGAAGGTGTTCCTGAGTCTACCAAAGCATGGACCTTGTATTCCCAGCTCTTTCAGCGCGCTTTGTGTACTCTCTTGTCCAAGAAAAAGCTTTCAGCTAGGTCCGATTTCACCAAATGGCATGGCTTTTATATGATGGCGAATTTCCATTGGTGATCACGCTGAGATCATGATGCTTATTGTACTATGATCCTGGTTTGAACCCTGGTTTCCTGAAGTGCCTAGCTGTCATGCCTGAAAATCCCCCAAATCAGAGAGATCCAGGTGCAAAATTGGTAGAGAAGTGAGTCTGTGCTATACGCTGCCATGCCGCATGGTAGAGCTACTTCCAAGATGTATTTGTGTTCAGCACTCTTCTTCGGTTTCGTACGTGCTAGTTCTGCCCCGGCCTGATTCTCTCTCCTCTTGGTTGCGTGAGTCTGGAGTACCTGAACTGATGTTACTGGAGTGACACCGATATAAAACTGGGTGTGAGAGAGGAACTGTAGTCTGTGCCTACACTGTAGTGCTGACAAAATGCTTGGCAACAGCTGGACAGCTAAGGTGCAGGGAATGGTGCCTGTCCCAGCGCCCACAGCCGTCTCATTGCTTTCTGCCTTTCTCATCCAGTTGTAGCCAACTATTGCCCTCGGCTCAGTTCCTGCCTCGAAGAGCTTGCAGCTCTCTGTTTCTCTGTTCGGCTGCAGGATGACTAATGCTATTTCCACAACCAGTGATGAAGATAAAGGAAATCTCTTCTCTTCTGCCCAAGACCTTTTATCTGATCGTAAGGCAACACCAGTAAATGCTCTGATGGAAATATTCCCTCACAAGACATACTTGGCTGGCGGCTTCCACTTCATTCTTCTCAAACAGCTTTTTTCTTAGGTGGAGCCAAGAAGTGCTGTTTGTTTCCTGGACTCTTCCTCCTTTTGGTTGCTGAAGTTTTGCTTTAATTATTAGGTTGACTCGTCTGTCCTTGAATGACTGCTCTGTGTCTGGTTTTCATTCCCTGGGGGCCCGAACCCTTCTTCTTGCTCTTCTTGACTCTTTCTAGAAATGCCCTGACCTCCCAATTCACACAATTATCATGTGACGTTAATAGGCCCCTGAGCCTGTACAGTTGTACAAGTTGTGCCTGTGTTTACACAACAGATTCAGTTACTGAGTAACTGTGGAGTAAAAAGGAAGATGCTGTCCTGTCTCAGTGTTATCTAGCAGCATTTACTCCATAGGACAACCACTCCCAAGGGAAACGTCAGGGCAGCCCTCAGAGGGGGGACTTGGAAGAGAACGGCTCCAGAAATAGCCATGCTCCTGGGAAAGCAGGAGGGGACCCTTGCTCCGGGGATTGCACTTTTCAGAGGTGCTCACAAGAGCCAGATGAACTAGGTTGCTGTTTCTGCGGAAAGTCCATATTCCCCCAATGCTGACCCGATACAGTTCAGAGGCCCTGGAGGAGACGAGCCCTCTTTGCAATCCTCGTCTTTGAACAACAGCAGACACGCGTGCCGCCAGAAGTAAAACCGATAAAGTATCTCGAATGGAAGAATGAAGCAGCTGAAATGCTCTAGAAATAGATAATAATGGGAGAAGGGTCAAGATGTGTTGTAACGGCCGCAAACGAACGGTGGCATCGAAGAGTGGCTGGGGCTCGTGTATGTCAGAAGCAGAGGACCAGTCGAGCAAAAGCTCCCATGCTGGGAAAACACAGGGAAAAATTAGTCTTTTGCAGAAAAATTAGGTGTGGACCAGGTTATGTTGGCTGGAAGAAACGAAATACTTCCAGACCAGGGCAGGGCAAAATGTGGCCTGGAGGCTGGATGTGGCCTGCCAGGCCATTCTAGCCGGCCCGTGGGCCCCCCCAAAATTAAGAAAATTAACATTTATCTGCCCCTGGCTGCCTGTCCGGGGGCCCTCAATGGCTTGTCAAAACTCAGTAAGCGGCCCTCCACCCAAAATAATTGCCCACCCCTGTCCTAGACTGTAATTCTCACCTCCCCAATAGCTTTGCTGAGAGATGCTGCTGCTAAACCGGTGACTGTGCATATCAGATCTGTTTTTGCTAAACACGGTGTCCTGGGGAGAGCCCCACATGGCCAGGCATTACTGTTTACTGGGTATGAATTTAAGCAGTTTGGCATAAAGTGTGGGTTTATGGGTTGCACTGCTAGTCTCCTTTATCTTATCCCTGGTCCAGTGGGTTAGTGCCTGCAACTGAGACCAGAGTCCCTGGAGACTTGCAGGTTAAGTACAGAGAGAAAAGGTGGAACAAAACTGTAATAATTTGAGCTCGCCAGGGGCTGCCACTACCTCATGAAAGTCTGTGTATGAGTGTGCATGCACATGCACGTGCATACGAGTATCTGAGGGGAAACGGCTGTCACAAACAGCTGTGGGGTGACTAGGGATAGTACTGGGAGTATATATGGTTGTTGGCCTAGAGACAGACGGGTTTTGGAAACGCAGGGAAGACCTACCCCTAATCTTGGGGAAAAATGGGGAGAAGGGCCCCGAAGCACCTGCTCCCTGCGGAGGTCTCAACAGGACGAGACGGCCGCCTTCTGGACGTGGCTCAGCCACGACGGACAGACTTCCTGCCACGCGACTCCAGCAGTAATGACCTCTCGGGGGGCACTTGTAGGTACTTGTGGAAGAGGGGGGCACCCAAGACACTAATTGAACAAAGTTAGTGGGCTGCTCCTGCCTTACGTTGTCCGGTTTGTTCATTGTGCTGTTTAGCTGGGGAAGGAAGAGGTGGGCAACTGTACCTTTTTAAGAGGTTTTGCAAGAACGGTTTGAAACCAGCTGCTCACATTGCAAAGAGACCGAGCTCAGCAGCTAGAACCGAGACCCTGAATGAAGCAGCGCGCCGAGTAATTTCTGTACAGCATACTTGGAGCCCGCTAACGCAGTACAGTGCAGTGCCACGTATCCATGAACTCGTCTGCACAGGCTCCGAGCATGCCCTAGTAGTGTCTGTAGGGATTGCATTATGCATCTCAGAATAGCCTTGGATTTTAGGGGGCAAACATCCTCATTTCTCCAGTGGTTTTCTGCATAGAAGAGAAAGATGTGGTCACATAAAAAAAAACCCAAAAGAAAACCCACCCACACTGCATTCCTTCAGCTGTGCGAAAGCCCCCAGTGGAGTGTGGTGATAAACTTAGCTTATGGAGATTTGAACAGTCTTGCTGAATGTCTGAAAGCTAGACCTCACGCTGGGATGTCAAAGGGCCATTGACCCCCCCAGGAGACTTGTGGGAGAATTAATGGGTAGGTCTGGACATCTTGCGTTTTAAACATCTGCCCGCAAATGAGCTGGAGGCTCGTGTCACGCTGTTGCGGCCAACGATGAGAAAGAATGAACGTGTTTAAGGCCTGATCCTGAAAAGTCATCCGTGGTCATGGAGCCTCGTTCACTCCCGAGAGAAAAGCTCTTAGACTTGGGTCTGAAGCCACTGGTGATGGTGAGCCACCAGGAGACTGGTTCTGGAGGCGTTTCAGATGGTTGGGGGCTGGTATTGTGCCATGTCAGGAGGTCAAGCACTGGTTTAATATGCCACAGACTTTGCTGCATAGTGGCTAGGTGCGGCTTCTGCAAAAGCTAACGGAAATCCATTGGGCATGTGATGAATGGGAGGATTTGGTCGTCTGTTTGTGGTCTGGGGAGAAAGCTCATGTTGCACAAGAATTGCCTTATTCCCAGCTCGTTCCGGCGCTATGACTGCATTAAGGTCAGCTTATGCTCTAACACGAGATGGCTCTGCAAAAGTGTCTGTCCTCTCTGATGATTCAAAGAAGCATGCATGCAATAGCGCAGCTCGGGGTGGATAATCGGGGCACCAGTCCCAGGCACCAGCTTAGGAAGGGCACCAGGATTGTCCCCCACCCCCAGAGCCTGCATCCTGGCAGCAAAAGCAGCCCCACGGTGCTGGGTGTTGCTCTTCTGGCAGCAGCCCCCTCCAACCCGCACCTTGGGTATTCAATGGCACTCCTCCCGCTGCCCCCTCCATCTGCCCCAGCTCCTTATGCCTGCATGCATGTCATATACGGCACCCCAGCGGTGGGCACTGTGTTATGATGCAAACACAGGTCCTCTTTGATGGCACCACAAAACAAATCTCTTTAACTAGTAGCCGGAGGGAAAAGGTTGAGACTTGTTTAAAGCAAGACTTTGCTAGTAACCAGTTTCTCAGTGCTGTTGTTCATCGTGTTACAATAGCAACGTGACACTCCCGGCCAGGATCCAGCTCCCAGGTGCAGTACTGGCAGATAACAGAGACAGCCCCTGCTTTGGGGATCTGCTGTTCTTGTGCAGGGCAGAAAGCAACCCGCCAGCCAGGGAGTCCTGCATCTGGAAGTTAAAGTGAGGTGACTTGTACTGCATGGGTTTTATTCCAATGTGTATAACAGTGTGATCTGTGTGTTTTGTATATAATGACATGAACCCAAAGCTGAATCTCGGGTCTGAACCCCCCCCTCCCGCCCCACCGCCACCACAAACTTCGGGAAATTCAGATTCCAACTCCACAGCTGAGATTTGTCTCTGTAACATTTAAAGTTTCTATCTGTCTGGAAGTGTACACAGTGCTGTACCATGCTGATAAAGAGGAAACTCAAGTGAGCACAAACAGGGAAGAGTAACAGAAGACACATGGTTGTCTAGTTCTGGTGCATGTCTTATTGATAACCAAGTTTTATTTGTTTGCTGAAGAATTTGTTTAAAAATACCAGTGACTTTTTAATGCTGCTGGGAGGCATGGGTCTTGAGACGTGTCTGTTTTAGAAGCAGGCCATATGGCAAATGGAGCCAGGAATCGATCCGTTCTGGCACTATCCCTCTATCCCCGCGGTGTGACTGAGATAACGTGATACGCTGTCACCTGAAGGGTAGCATGTGGCATTGCTCCGGCATATCAGGCGGTACAAGCTAAAGAGAGAAAAGCAACGTTGCATGGAACCGAGCTGAGTGAAGAGCTCGTGGGGCAAGAACAGAGATGTGCCACGCATGCAAAATTGCAGAGGCCCTTGAAGATGAAGGGCTTGAAATTCCTGCTGTTCCCCCCTCAAAGCAATGGGAGCATCGGGTATTTGTTTTGAGGAGGAAGAAGATGCATCTCAGCCACAAGAACAGGAAAGGGGATTGTGGACCAGGGTGCTCTTGCTGTAGCTCTGTCCCATTTCCTCGAGTGACCCAGGGTCCCTAGCACAGCCATTAACCCCAATCCATCACCAGGCTGCTGTTCCCAGCAGCTGGACGGGGTCTGGCTTCATCAGTGCCAGAGTCCCCCCAGCTACCCGAGTGACTGGCTCACGTCACCCGACCCTGCACTTCCCCTACATAAGACCAGGGAAAGGAACAGGAAATGTTGGGGCAAAGGGCTCTTCCTTAACTAGGACTGCACTTTGCTAGCTGCCTGCTTCCTGACATCCTGGTTTCCTGACTCGACCCGTAGCCTTCGCTCTCCTCTTACACTCCCGGTGGCCTGACTCAACTCACTTACAGACTTTGCTCACCTCTCAACCCCTGGTTTTCTGGCTCTGTCTGCCCTCTCGGGCTCCGGGTTGTGCTCCTATCCGGGATCTTTGATTCCCGATTGGCCCGCCTCCCAGCAGTGGCACCCAAGTCACTTGCCACCCACTGTGCATCTCATTAGGAAAACGGGGATAAAGAGCACCCACCTCAACAGGGCAGTGCAGCGTTATTGGGGGTATTGTGCCATGAAGCACACTCTTAAGTCCTTGGCTAGATGATCTGGAAAACATTGATGGATGCAGAACTGGACAGCAAGGCAGACGTACCGGGCAAACACTGGCTCTGAACAAGCGAGAGCCCACGGGACACACGCACGGGAAAGCAGAAACGCTGCAAGGGCTCTGGCCATGACAGAGGACACCTCGTGGGGCTTTACAAGTGTTTTGAAGAAGTGGAGAGGGAGGAATTTGGCAAGGGGAACGTTCCCATTATAACGGGTGGCGTGTGTGCATGCCTTGTCTAGCAATATCTAATTAGCAGCTAATAGACTGTTTTACTGCTAGGAACTGTGAAAGCGGCATTCCAGAGTCGGGTCTTTGCTCCGGGAGCCTTCCAGGGAGTGAGACAATAGTCTCGGGGGGGGGAGCTTGACCACAAAACCAAAGGGACACGTTTTTCTTTCAGCTCTTGAGTTTTCCTTTCAGAAACAGCCTTTATCAGCACTTTAAGAACAACAATTTGAAAGGAAATGAAAAGCTAATGTAAAACCAACCCCAGAGACCTGACTGCGGAAACTATGCTATAATCTCAAACAAAAACAGAAGCTGTTACCATGGCTGGGGCTGTGCGTATGGGCTCGTCCAGACTGACTTCTGCCACTTTCTGTACCAAGAGTGGCACAGCAGCCTGGGAACAACGTTGTATAAACCGGCTTGACCCAAACAGTTAAGTCTGATACTACATTCAACCAGGTTCATCCCAAACCGGTTTCAGCCATCTTCAGACTGGTTTACGTGCACTGAACTTCTGTTCCGTTACAGGTTTAAACCAGCTCCTGACCATTTAAACCAGTTTGTGTAATGTCTGCCCCCAGCCTTGCTGTCCCAATTCACAGGGGAGGGCCCATCCCTCCCCTAAGAGGTGACAGCTAAATGAACCGCATACAAAACTCTCCAAACTGAGTGGATACAAAATGTGACTTAGAAATCGAAGCGTGTCCCAAAACTTCCTTGCTTCAGTAAGGTTTAGGGTTAGGCCTTTGCTGTGGAACGGGTTTACTAGCAGATAGAAAACTGGCCCCCAGGCACGTGAAACCCGTGCGAGGAGCCTACGGTCACGTGTGCCTATCCAGCAATGTGCATTCAGCAGCACCTCCCCTCCTAGGATTGCACAGGTGGGGGGAATCGAGGCAAAAACGAGGTTTTGAGTCGGGAATGGAAGTAGGGGAAGAATCCAGATCTGGCTTTCAACCAGTCGGCTAAGGGGAAAACACAACTGCGGTCCTGACAATGAGCGTTTGGGGAAACCCAGCCTTGTTTTTCTTAGTTATGCTTAGTTATATACCTACCTGGGGCCTCTGCTATCCTTGAGGGAAATAAAAGGCACGCTCTCGATCTCTTTTCTAGGTTGCTGAGACAGGAATGTATTGTGAGGAGGAATTAATCATTTGAACAGCAAAGGTATAGAAGGAAAACTGTTGTTGAAACCCTGGGTATCAAAGCAAGATCCTCTCTATGTCCCTTTGCCATTGAAAGGTGGGGCGCAAAAGCCATCCCGTTGTTGTTGTTGTTGTTGTTGTTGGCTCCTGTAGATTTTGACAATCCGAGACGTCAGCGTGTCTCTGCACAGGAGCCGTACTAACAAAACAATGTTCTCTATGACGGACTATCTGCTAACCACTTCTTACAAAGCATGAGATGAAATGCTAACCAGCTCCCTGCACGTGGCAATGTTGGTGGTGAGAAGTGAGACAGGAGAAGGCTGCAGGGTTACAGGCTTTCATGTGCCTGACTCTTTCAGAGCCCAGAGAAACGTGTTTGACTCAGATTTATTAAGTGATCTCTTATCCCATGACCACCAGGCAAGTCCTCCATGAGACCAGATAAGCAGTTTGAGCTGTAACCCCTTCCTATGATTAATGGTCCAGTTCCTTGTGACGTGATTTATGCTGCTTGCTCCTGTCTTGGGTTCTCCTGAGCATGCTCTTTCACAGGTAGAACCAATGATATATCTCTGGGATCCAATCACTCGGAGAGATTTGGGGTTTAAGATCTTATTTTCACTGGGGAAAAAATTGCCCCATGTTAGCTAACATGTAACACATCTCTCATTACACTTAGGACACATTACCTGCAATTAAAATGCCAACTTTCATGGGTTCAGTAAACTGTAAAACTTGCTAAGTGTGGTCGTATCGTAGCAAAGTTGCAACCTTTTGTGCGTGGATCTCCAGATCGTATTAAGTAGCACGTATTCAGCAGCATTTGGACTGCCCCACGGGGATAATCTGGGTTCAAAATTCCAGTGTGGTGCAAGACGTGGGACCAAGAATAAGCAGATTTTCAGTCCTGGTCCCAGCCCCAGCACTGCACCGGAGCCCGTTCCACATTGTCAGCAGCAGCTTGCCTCGTGACTCCAGCAGCAGGAGTAGATAGGGTGGCCATTCATCTGGTTTTATAGAGGACAGCCTGGTTTTCTGCTACTTTGTCCTACTGATATCAAACCGGATGACTTTGTCCTATATTTTCCGCTGCAAACTTCCACCAGTCTGACATAAAGGTGTCCGGCTTCACATCAGTAGGACAGAGTAGCAGAAACTTGGGCTGTTCACTATAAAACCAGGTGAATGGCCACCCTAGGGGTCGATTGAGTGGCACCTTATCTTGAACTCAGGTCCTCATGCCTCTCTCTTCCCAGCACCAGCTTCAAAGACCCAGCTCATCCCAGTATGATGGAGCAGGTGCTTCTGGGTTGGGCATGAGGCAGGGAGGGCATGAGCTTTGAGTATGGGAGTTGCTCCTCTGCTTCTGAGAAGAGACTGATGGGCAGAGCCAAAAAGTGAGATCCCTTTAAGACCAGGACCTTCCAAGCCAAAAGGAGTAAAGACCTAGGGAAGGAGGGTGATGAGAGGCAGCTAGCATCAAGCTGTGGACCCATTCCTATTAGAGACTGAGAGCCTCCTGTGCTAGCCTGACCCGGCAGGGTCAAGTGACCAACAAAGGGGAATGGCTAGTGAGTATAAAGGCCGGTTTCTGACGGTGGGCATGGGGGATGGAAGGCCACCTGGGGAGCCAGGAACAACCACCTTTGCAAGAGAGAGGGACAATACCCCAGCAGCAAGAAAGCAGGGTCCTGAACAGATGGGGAGTGGACCTGAGCAGGTGGGGATCCTGGCTGTGGTAAGAGGGATATTTTTTTTTTT
>JAGPOW010003685.1:22166572-22191997 GCA_030014935.1 Caiman crocodilus
TTTTTTTTTTTCCTTTTTGAGCCCAGAGAGGCGATGTTTTATGTTATGGACTTTATGACCCAGAGTGGAAACACAGTTCTGTTCACCGGATACCTGGGACTGAAAGAAGACAGCTAGCAGAGATGGTAATGCCTTAACCCAGCTCTTTTCCCCCTGGTGGAATGAGGCAGCCTCTCAAATTCATTTAAACACCAAGGTATGGCAGGCAAGGAAAAAGGGGGGAGTATGGGACCAGCAATGGACCGAACCCCGGAGTTACCAGCCAGTGCTGCCCTGTAACCATGTCCTCACGGGCAAGCTTATGAGCGTGTGGCACGTAGAGTGTGTGGCAGGGTGAGTGCAGGGAGGGGGGGGTTGGATCTGGCTCCAGCCCTGTCCCGAACAGGCTGAGATCATAGTATACATTACCATGAGACTGCTTGGAACATGTTCTAACTTTTAATACAACATGGTAATGCTTACTACAATCGAAATCAAATGCGTGCTAAGTGTCCTGTCCAGCAAGGCCCTGGCGTGAGGTAGAATACTAGGGAAGATGAGAGAGTTTGTAGCTGGTAGTTGTCATACTATTAACAGACAGAAGTAAAAGCCTGTGGAAATAAGGGTGTTTTGGTTTGTTAACCAAACCAAAAACTAGTGATATAAACCCAACATGAATACTTCTCATATTGAAATAAAAAATGACCAGGTCAGTTTTTGATAAAAGCCTTTTGTTCAGTGGTTCCATTTTGGGCCTGTCTGGCAAAAGCAAAGCAATAAAGAGTTGGACTTCAGTGCAGGACATTAGATCCCTTTGTATCTCAATGGTTAGGTCAGGGTGTGATAGACTTTCTGCTGCATGGGAGTCTTGAACCCATGATCCTAAGGTAGTGTCCTGTTGTAGGGCAGAGGGTGGCAACTTACAGCCTGCAGAGCAGACCTGGCCCATGGAGCCATTTAATCTGGCCCGCAGACATGGGGTTGAAGCTGCATTCAGTGGCGGTAGGCTTCAACAGCAGTTGCTCTTGTCATGCCGCAGCTGACAAGGTGGCAGGGATGGGCGCTCTCCTCGTGCTGCCACAGAGGGAAGGGGCAATGGTGGTGGTGGCGGCCAGATCCTAACACCTCTGACCCAAGCCGAGTCAATCTGGCCCACAACCTGAAAACAACCCCCCCTGAGGCAAGGTATTTGGGGAAAGATGGCTCTTTCCTCCGTTAAAGTTGTTCCACTTGAATATTCGCTGGAGCAAGATCTGAAACCTGGATGTGCTAGATGAGAGCCCCAAGTGCCAGACTGTGTAGGGGTTGGATATGATGGTCCAGGAGATATGCAAGAGGTAAGAATTATTGGGGGTGTTATAATTTATTGACCAGCTGCGTAGGTGGTTTAGACTGAGGCAAGCTTGTGAACACAATGCAGGTTACCTAAAGAAGAATGTATTGATGTGAATGGTCTCAGTCTATGCCAACCATGTGGTTGGTCCAATTAAAAAAAAATCCAGGCTTTGTAGGATCCTTCTTTCTCTTTGGCCCGATATGCTTATTTAAAGTGAAGTAGAATTGTTCCAGCAAGGAAAACTAAGTGGCTTTCCAAAATGAGGAATTGCCTGTAGCCTGGTGACTGGGCATTTTCCCGAGAGGTGGGAGACCCGTGGGCAGGTTCCTGGTTTAGCATCTTAACCACTAGACTATTAGATACGGGGGCAAGAGTTCCTTTGTCTTATGAATTGGAGCCAGAAGGGATTTTTAGCTGACCCCATTGGTGAATTTGTGTTTAGTTTTGGGTAGACCGGAGTGCCTTTTGATGAATGAACTATTTGCTGAGAGGTGGGGAAAAAATCACTCCGTCCTAATAAAGACTGTGTGGGATTTGTCTCAGTCCACTCATTCCTGAGGAACTGCAACCTTCCTGCCCAGGCCTCTGTCCTCCTACGCAGAGAGTGGAAGGAGGCGGCGCAGGTTCTCCAGCTGAATGACGTTCATTCCCTGCATGTTAAAGTGCTTCTTATGTGATGTGCGGTGTGTATTCGTGCAGCTCTGCGATCTGGAACTCATGACCATGTGGTCTGACATCAAGACTTTTTTGGCATGAGTTTGTGGTGATTGCGTTATTTCCAAGTGGTAAGCTATGTATAATTACTTTGGGTCTTCCAAAGTGAACAAGAACTTCTTCCAAGTTGAAGTGTGATAAATTAGGCCCTGAGTACGGATTTGAGAATCCAGCTTCTTATTGCCCAGTAGAGTCTGTTTGCTGGGTTGTATACATGGGAGCTTCGCTTGGGTAAGGATGCAGGATTTAGCTCAGTTTATGGAGTAAAATGTCATTTTTCGACTGTCTGGTTGGTCTGATAAAAGCATGCTGACTGCATGTCACATATCGTGCCCTCGAATGAACATCTGAAAGGGCTGCACTGCAGCCAATAATTTTGATTGCAATGGATGGGCTGGGGAGAAGGGTGAGGAGGATAATTTACTGAGAAGGATCCATGTGTGCATTTATATAAAAGCACATCATGTCACACTCACTTCTGTTCTCTACATAAATTAAAGACGTGCTACTATAGTACCAAGTGCGCTACAATAGGAGGATCACTTACCATATAGCCACACAGATTTCATATGGATTCTCACAGTAGGAGTTCAAATTGCAGTTGCTGTAGCATACCTTGTCTTCGCACACCGGGATTGTGTAGTCGCACCACTTACACAAGTTGGTCTTCAAATTCCTTCGTGTCCAGGCATAACATGCTGGAGGAAAAAAAGAAACAAGAACAGAAGTGAAGCCATGTAAACTTTTAAGCGGACAATGGATTTTCTGTGTCGGTCTTGTCTTAGGTCTTAGTTTGCCTGTGAACAACAATGGACCCAGCATTTTCTGGGAACGCAGTCTGCTGCAGGGGTCTGAGTGGGCGCAGCTGTTTGTAAGTGCATTTATTTATCATTTCTACCTATGGGGACTTTTTACCATCTTGTACCATCTACACCTTTCCCGGAGCCTGACGAGGGGACTTTGATCCTGAAAGCTTGCAGAAAAGGACAGTTTTCTTGCCACTTTCCAGTTGGTCTAATAAAAGGTCTCGTTCTGGAACCAAGAGTGCTAGTTTTTTGTATGTCTGTATTTATCATCGTCACTTGCTGAACGCTTCTGTCAAATGTGTTTTGGATTATGCCACAGTTCACAGAGAGCAGATGTAGCTATGTAAGCACCAAGGAAGCAAGAGAGGTCATTTCACAGCTTGAAAATTCACAAAGACCTATTTTTGTCTCCTTTAAATTTCCCATACTGCTCACTGTCAGAAAGGAAACATTTCCTTCTTTTCATGGACTTACCCTTCATACGTCTGAATACATGAGGAGGCCTTAAGAAGTAAAATATTGGGTCAGTCTCTGCAAATGCTTCTCTCTACTGGTCTTCTGAGAAAAAGGGGACAATTTCACTAGTCTGAGGCTCAGCTCCTTCTCCTTTGTATACCGTGTTCTGATTTTAAGTCTCTCTTTTCCGCTTTGACTTGTATGCCGGGCCCTACCGTTTCCACTCTTGCATTGACCAAAAGTGTTTCTGTGCATCCATTAACGATATCAAATTGGAATATTTTTCAGTGCAGTTTTTATCTTAGCTTTTTTGCAGTGCTTTTAACCCTTTGGATCCTACCCTTTGTTGTTTGATTCTCAGCTTTGGAGAAGGCAATATAGCTAGTCAAGGTCTTTTATGTCTAGCGATCAACTTTTATGTTCAGGGAAAATGCTGCTTGTCCTAAAACTGAAACTGAACACGTTGGGAGTTAACTTGCGTGTAGGATTGACTTCCAGTGAGAACGTGAGATTCAGCGAGTTTGTGCAGCTTGTGACGTGTCAGCCTGAGCTCTGCTCTTACGGGGCGCTGTCTCCACTGGGTCAGGCATTAAACTGGACACGAAGAGACCTGGGTTCAATTCCTGGCTGTCACAGATATGGTGTTAGACTATAGGTTATGGGTCTGGTTATACATATTATTGCTGGAGTAGTCAGTAGCAGTCTAACCAGAGTAGCACAGTGTAGCGTGGGCTTGAAAACTCAGCTGAGAAGCAGAGTAAATTTAACGTGTGTTCTTTTGGCAGGTCGACTACCAGCTCCCAAGATGGCTCGTTTGAAGCTTTTTTTATGTATCCCTGTGCGCACAAGGGATGTGCAGAGGTGTTTCCTTAGTTAGGGCCTATTCCACCCCTCCCGCGGAAACAGTTTCATTTTGGGACGATTAAAGGACCGCTGGGTCAGAACAAGTGAATGAGTAAACATGACTAATTGTGGTCAGGGCTCTCGCCTGGAACAGATGCACTAATCGGAGGGGTTGTCTCCACTGCCTCTGCCAAATCTGGGAGTGCAGCCAACTAGCCTGGCTTGCCCATTCCTCCCTCTTTCGTGCCCACTGAATCCTGCAAATGAAGCAATATAGCTACTGTCAAGTGGCTCCGAGCACAAGCCAATATGCAGGCCCAAGAACAGTGCCTCGTCCCATTTATGAGACCTGACTTGTACAGAGGGGGAGTGAAAGGCCGGGGTGCATTTCTCAGAGGCCCCCTTGGGCTCCGCATGGAGGCTGTGAATAGCCGGAGGCCTCATCTTAATCTATGGACAGGCTTATTGAACAAAACTCAAAACACAAGGGCTTGATTTACTGCCATTCCCATATTAACCACCTCTGGATGTCCATAGGAGGTTTGAATGTGGACCAGGAATCGTAGCCTGTGTGTGGTGCTTTTTATCTTCAAAGGGCTTCACAGCACCCTAGAAAATAGATAAGCATTATCATCATCCAGGTGCCGTGGATGGTGAAACTGAGGCATGACGATCAAGTAACCTCTACTCCAGCAGAGGCAGTGCCAGAACCAGCATCACAACTCGGGAACTCCTGCGTTTTGGTCTCGCGTTCCTTCCTGGAGCCGTGCGTCTTACTCTAGATATTCGCATCTTCACGTTTGGCACCCTTGGTGTTTTTGAAGGGAAATGAAAATCTCTGACCAGATGTGCTAGACCAGGGGTGGGCAAAATGCAGCCCGTGGGCCAGGTGTGGCTCCCCAGGCCATTCTATCCGGCCCGCAGGGCCCCTAAAAAATTTAGAGAATATTTATCTGCCCCAGCTGCCTGTCATGCGGCCCTCGATGGCTGGCCAAAACTCAGTAAGCGGCCCTCTGCCCAAAATAATTGCCCAGCCCTGTGCTAAGCCATTCTCTCATGCGTAAAAGAAGAGTGAAAGGACAAATATGATTCTAAAAGTTACATCAGTGACGGGTAGGCAGGCAAACAGACAGACACCAATGCAAACTCTTGGTGTTAAATAGTCACATTCAGATACTTCAGACCGCGCCACGCTGCTACCGCCCTGGACTTCACCTCCTCCATATGCTCTGTGCATAAGACTGACTTGGCCAAAGTAGTTTGCAGAATTTAGGCCTCTGATTACTATAATGCATGTTTAACAAGAGCATATTGTCCTGGGGCCTATGGAGAAGCTTGCAATTCAGCAGTTATTTGTTCTCCGAAATGAAGAGTTTGATGCAAATATCAGCCACTTTGAAAAGGTTAATGAACTGCTGGAAACGAGATCCAGGAGATTATTTTGTGAAGAGTCACAACTCTTTGGAAAGAGTTTTTTGTTTTAAACTAGGTTCAGCATGTGATTCCATGATCTGCTCTATAAGGAGTAGGTTATGGAACACCCTTTCTCTTTTAATAAGTAAAAATAAGTGTCAGAAACCCACTAAAAGTCTCTTTAGAACTTCGTGTCCTTGAACCGCTAGCTTGTAGGCACAGTTAAACTGCCACATCACTCATCTTTGGCCTAATTAGACCCAGATGAACACTTTCAATATTAATACTCAGATGATTTAATAAAGCTGCACAAGCAGTAAAAGTAACAATACACTTCCATAAAGGGGTTCCAGATGTTGCCAAGGCAAATGCTAAACATCAAAATACAAACTTCAAAAAAAAAAAAAAAAAAAAGCTGGATAAGCAAAACTTGGAACAAACTATAAACTAATTAAATGTTGGGTCGAGTTTTCCAAAAATAAATTGAAGCCATAAGGACATGATGTGATCCAATAACTAGTACAGTTAGTCAAAAGGACCGTGCAACAACAGTTCAGAAGGGTGGCTTGAAGTCACCAGTAAGTAGGTGGGTTGCTTTGGGCTTCGTGCCTGATCAGTAGAAATGGTTGGTCCCCTCCTGTGTGAGAAGACAATCAGGTTTTCTGTGTCTGTTGCTGTGAATCGAGGGAGGTTCTAGCATGAATGAGAGCTGCCTTCTGTGCATCTGAAGGACGAAATGAACCACAGCAAAGTCTTTGGGTATCCCCTCCTGCACCGTAGCCAAGAACCGTTTAGGTGTGCTTTCCAGCTGTCTTGGCAGCATCCCTCTTCTCTCTGTGCTCTTGAGACCAGGAGGGACCCTGGGCTACCGCATCCTGTCCCTTGTTTTCTGTATGCCATGCGTCACGTTGTCCTCCTACGATAGCGATCTAGAACAGCTCTCCCAGCCCCTGGCTGCACCAGTCCTGTCCATCCCAATTAACAGCAGACAGCTCTCAGCCTCTGCAACATGAGGCTCAGTGAGTAATCCTATCGTGGTGAAGTGAAGGGGTGAGATACTGCAGTGACGGTCACAGCCTAAAAATCTGAATGGAACAGACAGTACTCAGTAGGGAAAGAGCGTGTGTCACGGCATATCCCCAAGAGGTCCCGTATGACAAGCTCCATAGAGTACAGCTTCAATATAATAAACCCCCGCTTTGAGCAATCCCAACAGCAGGAACTGTTTGGGTTGGGTTTTTTCCATTGCTATGATGCAACAAATTGACTGACCCTATTATAACGAGTACCCATTTTTAATTAATTTTTCTCCTGGCTTCAGAGGGATTCATTATAAGGAAGTTATACTGCATAATGAGAGCTGTGTGCTGGATCTTCTGCAGCGCCACATGTTCCATTGTCCTCAAGCATTGAATATCCATAAGCAATTTGGAAGAGTTGCCAGGAGTCCGTGGTACGTTGCAGACGTGCTAGAGAAGCAAAAGACATGTCCCAGCCAAAAAGGTGATGTGAGCTATGCTGTCCATTTTAGGGAGAGGTGGAAGGAGCAGCCTCTCTTCTCCTGCTTGCCCTCTCACGTGCCACTCTACAGCCACCAAACAGCAAAGAAACCGAGAGAGAGATGCCCAGCAGGTCTGTCCTTCCCTCCCCCAGAAAGCTTCAAAAGCGCCTGATCCACAGCCCCAGCTCAAAGCCATCTCTATACAAAGTTAAGACTATTTTAACTTTTGAAATTAAACCTTGCACTTGAGTTACTTGGACTGTGAAAAGCAGACGTGCAATGCTTAATATGTAAACTCTCAGTGTCCTTTGGGTATTTGTGGAACATGAATAATGACATATTTTATAGATTCATAGATGCTAGGGCCGGAAGGGACCTCAATAAGTCATTGAGTCCGACCCCCTGCCTAGGCAGGAAAGACCACCGGGGTCAGATGACCCCAGCCAGATGCCTATCCAAGGACTTTCCTTGTTCGAATCGCTATATAATCCTTAGGGAATCTTTGTGCTATTTCTTTGATGCAGGGCAGTAAACGTATCACGTCCACACATTGCCCATGGCAATGCTCAGGAATGGAGAGGGCAGGTGACTTGATTGAGGCTATGCGGCACATCGGTAGCAAAGTGTGAATTGGAGTTTACCAGTGTTGGCATCCCAACTCCCTGATCGTTCTTTGAGGCCAGGCTACCTCTACAAAAATGGTCATGCAAGCATCATGAGTGAAAAAGGCCTAGTGTAGGTTTGGTCTTCCTAAAGAAAGGTCTTGCACTACTTGAAGCAAGCAATTGGACACCAAAAATGCTGAAGAGCTATAAAGGACCCTTCGAAGCACTGCAAGGCAGGATTTGGTTTGTGCTATGTAAGTGCCTGCATTTGAAAGTGGAAAGTGCTTCCTTTGTCCATGTTTGGCCCTTGTTTAGTGATGTCAAATGCTGCGTAGGCAAGGCGACACCGTGTTAAAGATGCTTCTGAAGCAACTCGCATGTGTTGCTTGCTGTGCCATGTAAAGGCAGTCACTACCACCTGGTGTGTTTGTTCCTAAACCACCTACCTGAAACTAGGCTGTAAGTAACTGAAACGCACAGCTAAGATGTCTTGCTTGGGGTCAGCCCCCAGTAAGTTGGGTTAACATTTTCTATTCTGATTGTATGCAGCACGTGTTTCTCATGACTAAAAGCAGCAGCAATGCCTATAGGCTCTAGTTTCCCTATGACCCATGGGATGACCCTAGAAACCTTTCCTATCAGCAGGTTGATCCACAGCTGCATTTCCTATGTGCAGCAATGACCAGTGTCAGAAATCGGATACTGGACTAGATCCAGCTGGATTCCCAGGTTCCTGATGCCCAGTTAGACGTTGAGGTTTTATGGCCTGAAAGGACTCTGAACATTTAGTCTGACCTACTGCAACAAGACAGCCAACAGGATGTCCTTGAATTGATTCCCACTTGAACCCAAGCATATCTTTTAGAAAGACATCACGTCTCCATTGCAAATGTCCCAGCGATGGACACTCACAGCTGATGAGTTTTTTGCAATGTCTAATTACTCTTGCTGTTAAAAATATTCACCTTCTTTTTAGTCTGAATTTAATTATCTTCATAGTCCTTAAATCGTGTTATAGATTTGGTTGCTAAACTGCAGAGACCTCTCTAATAATGTGCATACTCTATATTTTCACCAAGATATCCAGGATGTTGGATCCAAATTTCTGGAGCTGGACGAGACGGAGTAGCACATTTGCCAAGTTACCCCATGAAGCACAAAGCACACATGCTATTAGACTTGGTGCTGTGTTGTTCTGTATTTAGTTCAGAAGACGGAGGGCAGGACTCAGATACATAGGCTCACGTTGCCCTGTATAATAAACGGCTGTGCTTGGGCTCGTTGTGTGTGTAAAGGCTGGAATGAGTCCATAATGTTTCCTAGTGAATAAAAGAAATGGTTGAATTTGATTGCACGAGACAGCAGTGCTTGCCAATGCCAAGAAAGACATGCAGTATGCATTTTTTAGCCTACTTGGAGCCTGTTCCAAGCTAGGATGGCAATGGATTTATTTTGCCATTTACTTTTTATTGATAAAAATATCTCATTTAAATTCAAATATTATGTAAATACTACTTTGTCCTGCTACTAAAGAAACTCAAATATGCCAGGAGCATAGCAGGGAGGTTCCCAAGTCTGCTTTAGGTGTTTAAGTTCAACATAACAGTTCAACTTTATTGCAAACTTCTGTACAATAGGAATAGAGGAGATCTGCAGAATGGCACATTTATCTCTGAGAGAGGTGGTAAATCTAGGACAACTGCTGTGCTTTGCCTCGGGGGTGATGGGTCAGACGGCGAAGATTCATGTGCCAAACTCGGGGGTACACTGTCGCCACACACTTTGCCGCATCTGTGCTAGCTTTTGTGCTCGGTACCCAAGCGACCCACATAATGGCACCAATTAGCAGAGACAAGGACTTGGCCCAGAGGGAGAAGCCAGGATTTTTTTCAGTTCTCTTGGACTTTATTTAACATACTTGGTCTCCAGGTCCAGGATCCCAGAAATCAGTTAAGACCGTTCTAACCTAT
This sequence comes from Caiman crocodilus, assembly GCA_030014935.1. NCBI lineage: Eukaryota > Metazoa > Chordata > Crocodylia > Alligatoridae > Caiman > Caiman crocodilus. The sequence goes on from JAGPOW010003685.1 coordinate 22,176,196, forward strand.
CTGTCTACGCTATTCCCTTAGTTCGACTGTCAACATATGGCATTTGATCTTACTGGAGCTCACTTAGGCCATCCCAAGTCCAGGATTAGTTTTGCCTGTTTTTGCTTAAAATGCCCTACCTTATAAATCTTGCCCTGTTTCCCTAGGGAAAGTGTTCCACGGTTCATTTTCCCTCCTTTTTAATCTAAATTTTCCAATTCTGAATCCCAGCCTGCTCTTCCTGCTCCTCCCCTCTTTACCACCCTACACAATAATTTCCTTCTCTGAATATTGATGCCGTTGGAAGACGAGCCATCTTCCCCGCGCTGCCATTCAGCTAGCTGCACCTGTTGAAAACTAGATCCCACAAAACCCCTGTCCCAGGAATAAACTCCTGCGGCTCTCATGTGAGCAAGGAAGGCCTGATGTTCAGTTCGGCTCTTTTGGAAGCTCCCACTTCACCAGGGAAGCTGTCTTTTCTTTCCTGACCTCCCAGCAGCTTGTCCACGGCTTCCTGGTGCCTGCGACTGCATTTAGCCTTCAAAGGGCCAGTCTCGCCAGAGAGCTGCTGCGGGAGATGAAGGGTTTTTGCAGCACCGTTGTACTGATAATTATTTTCCGCATTGTGCTACCTCTTATTTTTAAAAACAACAACAGCAGTGACTGACTCATCGATCCTACGGTCTGGGAGTCAGCTTTTATTTCTGGATTCCACCCTTCCGCCCCCAGCAATGAAATGAATTGTACCCCCCGCTTCCCTCCCCCCACGCACTCTGTCTTTCTTTTTCCTATAAAAATAAAGCAATTTCCATACTGCTGATGAAACGCAAATGATTTTACTCTGCATGCTCTGGCTTTCATTTTCCGTTTGTATAAACTCTTCAAATGCAGTGACGATAGTTGTAATTTAAGCCTATTTCTTTTTTCTTCTTTTTTTTTTTCTTCCAGCCAGCCTTTCTGCAAACCAACAGCAAGGAGTCATTTAGACCGCCAACGCGAGCGTGGAAAATGGAGTAATTAACCTTTTATCCCCTGAATTGTCTAGCAGTGGGAATTGGGGGGCAACCGCACAGGCAGCAAGGGCAGTGGGGTCTGCAGGAGGAAGTCCTGAGAGGGGCTCGAGAACGAGCATGTCGTCAGCTGGAAGGAGAAGGGGCATGTAGGTTTGGGAAACCCCAGTGGTGCATGCTGCGAACAAGGAAACTGAACAGCCAGGGAAGATCAATGTGGAACAAGTGAGGCGGCGCGCTTGGTGGCAGTGGAAATAGGTGAGTGGGGGTGGGTGGTGGTTGACTAGTCGTCAGTCCTGTGAGAGGAGAGGAGAGGAGAGAAGAGCTGTTGGGTGGCAGGCGGAGAGGCAAGGGAGGTGGCAAGGCACAAGTAGGGAGAGAGGGCATCCCCCAACCATTGCGTGCAGGCAGCCCTCTGCCCTCTTGAGCTGAAAGCTGTTTCTTATGCTGCAGAGAGGGCTCAGCAGGCTGGGTGCAAACCAGAATCGGGCCAGGTGACTGAAGCAGAAGGTCTGATGGCAAATGCACGCTCCACCCATTCTAGAGACCAGCCACCTCCCTAGCAGTGCTGCCGGCTCCATCCCTGTCCTGAGAAGATCTCTTGCAGCAAGACTGCAAGACCCACGGGTGTGCCCTGGTGATAGTGCAAGCAAAGCAGGAGCTGGTTTGCAGATTTGGGGGTGGATTCTGGTCCCTGCTGCCTCGTAGGCAACTCTGGGAAGACTACCACAAATAAGAGCAGCCTCAAGGCCGCTTTAACTTCTGTCAAGGGCCATTTGAGCTCTACAGCAGCCCAAGATCCAGGCAGCACCACATGGGAAGTTTCTTCTGTTCCTCCTCCTGCAGGGTATGCCTTCTGTTGTGTCACACCCGTGGGCCTGAAGGACATGGTGTGCTCCTGGCCTCCTTAGCTCAGAGTACACTATGTGCACATAATGCATCAGGCTAGCCAAACACATCCCTTACAGAGTCTCTGGGGTTCATAAAAGCTTTTTTGCATAGAGATGGGAGGCACAAGGTCCTGTCAGCTTGCCAACCACCTCTCATCTCATCTCATCTCCGAGTCATGGCACTTCCAGGTCCCTCTTTATCGGGTGGTGCATTTTAGAGCAGTAGGACCGAAGTGTTAAAGGGATTTAGATGCCTAAAAATGCAAGTGGGTACCTCCCATTAGGGAGTCGGGTTTTAAAGGGTGTTAGAGAAGCCCATTCAGCACCTGCCTCTCAATAGTAGTGTGAAGAACCTGGGGCTGAGCCTGCCCGCTGCAATCATTGAAAGAGCAGAGTGAATCATTCGAGATAAATAATGGGCTCATCCGTCTCAGGCTCTGCTGTGCACAAAGGACTCCATTCATTGTGAACGTACAAAGGGCCTCGAGGACGCAGCAGCCAACACCTACGCTGCACAGGAACTGTTACAACTCTTGACCTGCTCCTCGCTCTCCTTCGGGAGAGGCGTGGGGGTGCGGTGTTGGGCCTCCTCCAATAGGCAGAATCAGGCATGTAGCCTCCCGCACCTGGGGTCTCTAGCATAGCAGGGAAGTTAAGATTAAAAGGAGGCTGTGCAGCTGAGCAGGCTGCGATTCCCTACCGAAAATGCTCGGGAACGTCTTGCAACTGATCGTTCTTGAATACATTTATTTTACAAATATTTTGCAAATAATTATACCCATGTCCCTTTCAGGGTGTACTGCGCGCAGTACCCGGTTTAGAGCCAGCTGCTGGGAAATGCTTTGATATTTGGGCTGAGCCTGCTTGTGGCGCAAGTTCTGATACCTGGTTCCCTGACTCGAGTTACTTCTGGATTTATGAATGACTATGGAACTAGGTGACGACCCCAGCCTGAATTTTGAAGTCCAATTTGTTTAGCTTAGCTAATGCAACTTGCGGTTGAAATAATTTTTATAAGCGTTGTAAAACTCTGGTGAGCTGATATTTGTGCAAATTCAACAAACAGACAAACAAAAACGGTCATCCCAAAGGGGGCTAACCTTAAATCCATTTTCGAGTGCAAAAAACTTCTCGGAGCATATTTTTCCCCTAATTTTTTCATGCAGGCTCCAGTTACAACCTCTTGGAAAAAAAGGGTACAGATGGATTTGGATAGTATTAAGCTACAAGAAATTACAAGGCAGTGCTCTCCACTTACATACTGGATGTGAGGTTGAAGGTAATAAGGCAATATTTCTTTTCTTTATGGGTTTCCTTCTGTGCTTGTTAAACAAGGACTTATGGTATTTCTGTTTTACCCATAGTATTATCTTTTTAAATGTTAAAATTAGTGGGAAAAGACCTACAAAAGGTAATTAAAAAGAAAAGCTGCACATTTGAGGTCTTGTTAACCTCTTGATATTCAGGCCAGTAGGCTCCACAGTCTGTTGAAGTCAACAGAAGACTCCCATTGATTTTGAAGGGCAATGAATGCAAATAGGAGGTGCACATCTGGGGGCACTATTCACTCTTGCTCACTGTAATAGCAACCTAAGGCTGTCTAAGGGTGACGCCGCCTTGCCACGAGGGCAGATTCTGTTCTCTGTCACTCCAGTTTCTATCCAGAGCGGTTTGATTGATGTTAATGGAGTTATTTGGCATGGCTGAGAAGAGAATTTGATCCATTTTGTTCTTGCTTTTGCTGAAACTCTGCAATGCCTCTAGCAGTTCTCCACAGAAATGTCTAAAAATGGCATACATTTTCAGCGCTGCTTCAATAAAGCACCTAAACGCTTGCTTAAGTCACATAAAGTTAATGATGAGAAGAATGTTCTGTTACAAGATATGGCCACTCTTTCAATTCGGTAAGCCTCGCATTCAGCAAAGCACTTAACCAGGTATTTAACTTTATGTACGGACTTAATTCCACCCTCTTTGGCAAAAGGCTTGGTCCAGCGGTTGAAGTCAAGCGTGCATTTTGTTGAAGCAAGGTCTAACATAGTTGGGAAACAATGTAATGGCTCAGAACTGATTGCTTCTTGTACTGCCAGGATTTCTTTTTAAAAGGTTTGTTAGGCCAAGCTGAGTTGCTTTGACCAGCGCTGAGTAATACAAGTCTCAGCCTAGGAGAAGGAAAAACTAAACTGAGCTATATGAGAGCCATACTGATGGATTGTATTGGGACATGGCAACTGGCCAGTGAAGGGGAGTTTGTCATGGGTGAAAGCAATGCTGTTCTAAGTTTTGTCAGGGAATCGACAAGGTGCGGCAACTCCTGCTTACTCGGTAAGATCCTTGAACTTGGGGATCTTGGTGTAGGGACCATATTTTTAAAAATGCTCAACATCCAGGAGCTTCCATTGAAAATCTAGCCCCAAGCAGTTTGTATATCAGAGCAATAGTACTCCAGGTCATGCTGGGCTTAAATACAGCTGATGACCAGTACCTGCAATATGCTGAGGGCTTGTTGTGATATTGCTCCTAACGTGCTGTTGCTGTAACAGGGAGTGTTGTCCGAATACTCATCTGGGAAAATTCCCATGGCAAATGTTGCTGGTCTGTGATGACTGCTCTTACCAGGTGGTGTTGCTGTTCATACCATGTAACCATTAAATGGTAGCGTGCACAGGCTCTTAAATGCTGTTTTAATCAGTACATTCAACAGCCGTTGCCAAACAGTGTAAAATCTGCTTTGAAGCACCAAAGCGATTGTGAGTTTACCCTGTGATGATTGTATTTATCCAGCTGAAAGTTCAGCGGCTGCCTGCTAATTACTATGCTATGAAATTCAAATGTGAACAGTTATGATATGTAAACCAAGGCACTGGCACTTACTTGATCCAATCACGGGGCCACAGGAGCTGCTTGAAAAGAGGGAAAGGGCTATTATTTAAAATTCAGAAGAATCATCATCAGCATCATCCTGCTGGTTTGAAGGCAGAGATGCAACCCACAAGCTTCCAGCAAGCAAAAGTCCATCTCGCTGTACGTGCGAGTGCACCAGTTCGTAAACGTATGCCCGTGCGAGTGCATGCATCAGTCTTTACTAGTGCCGTAATGGGGAGGGCCCATATCCAAAAGCTTGAAGCATCCTAAATCCCCTCAAACCAAAAACTCTCCCACTTCCTCCCCTTCATTGAGCTGTGCAGCATGATTTGTGGGTCAATCATTTGGGCCTTCACTGTGAACCAGTGAAGGAAACAAGTCCTTCACCCAAGAATTACTTGCTGAGAAAGCTGTGCCTCCGGCCCCCTCTGGATTACGTCTCTGATTGCACCTTGGCTGCTCTCGGCTACGCTGCCTCACTCCAAGACGGTCAGGATGCAGAGTGTGTTGCATGACTGATTGTTCAATGACTGAGAAGGGGAAAAAATTGCTGAGTGCAATACTCACAAAATGGTTGTGTCAGCACTGCTTAGGACTCGTACCTCCTTCATTGAGAGAATAAAGAGAAAGCAACTGAAAGCTCACCGAGCTTGGGCAGAAAGTATTGCTAGTGTGAGATGTCTTAACACATGGAAAGTCATTCTGCAGCAGATGAATTTTCAGGGTGTCCTGCAAGCGTGGTAGGCAGCTCGGTCTCGCGAGACAATAAAACTGTGCTGAGCGAGACATCAGCTCGCTGAACATAAAAGAGAAAGCGAAGCTGAAGTGACCTCTCCAGGGTGCAAGCAAAAGCCTGGACGGTGTACATGGGCCCTGCAATTGCTGTCCTGCAAAAGAGCATGAAGCAATAACTCCGTAGTGGTTAGATCATAGGTGGCTGAGGGTGCCCATGGCTTCCTGACTAACAGAGTACCAAGTGCTCTTATCCAGGCACTAGGAAGCTCCTAAGGATTCAGTGGGGTCCTAGGTTGCCAGTCTCAATAGCAAAAGGTGAGAGCCCTGTTTCCTTCCCTGCTCGTTTCTCCTCGGCTGCTAGTGAAGTCTTCTCTGGTTGTTTCAGCCGCTCGCTTGGTCCAGTTTCATTCTCTGCTAGACACTATCCAGGCCATATGGTTCAAGATGGGACCTCTAGTCTCTGTGGGCCATCTCCTCTCCACATTAAAGCAGTACTTGGCCTGTGGTTTGCTACACCTTCGCCATTTGATACAAGTAAAAATACTTTTTTTTCCCCTCTAGAAATTAGCATTACACATATTTTCCTAGCTCTGCAGGAGCCTGAATCTTCATGAGTGGATGGGAGTAGAAGAACAAAAGGGCAATAAAAAGAAGTCGAAGGATTTCCTCAGAATAGGTAAACATGACAGAAACATTATCTGGGTCACATTTGGGCAACAGAGTTTGCTCTGTTTTAAGTGCAAATGGTTTACTTATGATTTAGATGAACTTCCTGAGGAGTATTTGAAAATTCCTGGCACTCGTTCTATTTACCATCTGTTAGAAGGACTTTGATGAGCCAACAAAGAGATGTTCGAATGGAGTAGCTGTTATGTATCTCAGCAACAGATTTTGTGATCCACTAACGTAAGCGTCTTTCAATCCTTTGATTATTTTAGAACAATGATGAAGCCAAGGCTTGCAAAAGGATTAAATGAAAAGTAGTAAATGCAGGGGTCCTCTGTTAATTCTTAATGTACTTTATCAGACAGTTCCAGCATTGACTGTTCCTTCACATCTAATAAAACTATTATGCATTTCTCCCCCGAGCTGAAAATAGCAGCCTGAACAAGTTGAAAAATAAAGGAACCTCCTTCCTAAAGATCTTATGAGGCTTTATGAGCTGTCTTTCTTCATTTGCATTAGTCTTAGTGTCTTGTTTAATAATCTGGCACAGATCCCAACCCCTACCCTTGAAGTAGACTGTATTGAAATTTTCAAATTTACACACGCGCATGCACACGCGTGCACACAGAGGAAAAAACTATTGGTGCTATTTTTGCCAAAATTTCCCCTTTTTTTAACCAACTAAAAATTGCTCAAATTTAGTTGTTGTTTTTTTTTTAACACAATTTTTTTTACCAGTTTGACATGGAAATAATACAGTCCATAAGGAAACATACCATATCTTGTTATGCCAAGAAAGTTCCAGATAAAGTCTTTAAGCAGAACTTAGTAGAGAGTTCATATCAATAAATTAAATTAAAGATTAAAAAAAATTAGAAGAACACTGTGACTATTCAAACCAGACATGCTCCCACCCCTTTTGGAGAAAATAAGCAGCAGACACAAGCACTGAAAAGCCAGGAAACTGAAATGAGATGTTAAACCATTAAAGAAATCCAAATTTTTTAATGTATAGATGTGACCAACCAATCAGTTTTAATCTTTCAAATGGGGATACCAATTCTTGCTGAGGTAGAGATATAATGAGCATTTATAGAGGGTACTATAAAACTACCAGGTATTATTAGCAATGAGTTCGTACATACATACATGCATACACACACTCGCTCTCTCTCACACACACTCACACATTTTTATTAAATTTTCATGCTTTTGCACATTCATTGAATGTGTCATGGAAAATCATTAAATTCCTGAATTAGATATACTGTATACACTATAGATATTTTTGTCAACAAATTAATAATACAAGTAGATATAAATACAGGCAGTCCTCGATTTAACAATGTTTTGTGTTACAATGTTTTACATAGATTCATAGATGTGAGGGTTGGAAGGGACCTCAAAAGAGCATCGAGTCCGACCTCCTGCATGGCAGGAAAGAGTGCTGGGTCTAGATGACCCCAGCTAGATGCCTATCTACAGTCTAAATCTGCTCTCTGCTAGCTTGTGGCCATTATTTCTTGTAACCCCTGGGGGCACCTTGGTGAATAAAACCTCACCAATTCTCTTCTGTGCCCCCGTGATGAACTTATAGGCAGTCACAAAGTCGCCTCTCAACCTTCTCTTGCGGAGGCTGAAGAGGTCCAGGTGCCCTAGTCTCTTCTCACAGGGCTTGGCCTGCAAGCCCTTAACCATACGAGTGGCCCTTCTCTGGACCCTCTCCAGGTTATCCACATCCCTCTTAAAGTGCGGCGCCCAGAATTGCATGCAGTACTCCAACTGCGGTCTGACCAGCACCCGATAGAGGGGAAGTATCACCTCCTTAGATCTATTCGTCATGCATCTGCTGATGCACGATAAAGTGCCGTTAGCTTTTTCTGATGTCTTCGTCACACTGATGACGTCAACCTGTCCAGGTCTGCTTGCAGCTGTTCCCTGCCCTCCAGCGTGTCCACTTCTCCCCATAGCTTTGTGTCATCCGCAAACTTGGACAGAGTACACTTCACTCCCTTGTCCAAGTCGCTGATGAAGACATTGAAGAGTATCGGTCCCAGTACCGAGCCCTGCAGGACCTCACTGCCCAAACCCTTCCAGGTCGGTACCGACCCATCCAGTACAAATCTCTGGGTGCGACCCTCTAGCCAATTTGACACCCACCGGACTGTGTAGTCATCCAAGTCACAGCCTCTTAACTTGTTCACCAGTATGGAGTGGGATATCGTATTGAAGGCCTTCCTGAAGTCTAAGTAAATGATGCCTACCCCTACTCCTGCATCCAGGTGTTTTGTAACCTGGTCATAAAAAGAGACTAAATTGGTCAGGCATGACCTACGTGCTATGAACCCGTGCTGGTTATCCCTCAGCATAATTTTTCCTGCCGGGCTCTCACAAATGTGAGCCTTGATAATTTTTTCAAAGACTTTGCCTAGGACGGAGGCGAGACGGACTGGCCTATAGTTGCCTGGGTCCTCCTTCCTCCCCTTCTTGAAAATGGGGACCACATTACAACTTAAACATTTACAACATTTGTAAATTGACCCCATTTCAACTTTCTGACATCAGTTTCAACTTTAAAATGCTTGATCTGATGCCAAGCCATGCCCGAGAACAAGTTCACTGCATCACCCATCTCTCTGGAAAACATCTGTCCAAACTCTCTTGGACACTTTCTTCAAGAAAGCAGCCAAGACTTCTGAGAAGACTCCAGCCAAGAACCCTTCAAAAATTCCAACCAAGTCCCCTTAAAAAAGTCCAGCAAAGTTTCCTCATAGAAGTCCTTCCAAATCAATATGATTGCTATTTACAATATAAATACATTAATATAGCTATATTACTCATCTATAATTGATTGAGTACAAAATTCTGGATAATTTTTGGTGAAAATAGGGTATCGGGCCTTGCAATCCCCCATTTATAACATTGTTTCCTATGGGAAAATCAGTTCTGAGTTACAACTTTTCGAATTAAGATGTGGTTTTCAGGAACCAGCTCTATCGTAAGTCTGAGGACTGCCTGTACATGTTGGCAAAACATTTCCAGAAGTGGCTCATGATGTCTGATTTCCCCCACCATTTTCAATCGATTTACTGAAAACACCTGAGTGGGGTCTCTGGCTGCCTATCCATGTGCTCAGGAGTGGGAGGAGGCATGCTTTAATTAGAGTAGTTCCTGGAGAGCTACTCTAATTAAAATGCTCCAGCATCATGTGTATTAACCTCCTGTTCATTAAAAAATGGCCACAGGGTGCTTTAAGTAGACCTCATTCATTCAACAGGCTTTAGTTAAAGTGCCCCTGCAGCCATTTTGAAATGCAGGGAGTCTTAATACGTGTAATGTTGCAGCGATGCTAGAGCACTGTAATTAGAACATGGAGCAGACTTGATTAATCGAGTCTGCTTAAAGCATTCTAATTAGAACCTGTTGGAGCACATCTATAGGCAGCCTCAGTTTAGAAAGTTTGGGACGTAGTCACTTTTAATAGTCATCATAGGTATGTGATGACTATGAGGCATCCTAATTACTTGTAATGTTTTGGCCTCCACATTTCTCCATGTTCTTTGGTTTAAATATCTCCCTGATCATTTCATATATGGCTAATCAGTGAAAAAGCCAATGCCAACCTTATGCTAGCGCAGTTTATTCACCATGTTCCATATGTGAGAATATACAGTGGAAATAATTTTACTAGAAGATATCTCTTTATATGTGGGACTGTTCATCTATAAAGAGATCCTCAAACTGAACAGTAAATCCTCTGTGCATGAAACCAACCACTAAGTTCAATAGGAGTGTGCGTGCGTGGATGTTCCTGTCCCTGACCAGAGCCTGAATACAGGCACAAAAGAACTATAATGGGTAAAGGAGCCATGGGGGAGAGGGGATAAAATGGTACTTCTGAAGTGGCAGCACAGTCCTATACATGCTCACATACAAGACATGAGCAACAAGTATTCCCAGCCCATTTTGTACCTGGTGATGTTTGGGGCAGAGGGGTGAAATGAAGTAGACATACTTGATGGGAATTCCCATGACATTGGCATGGCGCTACAGTGAGGCAGACCTGCTTTGCCCTGTCTTGCTCCTGCTGGTGTACACACAGGGTTGGTGTAGGAAGGGACTATTTAGGTTGTGATAGCGTTCAAAGGATCAATGGACAACAGTCATGCTAGCTACCCTAGCAGCCTTTAACATGAGATTGATGGGTGGTATGTATCTAGCTGTGCTGCTCAAGTAGTATAGCTGTCTAGTCCCCCTTCTGCAGCAGCTATTCATTTCTCTAACTCAGTTCCTACCCATTGGGTATAGCATGCAACACTAGTCTTAAAATCCTTCCAAGTAAAGGCCTTCTGTGCCAGATGGAATAGCACTGAGGAGGATAAATGAACTAGGACCTCTCACTCCTCCTCCACTGTTTTATGAACAGGCAAGAATAAAACTAATATACAACAGTGGACTGAACATGTGTCAGAGGGAATGAGCCCTGAAAGCCCTATCTTCCTGCACATCTGCTGGGAACATCCTGAAATCCTTTCTAGCACACTGTAAAGATGTCTGTTGACAAATTAAAGACATAACAGGAGTGGAATCCCAAAGGATCCATTGGTCTTTCTTCTGTGGATGCTTGCTCCATGGGTCTATGACTTGAAGAGAGTTGAATTAATCATCTACTTGCTGGCTGTAGTTGGATGTGCCATCACTTCCTGTTGTAAGAGGAAGGACCCTGTTATCTATCATGGATGATTCAGCTAAATTTGGCACTTTTTAAACATGGGAAAAAACGACTTATTCAAAAAGACAACAATTGAATCACTGTCTTCTAACCTTGTTGCTGGCTTTTAGATTCTCCGAGCATAGAATAACTTGACAAGCAAAACCATGGAGGTTTCTTTTCTTTTTGCATTGTGATTGTGCAAAGACCATGGAGTAGCTCAGGTAGTAAAACTGTTTTGAAATACAGTACAAAGATTCATTCAGCACCTGCAAATGCAGGCGTGTCTTGTTAATACTTAAAATCAATCAACTGGAGATGTCTTGTTAATACCTAAATTTCATCAAAGCAGGGTGGGTTTTTTTAGGAAGATGCATGTAAAATGTTGCTATTTATATATTAACATGATCAATATTGTAACATAAAGGATAGCATAGGCATTTCACAAACGCACAGAAGAGTCAGGGTCCTTTCTTTAAGGAACAGCAAGCTAAGGTCCCAATTCTGCAGATGTGAGTTTAGGTGAGTTACTTGAAGTGTCATGAGTAAGCATGTGCATGTCTGTAAGCATAAGCATAAGTATTAGTAGGATGGGATCCTACACGTTGAAGTCCGTGGCTAGCTAGGACATAAGCACTAGGGAGCTGAGGAAGTAGCATACAGCAATAACAATCAAAATATTTATTCTTCCCGACCATGCATACATGGGCAAGGCAAAATACACAGAAAAGCTAAGTTGTTTTTTTGGGGAAAATGTAGACAAGGTGAGAGAGGCTCCATATCCAAATCTTTAAGAGCAATAATGGAAAAATACGTAGAAAAAAATAACCAGTTTAGTGCAAATAAGTAAATGTGACAGTAGCTTCATAGAATTCACGAGGCAAGCCCAACCCAAAATCTTTTCTCTGCCTTAGCCCCCAACCTGAGCACTAATGGTTTGGATAAGACCAGGCCTGCAGGAAAAGTGAAGGCAAGACTGGAGAAGTCCTGGAGTTTCTGCGTACTTCCATTCCCCGTTTGTGAAATGGCGACAAAAAGAGTTCCATCCTTTTCCGGGCCCTTGCACAGGTAAGTATATAAGGCATTGCTCAGTATGGCAATGGGGTGCCATAAGAGGGGGAGAGAAAGGGAGAGATTTGATAGTCACCCCATCATTCAGGGTCTTAGGCAGGGGCAGAAGAAAGCAGCCAGGTGGACAGGGCAGTGGGATGCAGGGAGGCAGCAGTAACTTCTGGTAGCTGCCATGCTGCCAGCATGACTGAATACTGCTGTGGCAGCTGATATCTTTCTGCCACCCCTCCCAGTTCTACCTATTATCCAACCCTAGTTGGTCTACTGGTCTTAGATCTGGTGCTCCCAGAAGAGACAGGACATGAGCTCTCTTTCAGTTCTGTTCCCAGGATCCGTGGAAGAAGATTTCGTCAATCCTGGATCTGTTGGCCAGGTTGACGGCTGGAGGAAGGATACAAATCTCGCTGGAGAGCTGCCAGCCTAGGACAAAACGGCTGTTTGGAGCTACTTTTAGTTGGTGTTTTGCCTCTCTCAGGAGAGATGGAGTTTTTGATTCAGCTGGTAGGCTTTAAACTATACAGAGAGCAAGTAGGAAGCTAAGCAAGTGGCCTCATCTGCAGCAGTAAGAGACACTGTCACACTGGCGTGCGCTCAGAGATACCTCGGTCTTTCCAGACTCCTCCGAGAATCTCAGCCCTAACAGTTTAGTAGAGATGAAACTGCAGCCCTCTCTTCAGCAAAGCAGATAGTGGAAAAGTGAAGTGAGATGCAGCAGCTGCCACAACTGGCGCTGGACTCGGGATCTTTAGTACAGTCTGTTCTTACTAATAGCTGCAAATTGTGTGCGGTAAAAAGTTGAAAAGACTTTTTTTTTTAAATACCTTCCCCTTGAATATAAATAACCCAGTCTTGTCAAGAATAACACTTCAGTTGAGGTTTCTTTCCAAAGCTCCCAGGATCTATGTGGACAATGAGTCTCACCTTGCCATAAACAAGAAGATTGCAATGTATAGCTGGAGAAATTAAGTTTCCAGAAGACGAGTTGCATTTGCTCCAGTAACATCAGCTGTAGTTTGGTTTGTTAAGCATAATCGTGGCTTCTCAGCTGGAGAGAGAGCACTGTTGCTATGGAGCGTAATAGCTGCGTGCCAGGTTTTATCTTGTAGAACGGGGTTGCTGGGATAAGTACCTGGCGTGCACTTGCGTGTCCAATCTTCTGGACGGGTGACTGCTATCAGCACCAACGGTGAAAATTTCAAACTGATATTGTCTAAAGAATAGGTCATATAGGTCCTTTCCAGAAATTGGACACAGGCAAAATCACACTTCTCTTCTCAGAGTTTATATAATTGCAATGCCACAACTTTATCCCTGCATATCCATGAAGACCTACAGGGAGATATTGGCCCATAGTCCGGGGCCAGCTGTGACGCCCTTACTCACAGGTTTCATAATGCTATATTGTGAAGTGGTCTATCCCACTGGGTCTTTCCAAAGGTAGATTTATATAATAATATAAAATGACATAATAATTTTGCATTGTGCTCTGTACCCCTGGCAAGATGGAGCAAGCTGTTTTAGTTTAAAACCATTGTCAGGCTACAGTTCAAAACCATAATAGTGGCTGTTTGTTTTAACCTAATTGCAATCAGTCCAGCTTGCTGATTTGGGCTTTAAATAACATGTAGACTATTTTTAATGGCAGTGTGGACTGGTGTACCTGTAATAAACCATGACGATTCATGCTGGGTGCAGGTACTTAATTCCTGATTGTATCCAGATATAAAGGAGTGGATTACATGCTAAAGGTTATTTTCAGATTCATCACTGAGGAGAGGTAAGAATACTGTCAAAGGAACTGCTGCTGCTTTAGGAGAACTGTATCAATCTACTAGGGGTGGACAATAGCCACGGTGATCTTTCTTCAGAATACAGGAATATTTTCAAAGTTATTTTTTAGAAAAGCTACTGATCATTCTCTTTCCAGCTAATAGATATGAGGGCTATCTGATGGGTAAATACACTAATGACTTTACCTTTTATAATATATTAATAAAATGTACTTGTCGTGATAGAAGTTGGCTGAAATTGTTTTTCATTCCTGTTCATGACAAAAAATGGTTCTTTGGAATGGAAATTTTGATAACAACCATAAACATTTTTAAAAAAAGGTGTTGGTTGTCAAAAACCTAAAAATGTAGTTTCTTTGATTTTTTTTTTTTTTTATGTAAGCCTAAAAATATCCATAGCAAATGTCCAGAAAAAGGTAATATTTTTCAAAAAACCAAAAAATTATTGGGAAATAAAATGTGTTTTACATCTGGCTCTAAGTTGTAATCAGCCTGCCTGAAATTGAGAGGTTGGATAGCAAATTTACTGTATTACACTGCTCAGATAGTGCAAAAAAGCCGGAAGAGCAAGTAGCATATCATTAAGAGAATTGCTGGGTGCGTTTACACGTGCAGTTCATGTGAAACAACTAACTCCAGCACACATCAGACCTGAGTTTATCACTCCCAGTCACCACGTTTACACGTGTGCCCAGGACTGCAGCACACTGTGCTGGGTCGGAGTAGCGTTGAGCCTAGTAGGATGCCATTTGCTCCTGATTTTCTTGATTGAGAAAGGATTCTGGGAGCAAAAAGGATTGTGGCCAAAGTGCGCTATACTCTGGCAATCTTGACCTAGTTGGACTGCTAGGGTAAATGAGAGGAGCCCTGCAGCTCATCTAAATTACACTAACAACTACAGTTCTGGTGTTGGGATGGGGGTCAAAAGAGGACTTAGAACCACTTGCCACTACCTCTGCTTGTCGTTCCACTGGTCAAAACCTGGCTGAAGGACATGAATCTACATCTTCAAGGTTGTTTTTTTTCCCCACCTTGTCTCCTTGACTTCCTTATCTGAGACCTGTCGTGATCTCTCTCATTCAGCCTTCTCACAACACCTGTATCGGGTCAGGTTTTTTATTTGCAAGGAGTCAGATGCTGCCCAGGAAATCTTCCCCGCTCTTGCCAATGATAAAAGTTTAACTATGGATAGAAACCATTGAATAGCCCATTAGTCTCTTATCAGATTGGAGGAGGTTTTGTTGGTGGTGCTGATTTGTTTGTGGGCATAATGATAACATACTGGTATAAAATAATAAGGTAGTAAGGAATAATTCAATTAACTAGAAGAACTGGGGGTACTTGAGAAGGCCCTAGGGAGTATGCATGGGCAGGTGGGCATGGAGTGCTGCCAGGCACAGTCCCGCGTGGCCATGCAGGCGCTGCCCGCCCAGCCATGTCTATGCAAGAGCAATACTACCCTGTAATAATCGCCACCACCAAAATCCTAGTGCAGTAGAACTGACATTAGAAGTATTTACCAACCAGGCCCATGGTATTTTCAGATTTTTCCACTTTCCTTTATTAGTAAAATGTTTGTTGATATGATTTTGAACTCTTGCCCTTAAAAAATACATGTGCATAATTTCTGAACAGTCCTCTTGCCTTACGTTTTATCTCAAGAGAAATGCAACATCACCTTCTCTGTTAAAAGTAGAAGTGAAAGGGAACCAGTAAAATCTGATGCATGTGGGATAGAAGTGGCAAACCTGTACCACAGGTGGCAGGGGCAGTTCTCTGTGTGGTACATGACAAAATGGGGAGGGGGCAGACAGCACAGTGGCAGGCTGGGCAGGGAGCAGAAAACAGTTATTTGACTGTGCAGAGAGCACAGATCACGAAGTAGAAAGCAGAGCCGCAGCTTGGGCAGGGAGCAGAAAACAGTGCAGCAGATCTGGTAGGGGAATGGGATTGGAGTGGCAGTCTGGGAAGGTCAGGGCTTATCTGTGGCATCCCACAATGGTCGGGGGGGGGGGGTAGGGCTGGTTAAAGCAAGGAATTATGTTGTTACTACTTCTTTCAGGTACGATCATCATCTTGAATGTA
>JAGPOW010003685.1:22192097-22202823 GCA_030014935.1 Caiman crocodilus
CCCCCCCCCCCAGGGGGGCGGCGCGGGCCCGCCCCCCCGCTTAAAGCAAGGAATTATGTTGATACTACTTCTTTCAGGTACGATCATCATCTTGACTGTATACCTCAATGTGTTTTAAAAAAGAAAGGAGCTACCCAGAGCCCAAGCCCTGCTTCCTTGACTTTAAAGCAGGATGGCACCTACTGGTTTTCATACTTCAATTGTCCCTCTTGCATGCTTTGGGGGTTCAGCCACTTGACTAAGAACCCTGTTAGCACGGGGTCAAGCACGGGAGGGTGTTGTCATGTAAACTGGTGACTGTGACTCAAGGACAAAAACTCTCCGTAGCCTGCTGACTGGAGATCAGGTTTGAATCTCCAGTTGCCACAAGAGACCCACCTCTTGAGAAAGTAGCCCGAGGAACCTGGGGTAGGTCAGGGATCCCTGAAATCAAAGGCCAAGGTTTCTCATGTGCATTTATTACTGAGAAGAAAGTATGTGCTCTGACACTCTGTGTTATGTCCAACAAGCAGCTGCTGTGGGTCTGTTCAAAAAGAGATCATCCAGAATTAGAACCAAACTGCTTTGCCTGAGGAACTTTAAATACTTGCGAATTCTGTGGGAGTCTTGGGAGCAAACGCATCCCAGATGGTACCACTGGGAGCTGGGTTGGGAGGAGGGAGAGGGCAGTGATGCTCTTCTGAGCACCACCCACAAGCTCTGCTCCACACAGCTGAGAAGTCGGTCTCTAGATTGTGCAGCTGCTCAACCGATGATTGTGCGCGCTCTTTGGAAGCCTTGATCTCAGCTTCTCGCCAGGGGTTTCAAGTACACCCGTAGGCTTATCTTTGCTTGATGAGGTTCACAGTCCCTGCTAGATTTCTTGAGCTTAACTTCCTTGGAGACTCAGATGCCCAATGGGGCTCCTCTAGTCTCTTCCCACTCTGCAGATATGTTGAGATACTGCTATTCCAGTTATACTCAGCTTGTATGTTCAAGGTCATCTCAAAAAATCACAATGCAATAGAGCTGGGATATATATTTTTAAATTGTGACATGGTAGAGAGCAAGATGCCAGTTTGGAAGCAGTATACCATACCACCATGTGCTGGCCCAGTCAAAGTCCTGTTTATCAGCATCTTATTGAAGCTTGAGAAAAACCTGCACGTTTTAGGATCAGCACAGAAATCAGAGTTTATTTTTGAGAAGAAGGTCATAGATTTTTAAGGCCAGAGCAGATTATAATGATGATCTTATCTGAACTCCTATGTAATACAGGCATAAAATCCCTCCTTTGAATCCATAGCTCCTAGATGAGCTACAATTCATTTTTTAGAAGAACATCTAGTCTTGATTTAGACTTCAAGTGATGAGTAATCTACCACAGCACTAGGGAAATTGTTTCATTCAGCAATTGCCCTCCCTATTCAGACAGCTGTGCCTTATTCCTTATAGGAATTTGCCCAGTTCCAGTTTTCAGCATTTGGATCTTACACTGCCATTGCCTGCTGGAGTGAAAAGGCCTCTGCTATCAGAAACCTTCGCCCTATGCCATATTTATCCACACAGGGAGTATTTATTTGCTTAGGTCACCTCTTACCTCTCTCTGGGATAATCTAAATAGATTGAGTTTTTAGTTACTCACTGGAAGGCAGGGTTTTTTTTAGACCTTGAATAATTCACGTGGCCCTTTTCTGATCCCTTTTTAGTTTGTTTTGAAAGTGTGGACACCAGAATAGACCCAGTTCTGTGTACAAATGGATTTCTAGTCTTCCTACACCCAGGCTCACTGAAGGTAAAAACATATTCTATGATCAGGTTTTGTGTTGAAACGCAACAGGACAGTTTCCTGTCTTCACGTTCAGCTTAAAAAATGCTGCCATGCAGCTCATCAGGAGCAGCAACCACAGGAAAAAGTGTTAAGGATAAATATTTTCAGAAGGAGAATCTGGTGTGTCTTTGTACAACTGACTAGTGAGAATTAAAGGCATCCTGTTACTGTATTCTCAACTATACATCAAACTACAGTCTAGCAAGCAACCAGTTTTGTTATCAGATGATCATTCAGACAAATCGCCAATTGAAGGGGTATGAAAAGGGCTGCTGAAGAAGTACTTTCTGGTTGCTGCTAAATGGCTAATTCAGATGACCTTTAGACATTCATTTATATACGTTTAGGTATGTGTTACTTTAAAAATAATCAAATGTACATTTTAATCCATTTTGGTAATGAGGACTGGGGATTTCAAAGGACCTTAAGGGAATTAGATGCCCATCTCCTTTTGAAAGTTAATAGGATTTAGGCACCTACTTAAGATCTTTTGAAGTTCTTGTAAGGTTAAACCCAGTAAAACAGCCCTTTTTTCCCTCTACAATAGGACAGTACAAATCAAAATACGGAGCTGTTTAAGTGGCTAAAATATGGAGATGTTTAATTAGCTAAAAATTAACACTGTCATTGTTTTTGGTCACTTGACATTTCAGATGATCTCTGTAATGACATTGTGATTTGATCTGGACCTTTTTGGATTTAAAGCCTGTCTTTTGAAAGAGGGAAACCATAAGTTAAAGAAGTTCAAAACTGGGCATTTCCCAAGGATAATTAGTGGTCTCTTCTCTTACCCCAAAACAACCCCATGCTATGCTTAAAATAATACCCTTTGGTACTTCAGTTAGTTTTGCTCAAATTTGATTATCTTAGCAGTCTCTTCCCAGTGCATCATCCCTCCCCCTAATCTTCAGAGTAGCAGTTACCATTTGATCCGTCAGATCAGCACTGATATCGCAGGTAACATTTTCAGAGGCTCTGAAAATACTTGTCTGACTTGACCTTTTCACTTCCTCTGTTTTGTTCTGTGAAAGTCATCCATCGCACTGTGCACCACAAACGTACATACACCATTTCTCTATCAGTCATCTTATTTCATGCCCTTTTACTGTTGAGAACTTGTCTATGGATGCTCATCACCAGTCAGCTCATTTAGGTGTAAATAAAGCAAAATGACAATCCCAGAGCTTCACTGCATAGAGCAAAGAGCATTTCCAGTTAAGTGTAACATCATACATTGAGTGAAACTGGTCTGTGTTTAAAAAAAAAAAAAAAAAAAAGACTTCACCATAAGAATGTTCCAGTGCCTGTGTGAATATATAAATACGCACTATATATAGATATATGAATGTATCGTATATATTGGCATTGTATATACAGAGAGACATGCATACATACTTAGTGGACGTGGACATAACATCCATTTATATACAAACCTATCCCCTGTTATGGAGCAATCATAAAGATATAAACACAAGATTAGAGCACAGAAGGGCATGCTTTCAAGCCCTGATGGCGGGGGGTTATTTGCAGTATTAACAAAGTATTACAGAAAGCTAAACAGAGTACTTATTACAAAGAAATCTTTACGTCAGGGCTGGAAGGGGTTGCTGAATAACCAGATGTCGTTGCAGAGACAGTTTTTAACCTCCTCTTAAATAGACTGATTAATTCTGCATCTATACCAGAGCTGATAGAAGTCCTACATCTGAGCATCTGGACACTGTTGCAGTCAGATCATTCAGCAGTGCACCTCAATTGGTTTTAATCTCCTTCAATAAAATAAAGATTTCCAACAAGCAATGCTGACCGATATATATTTTTTCTACCATAAACACTGACATCTGTGAGCAGCTCCGAGAAGGTATGCAGAAACATACACCAAGTCCAACATTTACCAGTTTTTATAAGAGAAATACACAGCTGATTTCCAAGCCAGAATTCCTACCAGAGTTTTATACTGTATTCTCAGTGATTTCAAACACTTCAGCTAATCATTTTCAAGGGAGAACTCAAAGATTATCTGCTGGAGAAAGGAAAAACAAATGACCGCGATGAATATGCTGCTTAACATTGCCTACCAGAAGTTTTTTTTTCTACTCACAGAAGGATAGCAGCAGTAGGGAAATCAGACCCAGTCTCTTCCAGTAATCCATTTTCTGCCAGCAACTGGAAATCCAGCTTCACAGTTTGGATCAATTCATCCTCCACCAGTCCGACCAGTCTCTTGTGTTTTTCCTATCAACCCAAGACTCCTGGTTTTGTGGAGTTTCTGGCTAAACTTACAGGGAAGGCGGATCCAGCTGTTTCAAATCCAGCTGTGTGTGGGGTCCGCCCAGGAACTGGAGTTTATGAACAAACTAAGCCTGACTCTCCGAATATACACAAATATGGGAGGGGGAGTGTGGGGGGAAGTGCTCTGGCTCTCAGAAGAGAGTTTGATTTTTCTGATGACAACACTAAGCGGCTTCCAACCCCATACTGTCCAAGGCTCTTTAAAGGAGTCCCTAACTTCTGTTGCATGCATCTAATCAAAAAGTTCTGTTTACGACCACATGCCCTTTTCATTAGAATAAAATGTAGCATGTAACAGTTGCATGTGCCAAGTCTTTATTAATTCAAAGTTTTTCTTCCCTTTTTTTAACATTAACTCTACTTTTATCAATGTATTTTAAATGATTTGTTTTAAAAACACATGACTGCAGACTGGAGGACTGCATCGCTTTTGGAAAGACCATTACAGTATATGCTTAATTTTGGACATGTTGACACAAATTAAGTAAATATTTGTATCGTTTCCTTAATCAGAACCTGCAATAATGGTGCTTAGCCTTTGAATAGCACTTTTCTTTCCAAGATCTCAAATCGTTTTGCAAAGGTGGGTACAAAATAATATATTTCCCACTTTACAGAAGGGGAGACTGATGCTGAGAACAGAATGGACTTGCCCAAGATATTAACACAGTTGGTCTGTAGCAATGGGAATAAACCCTATAATCCAAGCCAGCGTTCTGTCTACTGAAACACCTTGAGCTTGGCAATGTGCTCTGGTAATGATCAATGTAAGTGAATGCAGCAGAGAAAGAAATGATATTACCCAGCCTTTTATGGCCAAAACCTTACCCTGTGTTGAGGCTGGTCTTCTTACAGTTATTAATAGGTGCTAAATCCATACATTTACAGATGTGTATATAGCATTGTAAACGTAATGAAGATTTGACTTTGCACTTATCCATTTTATAGTCCATGAATTCTGTGCATCAGTGCATGTATAATATGTACATGATAAGTCCATTGCGGCGGGTGTACATTAGCAAGTGTTAACTTCAGTAGAAGCTGAAGGATTTGTTCCATTTTTTTGTACAGCATCTTTTATAGTAATTGCATCCAAAAATATTTTATAGACTCGTCTGTATAAAATATATAGGTTGAGAGTTAACACTCTCTTATCCCTTCTGGTGAGAAAGAAAGAAGGGAAATGAGGCAGAGAAGTAGAACAAGGCTGCTCTTGATGAACAGAGCAGCAGAGGAAAAGGCTCTGGTATCAACAGTAGGGAAACTTGCCCTGAGCTGGAGAGAATGGTGGAAGACAGGCTAGGTAAGCAGAGACGCTAGGTTTGTGAGCGAGCCAGAACAAGTTGAGTTTGGTTGGGTTGCCTGTGTAGGGAAATCTCCTGCTTATACTCTCCAAATGCATAATTTGAAAAACTGTGGAAGCCCTGGTGGCAAAGGGGAAAAATACTCTCAATCAGTTGGAGTCCTTCAATCGAGACAGGAGATACTTCTACAAGATATGCTGCAGCTCAACCAGAAGATAATGGCATTTATTTCCGGAATAACTGAGTAATGTTTTCTGCCCTGTATGATGTAGGTGGTCAGATCAGATCATTATAGTCATGCCTTTTCTTAAAATCTATTAAAGGGTGCTGTTTGACAAGGGTTATATTGAAATATCATCAACAGTTGAGAACTTTAGCAAGAAATATGAAGTGAAGTGTAAGTGCCTGCTTGAGAATAAACTAGGCCAGGCACTCAGCGGGCATAAATCAGCATGGTAGACTTGATTGCCATTGAGCTATAGCATTTTACACTTCCTCCCCCTCCCCACACCGATCCTGAGAATCTGCTTCTGCATGTCTAAGTACCAGAAAATGGTTAATGACCTTGTAAAAATAAACTATTTTTCAGCCCAAAGAGTAACACACTGAAGATTTAACAAGGCATTTGCTGGGCAAATTGAATTTGGGCAAATTGAATGAATTCAGTTCACAAGGTCCACAGTTCAATTCAGTTCAGACGTCTAAATGTGATATGTGTGTGTGTGTGTGTGTGTGTGTGCGCGCAAGTGTAAGTGGGAGGCAAAAGTCCCAGATTATTCATGCTGGATGTTAATGCTTTGTTAAATCAGGAGAAATCCCCTGTGGAGGAGGGAAACTTGGAGAGAGATGAGGTCCCCAGCAGGACCCCAAAGGAGCTTTAAATAATGGTGGAAGCTGGCAGGACAAGGTCATGCAGTATGGTTAGTAGCTGTGAGTTTAGCCCAATTGTAATGCTGGCTATTTTTTTTTTTTTCAGACCTCATTAGCTGGAAAATTAACAATGGGACTGAAACAGCACCCCAGAATCAAGCACCCCAGTCTCCAGGCAGGCTTGAAATCAGACTCCGTAGGAACAGCAGTTTTGCTAACAGTCCCTAATGTATAGGCTTAAACAAAACCATCTCTGAATGCTACTGCATTCAGAAGTAGCTGAAGTCAGCATCCAAATTTTCCAGACTAAGTTCATCTGTCTTGAAAACTAAAAACAGGTAATTGGGATGACCCCTGTAAGGTAGGTCCAGCCCTGGTACTGCGCCATCCAACCCTCTGGGCTCTAGTCCGTGTGTTAGATCAAGCATGTAGGGCCATGCAGGACCTAACCCCAGTGCATGGGGGCCAGGTGAGGGGGGGGAGGGCGTGGGGTCCCCTAAAGCCAATTCCACGTGGGCCCTGGGGCCTTGTGCTTCTCCACCCAGCTGCCATGTGCTGGGATCAAACCTCAGGGACCCTTGCAGCCCCTGCCCAGCTGGAATTGGGCTCCAGTTGGGTGGAGGCTGTGCAGGGACATGGGGCTGTGAGGCCCAATTCCAGCACTTTGGGGTAGCACAGGTCCCATTCTCGCTCATGGACCAGCCCTATGTCATGCATCTGGCCTCCTGAGCCAAAACTGTGGGCACTTCTTTAAGGATATAAACAGGCATTGCTAAATGAAGCAGATTTGCTGTCAGGACAACTGATCCGCTTCACTGAGTGAAACATGCTGCCTGTTGTCCCAGGGCCCAATTCTGTGAAATAACAGGTGATGTCTTCCCTGCTTATCGACACCCACCTCGGCGATGGCCAGGGCATATCTCTGTAGGAGGCAGGCATTCCCGGCGCTTGAGGGGCCCAATCCTGCATGGGAATTCCTGGGGTGCACAGGGTTGGGTAGCTGAAGCAGGAAATGCCTAATTGCTTGCGGTGTCTGGAGAGCACAGGCAGTTTTGGGCTAGCAGAGAGCAGATTTAGACTGGACATTAGGAAGAACTTCTTCACAGGTCAAGTGGCCAAGGTCTGGAACGGGCTCCCAAGGGAGGTGGTGCTCTCCCCTACCCTGGGGGTCTTCAAGAGGAGGTTAGATAGGCATCTCGCTGAGGTCATCTGAATCCAGCACTGTTTCCTGCCTATGCAGGGGGTTGGACTCGATGATTTATTGAGGTCCCTTCTGACCCTAGCATCTATGAATGTATGAATCACTCTGCTACCTTGTGCCCTAATCCACACCAGTGCTTTTCCTGGACAGTGCTGCCCATTTCAGGGCCTGTATTAACTATATCTTCTGTACCTCTTGGCCAGATGGCTTGTATTACTAAGCTTCTCTTTGCAAACTTCCCACTGCTGGAACCCACAATCTGCATTGCGCCACATCTGTCTTTTTCTCTTTAAAATGTAATATGCTTAGATGAAACCTTCCAATAAACTCTCCTTTCTATGTAGATCTGTTGAGCTGATACTATTATTAATCAACAAAAATACTTACCTTTGAAAAGTTTTACATATATTTTTCAGATGAGGAAACTGAGAAACAGGGTTTAAATTACTTCCCCAAGGTTAGTAAAAGACTGATTAGCTAATGGCACCTAATATCTCAGTGTTGTAAGCCCTTACTTATTTTTCAGAACTTATTCAATGAGGGGAAAAAACCCCATAAAGTTTCTGTGAGTTTTGGCCGAATAAGGACAGAGCACAAAGGAAGAACTTCAGGATTTGGCCCTGAGTGTTGTAATTTATATTACAGTTCTTTGCTTCATAGACAGAACACAATGAACTTTGAAGCAAGACATTTGGGAAGGAAAAGGAGATAAATGGTATTTTTTATTGTTGACTTGTTTATGTCTTTTGGTGTAAACTCCCCTGGTCTTCTAGTAGAGGTCTGGACAACCTCATAACTCAAGACATGCTGAAGGCTGGATTTAGAGCTGAGGAAAAAAAGGTTCCTGCAGGACAATTTTAAATTGCATTGTGGGAGTCATTTTTCCTAATTTTTCACTAGGTATTGAAAGACATTTCCTAGAGAACCAAAATAAGGCTTCAGCTACCTGAAACAACGTGCTGTGTATTTAAGTGAAGGAGCAGAGTCCACAGGGGTTTCCTGTGGTGGAACTAGGGACCTGGCATTTAAAAGTGCTGGGATAAGAGGTTGCAGAAGTAGAATATGGTTTCAGTCACCTATCTACCAGAAGGGATATCCAAGCTTCTGCGTGGCATGATTTGGTATTGGCATAGGGTCGGTGTGACAGAAGTAGCAGGAGCAATGCAAAAGGCTTTGGCGGCAAACCTAAAGAAGTCTAGGTACCCTCACCCTAGGTGGGCGCAAAGAAAAATCGGCTGGTGTAGAGAGGCATAGCTGACAGCTCCCTGTGCCAGCTAACGTGTAGCTTTAAACAATCAAATCCTCTTACTGATTGCTCTTCCACCATAAAAGTATTAGTTTCCACCCCACTTTAGTGATGATTCTTTCTTAGCCACACACACAGCTGGCAGCAGCATCATGTACAGAAGCGACGGCTGAGCCATATTTTGCCATTCTGTTCTATTCAGGTTCTCATGGCAACTGAGAACCTTTCAGTGGTGCATTAGGCAATGTGACTAACATGTCATGCACGGTTCACTCTTCAGCGTCAGTTAATACTCAAGGGACCTTTGTGTGCGGAAGGACAGCGAGGCTTGGCTTTAGGTTTCCGAATATGTTCCGGGAGTGTCTTCGTGCAAGGAGTGGTTTTAGCTTTAAACTTTCAGACTGTAGGGCTGAACAAAATGTATACTTACTGCCTTTTTCCACTAGACCAATACAGCTACAACCTGGATATCTGACACATGGAAGATAGTGAATTTTAGCCCATTTTTTTTTTTAAATGAAACCTTCACATTTGTCCAAGCAGGAAGCAACTGTGACCACCTGAAACCTGAGATCCTGCTCCTGCCTTCGTTTCAAGGTCATTTCCATCATCACAGACCCTTGCAGGAGGCGAGAGGCTCCTTACCAGCTATGAACTGACTGCCCAGAGTTTTCCATCGACTGACCCTCTGTGAAATCCTATGAAACATGAACTTTCATTTCTACCCAGGAGAACTTTTACAATCTTTTCTCCAATGCCTGATGAAGGGTGTTTGTGCCCAAAATCTTGTTGGTCTAATAACAGATATCTCGACTATGAGTCCCGATTGCCATTTTACGTAGAGTTCTGCATTCTCTGTTTTTATTTAAAAAAATAAATAAATCTGAGAATTTTGGGGGGTTTGTCTTCGAAACGTAAAAAACACAGGATATCAGGATAAAAGAAAAATCGTTGGGGAGGGAGGAAGGTTAGGACTACAGAAAGGACCTAACCTGGTCAGAAACCTGTGCCTCAGGTAACTGGCACAGCAGCACGTTGAGCTTGCCAGCACTACCCATTTTTCAATTCAAATCCCTGGCACAAGTGGGGAACGGTCTAAAATATGAACCATTCCACACTCGTGCTGGTTAACAGGGATTTGAACTGAAAAATGGGTGTAAATCAGTAAAAACTGAACGGCTTAAAAAAAAAAATCAGGAAATTTATCAGTAAAAAAAATAACATCAGTAAAAACTGAGAACGCAGAACACTACGTATACTTGATTCCAACAGAAATTGAGTTCTTTAAAAGTGGTACTTCAGGTGTTGATTCACCCTTCTTACCTCCTGGCACTCCCCCCTCCCTCCACCAACACAGTCCCCTTTCATATTTGAGACACTGCTAGAAAATCCAAATGATTTTGGTTGTCTGTTAGAACCTGGGAGTCTCAACAGTTCCCCAACTCCTTGATATTTTGCAACCCAAGGCCTGAATCCTGCAGTTCTTATTCAGGCAAAACCACCCTGACTGAAATGGGAGCTTTGTGTGAGGTAGCAATGCAGGATCAGGCTTTTCCATCTTGATTTCATACTGACAGGTTCTGATCCTAATCGGGTACTGAACGTACTCCAATGGCATTGATTAAAATGGGAGTACTGAGCACTTGGTGTCCAACAGGAAAAGTTCTCTGTGTTTCCTTGCGTTTGTGCTAGTATGGCTAGCAGCACTTTATGCGATTTATTGAAATGATATAAATGGGCTCTTGGCTTGTTTCTGTACAGGTTGCCAGCACCACCCAGTATGGAAAACACCCAGCCTTCTGTTGTCATATTTCATTCCATTGGTGTGGCCCATTCAGCATGTTTGGTGGTACTTTAGGTGGACAAATTGCACCTGGAGAACGAATACGCACAACTTATTTTAGGGACTGCTCAGCAGGAATACACTTGTTCTAT
Source organism: Caiman crocodilus (assembly GCA_030014935.1). NCBI lineage: Eukaryota > Metazoa > Chordata > Crocodylia > Alligatoridae > Caiman > Caiman crocodilus. The sequence continues at coordinate 22,202,756 of JAGPOW010003685.1, forward strand.
CTTTTGGGTGCACTGTGCACCTTTTTGCATTGTCTTACCCAGCTTCCCTAGGCACTGCCCACCTGCTC
>JAGPOW010003685.1:22230864-22241101 GCA_030014935.1 Caiman crocodilus
ATTGGTTTGGAAAACTTTTATTTGGGGGTGGCTTCGCACCCCCCCCTTTGCCCGGAAAAAATTTTTTTTTCATTTTTAAAAACGGTTTTAAAAAACCCTTTTTTTTCCATTTGTTTGTTTTTTTTTTTTTTTTTTTTTTTTTTTTTTAATGATGTTTAAGTGACTAATTAACTCATAAATTGGTATCTGCTTTGTTTCTGGGGAAAAAAACATTGCCACACACATAAGGGTGGTTTAAATAACCTGGCCTACTTTTCAGTAGGGCAGGGTTGGTGTTCCAATATGTCTCGTTCTTTTCCAGTTTAGTTTAAACCTCCTAAAAATGAGATTTCCCTATCCCAACAGGATTGTTCCTGAGATTAATATAACACAGCCAGGAAGTCTCTTTCCTGGAAAAAAATTAAATGTTTAGCATACCGTATTCTTTGCTACACAGGCTGCACTGGGTTCCAAATTATTTTTGGATGCAGTGAAGTCTGTTTAGTTTTTATGTGGCATTGGTTTTAACTACTTCATGCCTCATCCCAAGTGTTGTTGTCGGGTAAATCTTGTTCTCTACATCCTGTACAGTTAACAACTTGCTGATACTCGGACCACCATGTAAGGCCTGTTTATTGCATACAGGCCTTTTTCTGGGGGTTGTGACTAAAATTTCATTCTTGTCTGGGGCTTTTTTGTTGCGCTAGAGACGGTGGTTTTATAGTTGTTTGGTGGGGAGGTGTTTCCTGCATTTACATGGGGCTGAAGGTAGTGATTATTTCATTTTCAATTTTTAAGCTTTCTGTGACCTTGGATCTCTTATCCATTTTGTAGCTTGCAAAATAATTCTCCAATCCATTTTGGTGTTTACATGGCTGACCTACTTGAATCCACTTAAGCTACTTGGAGAAGTTGTCCACTCATTTGGTCTTGTTAGCTTGATGGTTATCCCTTCACTCCCCTCCCAGTAGGAGGGGAGGTCTAAGTTTGGCCTCTGTCTTGCTCCTGGAGTTGGCAGTGTCTGGGAAGGATAAATACAAGATTGTCACGGTCTCTGTTGGAGAATGAAAACAGCTCTTCAGATAAGGCTGTGATCTCTGCAGTACATGGGATAATGCAGGCTACTGCTGGCCCATGGTGAAGCGGAAAAGTTGTAAAGTGGGCTCATGGGTAAAGTGAAACCAGTACTCAGAGTGGTGTTACACAGATTCCAGTACGACTTCCTTCCAGTAACCTGGCTGGGTGAGCAAGACTGGACCAGGGTTGGCTACTTGGTCTTTTCCATGTCCTTTGCTGGGTTCCTCCAGATTCCTTTCAGCCTTGAGATGGTTCTGTTATAGGATCTTGGAGTTCTCACACCAGGTTCTACAGTAAATTTATTTAAGTGAAACTTTTTCTTATTTCTAGGAAGGTGGCTGGAAGGAAATGGTGAATGAAACTGGATTTCAGTTGAAGGTAACTTTCCTATGCATTTGTCAGGCAAAGGACCAAGACCTGTGAAGTAGCCTGATCACAATAAAGAAGCCTACTTCAGAGTCCACACAGACTTAATAACTTTATTATAAAAGACAAAAAATCGTGAGCTCTTGATAGACTGTGGGTACAGTGTTTAATACTAAGTGTGACCTGTAGAATTACGGGCCTGGTAAACTTTTAAAAGGAAACGCAACTGGTTTTTGCCAACTTGAGCAGTCAGCCTCTCAATGGATGGTCATAAGGGCTAGCTCTGACACTAGGATTGTGAGATGTAAACGTAGAGTGTGCAAACAGAATAGAAACGGATGCCCAAAACCTGAATGTCTTTCTGCCAGAGTAAGTAGCTAAAAGGGTCAGATGGGAGATGAGGCAGTGCCTCAGGGAATTGCAAGACTTGATTTGCCTAGGCTCATTCTGGATTAGTTTTATCTTGCCTATTGCTTTTTGAGTCTCAACCTAGCTCTCTGGAATTATAATTTTGTTTTCTAAAATTTTTGTTAAGATTCAAACAATGTACTTAAAAACAAAACAACTTAAATTGTCTTGAGAGAGTTGCTGTAGTACACCCTTGAAGGGAAAGCATGATCTTCTGACTTCTCAAAGGAGGCACTTGGGGTATCCTGAAAGATTTGGAAGGGACACACATTCCAGTGAAATGCTGCCTAGATACTGACTGTAGTCAGTAGAGGGGAAGGGAAAGCTAATGGAAAACGGGTAGGAATAAGTGGCCAAACTACCTTACTACATTGGAACAGTATTGGTATATATAAAGTTGTTGACCCAAGCTTTTTGGTGGAAGACAAATGTACCTGCAGGTGCAAAATAACATGGTGTGTAGGAATCTAGGTCTTCAACTCAGAATTTTTACATGTGCAAGCTCCACAGACTTAAGCAGACTTAAATCGGGCACATCTGAGAACTAAAAGAATGAGTATAAATGCGCAAATTTTTATCCTGTAAGCTTTTTTTTTGGTTGTTTAGAAGCCTTTCATCTGTGAGGTTTTACTGGAAAATAAGTACTGTCGAAAAGTGTGAAAACAGTGTGATCTGCTTCTGTTAATCTTGAGGTTTTAACAACTGAATTTGAATTGCAAGGCGCATCCTGTTAACAGAGGTAGTTTTGGATTATGGGATTTGACTATGTGCATATACGTGTGCTAACTCACCATTACCCAGTTGCTGCAACGTCCTCCTGCCTTACTACCACGTCCCCCTCCTTCACTGCAACTATTTTATTTTTAATTTAAAAAATATAATAAAAAAGCCTGCAACACATTGAATGTTAAAAATGCAGAAGCAAGGGTGGAGGGATGATGACTATGACTCTGCGCTGTCACTTTAATATTACTTTAATGTGCCTTGAATATCACTTTCATAAGAATTGGAGGTGGCAGTTCTTTGAGTGTTTGCACATGTACACACCAGCCCACTCAATGCAGGAATTCAGAACATGTTCCCTTCATTAGCAATTTATTCATGTGCCCTCTGCAGCTTGGCAACTTCACTTCCCCACTGTGTAAAAGGTGGAGCAACCTCTACTGCCACTTAGTTTCTTCTGGGTGCCAGTGCCAGGGAGCCAGAATGAGCCTGGTGATGGCTTGTAGCTAGTGCTTTCTGCAATTCTCTGCAAAGAGCCCTGGGCGAACCCCCAGCATCTCTTCCACTTGGCTGCTCTGCTCAGTGTTTCCCAATCCTGATGGCATTCTTTCATCCCCATAATGGTCCTTTGCCAATGGACCTGCTGCCACACAGTTCCTTTGAGCCAGCTCTCTGTGCCCCAGCCCTCCTTGCTCCAAGCTCAGCTCTGTTCTCTCCCTCCCTGTTTACCCTCACTGCCAAATTTGTTGCTGCAGATTGTCCCTGAGCCTGCAATTCTGCAGCAGACGGAGTAGATAGGTGAAGTAGCCCTGAGCACCGAGCAGAGAGGGGTGGGGTGCTGCACATGCATCTCCCTTCCTTCCCCATGGTTTGGGAACCTGCAGCACAGCAGACAGATGGGACCATTGGGGGTGCAGTAGTGCTGATCAGGTTCAGGAGATGTAGCTGCAGATCTTTTAGTTATGCCTCTGGGTGGCAGGTATTCATTTCCAGCTTCATCCAAGGCTTGCCATTCTCTAGGTTTGGGAAGACCTTTTTTTAATTTTAGGCAAAATGCCTTTCTCAATCAGCCCGTCTCCCTGGCCTGTGAACAGTCCTTTCTCCTTACAAACTAACTTTTTTGCGAGTTCATTTATTCTCAGGCTACTTACTGACTGTCAAAATAAGGCTTCAGTGAGGAAACAAGCTTTTCAAAATTAACATCTTACCTATTTCCTTTCAGTTGGTCCTGGAGTGTCCTTATCTAGATCTGCTGCATTGCTTTTCTGTTTGTTCTTCCAGCAGTCCCACGTTAAGTTAGACCAATGCAGTCATACAGGAAATTTGAATAACTTTGCCACAGATATGCAATAACTTTACCTCCTGGACCAGGTCACATACGTTTTTTTCTGCCACTCTTACATAGCAGCTCCTTGTCTGTCACAACAGTTTCTCGGAAAGTGGAGCATTGGCACTTCTGGAGCATGAAGATCCAGAGCTTGCGAAGATGAGAATAGTCTCTCTGGGGATTTTGTTCTTAACAGAGACTGCTTTAGGATAAGATCAAGCCTACTACACTGGAGTCTTAAATAATGGACTCTTTCAAATAAATTTGTAACAAGATCTGTACTCACTGAAGCATATAGAGAACTCAACCGTATAATGGAGAGTGAGATTTTTTTTTTTCCATTCAGCGATTTAGGAATAGTGTAAATGTTTAGTGGAAGAAATATGCAGAACAGGAAGATATACATTCTGTATGGATGAGAGGCTGGGTTCCATTACCCAAGGAGGTGGAGTTTGAAATTCTTGCCTCTGACAGCTTGTGTAGTCCAGAAAAAAAGTGGAGCCATAACAAATGGAAGAATGGATTATTAAAAGAGAAAATGAAATGTTTTAGAGATGCAATGTTTTCCGTACAATATTGACAAAAGCAGATATTAACAGCCTGGAAATGGTTCTTCATGGTAAGTGTTTGAATTGCAAGAGTGACCACACTTAACTGATTGTCCTATAGACAGGTCTATAGCTGTAACATCTGTTTGAGTTCAAGTGTTTCTCAAAAGGCGTCTTTGTACTGGTCCTTTTAAATGTTAAAAATGTGGAAACGAGTTCTGAATCGCTGAGTTAATAACTGAAAGTGCTTCATAACTTTCAAAGCATTCAGATAGTAAGCTCTGCCAATTCAGTTTTCAATGACATTGCACTGTGGGAGTCTGTGTTGTGTATTGTTTTATTTTAATGGCAGCAAGGTTGGGGTGGGAATGGGGCAGTTAATTGTATCGAATAGTGGAAAGGTATGATGGAAAGCTTCTTTCACTGAGCTCCCAGGAAAAGCTCAGATTCAGTTATACAATTGAAATGGGCCAGTCTTCTTGTAAACTTGGAAGTGTGGCTACCGAGCTTAGGCACACTTCCAAGTAGCTGGCTCATCTGTATTAAAATATAGGCTAATCTCTGATGGAGGCAGAAGGAACCCAGAGAGCAACACAATACTGGAAATAAAGAATTCTGATTGGATGCTATCTTAGATTGTAAATGTAAGGTGTGATCAGCCCCATTTTTGCTTTCTAGCTGTCTAACTATACATGGCTGGTCTTGTTTTGGTATAGTTTCTTCCAGAAAAATAAAATGAAAACCTTGTACAATGTCAGTGCCTGGAGCCTTGTGGTTTCCTTTTGTTAAATCTTTAGAGTGTATTTTATATTTAGTTTCTCTGCTTGGGCAAAAACATTTGCTCTTGTTTTCAACACTAAGTACACTGACTTGGTTCTCTATAGCAGCTTACCATCATTCTTGGGGCTAGGGTGTGGATCATCCCATAGGACTAAAAAGCAGACCCTGAGCCTATTAAGTGCTCCCCATGTTCTTTCTACCACATACTGAGCAGGATTGTTTCCTGCCCCAAAGTTTTGGCTGTGCTTGAACAAAATTTAGGCTGCAGACATGCCAGTGAGCTAGCTGAGCAGATGCAAGTCCAGTGTCAAACCTGTGGAGTTCATTTTTTGTTTTTTGTTTTTTTTTGTTTTGTTTTTTTTGGCCCTTTCTGACTAGAATTGCCACACTGCTTTAGTTTTTAAACTTTATAGTGTAACAGGCTTCCCCTAGTTGTGATAACATTGTTCCTTGCAGGCTAGGCACTTTTAGAGGAGAACCATATATGAGCCATGACACCTCCCATTTGTTATCTTTCAAAACAAATTGATTTTAGTCTCCTTCAAACTGGTTACAAATGAAGTGACTGGAAGGAGAATGAGTTATCAGCATCACTGTGGGATGTTGGGACTGTTTGTAGAGGTGACTCCTGGCAGGCAATCCCCACTTCTTATTGCCTCTTGATTTTAATGCTTTTATATGATCTCATTGGTAGCTATTCACTCCAAGGCAATAGCCAAGTTAGTCTTAATTGAACTCTGGTACTGTGCATGGTACTCTAAGATTCTTAAGGCTGAGACTGCTGTAATTATGTAGAGTGAAATTCAAACATGGATGTTATATAGATACTGTGCAAGAAGAGGTATCAGTCTTATGGCAGAATTTAGTTGAGAGGCTTCTAATGGAGAACATAGGGTTCAGTGCTATAAAGTCTTTGTGCCAGATGGTACAGTGGTGTATTGTCACAAAAAGCTGCTGCTGCTTATGTCCTCTCTGAGATTGAGGCCCTGTCAGATTCTAATGTATTTGCAAATTTAGCAGAATTTGCATCCATGTGAGCGCTTCTGCTATGGCCGCTATAGGTGCACTAAGCAAAAGTAAACTAAGACCACATTGCGTGGTTATTTTTACTTGAATTCATTCAAGATGTTTAATTAATTTTAACATTCCTGAAGATCGGGTAAATGCTTACTAAGCACTTTTGCCCAAGCACTGTCTTAGGTACAGTGTCTTGCACAATGGAGCCTCAGTGCCTGGGATCCAGAGGCATAGCAGGGCAGCTGCGATACATGGGGCAGCAACTGCTTTGTTAATGCCAGTGGTGGTGATGTGGTCAGCTGCTATTTTCCACCCCCCTTCCTGCACGCATACAAAAAGGCAGTGCCTGAGGCTGTTTGCCTGATGTCCCCTTCACTCATGGTTATGCTACTGTTGGGACCCACAGGTATTACTGTAATAGTAATGCTAAATGAAAGGATGTTACTCTATAAATAGTAAATTCTACAGTTTTAAAAAAATTTAACTGCAAATGCAAGAACCGGTGTCTGAGGATTGCATGCTTTTGTTGCAGGCACTGGTGAAGTGACTTTTTTGAGATTGTGGATCTAATTAAAGCAACTAGCTGTCATTAAATAGGTTACTGAACTTTTTTAGTAATGATCTGGAATAGCAGATTCCTAGCTATTAAAAAAGAACACTGCAGTGAAAGCTGGCTATATGTAATGTATATAATATACATACACCTCTAAAATAACTCCTAAAATGAGAGAACACCATATATTTGAATTTGATTTCACTGGGGAACTGTTTCAAGTAATGCAGAGCATATAGAGGTCATTTCCACCATTGGTTTTATTTGGTTTGAAAAAATATATAAAATAGCTTGTCCATATGGTCTTATACCTAATTGCATCATCTGAAAAGAATGTAGCATTGTAGATCTTAATTTTATGGTCTGTGTAACATTTTAAGAAGAAACATTTTGCTGCGATTTAGGATTATACTAGATTAATGATACTGGATTTTGTTTACTTACTAGTTTGCAAAATTGTTTGTCATCTAGTGATGGTTTTTCCTAAAAGCAGCCTGATACTAGTTGCTTCACTTTCCAGATTAAGGAAGTATGCTATGAAGAAACCTGAGTTCTCCTATTGTCAGAGATAAGAAATTGTTTGTCACTGAAATTTACATTTTCCACTTGCAATATTACATATAATTTTTAAGCAAGGGGGGGAATAGTTATCATGCAATATATTTTTAAACCTGTGAATGTAATACAACTATCTCTCTTTTTTTAGGCAGACTCCAGGTTAAAAGCTCTTAGTGCAACTTTCCGAGTGAAAAACCCAGACAAGTAAGATGATTGCTGCTTTTTTTTTTTCCTCCCCCCGTACTGATTTGTAGCTACTGGTTGGGATGGCAGTATGTTCTGTATACTTAGCAGGAATACAAAATTAACCATACAGTGTAAATTGGATCTTCCTTAATGAAATAAAGGACAGTGGAAAGCACCCCAAAATGCTGTTTCTTTGAAGAGCAGGAAATTCCTCACCGGAATAGTTTTTAAAAAGATGTTGATTCATGTTTGCAAAAGCTGGATAAAGACTTAGTCCTTGGAGCATGATCAGCTGTGCCACAATGTGGTGTTGCACAACTGATCTACTTCACTGATGTCTACCAACATTGCCAGAGCTGTTGTCCCTGCCCCTCCTGGGGCTTCAAGCACCTGATCCCACAGGGAAAATGGCTATGAGTGCTGTGTCTGATGTGGGGCATAAGTCTGAAAGTGGGGGAAACCCTCTGTTTCAGGCATGCTTGTGTCAAGGCACAAGGGGATCTCCCTGCAGGAGATTCCTGCGAAGGTGGGAACTCTCACTGGGGATCTCCCCCTCCATGTTTGCAGACTGGGCATAGCAGCATGATAAGCATGCTGTGGGAATCCCTCTGCATGAGATTCTCCCAGCATATGTCTGCATGTATAGAGGGGGAACTATAGGGGTTCTTCCTTCTGCATTACCTACTGTGCCCTCTTCCTGATGGGTCCAGCTTGGATCCAGTGGTTCCTTGAGCCAGTGACTCCTGCTCAAAATCCGGTTTGTTTGGTGGTTTGTTTTTTTGTGGCGTGAGGAATAGTTTACAGTGTGATTCATAATGTATGTCAAGTTCCTTTTTTCTATTTTAGGGGCAGAGGGCACTGGGCAGGCTTCTTAATCTGTGGTTGATTGTTGGTTTCTTTTGGGTTTGTTTGCTTGTTTTTTGTGTTTTTGCTTCTGTTTTTAAATACGTGAAATACCTTGGCCACTTATGTATTATGCAGTTCTCTAATTCACTGCCCTTGCATGTGCTTATCAGAATGTGAATTAAAAGAATGGCCATCTACACACCCCACTGTAGACCAGTGACAATAATTGTTCTTTAGCTATAGTTTCTCTGCTAGTTATGAAAGACATTACATGTTTAACCTATAATGTAGAAGCCGCTCCTTTTTAGACATGGCAAGATTATGGAAATGTCTTTGCAGGATTATGGCCAGTGTCTTTACAGGAGATGTCACGAGATGCAACTTTCTGTGGGCAGTCCATTTTGAACTATTTTGGGGCAGGGGAGTTCTTAATTCTAGCTTTTGAATTCTTAAGTAGAAAACTTAAGTTATCTGACTGTTTTTTAGCAGAACGTGCTGTGTGAAAATCGGGCTCCTTGAGCATGCTTGCAGATGCTTAAATTCATTTGATTTAGAAACTTAGCTGTAAGTTTTGTATTGAACTGCCTCAAAATAAAATGAATATTCAACTTTAGAGATGGTATAGCAAGTCACTGAACAGATCTGTGCCTGGAAGCAGCCATTAGGAGACTGTTGTGACATTTTTAGGGTTCTTAAGATGCCTGGATATAAGGCCCCACATATTTAGTATTAGCAGGGGCTGCTCATGATGAGCAATTTTTAACTGATAATTGAGGAATAAAGTAACAAAATGGTCAAATAGAAGCATGGCACAGGAGGCGAAATCTCACTGGCATGTTTGGTCCAATTCCAGCAGAAAACATGATCAGTAGGAATGAATTGCATAAGGGTTAGATTTTCTGATGGCTCCTGTATAAGGATTATGTGATATTAAGTGCACAACTGCTCTGAGTTCAGTATTTTATATATACACATACATGGAAAACCTCCCCTAGCAGTACCTAGTATAGGGGACTTGGCATTGAATTTACCTCAGTGACTAATAATTTTGAACTTCTTGTTTGTTATCTTTTTATTGCAACAACAAATATTTAATGAAAAATAAATGAACTTCACAAAGGAACATTACAGATCATAATACATATACATTATATTGCTCCTTGATGGCAAATAAGCAGCAAACCAGCTTCAGCATCCCTGAGAGCGCCTCGTATTCCAAGCCCATAAAAAGGGGCAGAGGGGTACCAACTGCTCCTGGACACTTCCACTTTGTTTCGGGTCTTAATGCTTAGTTCTTGATATTAGTGTCTAAAACTTGGCTTACGTAAAATCCGTTGTCCTCTTACTGGGGCTGTTGAAACCTCCGAGAGCTGTTCTCAGTTGGCACAGATTTGAATCAACCTTCTCTGGGTGGATCTACTGTTCTTCTGTTCTGTTTTTTTTTTTTTTCTTTCCCTAGCAGGTGCTTGGAGCAAGATGCAGGTTTCTTTGGTTGAGAGAGAAGTAATTGAAATTCATCCCAATCTTTCAGCCCCTGTTAAGATGGACATATTTGTTACCCCTCTGCCAGCAGGAGCCAGAGCTCACCCAGCCCTATTCAGTCTGTTTCAGTCAACCACCCTTTGCAGAGTTCTCTTAACGCTCCATTTCAGGCCTAACTGCCCCACGTGTTCCATCCTGCTTGCTAGGATAAAGTTTACTCCCCCCTTGACCTCGGTGGTAAACCCATCATGGCTGCCAGCCACTACCATTTCCCCACCAAGCATGCTCAAGTGTGCCTCACTGACTTGCCTGAGATGGATACATTTTTAAATGGTCCCTTCCTCAGTACAGCACGGTCTTGGTTGCACACCTTGCACATTTTTTTTT
>JAGPOW010003685.1:22249466-22283567 GCA_030014935.1 Caiman crocodilus
GAGGCTAAACAGGTTCAGGTCCCGTAGCCTCTCCTCATAAGGCCTGCCCTGCTGACCCCCGATCATACGGGTGGCCCTCCTCTGGACCCTCTCCATATCTCTTACTGAACTAACTATAGTTGCAAGAGCTGAGGACCAACTTCCCCAGGTCACCTGAGGGGAGGTCATTCAAGGGAAGAGCACTTGTTTAGCAGCTCTCCCAGCTATACCGTTGGTCCAGTAAAAGATGTCACCAAAGCCCCTAGTCTCATATGTCCTGTGGACTATCACAGGCACAACACTCCAGCCCTACTACCAAATTCTCAGTGACCTAATTTGGCGATGCCAGTTTGCAACCATATAATCTGATGCTGTTGCCCTGTTTTACTTGGCATTTATACATTTTTAGAAGATTCTGCCTATGAAGTAGAACTGTATGAAAAAGCTTATTTAGCAGGTTCTCAAAAGTAGAATTTGTTTATAAGTGGGAACTTTTTGTAAGAATGTGATTTCTTAATTTTTTTTTTTTAATTTTGTTATGAATAAAATATGGACGTATTTCCATGTGTTTAAAAGTTAATTTTATGCTTAATGTTCAGGAGTAGAATCAAAATATTTAACATCTTATTGCATGAAATAACTCCCCAGAAAAAGAATGAAGAAATAGACTGAATTTGGTGTTCAGAAAAGAAAAGTGCAGATGAATCTGGAGTGCAATGTTGTTGAGTATTTACTACAATATGGCAACTTTTGAACAGTTTCAAAGAAGTTGCTTAGTTTTCAAATGGGATGTAGAAAGTACTGGCGGTCCAGTACTCAAAAAGCAACCTTCTCTTTGTTCTAGACCTACCAATGCTTCTTTCTGGCTGTTTATTCAGTCAAAAACAACTCCGAGGGAGTTGGAACAGACCTCTTCATTTGGGGAGATTTGACCATCTTGCATGTTACAAAGCAACAAATTGGAGAAATGCAGAGGGCTCTTAGGGTAGACTTAAGGCTTCCGCTCTTAGCACTTGTACTTGGAGCTCCCAAATAACGGTAGTAAAGAGATTCCAAGGGTATATCAAGCTATACCTTAATGAGCGATGGTCATTAATGTATAGATTAATGAGCGATGGTCAAAGGAGGCCTCCAGTGACCCAACTTTTTTTCTCTCTGCTCCATCATTGACTTCGTTAGTGGCCTCCAGAACCCAATGGAAACTTAGCATAACAGTTGTGAGGTACAAGGGCACAGTTCTCGACCCTTTTCCCCCCCCCCCCTTCATTAGTCTAGGATCTGTCAGAAACGGTGGCAGTCCAGTCCCCCCCTTCACAACCTGTTGCTAAGCAGTTCAGCATGGTCCACCAGACTTCCTTCTTGGCAGGAAGAGCATACTGTACCCCTCCAAGGCTGTCTCTTACAGTGCACTCCATTAGTCTGTACATAACCCACTGGTGCTAGCTTTGTTTTGCTAGGAATATTGGTGGCATAATCAAATGTCACCTTTTTTTAGTGTAACACATTATTTGGGATATTACAAAACTTCAGTATTCAAAAGAGACCCCAAAAGAGTACTATGTAGGCATGGTTGTACTACAGGGTCAAGCTTGACAACTCTTTTAGTACCCTAAACTAACTGTTGTATTTCAAGGGGTTTGTTTCTTTTTCTTTTTTGTTTAAATGAGTACCTTGATTTGTCCCATCTGCAGTCAGTAACTGCATGAATTGACCCCTTGCTTTTCAAAGATGCTTGGCTCCAGCTCAACTGACATTGCTGCTCCATAATAAAAAAACTGACAATCAAAAATAACTTAACATATACAGGAGGATTTCAGCTCCATAGTTCCCACTGATTGATTGTGAGGGGAGTATAAGAGCTAAAGCTCTCCTAACATATTAAACATTTGTCCTGCTGTTTCTAAATGTAGGCTCACTGTTATGCATTTCCTTTTCTCTTAAGGGATTTTCATGGTTTGTTTAACCCTACTGGCCGAAAGTATGCAAATTTGAGCTCAGATACGATAGTAGAAGCTGTTTCTGATGACTGCTTGTCAAATCACAAAGTCTTGATATGAAAAATTTTGCACTGGTTTGAGTTGGAGAGCTGGTTTGTGATGAGCTAATGTTCAGTAGAATCTACCCTTGATGAACTTGGTTGAAGTTGAAGTCTGATCCTTTAGCCATGAGAAATTCACCCCGTCTGCTGACTTGCATTTTTTTTGGCTTAGTTAAAGACCTGTTTTAAAGTGGAAGAGAGAATAATTGAAATGTGGCTTGTGTGGTTGCATTACTTCTTAAAAGCCATGCATTTGATATGCATTATTGGGTGTTTGGACATCATAGCAATCTTTTAGCGATTTAAAGCTGACACTTCTTTCTTGAGCATCATAATGAAGGGGGAGAGGATAAAGGACGGATGCTTCAGTGCAGAAAATCAAGCTGTTGATGATGACTGTTATATTATGGTAGCTTTTCACAAAGTTGTGTTAGATGCGCTTTTTTGTTTTTCTTTAATTTTTTTGCTTTCTGCATGGTAAGTGTCCAAAACAGAATTCCTCCTCCTCCCCTCTCCCCCCCAAAGCTCTGGTTTATTAATAAATAGTATATTGCAGTCCTGCTGCAACAGTGGATACCTTTTTCCTTTACAGGATTGATTGTTCTTTTTAATTTTTTTGGCTTCTGGTGCGCACGTTGGCTCCCATTAAACCATAGTCCTTTTCTAGTCTTCCCTGTTGGTGTGGGTCTAAACAGTCATAGTTGTTCTCTCCTCCAGTGCTCACGAGAGAGGAACTGGCAACTCTTCCTTATGTTCCCTGTTCCCTTTTGTTTGGGAACCTCTACCAGTTCTTCCCCAGACGTGTATTTAATGGAGAGCCTCCTCGCTGAGAACAGTTTACTCCAGTGGGTCTGACATCAACTCTTCTTGGTCCTTTAGGGTCCCATGGTTTAGGAAGAAAACTATGAACAGGTGTAGTTTGCCTTTTAAAAACTGCCGTGTGCCCAGAAGTGCTAAGTATGAGGATTGGGGCCCCATTTTCTCACTGCTATGTGTCCCTTTATTTGCACTTGCAGTGTAAAAGTTGTGAGAAAAGCATTACATTTAAGGAGTAGCAGGGAGTCAAAGGAACTCGGTGATAGATGACACTATTCTGTTACTTACTTTGGCATTTTTTTAAATGTTTTCTGCTTCAGGAATAGCCACAAAGATTCTGTAATCCAAACTTAGCTGGCAATTTTGTTGAGGATACCTGAGGTAGTATATAATGCAGTCCATTCATCCCCAGTTATATTGGCTCTGGGTTGCTGAGAATAGTGAGAACTTATTTTTGTCAGTAGGCCAAGTAGACGTAACTCAGAACATAAGCAAGCAGATACATGCAGTAACCGTTGTACAGACACACTCCTGTCCCTGAGCGTACTTCAAAACACTAATTTCCCAGATAACAAGAACCTACTAAAAGCTAGTATGCTACCTAAAAGATAATAAGTATTGTCCAAGTTTTTAAGAGAGCAGCTTTGATATCTCATAAGAGGGTGGCACCCATCCTGAAAAACCTCTCATTAGCTAAAGTCTTATTTCTGCCAAAGTCAGTGACAGCAGTGAGAGGACTCCCAGTGATTGCAGTGGACACGGCACAAGGCCGAGGCTGAGCACTCTGAGAGATGTGTAATACAAATCAACTGACCACTTCTGTTTGGGACATTGAATGATGGGAAATTAGGGCTAGACTTCGGGTGGCCATCTGATGCAGCCCCCTGCTCAGGGTAGGGTTGTTTCTATTTAATCCATAGACAAACAATCGTTTTCAAACCTGCACTTGGAAGCTCACAATGGCAGAGTCCACAACCTCTGTAGTTCATTTGTTTCAGTGCATAACTGTACTTGTTAGAACGTTCTTGCTAACTTCTAAGCCAAGCAATTGATCACCGTCCTCTTGTTATAACATCTTTTATATTTGGAGTCTGTTGCTTGGATTTTCTTCCCTCTCCAAACTTCCTTGAGGCTACGTTCTCTAGATTTTTTTTTATTCATTTTTTTTTGTTGCTTTCCTTTTTGTCCATGGTTTTCCTTCAATGAAGTGCCCAAACTGGACGTGCAAAAATGTAGAACTCATGGTTCAGAAGTGATACCTTTTTTTTTTATTAGACCAACTAGGAAACTGCAAAAAAAAGTCTTTCTGCAAGCTGTCAGGCTCAAAGGCCCTTCATCAGGCTCAGAGAAAATTCAAGATGGTAAATCTCCATAGGTAGGAAATAAACTTCACTTTTGCACAGAGGGAGTTGGAGATGGAAATCTTTCCCTCTGGGTCCATGAGAGTGTCTTTGCTTCATTTGTGCTGAGTCAAGCAGAAGGACTGCTTCCCACAGCTTGTGTGCATGTGAAACAACATCCTGGGAGTGGTGTTAGCTTTTTTTGTAATAGTTATGCTGATTCATTCAGCTCATGACCCCACTATAACCCCCACCCCCGTTGTCCATCTCTGCAGCACTGCAGCCTTGCAACTCCCTCCCCACTTTGCATTTGTGCCTTTCAGCATGTGCTGCCGAACTGGCTATTTGAGGAATGAAGGGTTTGTCCACCCTGTATCTCTGGCACTGCCAATCCACCGCTCGCATGTTTAAAGCTAGAGATGCAGCAGTGAAGTTGCTCTGGGGCACGCCTGCAATTGTTCTCGGCCTCTGCAAGCAGGCCAGAGACCGTGTGATGCAGGGTCATTTCTAAAGCAGCTTTACCACTGCAAGTTGACCCTAGGTGAGTGGATGGCCCTGGCAGTGCTGGGAATGCACTGTAGACATACCTCCAAGGACTTGAATCCTGCAGGGTGAGGTGCAGCATTGGACTCCATTGTTTCAAGGACCATGGACTGGATAATGAGGCCATGTGAAATTTCCTCTTGACATATTGTTCCTGCAGTGTACTAGAAGGTGTGAAATTCATTTCTCTAAACCTTAGAAATGCCGTTCATCTTGCACAATTTTTTTCATACTTTGCTGCTGCCTGTTGGAAATCACTGAAAAGAAGGAATACATTATGTTGTGGGGGGTTCCCCTCTCTTCCTGTAATAAAGACTGCCTCATCTTCAGCAGGAAGCTTCTGACTGGTGAACAATTTATCACTTTATTGTAGTAACATCTTAAGAAACAGCCCCACTGGAGGGGTTATATTAACTGTTCAGAGTAAAAATGCACCTTTTTAAATCTAATAATAAAAATCACTCTAAGGTTATGATCCTGCCAACAAATGGGGGAGGAGGGGGGCAGGGTGTGCAGCTATGTGTAGGTAAAGGCAAACCAGTGGGCTTCACTTTTAACCAAAAGTTGTGCTTTAACAGGTATTCTTCTTCTATTGATGATATATTAGAAGAGGAAGAGCATTACGCTGATCAACTAAAGGAATATCTCTTCTATGCTGAAGCCTTGCGGTGTGTATCTTGACATCCAGTTCTCTCTGTTGTTGAAATGACGTGCTTCTGCAGAGTTCGGTCTGTTATTGGACCCTTTACAACTGTTACTCTAAAGAAAATGTTTGAAGTCTACAGATGCCTTGCATTTTTATTTACTTTTACCTTTGATTACTCTGTAAAGCAGTTGGAGTTGAACACCGCTGAAGCGGTGAGTACTTGAATGGCAACCCTCGCGTAAATCCCAGGATTAGTGTTGTGTGTCTACTAGACCACTCTTCCCTCGGAATTGGAAGTGATCAGCATCGCGGTGCATTCTTGCTGGAATGCCTTTTTTTCAGGAGCTTACACTTTTACCACAAAACTGATGCCCGTATTTTGAACTGTCCTGAACAACTAGTTGAGGTTGAGGCCTCCCGCTTGCCCTAAAATTGTGCCATTGCTGTAGGCAGATAAAAATTGCTACTCTTGTTAGAGCAGCAGCAGCACTTGTCTAGGTGATCAGTATGGTTCCCACATGGTTTTTAAATCTGCAAGTAAGGTTTGAAACTCATGGCATCCTTTTTGGATTAAAAAATACAGCAGAAATCTAGCAGCAAACATTTGTTACAGTATTATAGAATTAAAGACATTTTAGTAGGATCATATGCATTTCTTGCCAATAACATAAGCACAAGATCCAAAATGGCACGCATGCATCTTGGAATTTCACCGTACCAGATTAAAAATATAATCTTTTTGTAAGTATTCTCTTACTATGTGGAGACTTTTGTATTGCATGCGACATCTTGACATGAGGCCTTAAGGGGAGAAACAAAAAGATAAGGGTTTTTGTGTCGGTAATTTTATATTACACAGGTTTTTTTAACAATTTTATCATGCTGACATCAAAGTTAAGCTTGCCTTGATAAGACTGTTGAATTTGGGCTAAATAAATATCCAAACACGATGTTTGCCAGGAGGATCATTTGAACCATACATAAAGCTGAGAGCAGTGGGAAGGAGGACCAAAATGAAGTATTTCATGACGCATCTTTTAATTACACTTTCAGGGCAGTTTGTAGGAAACACGAGCTAATGCAGTACGACTTGGAAATGGCTGCTCAGGACTTAACATCTAAGAAACAGCAGTGTGAAGAGTTGGCGACAGGAGTGAGTCTGTTTTTCCATTTTCTTCTCCAAGGCTTAGATATTAAGAGCCAGGCTACTTATAGTGACATCTAAATGGCATTTAATATACAACATGCTGACAGCTGGTTGTAAGTCAAGGTATCATGTGAGCTGTAGATCTCTTAGTGGTTTAAAGTAACTTATTTCATGATGACTTGTGCTGTCTGTGCAGGACTTCCTTCATTGAAGACATTATAAATAAAACAATGTTAGTACTCTGCTACTTTTGATTACATTGCAGAAAGCAAAGCTTGCTAGTTACAGTCCTTTAGAAAAATTCCTTTTTGCATCCTTAAAGCTGGATGCAGCCAGCACCCTTTTTTTTTTTTATAAAAAAGCTACATAGAGTTGTATTCATATAAAGGCATTGTAAACATATCAAACAATTACCACTAAATCCATATATATATTTTAACATGGGATCATTTTAATGGATTTTGTTTGCTGTAAATTAAACATTACTTAAAGATCTGAAGTTGATAACTAAATACTCATTCATTAAGTAGAGGCCCACTTTAAAGTTTACTCTGGCTAATGGAAGTCATTCCATTGAATCTAGTGCCCTGTGGCTCAAGTAACAAGAATCTAATCTATCAAATGACTTCCTGGTAAATGCTGAAGAGCTTCAATAGCAGAAATGTCTAATAGTTTAACTATTTTGAGGTTTTTCTCTACTGGTTTTAACTTGAACACTGACACCTCTTGCAGCCATCCAGGAACTTCCTTCCTTGAAGTAGAAGGGTCCTTTGCATCACTGTGTGAGCGCTGCCAGTTGTGTATTGAGTATTAGGGCTATGTAAGGCTTTGGATTTGGAGAAGCTTTGGACGCTTTAGTGTCCGAAGCAGCATGTCCAGATCGAAGCACTGACTTGGTTAGGCTTTCTGAAGCAGTTCGAAGCTTCTGAAGCGGTTCAGAGCTGCTTTGGAGATCTGGCTGTAGAGTATAATGGGGAATCGATGAAACATCTGTAGTTTTGTTAGTTTGTTCACTTTGTTTTTTTTGTCTGACTTTTGGATGAAATATTTGCAGGGATGGTAGCCTCTCCTGAGAGCATGACGCCTGCCAAGTTTCAAGAAGATCGGTGCAAGGGTTCGGGGGGGGGAACCGCACCCCAAATTCTTAAACTTGTGTTACAACACGGGTGTAAACGTTGCTGGGGTGGTGACCTGCTGAAGCCACAAAGCCTGCCAAATTTCAAGAAGATGGGTGCAGGAGTTTAGGGGGAACTGCGCCTCAAGCTGCTGACAGGCAAAACTCGTGGCATGGGTGACACTTAAGGCGCAGTAGGGTGAAGGCTGCAGGGATGGTAGCCTCTGCTGCGGCCATGATGCCCGCCAGCTGTCAAAGAGATCGGTGTGGGGGGGGTTCTGGGGCCCTGCACCTCTGGCTGCTGACGGGCAAAACTCGTGACATGGGTGCCTGTGGGACTGTCTCTGTCTTGGGAAACTACTGCAGGCCTGGCTGCTAAGCTACTGTGTTACCAGTTACCAATCAGTCATGATTCACTCGGGGACCAGCTCAGCTAGCAACTGTGAATTAATGTAACCAGTTAATTAGCAATGATTTAACACCTACAAAATCACAGACTAAGAAGAAGAAAGAATCAATACAGACAATCAACTGCCCCAAGATGGAGACCATCAGTTGCACAAGCACCCATGGCACAAGTTTTGCCTGTCAGCAGCTAGAGGTGCAGGGCCCCAGAACCCCTCTGCACTGATCTCCTTGACAGCTGGCAGGCTTTGTGGTCATAGCAGGGACCACCATCCCTGCAGCTTTCACCCTGCTGTGCCTTAACACACACACAGGGTTGTCTATGCCGTGAGTTTTGCCTGTTAGCAGTCAGAGGTCCAGGGCCTCAAGCCAGACTTCCCCTGCACCTATCGCCTTGAAACTTGGCAGACTTTGTGGACTCAGTGGGGGCTGCCATCCCTGCAGTTTACACCCCAATGGGGTGAAACACATACATACATGTGACATGAGTTTTGCATTCAAGAATTCTGGGTACAGTTCCCCCCAAACCCCTGCACCTATCATCTTGAAACTTGGCATGGTTCATGCTGTCAGCAGGGGCTACCATCCCAGCAAGTTTCATCCAAATCGGACAACAAAGTTATAGATATTTCACTGATTTCCCCATTATACCCTAAGGCCAGATCAAAGCGGGAACCTGGTCCGGAACTCCGGATCTGATCTCTGGCATCCAAAACAGCCAGATCCGAAGCCAGATCGATTGGCTGCCTACTTGCACAGGCCTATTGAGTATCACTCTAGCTGGCACAGCCTCTAGCCTTTCTTTCCGTTTGCTTCTCTAGACTGTAAGAACCTTCTCGCTAAAGGGAATGACCAGCAAGCTATTTGGTCAGGAGACTCCTGAACAAAGAGAGGCCAAGATAAAGGTTCTAGAAGAGCAGATACATGAAGGGGAAGAGCAACTCAAATCAAAAAATCTGGAGGGCAGGTAAAGATGCTCATGGCTTCAAAGAAAACAGGACTTGTTTTAGTTTCTTTTTTTAAAAAAAAAAAAAAAAAAGGATGTTTTCAAAGGTGTTTGTTTTATAAGTTTTTGGTTTTTTTTAATATGTTCTTGGTGTTTATGAGCTGTCTATAAAAACTCCTGTCAGTTGCAAGTTGTGAAATACAGTACAGTTTGCTCCTGGTCTGAGGAAGGTGGCTTATGTTAAAGTTGATGACTTTCACAGTTACCTAGACCCATTTAAGGGACTGACTCTTACGGAGTTTTTTTTCTTTTTGTTTAGCTAGTAATATGTTTAGCAGGTGGGCTGTGGGCAAACCAGGATTTGAGTGGTCTAGTGGCTACTTAACTGTAGAACTCGGATATGGGTTTAGTTTGATCTGTAAATACAGTGCCTGACGTGAGCTAATAATTCCTTAAATATTTTCATGAAGGATGGTTAACTTCTGTTTTGAGAGAGTTTAAATATTTTTGGCAAGCTACATTTTGAATGACTTCTTTTAGTATCCTAATATAAGTTCCTTGAGGAGTGCAAATAAAATAGGAGGTAACATTTCAACAGCAACGTGTTTTTGTCGGATCACATTCATTTCAGTAGAAGAAAGGCAAATGTGTTATCTCCAGGATAACAGCTAAAAAGATAAGAGACTAGTTCACACACGGTTCAAAACAACAGAATGCTCAGGAAAAATTAGGACACTGTAAATCTGTTTCCTTAATCATCTTCACAGAAGTGCTAGACATCTGCCTTTGTAGTCCCAGCAGTTTTCAGCTGGTGCACTGCTCGGTTTGTGTAATCCAACAGAAATAGTAAACTAGGAGTTATCTCAATATATATTATACTGGTTCTTCCACTTTGGGGTAAGTGGAACTGGAAGCAAACTTTTCCTGTTCAGTTTTAAGGTTTTTAAGACCTTGAAATGAATTGCTTCAGCCATGTATGTCCCTTTGTTCATACTCTGGCCACTTTGAGCAATCACACCTGTCACAAGTGGTGGGTGAATTTTTCAACTGTAAGCCCCCAGAGTCTCACTGAAATATCTTGTGCAAGATGCAGGATGCTGAGAAACAGCTCCTCAACAGTATTTAGCGAGATCTGACAACAGATTTTTTGTTGAGATCCTTGGCAGTCCTCTGCTTGTGAAAATCTAATTATTAAAAACCTTTTAAGAATTGAATGGATGAGCGCTCCACGCATTCCTTGGAGTATTACTTCAAGTAGATGTACAGATGAGGGTTGCATCCAAGGTATGCAGTAACTACCACTATCCAATTTTAGACTGTACAAATGTAGCACTTTGACAGAGCTATTGGGTATTGACAGTTTCCCAGTAAGTTCAGCGGTGGCATTTTTTTTAAAACGTGTGTGTTTTTAAGTGGGCCAAACATTAAACTCGGAAATGCCAAGGACCACATAGAAAATCACTGCTGGAGTTCTAGAAGCGCAGGGAGTACTGAGCTCGCCAAGTGCCAGCATGGGTTCTGGCCAGAGCCACCACTTTTTTACATGGCTCTGGAGCCCACAGGGTAGACACCACTGCTGTTTTGTCCCACTACCCCTCAGCACCACACCCACTCACACGCTGAATTCAGCAGCAGCAGAGAAGAGGATGGCGGGTGGCACTGTTCACCCCTGAACTCGAGTCGCATGAAAGCGGTGACTCCAGCCAGTCTCGTACTGACTTGCCAGTGACCTCAGACGGCTACGCGGTGTTAAGCGATGGGCTGTTTTATACAGGCTTCATGGGCTGCATCTAGCCTACAAGCTGTAGGATCAGCACCGCTGTTTTAAGACAGTCAAGTTGCCCAAACAATCTTGTTTTCATTTCAGAGACTTTGTGAAAACTGCCTGGGCAGACATTGAACGATTCAAAGAGCAGAAGAACCGGGACTTGAAAGAGGCTCTTATAAGCTACGCTGTAATGCAAATTAGTATGTGCAAAAAGGTAGGTTTTGCTTCTGGCGGGCAAAGCAAGTGTGTTAGCAGGGGGTGCAGATGGAAGTCTGCAGCAAGGGAGAATTGCAGCCTCAAAAGTCTGGAAGTTGATAGAGTAAGAGCTGCAACACAATCCATACTGCACTCCAAGATGCCATGTACTTGCTGCCCCTTTTTTTGGCACAAATTGAGATTAGGTGAGATTCTCCTATTTGAAAATGTATATGGATTGAGTCATGCAGTCCTTCTCCTTTTACACTTATAATTCCCACTAATTTTTCCATGAGTTTTTTGGCATGAGTAAGTTGTAGAGGAGATGTATGCAAACAAGATCCATTTCTCTGTTTGTTCCCAAACTCCTTTCCTTAGATTTAAACAAAATTCACTTTCTTGTTTTTGTTTTGTCCCCCTTCCGCCCCCTCCCAAGGGAATTCAAGTTTGGACAAATGCAAAAGAATGCTTCAGCAAGATGTGATCATCCAGACAGTAACTCCTCCTCAACAAAGTGCCAGACAATAGAAGCACAAGTGCATGCCACCAATACTAGGTTGCTATCTGATCTACATATAAATTGTGAAATAGTTGAATTGAGTGGATCGTTTTCTTTATGCTGATTTTTTTTGTAGTCGTGTTAATAGAGGACAACAGGAAATGTTCCTGAAATGGTTTTTTGCCAACAGCCATTTCTGTGGTATGTTTTACTGGTCACTGATATTGTAGGGGCAAAAGGGTTAATGGAAACTGCAACTCTGCATTGGGGCACAGGCTTAGAAAGAATCCAAGTAACCCAAAAAAGCTTGAACTGAGCTGTTCTCTGTATGAGACCTGTGAACCACCACATTTGGTATTATGTAGATCACTTCCAGATGCTCTTTTTCTTCAGCCCTTTCTGTTTAGGATTTGCAGTGCTCTGGGGTGTGGGGTTTTTTTTCTTGTTAATAGCACAGAATTGTGTTCTTGAGGTTTACATTATAAGAGGACAAAAAATAAAATTCATGCTTCAGGGTTCATTATAAATGTCTTTTTGCATGTCCATGGAGATATGTGCATTTCCAAAGTTCTGTTTAAACCGTCTCAAGCTTCTGAGATTTTTTTTTCTTACCCTCTACAGTAGAGGTATTTGTACCGAGGCTCTATACAGTACTCTCCACTTACTGTTTCCCACTAGTATTTAATGCAGAGATTGATTGTCATCTCCTATTTACTAACCAAGGAGACTAACAACCTAGGTGAGCCATAGGACCAAATTCAACTTGGTATAAGCAGGTGCTACTCCAGCAAACTTCACCTGCTTGGACCACATGTGCATATGACCAATAGAAGCTCTTCGTACCCAAAGCTGTTGTTTCTTTCCTTATAGTCACCTCCTAAAAGGAAGAAACTGCACTTTAAACTCTTTGGTTTTCATCTTGACTTTTCAAAATGGAATGTCTTGTAGAATATCACAAAAAACCTCCATCCTTTTTGCTTGGCTCTTGTAACACTGTTCCAGTACTCGTGCTATATGATGACTTGCATTTACAGGTACTTGTGATACCGTGGTTCATTATAGTATAGGTGCTTTAAAAAGGGAAACTGAATAATTTTAATCTATTAAACCAAGCTATTTGCCTTTGGTACAGTATTCAAGAGCCAGTCCTCTTTAGTTCTTTCTAGCTTGGCAGAATCTTGAAATGATGCTGTTTCTAACTGTATAAAAAAAACACTACTGTTCAAAGCTGGACTTCTCTACACATTTCAAAAAGTTTGTAGAATTTGCCAGACCTAATAATGACTAAGAAGCTTTTCTGTAATTTTCAGTTGTCATATATGGTTTAATTATCTTGGACCATAAATAACACTGTTTACCAAATGCTGACATACGATACACCAGAAAATCATCAAGGTTTATTCGAAAGTAGACCTTGAATAAAGGCATTCATTTAAGCTTCTTTCTGCTGCCGTGTTTCAGTTGATAAAACCAGTTGTGAAAGAATTAAAACATTAACAGACCTAGTGTATGTTCAGATGTGAATTTGTAATGGTAAAACAGCTGGTTATGTAAAAAGTCCAACTTTTTTTTTCTAAGCTGGTGTTAATGACACGCATTTGTCACCCGCCGAGGGACTTTTCTTCTGTCTATTTAAAGTTTGTAAACATCATTCCACCCTGAGAACTAAGTTATTTAGGTCCAAACATCAAGTATAAATGCAGGATTTCTACATTCCAAAAATGACAAGTTGCACATTTTGAGTATTTTGGTAAGCATTTGGAAATAGTGGTGCCTTAATTCAGTATCAAGGGCATTCAGTCAGTACTTTCCATGCACTTTGATTTCAGTTGATAGATTTTTTTTCTGGTGCCTCTTCTGTATTTCACACATTGTACAGCTTACTCGATGTATTAGTATGCCTTTTTTTTCTTGCTAGTCGTACTAAATTTGAGAAGGGAACAAAAATGGTCTTGTAAGCTTTGTGCCAAATATGCAAAATAAAACTGCTCTTTGATATTTGTGTTCTGTCATCCTTTAAAAAATATAGTCTAGATTGATCATTTTGGAATACTGGAAACATTCCATATTTTAGGTTCAAGTTCAGTTAGTATCTGAGGCTGCTGACAGACGTGGAAAAAAACCCAAACAAATGGCGCATATAAGGCTGAAATTAGATTCATATTGCAAACTAATGTTAGTCCCACCATGTTTTCTGGCTCAAACTGAGTGGAGTCACCTGAGTTTGCATTTCATTTTGCCAGTGTTAGTAGCCCTGCAGATAAATGCACTGCATTTGAAGACTCATCTGAACCTATTCCAGCCATGTGCTTGGTCCAAAAAAAGACACTGTTCACAAAAATCCTTGCCTCTTGCCCACTTCCTGGACCACTGCAGCTACAACGTCACTCGAGCATTGCTGGGGTTAGACTCTTTCTGGAAAGTCTCCACTTAGTTCCCTCTTGCATTCGGTGCAAAAGCAGCATGCAAGTTGATGTGCAGTTAACTTCTGGAATCCTTTTTGCCTCCTTATTTTGCCTCCCTGCTGCTTTGAACAGAGTGGCATTAAAACTGTGTGTTGGTTTTGGAAACCGATAGAGGCTTTCTCTTGCTGTTGTTTTTGTTTTTTCTTTTTCCAAGGGAAATTGTCTAGTTAACAGCCCTCTTCCATGTGGCTAATAAAGTCCACATGGCAAATGCACAGGTAAACAACTGCATGCTTTACAAACTGCACAGTCAGTGTAGACTGTACAACCCATGCACAACTTGGAAAATATTCAAATAGATGATTAAATTTAAAAAGAACGAAAGATGTGGTAGGAGTAGGTTGGAGCAGTCTTGAGTAACCCTGCTCAAACTGAATTCTTTAATTTCCCGTGGGTTTAAGCTGGTTGGCCATTTAACCTATGAACAAACAACAAGTTTGTTTGGTTTTGGGGGGGTTGTAAGTTGGTTAGTTGGTTTGTTCTTTGTGTGTGTGGGTTTTTTCCTTTTTAAAAGGGAAAGGATCATGCAGAATAGATATGACTGAGTGAATGATGACACTGAATTTGTCTGGAGCAAGAAGTATCGATTAGCTGCTTTCAAGACCCCTGGGGAAGTTATGGAAATAGAGGAACAGACCAAATTGTCCATCCAGTAAGAAGCTTGCCTACCTGAACCACCCAAAACTAGATTATGCTGCGCTGGTTGAACACCCAGCTCCTCTCCTTTCTCGGGAGATTTTTAGCTGTTTTGGGCACTTGATAGTATTAGCAGTACCTGCTGTCCTGTGTATCCCCATACTGAGAGACTTGGGGCTTCCCCACTGTTGTGTTACTGCTCTGAGCCTTAAAAATATTCAGACCGCACAGGAAGTGGAGATAAACTGACTTCGCCACTTCTACAGAAGCCTCCTGATTTAATGCCAAAGAAAACCAAAATTACTGTAGCCTGTCCCTTTTAACTTTTTCATTCTTTTTTTAATGGTTTATTTAAATTTAATGCTTTGGGTAAATCAGATTAATTCAAATAATCAAAATTAACTTAATCTTGCAATTCTGTGCCATGACCAGTTTGGCAAGACAAAAGCAAATCTTAGTACCCTAGTTAGTGCTGAAGGATTTGCCTCTAGACCAGCCAGAGGGGAAAATGAGAACAATTTTAGCCAAATGCTTTCCAGTGCCTGTGTAGTAAAGCAGGGTCCCTGAGTAACTCGCTGGTTGTGTGTGTGTGTGCTGCCTGTGGCTGGCTTTGTGGTAGCTAAGCTGCTGGACAGACACAGAAGCCTCCTGCTCCTGTATTCAGCTTTTCTTCTGATGTGTTTTTGTGCGAGTCTTTTCTTGCTGCATCTGTAAAGCTCCAGTGCCAAGAGCTGTTGCCTAGGATTAACTTTCCCAACTAATGCTTAATACTCTCCAAAATAGTATAAGGCAAGGATTGTTTCCCTTTAAAACTCTTCTCCTGCAATACTTGCAAAACGCGGGGCAACAGTGAGGTACTCAATGGTCTATGACTACTGGACTACTGTATCTAGCATGGACCAGAAGGTAGGACAGGGTGGGACCTTGAAGACTAACTGGCTCAGAGGTGTGAGCTTTTGTAGGCAGCAGCCTACTTCATCATCCATTTCTAGCACCTGATGGAGTGGGCTGCTGTCTACAAAGCTTATGCCTCTCTAAACTAGTCATTAACCAGATGCCACCCTGCCCGACTTCAGACGAACGTGACTAAGCATCTCTGTGGCCTGTCACTTCAGTTTTCACTGGAGTCCCTCTTCATGCCCTGGGTCTCCTGCATCTGTTTGTTTCTGGCACTTGTGTTTTTTAAGTTTATTAGAATGGGGGCTCCTGTGTTCGTATGCTACTTCAAACAGAACTACTGCATTTTAAAGAGAGCTACATGTCCGAGAGGAAATGGGCAGAATAAAAGTGCGACTGAGCCGGGAAATGCACTTGACTTTTGTACTGAAATGTGTAGATGTGCATTAAGCTGGAGAGGATTTTTTTTTTTTTTTTGGGAGTGCATCGCCAGCAGATAACAACACCCAGAGGGAGTCGCTGGAAGGTTAGTGCTGGAGCAATAGCCTGCATCGGACGTCAGCAACCTTTAAGGAGCAGCAGACTAGATGAGTGCAGCTTGCTCTGAAAGCAGGCCTCTACTTCCAGTGCCAGCGCTCCCGCTCCAAACCCTGCGGCTGCTCTTCCCCACCCCACCACTGTCGAACGGCTGCTAGCAGGTGAGATGATGTAGGCAGGCTAGATCCTGGCTGATGGCCGTAGGTTGACCCCTGGCCTACACTGAGATTTGCGGTGCTAAGATCAGTGTCCCTGTTGCTGCGGTCTTCCATCGTTCTGTTGCTAGAAGCCTAGATCGGATGAATAACTTGTGTCGGGGAGATGCAGCTGTCTAGCTGATGGCTCATAAAAATGTTAAGGTGTCTATTGGCAGTGCTAGTTGGTAGACTTCTTTAGGTCAAGTGGCAGTGGCCTTGCCACGGACGGGCTGTGACCCTATCCTTGCTCTGCAGGGTCGTGTTTGCAGTACAGCAGCCGTCCCGTGCCTACCTGACAGCTGCTCCATTGCCAATTCCTTCCCCGAGCCACTGCACCTTCCAGCACTGGTGCCGAATCTCTCATGCAGCAGCAGATTCTGGTAGCAACTTCTGATCAGTTCTATAGAAAATAGTTGATTTGCAAGATGCTCTGACTTTCCCAAAACTACAGTTTTAACCTTTGCTTGGTGGGGAGCATCAAGGCAAACAGTTCTCCTCCAGCTCTTTAGCAGCACTGCGTTTGTTCGCTTGGAGTCTGTCTGCACGCTTGTGCAACGTTCTCAAAATGTCTCTGCCTTTATGATGAAGATGACCGTCTTCCCAATGCTACAACTTAATTTTTTCATGCTGAGCGTACATTACCCCTCTCTCCTCCCTCTAGTTTTGTCCATTATCAACTTGTTTTGTTAGTCTGGAGTTTCTTAATGTGTTTTCCATTTGACAGAAAAATATTATATGGGAACTGTGTGTGCATAATATAGGTATAATTGCTGCACAAACAAAAGAGGCTCTTAAGGCTTCCCATTGAATGAGCAGATCTCATTATCTCTGCATTGGTTATCACCTCTAAAAATACTGCCTCTAACTGAGCAACAGGAAAGCAATATGCTAATAGTATTGCTCTGGCACCTAGAAGGCTCGGTCACAGGCAAAAATTCCACTATGCTGAGTGAAGCGATTGCCCGAGACAGCTTCTGATCTGTTAGAAAGGAGAAAACAGATAGGTATAGACAGAGGAGAATACAAGAAACAGGGAGAGCCTATGCATGAGTATGATGGCTGGTGGTTTTGGTAACATCAGTGGCATGGCTACCAAGTGTCTGGTCGGTGGGCTGCAGTACGGAGGTCTAGGGAGGTCGACGGGGTACCTCCTGCAGGTACTCCTGGGAAGTGCTGCTCAAACAGGAGGGCAGCATGGTGGGGGAGATCTCAAAAGCAGCATCTTCAAGCCACCGAGTGTGCAGCAGACTGACGTCCTAGGCTGCGCAGATGTGGAAATCCGCCTCATAGATATGAAAATGAAGTTAGTTTGTTTGCAGTCAAGAAGGGAGAGCGGGGTTCAACAAGAGGGATAATGTAGTCAAAATGCTCTTTGCAGCTACACTCTGGGTAGACATGAGGGGCAAGATTGTATCCGTCAAGTCTGGAGAAAAAGATGCTGCAGTAATCCCAAGTGAGGTGGTGTTCTCGTACCTTGGGGGTCTTCGAGAGGAAGCTGGACAGATATTTGGCTGGGGTGATATGATCCCGGCAGTCATTCTGGCCTGGGGCACTGGGTTGGACCTGATCTGTTTAGGTCCCTTCTGACCTCAAGTACTATGATAAATAGTGATGTTAGATGATGAGAACAGGGACAAGCATTTTCCTGTGTGGATGGATAGGGCACCTGTTTGTGGTCTGCATGTGAGAGCTCACAGAGAGGTCATAGTTGAAGAGGATGCATGTGGTGGGTCTGAGATACTGGTAATGGTCAGAGGACTAAGTGAAGAAAAGGGCTTGGACTTTGGCAAGAAAGTGGGGAGACTGAGTCCTATTCAACCTATGTTGGTGTGAGTTGAAATAGAGATATCCCAGAGGGGATTCTGGAGAGAGAGGCTGGGATAGGAATCAGTACATCTGGTGTACAGAGGTTAGATCTGAGTGTTACCTGCATTTGTGTGTCTTGATAAGATTATGCAGAGATAAGGTGGAAAGAGGCAAAGGGGGCCAAGCACGGAGTCCTGTGGAAGCCAAAGGGAGTGAAGAGGATGCTGAAGAACATGCTAAAGGAGCACCTGCAAAGTGAGGAGAACTGGGAGAAAACGTGAGTCATGGAAGCCAAGAGAGAACAAGATTTCAAGAGCAGAGTTGACTGTCAGCTGCTCACTAGAGCGAGGAGGGATTGTGGGCTCTGAAATTTGCTCTGAGGAGGTCATTAAAGATTTCAGTGTGGAGGGCAGGAGGCACAAACCAAGTGGAGAGCGTCTTGATTGGAAGTAGCAGAAAGAGTAACCAGACAATGCAAGTGAACGCTGGAGGTCCTGCAAACCCTTGTCCTGAAGTCCCAGGGGTCCAATGAGTCGCACAAGAGTAATTCCCACTTGCAGGCAGGCTGCAGGACTAACTAGGCGAAGGCAGTGAACTGTGATTGAATCCCTTGTTTACTTGCAACGCGTGTTTCGACAAAGAGGTTTCTTCACGTGTCCTGACCCTGTTCTCTTTGGGAAGTAGCTGGATGTACGTGAGCAAGAGGACTTGAACGCCATTAGCAGTCTAGCAGCGCTTGCTCTGCACGGACGGAATTAATTCAGCCAAAAGAAAAATACAACTCGGATCGCCCTCTTGTGGTTTCCGAGAAATACGCCACTTTGGGCTAATACAACCCGGACACACCTAGAGACGAGCACTGCAGCCACTCGCCACCGTGCAGGGTTAACACAGGTAATCAGTAGCCGTTGGGATGATGCCTCTCTGTAGTAGAGGTACTGAGTATTTAAAGAGAAAGATGCGTGTTATAGCACTTTCAAAATGGATCCAAATTATCACTGGTTAACTAGAATTGAGTGCAATGTGTGCTCGTACAACTTAACATGATTATATATAAACCAATGTGTTTTGACACCAGTTAGGAGCCTTGCATAGATCTGTGAGGAGGGAAGTTAACACTTAGCTCTCCAGCGAGGACTGAATTCTCTTGTTTAACTACTGCCTGCAGGAGTCGGAGATTTTTGAAGCCAGAAGGAAGAGTCGAGACAAGCTAACGCAGAGCAACGTTTTTCCTTTGAACTGGACTCTGTCTCTTAAGATGCATTTTGTATCCTGTAAGCATTTCCAGTGGAAAAGACTTCTCCATAAGACTTGGCAGTTTGGTCTTCTACGTGATTGTACTCACTTATAAATTTACACCATATCAGCAGTCTGAATTTTCCTGGCTTCAACTTCCAGCTATTAGTATTTTGTTTTTCCCCTGACTGCAAGAGCCCTCTTGTCAAATTATGTTCTGTGTGTAGGTACTTTTTCAAGCATGAGCATCGCCCCTTAGCTTTTACATTGGCAAGTAAAATAACTTCTGCTAGAAGGCATGCTTGCAATCGTTTAAACGTTCTTGTGGCTTTTCTTTTATTCTAAGATCCAGCCTGAATTGTGGGTGCCAGAATTCAAACCAGTATTTCAGTAGTGGTTGCACAAAAGCCAAATACAGTGGTAGAAGACTCTTCCTACACAATATTCCCATTTCTGTATCCAAGGATTGCATTAGTCCGTGGGAGTTGAATGTTTACCGTGACTTCCAAGTCCTGGTCAGAGCCGTTGCTTCCCATCCAGTAAGTATGGCCTTTGGTCCTTGTTCCTTGCTGTATGACTGGACGCTATGCCACCTTACTGCCAAAAAAATTAAATTGTGTGAAGTCAACAGCTGATCCTTACAGGGCCTTACGAGGAATTAGGGCTGTGTGAAACATCGGCAGCAGTTTCATTTTGGTGATGTCTTGGCCCATTTCGGCACCCAAAACACCGAATCCAAAACTAAATGAAAGCATCTGAAATGTTTTGGAGAACTGTGGAGGTTCAGAGCTGAGGTTGTAGCGAAACAGAAACTAAAGGGGGGGTGCGGGGGAAGAACTGCTCTGATATGGACACCTGTAGCTGGCCAGTGTCTGCGATCTGTCCAAGGGTCCTTCCAAGTCCAGTGCCCTGGGAGAGAGATGGCAGCCTTCTGTCATCTCGCACGCAGATCCAGGGGCCCATGTCGCGCTCCTCCACCGGCGCAGCCCTGCCACCCCTGGGGGGGGGTGGCAAATGATGGCGTGCTGCTGCTGGCTAGGACCAGTGCCAGCTCCTGAGTCTGTCTGGTGCAGCCTGTGCCAAGCGCTGGAAAGAATCCAGTGCTGGTGCTGGCCCCAGCCACCAGTGACAGCCTGCTGTCATCCCACACACGGATCTGGGGCCAGCAGCAGCACCAGTCCAAGGGGCCTCGTCTGAAAGTCCCTATAAGTCAGTAGTCAGAGCTTCCCATTGGAAGCAGATTTTTAATATTGCTCCAGTAATAGGGAGAGGAGGAGGCATCTGAACCAGTCTCCCACCTTCCAGTCTTCCCGGTGCTTGGGGTGGGCTGTGTCAAGCACTGGTCCCAGCCAGCAATAGCAGCCTGCTGTCATCCCACGCACAGACCCGGGGGCCCGTGGGCCCTGGGAGGAGTCTGGCGCAGCCCTGCAGCCCTCCCGGGGGTGTGGGCCCCTGGGTCTGTGGGTGAGATGACAGCAGGCTCCTGCTGCCACCACGTGATATGAGTTCTGCTTTGAACAGTTTGAAGTACAGTTTCACACAAACCCCTGTGCCTCTCCTTGAAACTTGGCAGGCTTCGTGCCCTCAGAAGCGGCTACCATCCCTGCAATTTTCATCCGAATCGGCCAAAAATTGACTAAGTTATAGGTATTTTAGTGATTCCCCATTATAGTCTATGGCCAAACCTCCAGAACAGCGTTGTTTTGGAGTTTGTTTCAGTCGAATCAAATCGAGACGGTGGTCTGAAACACCGAATCGCTATCCTTCTGAAATAGCCGAATCCGGATCCGAATTGGAACAGAGCCGTTTTGCACAGCCCTAGGAATGCATCTACTTGGTCATGGTCCCTGTTCACGATCGCACCAATTTTGAGATCCTTTTAAGGTTCTTTGGGTGAATCTGATATCTTTTATTCGACCTGGCTTGTCCAACATACGGCCTGCGGGCTGCCACGTGGCTTGCCCAGATGTTTTCTGAGGCCTGAGATGCTGCTACAGGAAACTAAAGACTTCTGGTCAGGGAGGAGCCCTTCTGCGCATGCACCACGGCCCCTGGGGTGGGCAGAGCCCTTGTGGCTGGGGTGCTGTCTCCCCGCCGGGGTGGGGGGCTGGTTTTGTTGCTGGACGAAAACATGGCAGCCTCCTCTCTGTGCGGATGTGCCCGGGCCACGGCGCTCAAGGTAACTGTCAGGACGTGATGCGGGTAGGGGCGTGGAGCAGAGCGGGCAGCTGGCCTCAGGGCCTTTCCTGCCTGGTGCCCGACACCTGACACCCGTCCTTGGTTGTGGGGGAAGAACGGGAGACGGGCTGTGGTTACTGCAACACTGGGGCTCGACTGCCTCTCTTTGGAATTGGTCCATGGGTCAGCTTCGGCTTGGTCTGGGTACTAGATCCTGCGCATGCGTGAGCTCAGGGCGCGCTCGCCTTGTCTGAAGGAGAGCTTGAGCAGGGGATGTGGATTCTGTGCGTGCGCTTCTCTCCCCTCCCCAGCCTCCCATCTGGGCATGTTCTGGGGGTGCTCCTTGCCCCTGGCACTGCCCAGTTTGCGGGGGGCAGGGTGGCTTCCTGCCCTGCTGTGGCTCAGGGCTCTGCTAGGCTTTTTCTGTACCAGGTGGAAAATATGCACACCAAGAAAATATTAAAAAATTATTTTTTATTAGACCAACTCAAATAGTTGGAAAATTTTTTCTTTGCAAGCTTTTGGGTACAAACACCTTTTTCAGGCTGAGGAAGCATCTGCAGTTGGTCTATGCTCTTCCCGGATCCCAAAGAACCTGGTCTGCTGATATGCTTAAACCAATGCAGCTACACCCTATACCCCTGTAAAAAATTTGGGGAGAAGTTGGAGCACACAAAGGGTTGAATTTGTCGCTACCCCCCAGCATTTCAGCTAGCAGCACCCTGGCAAGAGGCATTAGCCAGCCTGGCTCCCCAGCCAGCTGTTCCCAGCAGAGCCAGGGGTCAGCGCCAGGTCTGGTCCACACCAGAGAGGAAAGGGTTAGCCGTCAGCTTCACTTGTGAGCTGGCTTGCTGGCTGGGCTGAAGAGATGTAGGTTGTTGATGTGGTGTTTTTTGTTTGTTGGGTTCGGGGGGTTTTTTGAAGACGGTTTCCCATGTAAGCTCTCGCTGGCTTCTCTCCAGCCAGCTGCTGCTCTTTCCACAGAATAACACAGAAGTGGCTACAAGGACCCCAGGTCTTGTTCTTCCAAAATCTAAGTTGACTGCTGGGTATTAGCAGGGTTGGCTTGGGGAGTGAGGGGGGTATTCACTGGTGCATTTGCACCCCCCTTTGATGCCTATTCTTTCATTCATTGAGAAGTGAGTAGAAGCAAAAGTGTTCATTTTAGTCCAGTGTTTGGTATTATTTCATTGTCGCTTCCTGCAACTTCACTGGTGTCAAAAATCACGTGATACCGCTTCCTGATGTGATACCGCTTCCTGTGACATCTTTGAATATGGCTTGCCGGCCCACTGGGTGCTAAAAAGTTCATGATCCGGCCCCACGTTCAAAGAAGTTGGACGCCCCTGTATTAGACCAACTGAAATAGTCGGAAAAGACCTTTTAAACAAGCTTTTGGGTTTAAAAACCCTTCATCAGGCTGAGGAAGTTTCTGCAGTTGGTGTGTGGTCTTCCTGGCCGGACCGAGACGTAAAGAAGCCAGGGGCCGGGCTGGGCTGCATGCAAGATGGACAGTCGGTGAATTCCAGAGATGTTTTAGTACTGGCAATAAGAGACCGCCTAGGACATGCCACTGAGATTGAGACTGAAGTCCCGCTATGACAGCACATGATTCTTCTCCACTCCTCGTAGCTAGGAATATAAAGAGTCAGTTCTCCTGTTTTGTGTACTTTGGTGGTTTGAAGAAGATACTAATTGGCCTTGCATGTTATCTGTTAGTACACTGAAGACCATTTGCTTCTGAATCTTCAGTGCCGCTCCCATTTCTCTCTTGCCTGCTAGATCTTTCCAAAATAGGTTATAACCATAGGCTTTAACATAAAAGTTAGTGAATCTTTCCACTTGGGTACCATGATACCTTTAACATATAATACCGATTCAAATTCGTGCTCATTTTGGTTCTTCCTCTTCACTACCAGAGCTCTTCCCATTGCTATGTGGACTCTACTCTTTTCATATTCCTAAGTGCTTTGATAATTGTTCTTGGCATGTTTTAGTTCTAAACAAATGCTCTTTTGTTCTCCTTGTTCACCCTCCTCTTTTGTTAACTTACTGTCCTCAGCTTTCTCTAGAAGACTGGCTGAGATGGAGGCCGCCCATACTCTGTTCTTTACACCACTGAGCCAGTGGTTCACTTCTGTCTACTGGCTTTCTTTGCTCAAGAAATGGAAAGGGTCTCTGGGGAAGGAGCAGTCATTCATTCTCCTTCAACAGTGTTTAGACTTTCCTGCAGTCATCAATAATATGCCAGGTTTCCCTTGAATACGAAGCAGGGTTACTTGTGTGGATGTGTGCGATTGCCCAGCTACTTCTGGAGCTGATCCAGGAGTCTGAGTGCCACGTCGTGTCTGTGCGCCAGGAACGTCGTTTTTCCTGCTTTTCCAACACAGAATGTTCTTGGTACAGTCTCTCCAAGAGGATTATCGCAGGAGAATGAGATGTTGCAGGCATGCTTGGTAATCTTGCAGGTTGAGCTGAGCAGCCATCAGCAGTATGTCCAATACACTTTTCTGTTTTATTTAATCGGCTGCATCTTCAGAAAGACTTTCACAAGTCTCCTCTCTTCTATTCTCAGTGCAGCTCTTTGGTCAATTGGGGGTTGGTTTTCTCAACTCTGCAGTGATGATGATTCCTGTATCGGGTTGTCTGAGAACTACTCTATCTCTTTGCTCCGTTGTGTCTGTACTTGCCCTTCCAAAGAGCCTTTTTTTTTCTCCTCAACCCACCATCTGCTTGCACTGCAGATGGAAGTAATCCTTTCTTTCTTAAATCCAGGGGAAAAGAACGTGACGTAAACCTTACGGATGATATCTGCAGTTCTACCACTAGCCATAAGGAATGTCATGTTCAGCTTCAGTACTGAGACGTGTACCTGATAAATACTGTATCAATAGGTGCATCACAGCTCACTGGAGAGCAAATTGGCTCATGGCTGTGTGTTTTGTTTTTCAAGTCAGGATATTAAAAGGTGCGTGGAATGAAAACTGAGAATCGGCACAAAAGGGCAAAGTTCAAGGCTAGAGAACCTCTTTGTTCAGTTCTGTGCATGGCAAAGACCTGTTTTGCTAAACAAGTTTGTGGCACAAATTGATTTCAGTCCTTGTCACCGGAAATCTCTGAGAGTGTCTCCTTGTCAAGTGCAGTTTTACCATAGTTTCCACAAGCTCAAGTGGTTCTTCATAGTCCAGAAGCTCGCTGGAAAAGAGCTCTTGTGTTCTCCATCTCGCAGGAGCGTGTGCTATTTGCTGCGTTCTAAGAGTCGCAGATTTGGAAAGAGGTCGTGCACCAGAATGGAATTTGCCAGCTTTAGTTATTTGCTTTCTGGGACTTCCTGCTTGCATCTCTTGTCCCAGTGAATTATTCACCACTCCAAAAAGTCTATCGGTGTTTATTTTCTAAGGGATCTGGATGTGTAGCTAACATGATGTAGTGAATATTAGGGTGTAAGGGCTTAATATACTCATGAGAATGTAGTGTTCGAAAACAGTGTTAAACCTGGAATGAAGTCAGAAAGGGTATGACGCAGCCTTCTACAGCACTTCCCGGCAGGCCGCATCTGGCTCGCGGGCTGCATTTTGCCCACCCTTGGGTTACAGCATCACACTGCCCGCTCATATTCATACCACGGTCTATTATTATCCCCAGGTCCCTTTCGTTTGTGGTGCTAGTCAGTCTGGTGCTGCCAAGCCCGTAGGTGTGTTGGGGGTTGCTCGTCCCAAGGTGGAGCACTTCACATTTCTCGACATTGAACTGCATCAGGTTTTGATCCGTCCAACTTGCTAGCCTGTCTAGGTCCACCTGTATCTGTAGCCTATCTTCAAGTGTGGTAACACTTCCCATAACTTGGTGTTGTCTGCGAACTTGGCCAGTGAGCTCTTCACCCCCACATCCAAATCGTTAATAAGGATGTTGAAAAGTACTGGACCGAGCACCGACCCCTGTGGAACACCGCTGCCCACTTCTCGCCAGGATGACATGGATCCGTTCGCTACAACGTCCTGGGTCCTATCCTGCATCCAGTTTCTCACCCACCTGACTGTCTCAGAGTTAAGCCCACAATCCTCCAATTTTCTTGCGAGGACATTGTGGGATACTAGATCAAAGGCCTTTTGGGAGCCTAGGTGTACGATGTCAACCTGCTCTCGTGTCCAGGTGGCGAGTTACCTGGTCATTGCAGATGAGGTTGGTAAGGCAAGACCTGCCCACAACAAAGCCATGCGGGCTGTCATTCAGAGTCTTACCTCCTACAAGCTTATTGTAGATAGACTCCTTGATGAACTTTTGTAGGATTTTCCCTAGGGTGGAAGTTGGCTAACTATAGAGCAGTCAGCCTGAGTCCTCCCTCCTGCCCTTGTGGATGGACACAACACTGGGCCTCTTCCAGTCCTCAGGGACTTGTCCTGAGTGCCATGAGTTGTGGAAGAATTTGGCAGCGGTTCCGCAATGACTTTGGCCAGCTCCTTCAGCACTCTTGGATGAAGATCATCTGGTCCTGCTGACTGGTATACATCTCATTTTATTAAATGGTCATACACCAATTCAACGGCAATAGTAGGAAGGCGATTATTCCTACGGTGCTCGTCCTCTATTCTACCTGGCATGCTTTTCCCATTGGTCTGGTGACAGACCAAGGCGAAGTAGACATTCAGGAATTCAGCTTTTTTCTGGGTGCTGGTAACCAGCTCTCTTGAGTTGCCGAGCAATGACCTGACATTCCCGTTTGTTTTCCTCCTGTTCCCTGTGTATCTAACGAATTGCTTCTTGTTGTCCTTGATTCCTTTTGCTAATCTAAGTTTGGTTGCCACTTTAGCCTTTCTTATCTGTTCCCTGCAAATGTGGGCTGTCATGGAATATTCCTTCTTGAGGCCTGCCCTGAGCTTCCATTGTTTATAAGTCTCTTTCTCCTTTCTTAAGAGGACCATGATTTCTTCGTTTAGCCAAGAGGGCTTCTCAGCCCTTCTGTTACCTTTTCTCCACATG
This sequence comes from Caiman crocodilus, assembly GCA_030014935.1. NCBI lineage: Eukaryota > Metazoa > Chordata > Crocodylia > Alligatoridae > Caiman > Caiman crocodilus. Next base: position 22,275,835 of record JAGPOW010003685.1, read on the forward strand.
GGAATGAATTTCCTTTGTTCTTCAAGGATCGTGTCCTTAAGGAACAACCACTCTTCATGCACACCTCTCACCTTCGGTCCCTGGTCCTGCAGCACTTTCCCTACGAGTGACCTAAGCTTGTTGAAATTTGCATTTTTGAAGTCCAAGACTTCAGTCCTGCTATTTGATTTGTCTGCCTTGTCGGACAATAAACGCGATGGTTTTATGATCTCTGTCGCCCAGACTTCTCTCTATATTTAAGTCGGTTGCTAGGTTGTCTGCCTTGGCCAGAACCAAGTCTAGCCGAGCGTCACCTCTGGCTGGCTCATGCGTCCCCTGAGTCAGGAAGAGCTCCTCGGCATAGGTCAGGAAGGATCGTGACTGTTCCAACTTGGCCGAGTGTTCCTTCCAGAAGATGTCTAGATAATTAAAATTGCTCATGACGATCATGTCATGTTCATGTGCAGCTTCAGTCGGTTCTTTGGTGAACTCCAGATTGAGTTCCTCCCCCTGGTTTGGTGGTCTGTAGTATACACCCACAGTTCTACAGTTAGGTTTCTCTCTCTCGCTGCACCAGCCCTCCCTGCAACTTGACCCAGAGGGTTTCAGGCTGTCCATTTTTGGAGCTGATGTCAGCCTCCAAGGAGGTGTACTGCTCTTTCACATAGACAGCAACGCCTCCACCTTTTTCCCCCACCTGGTCCTTTCTGTGCAGGGTGTAGCCCTCTATAGCTACACTCCAATCATGTGAAGAATCCCACCAAGTCTCCGTAATCCCTGCTAGATCGTAATGCACAATGGAGAATAGGAGGGCTAGCTCCTCCTGCTTGTTCCCCATGCTCCTGGCGTTAGTATATAGGCACCTGAGTCCTCCAAGTAAGGCCCTCATCTTCCCGTCCTGCTGATGGAGAACTATTCCCTCAGCTCCTGCAGGACTGGCTCTCCCACTGTGACTATCTACTAGGCTTGCTTGTTAGTTGTTAGGGGCTGGAAGGGACATTACAGATCATGGGGTCCAGCCCCCCTGCACTTGGGCAGGAAAGACTGCTTGGATCAGATGACCCCAGCAAGATGGGTGTCAATACTTCTACAACCCGGCTCTAGAATTCCTTCTTCTGAAGCCTGAGGTATGTGCTGTTGTTAAAGCAGTGTACTGGGTGGAGATGGGCTGATGCTCTCATTTGATATAGCTGTTCCTGTGTTTTGCATAACACTGATATTGTTACAAGCTGATGGGATACAATGGAAACGATCCGGCTCGAGCGTCCCAGCCAGAAGAGACTGAGTAATGATAAACACGCACGTAACGCAAAGCAGCTCCTAATCTGCAAGTGAATATGTCTCCCAGGGAAAAAATAATCCTGCCATTATCAGAGTACTTTAGCTCCTGCTCTCACATCAGTTATGATGCTGTTGTTTGAACACTACCCTCTGCAGACTCAGGCATACCTCTTAACCTGGAGTACTGGTTGGTTTTGTTAGCTCTAAGTCAAAAGACCTGCTTTGTTTTAGTGGGACCCTGTGGGAAATGATGTGGACATTTCAAGAAAATTCAGATAAAATAGTCATTGTGCGTTTAAGATGCCAACAATACTATTGGTAAGTGACAGGACACCTCACAGTATAGTAATGTGATCTATTTCTCATGATTTTTTTTTCAGTAGATTATTGCCACAGCTAATCCAGTCATTACAAAACAAAACTAACACCTGCTTTGCAAATACTTTCATGCATGTTAAGTGTTGAGTTGGGTTCTCAAGGTCTTATTTGTTACACAGGCAAGAGCTGGGTATATGGGAATACTTGCGCCTCTCCTTTCCAAAATGTCAAGAGTCTAGCATGAATGACTAGTTACATGGTAAGCAGCATTTTTTTTCCTCCCATCTAAAATGTTAATGTTTAGCTAGACCCTAAAAGGACCTGATTTTTCAGGTGGCTGGAGGCACTTGCAGGTGCCTTTTTAGAGGTCTTCATTTGACCACACATCATTTGCAACGAATAGGATTCATAATACATAACTATGTATGACGTCCATCACTAAGAAGCCTTTGCCTGCCAGCAATCTAAGAGCGTTCTGAGCCTTCCATCTTAGGCATATTAGAAATTGTACCATCTAAGATGCCGTTGTTGTAACCGTTGACATATGCTGACTTTTTTTTTTGTAAATACAGTCACTATAATCCTTATATGCAATTGGGAGAGAGATAACAGTGTGCTATAATAGATTTTTCTTTTGGTATTTGATAGATTTTGTGGAACTCCTTAAGCATTAGAAACACTGTTTCATTCTTTACTCGTGTAACAAATATTTATCTTTTCATATCCATAAAGTTAAAAGCTTTGAACTGAATGCAACGGAGTAGTGCCTTCTGTGTTTAAAAGTTTTAAAGTAGCTGAATCCAGGAAATGCAGTTTTCTGGTTTGGGAAAACTAAAATAATGCACATTACACAATCCCTTCTGTGTAGTGTTAACTAATGGGCCTGACAGGAACGAAGTTTAAAGCTTGAAACAAGCTTCCCTGCAATTTTGGAGAGTGGAGTAGAGAAAAACAGGACGACTCTGGAGTTTTGTTTCAGTCTAGTATGGAGCCGGAGATAACATTCGGTTCCAGCAAGCTGGAGGACTTGGAATCCGGGATCTGGCTGGGCTCTGCCTCTGATAAAAATGCAATAAATATAGTTTGAGCGTCCATCTTAAAAAAAACCCAAAACCCTGTGTCAACATTTCCACAATGAAGATCCTCTTCTGCATGCTACATCCTTCTTTGTACCCAGTTTCCCATGCTGTTATGACAAGCTGCAATCGCTTGTGCTCTTACTTGTAATAATAGCAGTAATAATCTAGCCCTGGCTTCCTCCCTCACAGGGCCCTGCCGTGGTTTGTGCTGAGCTGTGTACCTCTGTTAAAATTGCCTTTATCACCTTCTCATTATTTTCAGCAGTTTTTCAGGGCCATTGTATGAGCTGAGTTGTGGCTGGAGTGCTCCTGGCAGCCTGTTGCTTGGTGGCAGGGACAATGCTGTTTATAAATGCACTATGGAACCTGAAATTCAGATGCAAGTTGTGTAATACTAATGGCCACAAAGTGCTGGGGCTGCCAGACACAAATATAACAACTGAAATCCCAAATCAAGCTGAAGTGTCCAAGACATAGGCTAAAGACGAATGAATTGGACCTTGTAAAAGAGGCCGCAAGAATCAGAAAATGCTGCAGAAAAGGTTGTTTAGCCTCAGCTGCTGTGTGCTCTAGACATTCAGTGTCACAAGAGAACTAGAGAGGTGGTTTGAACTGGTAGCCAATGCCCAAGCTATCTCAGGATGCAATACTGCTGAATACCTTTGTAGCCCTGGTTACTGAAATCACAGAATCTCCCAGTAATGAGGTCTGTAACTGTAAGCCATTCTGATTGCATTTGAACTATACAAAGATTCATACTGAACTTGTTTAAAGTCATATCCTAATGTTCCCAGGGCTGGGTGTAAAACCTGGGAAGGACTCTCTTGGTGCAGACTTGGCTTCTTCTGAAGCCATTCTCAAAACTGGAGAGAATGTCCAAAGGTTGACAGAAAGGCTCCTTCTGTGACCTGTTTCCAAAATGCAACTTATGCTGTCTGACTACAGACTGCAGCTCTGTGGTTTAGTGGCATTTATTCTCCTCTATTTGAACTTCTTTTTTAAAAGGTACCTGGTGTCCAGGGATTCAAGTCAGCAGGTACTATGTAAGGAGAAAACAACAGGCTTCTGCAAATCCTATTCTGAGGGCAGGGTCACTTCAGGTACCCTTTAGGGAAAGAGGGCATGTCCCTCTGTGAGTTGTAAGTCCCAACTCTGGGCTGAAGGGAAGTGTCTCACTTCATTTGGGATGCCTGGCTACAAACCCTCTCCTGGATTTATGCACCTGCGCTGGGTCCTCTCATGTGGGACATCCCATTTCTCCATACGTCCCCTAGCACAGAGGTTAGAACATGTGCCTGGGAAGTGGCATGCTCTGGTTCAACATCCTCTGCCTGACTTGGACCAGGGATGTGAACCTACTTCCCGAGGGGGTAAGTGCTGTCCCACTGAATTTCAGGTTCTATAGTACAACTGCGGTTGCTCTGTCTTCCCTAATGAAGCTGTTCCACTTAATAGAGAGAATGAGTCAGTCTCTTTCTTTCCTTCTTTTGGCCTGAAATTTAGTGCATTCAGCTGGGAGACTCAGGGACCACTCTACATTTCAAGGGACATTTAAGTATTTCATTGCAAATCTGGCAATTTCCGTAGGACAGACTGAAGAGGCCTAGCCTGAAAATCCCTATACATCAGTAGTCAGAGCTTCCAATTAGAGGTAGAATTGTAATATTGCTGCAGTGATAGGGAGAGGAGGAAGCATCTGACCCAGTCTCCTACCTTCCAGGTGAATGCCATACCTCCCGGGGCTGTTGGTTCCAGAAGCAGAATGGTCTCCTTGGCAGGCGATGTGAGCCTTGCTGGGAGACGAGACGTTGCTCATTATGTTCATGCCTCCTGTGGTTTTGCACATCCTGTGAAGAAATTTAGGCACTTGGGAGTTTTTATGAGCTGAAACTTAGGTGCTAGAGGACTTGAGGCATATACAAGGTTAGGCAGCAGCTGAGCTGGGGTTTTGTGAAAGCCAAGTGATGTCTAACTGGCAGGATAACAACCTCACTCCCATTTATGAGTCTAACCAAAGGGCCTTTGCAAAGTATAACAAAATACTGAGGTTTTATTCAAATACATCTCTGTAAACACTCTGTTTGGGTCTGGGTTGCTTTTCTTTATAGTTAATTAGCCATTCTCAAAACTGTAAATCAATGCAAAATTGCCTTTGCATGCTTCAGTCAGGTAGACAGCGGGTCTGAAAATGAATACATGTGAGCAACTGTTTGTCACAACGGGATGTCGATTCTGGAGCCTAGCGCTGACACAATATAACAGCTCTGCAACGTTCACATGCAGGTCTAGAGTTCAAAATGCTCATCTTCACCCTCTCAACTCCCACTCTCTAATCCACTGTAAAATTGAACATCAACTGCCGCTAGATTAATCCACTGAATTTAGATCTTTAGATAGCAAAACAAACTACTAGTCTGTGAAGTCCTGTATGCTGCTTTTGGCATTGGCCGGTGTCTGATTCTGCTAACAAAGGCCAAAAATCCCTCCCATAATGCATATAGCTAATTGTGCAATGCTTTCTGATGGGCAAGGTTGTAAGCTTTTCAGGGTAGAGACGGTCTTTTTGTTCTCTTGTTGTACTGTAACTAGGGCAATGGTTGTTCTGATCCATGATTTCAACCATAACAGAAATAATAAATAATAAAAAGTGTTCCCACCAGAGCACCAATGCCCTGCAGCAGCAGATGGGGGTAATTAAATCTCAGCTTGCATATGGTCCTAAAATAATCTGGCTGCAATGTGAAAGAGACTGAGGTTCCCTTTACTGCTGGAATTCAACTCATGCCCTCCTTGTGGCTTGTGTATCTTGACTACTAGTCTAGAAAACCTGGTGACCATTAGTCTTGTGAGTAGCATGCTGCTGCAGGGCTGAAGAGGATCTAAATGACAACACCTGGAAAACAATGTTAGCAGAGCAAATTCCAGAATGGGGCCCTATAGGGTCTAAACAGAAGCTAATGGAAACACTGGCTGTACTGCATCCAGCCACAGCTGTTCCATTTTTGGGGAGCCTTGCAAAGTTCCCATTCTGCCAGTGACTCCAGAAACCTACTGACTTTCCCATTGCGTGGACCAAAAATGCAGTAGAAGAGGAAGGAAGGAGTTAAGAAAAAAAGAACAGGAAGACTTTTAAGGTTCCCAGTGGTGGGGGCAGGGCAGTGGGGAGATCTAACCACACAGCAGTTCCATCAGCGGAGACCATAAAGAAGTACAGCGTTTGCTGCTTCAGCTCCCAGGTGCTGACATTACAAATGAAGTGCTGACCGCATGCTGCAGAAGGCACAAAACGAGGAAATCCTTTGTCTAAAGAAGTTACAGCTACACAACCTTGGACGCCAGAGAAATCCCAGGCAAAAGTAGCCTTTGTTGTTTAAAAGTAGCTTACTTGAAAGGGGCAGTCGAAACATTGCTCACGAATACTTCCCAAATCCTGAGTGCTGAGCAAGTGTGGTGGCTGCCTTGCTGTGATGACCCAGGGTAAACCGTGTACGATGAAAGTGTTAGGAACTATTAAGCAGCAATATGTGCCAGAATTGTAAGTCTCTCACAATGGAATGACAGCTACTAGGTAGAGCATTGTGTTTTAATGGCCTGGTGCTATTGTACGAGATGATGACTCCTGATTTTTTTTTTTTTCTCCCCCCCCTGTGATGACGTAATGGTTATTTCTTTAATCATGAGGTTTATTAAGAAGAAAGGAGAAATGAATCACCAGAGAGAAATCTTAAAAGCTATTTGTTCATTCGAATGCATGGTCTCTTATTTGTTGCCATCAATCTTTTTGGTTTTTTTTCATTGCTTCAGTGAACTTTCTCAATGGCAACAGAGTGCTTTTTCTGAGATGCTTCCAGTCTCACACTAACCTCTTAACAACCAATCTAAGAGCTGCTGAAATGAGGTCCTGATGCTGCAGGGTGACAGTTTTATTTCCCAGAATGGTCCAAATAATTGGCATTTCCAAGGTGTTGGCCACAAAGGCCTATTGCACTGTCTTCTGCTGGAAATTTCTAGCTACAGGAGACAATTTAGAGAGATGTATTCTTTTTTTATTTTAAATATACTCTTTATTTCTGAGCTTGGCTGCAGTTACAAAGAACAGAATAGTGGGTCCCATGCATGTTTGACTTGCAGAGTCTTGCAACAAGTTGCGTAAATTCAGAAATGGGAGAGAAATAATATGGTATTCCCTCTGGAAATCCTGGAATCGCTGGAAATCCCTTTAGCTATTTGTGTCTGCAGACTATCGCCCTGTTTTTGTTGAGCACAATTAGTCTTCTGTTCCAAACAGGGCTGTGAGGTGCTTTCCCAGTATACATATTTGCTAGTAGTAATAGGATGTATGATTCAATATATTTAGACCACAACAATCTTGAGTGGTAAATAACAGCCATTATTTTGATTTTAAAAGATACTCTGGTACACGATGACTACATGCCCCTTAAAAGCTGTCTTTCTATCAACAGGTAAGTATCGTTTCAGCCCTAAAATCAACATTCTATAATTCTGATTAGTTGTTTTAATTCATTAGGTTTTAATCTATGCCTCTTTACAAGAACAAGCAAAAAAAAAATAGTTACACAATTGCATGATTTGCTTTTTCCATTTGTCCCTTTTATATGTACATTCTTAGAGCCTAAGGAACAGTAACATATTAAAAAATGGGTACAAAACTTTCACCCCGTCATATTAACTAATTTTTGTTGTTGAGGTGGTAGATTCATAGATGTTAGGGTTGGAAGGGAGCTCAATAGATCATCAAGTCCCACCCCCTGCATAGGCAGGAAAGAGTGCTGGATCTAGATGACCCCAGCCAGATGCCTATCTAACCTCCTCTTGAAGACCCCCAGGGTAGGGGAGAGCACCACCTCCCTTGGCTACTCTGACTGTCAAGAAGTTCTTCCTAATGTCCAGTCTAAATCTGCTCTCTGCTAGCTTATGGTCATTATTTCTTGTGACTCCCGGGGGCATCTTGGTGAGTAAAACCTCACCAATTCCCTTCTGTGCCCCCGTGATGAACTTACAGGCAGCCACAAGGTCACCTCTCAACCTTCTCTTGCGGAGGCTGAAGAGGTCCAG
>JAGPOW010003685.1:22283667-22350082 GCA_030014935.1 Caiman crocodilus
AAACCTCACCAATTCCCTTCTGTGCCCCCGTGATGAACTTACAGGCAGCCACAAGGTCACCTCTCAACCTTCTCTTGCGGAGGCTGAAGAGGTCCAGGTTCCCCAGTCTCTCCTTGCAGGGCTTGGCCTGCAAGCCCTTAACCATATGAGTGGCCCTTCTCTGGACCCTCTCCAGGTTATCCGCATCCCTCTTGAAGTGCGGCACCCAAAATTGCATGCAGTACTCCAACTGCGATCTGACCAGCACCTGATAGAGGGGGAGTATCACCTCCTTGGTTCTGTTCATCATGTATCTGCTGATGCATGCTAAAGTGCCATTAGCTTTCCTGATTACTTCATCACACTGACGACTCATGTTCATCTTGGAATCCACTAGGACTCCAAGATCCGTTTCCGCTTCTGTGCCGCCCAGCAGGTCATTTCCTAGGCAGTAGGTATGCTGGACATTTTTCTTCCCTAGTAGTATAAAAAGGTGAGTGTCATGGCCGCATTTTAAACAAATGTTTGGTATGGTAAGATATTTTGTGAGGATATGGCAAAACCAACCAACCAAAAAAACAAACAAACTGGGTACGACCAATAACATTTTATGGATGTTACTTGCAGTAAATGTCAGGAGTTATATGTACCTTAGTGTATACATACATATGGAAAAGGACCCTTATTACTACTTTCCATCTTTCACTGTGTTTATTTTATGGCACACTGGGAGAAAAATCTCCCCAAGTCTTGTAATTTTGTTTTCAATAAAATATTTTGCTGTCTTTGTCTTGCTTTCTTTATTGCTGTTTTTCAAAGGAAATGCCACTTTTTCTAAGAAAACTGTGGCTATAAACAAGTCGTCTTTGTGTCTTATTTTTTTGCACAGTAGATTATTCATTCATATATAAAAATTATGGTTGGTAGCTAGTCTGTATAGTAGTATTTTACATTGCATCCCTTTCAGACAGCTCGCCAGTTCTGTAAACTTCGTGGTGTAATGTGGGAGTGAAACAAGTTTTAGTACATCAGTGGGTAGTTTTAGAAAAGAGGACTGACCTGCATAATTGCTAATTTGTGTTGAGTAGAACTGTCCTTTTAATAAAATACATTGAGATAATCAAATTCAAGATATTTATGCTGCCAAATTTTTTAAATCCTTATTATTATTTAAAGCTTTAAAGGGAAGCCAAGAGTCTAGACCAGAGTTGCTCAACGCCTGGCCCATAGAGCCATGTGACATGGCCCCCAGGGCTCCCTGCAAGTCTGCAAACTTGGCAGCAGGGGAACAGTGACAATTAACACTGCCAGCCCTCCCCACTGTTTTAATTTCCAAACACTGAGGGCCAGATGACATGGGTCTGCACATGGGGCTGGGGCTGTAGGTGTGCTGTATTTTGGGGCTTGATCTAGCAGGTTTGATATGGTGTCCTGGTAAGATCAGGCCTCAGCTGGGCTGGCCCCACTTACCAGAGGGATTGGGCCTCAGCTGGGCTGGCCCTGTGAGCTGGCAGGATTAGGTCCCAGACCCGTGTGCTGGATGACAGTGGATTGGGCCCGTGGTTTGGATCTGGACTGTGGACCAACCTTGCACCACTCATTTTGCCCATGGGACTGAAAAGGCAGGTGCCACTGGCCTGAACTTTTAGGACCGATTAGCCTCTGCTAAGAAACCTTAGCTAATGTATATGTTGGTTTGTGTCGTTAACCAGCAAGGCTGTGGAATCGCCACCCTTGGAGATTTTTAAGACCCAGGTAGACAAAGCCTTTAGGATGATTTAGTTGGGGATGGTCCTGCTTTGAGCCAGGGGTTGGACTTCACCAGATGACCTCCTGAGATCCCTCCCAAATCTCATTTTCTATGTTTCTATGAAATTCCTTCCCAGAAAACTCTACCCCATTTGTATGTTTTGTATTTTTACACACTTACATTTTAAAGCTTTCTTTTTAAATAACATTTCTGAGAAAACTGGTGGCACATTTCCAAAGCAAAGCCTGTTTGCTTTTGTTCTAGAATTCCCTTTGAGTCAGGTTCTGTATTTCAGGGGCATGATACGGATTCGAAATTTATGATTAAATATGAACCTGGTGGTAGTGGCTATTCTGTAATAAAGTGGTCTGTTTAAATTAACTTTGGATAAGCAAAGACCTTTGTCTTGCTATTTAGAGAACTTCTTTGTGAAGGCTGTAAGCCAGGCTAGAGATTGTTAGCTACTGTTTGATTCTAGATAAATCTACATTGTCAAAAAAACAACTTATAAATTAGAAGAAATAGGGCACCTTCAGTTTACTTAAAGGTTTGGAATGCTACCAAGGACAAATCTTTTTGAGGGCTGCAGTGATTAGTTTTGAATAAGCATTAACCTTTTGACTTAGGTCCCAAAACTTAGCTTAAAATTAAGTTCTAGCCTCAGTTCTATTGGGGATGTATAAGTGCAAGGCAGGGTGGAACTTGTCCAACAGGGATTGTCTTACATCATTTTGTTCTCTGAGAAATGCACATTTCTCCAAAAATCCCTCTGATTCCACCTACCTGCGCTTACTTAGGAACTAAATCTTATTTTGCTTTCCATTTGCTGAGTCCTATCAGGTTTAATCTGTTAATGAGTGTGGCTGTCTATGGTCCGGAATAGCTGGAATTCTGACTTGCTTAGTATTGCAAAGGAATGAAAAACCAGAGTTTATTGCTCCTGAGCACATTTACACATGTACCTGAGACCTCAGCATGTTGAGCTGAAGTGGCACAGCCCCAGCTGGCAGGGCACCTGGGGGGTAGGCCTGCCAGCCTGGAGCTGCTCCTCCACACTTCAACATGCTGTGGAAGGGCTGGCTGGGGCACAAGGGTGCTCTAGTGTGAGGCTAGCCAACAGGCAGCCCTCACACTAGCACCCTCATGGCCCACTCGGCTCTGGTCACTGTCTACACGTGCACTGTGGTGGAGTAAATAATTCTGCCATAGGATATTACTTGCATCAGGCAGTATTATCCTATGGCAGAGTTAATTACTTCACTCCAGCCTAATATCGCTGCATGTGTAGTGGGGATGCTTTACTGTGGAACTAGTTAGTCAACTGCAGTAAAGTGCATGTGTAGATGTCCCCATTGAGTCTGACCTTGTGTGTAATACAGCCCAAAGAAAGTCACCCAGTAATTTCCATGTCAAGCTCATGTGTTTCCTTTAGCTTAGCTTTTAAAAAGATGTCAAGTATTGGACAATCCATCACAGTCCTAAATCAATTGTTTCAGTAGTTCATCTCACTCTCTTAATTTGTGCCTTATTTTAGTCTAATTTTGATTCCTATGCCTTTTTTCTATTAAATTAAAAAGCCATCTACCAGTACTATCAGAAATCTTGCCCCTGTGAATGTTCTTGTAGATTCTGATCAAGGCACCTTTCTATTTTTCATGGATAAACTAAATGGAATTACTCACCATGAGACATGTCTTATAAACTAACACTGGTCAAACAAATGCTAGTAAAACTTCTTGCTGTGACTTTTCTTTGGGGGCAGGGGGGGGAATAGCTCAAAAAATGTTCACACTATTTTATTTCACTGAAGGTTTTTCATTCCACTTATGCTTCAGTGTTTCTTTCCAAGTTTCTTGGTTTAAGTGTACCTCAATTGTGTGATACCTCATACATAATTTCCTTTTCTCCTCCCTTCTTTGCAATGATTGATATTGTGAAATTGTCTCAAAACATTTCAGAACGTTAATTTTGTGAATTTAAAAAAAATGTTGTATACAAAATTTCTGTTCTGCTTTAAGGACAAGATAAGACAGCATAATTGTAATTTTTCTGTGAAAATGACTGAGCTCTATTCCAGACTCAAATCAATCTTTTAGTCGTTTTCTATACTCTTTTATACTCTGGTATCCACATTCAAAAAAATAAAATATCCGATAGTCCAGTAATTGTTTTGTTAATTCTAGAGATAACCCTATTGTATGACTTGCTGTTCCACTGCTTATAGTTCTGAGATTAGCTGCGGCATTGCTCTAGAAGCTAATGTTACCTATTATTACATTGCATTTCAGGATATAGTTTCTTGTAAGTATGTGCAGCCCATATGTTTCCTAGGTTTATGACCTTGCACTTGGTTGTATTAAAATGCATGTTGTTGAAATGAGCTCACCTTGCCAGCCAATTCAGGTTGGCCTGTTACTGTCCTGTTCCCCTTCATTATTTTCTACTCTACAAATATTTGGATCATGCACAGATTTTACCAGCAATGATGTTACAATATTTTTCAGGACACTGATAAAGATTTTGAATAGATTTTGGCAAAGAGCAAGCCCCTAAAGGATTATGTTGGATCACAATTCGCCATTTAAGATTGTTACATGATCTGTCCGATTAATAGTTTTTAATCCATTACATATTGGCTCCTTTGATCTTTTATAGCAGAGCAAAGAAAGCTAGGAATTGCCAGACTGGGCAAATGCAAGACCTTTCTTTTACTCCAGTGGCCAGGGCAAGATTTTTCAGAGCAAACTGTAAGCCCTATAGTGGCCAGATGAGAGTCCCTCACTCTTTCATTGGGTCTGTTCTCTTCCCGATAGTAAGAGGTTGGCTTAAACCCTGAAGCAAAAGGTTTAATATCCCTTCCAAAAATGTTAACTTATAACTTTAAATATTTTTGATAGCAAATATCTATCCAATCACTTTTTGAAGCTTAATAAATATTTGGCTTCAGTTGTTTTTATTTCCTGTGATGTTTTAATTATTATTTGAATAGTGTATTAATTATTTTCTTGGTTTTCAATTTCCTAGCTTTAGGCTTATTAGTTCACATCATGGTCCTTTCTAGTATAACGCCATAAGATCCTGATCCATCCTCTATGTCCTTTTACCCTATCTCTGCACAGTCCTTCCCTTTCTAAAATAAATAATTCCAGTCTTTCCAGTTGGTCTTCAGGCAAGTTTTCCATGCCCTTAGTCACTCTTGTTCTTTTAAATTCTGCAATATCCTCTTTGAGATGTGGGGACCAATACTGAACACAGCATTCCAGATAAAACTGCACCATTGATTTATGTAAAGGTATTATAATTCATCTGTGTTATTCCCTGTCCCATGTCTTTATATACATTAACATTTAATTTGCTTTTACTTATGAAAAGCTGCACATTAAACGGATGCTTTCTTTAAGCTGTCTTCTGTGGTCCATAAGTCCCTTCCTATGAATTTAGTTAAGACTATGTAAGGTATATAAGTAGTTTAATTTTTTCCTTTCCATGTGAAACTTACTATTTAGCTAAACTGCTTTGTTCCTTCCCCGTTTCCTTATGGGTAGGGCCTGACTTAAATCATGATTTTGCAGGTTCTAGAAAATCAGGAAACAAAGTGATTTTCATGAAAAATGCAATTTGTACCAAAATGCCATGATGTGGTTGTTCGCTGGGGAGTTCCCATGGCATTTTGCTGCAACAAGATGTCTGCAGCAAGCTGCGGGGGAAAGTGTTCCCCAGCCAGCAGCAAAAGCCTAGCAGCTTAGGGGAAGGAGGAAGGGGTTGCAAAAGGGACAGGAGAGGAGAGAGCTTGGGGATGGGTAGAGGAGGGGGTGTTTGCTCCTCCAGCCAGGAAAACTGGGGCATAGGGAGTGGAGGTGCTGCCTTGGCACATGGCCCTGGCACTGTGTAGGGGAGCAGCTGTTTGCTCATCCCAGAGCCTCAGTTTTCCTGCCTGGGCTGGGAGTAGGGGGAGGGAACACAAGTGTCAGACCCACTGCCAACTGGCCAGGAGTTCAGCAGAGCAGAGCAGCATTTTCGGAAAGGGAATGTCCTCCCTGCCTGTCAGAAACAACATGAGGCAGATAGCCGCTACTGCTGCTCCTGCCTCTTCCAGTGAGGAGGACAGGGCACGGGCTTTTCCGCAGTGGTCAGAGGCCTTCTCTCAAAGCCTCTAGTGCTGCACTTAAACCTGGCTTTAAACCTGTCCCCTCAGCCAATCGGGGGGTGGGGAGAGGGTTATGCACTAGAATCTGGGTGTGAAAATGACAGCCCCTGCCATGATATTAGCAAACCAGGCCCTACTTACAGGTCAGCAGTATGCGCAAGGCTCTTATTTAAATACCATCCACGTCCCCTCACTAAGGATTTAACTATCTATTAATTTAAGGGATTTTGGGCTGATCTTCTCCTTCTTGAAGTCCCTCTTCCTAAACCCTACCTGCTCGTTGAATTGATCATTTAGAGCTTGACTACACAAGGAAGAGGGCCTTTTTTAGAAGTAGTTCACTTGACTTTTGAAGTGGAGTGAGCTATCTCTGCACTATAGTCCACACACAGAGTATCCAGAAAGGGAGCAAATGTGCCGTAGCTAGTATGCAGTATATAGAAAGATACATAGATATATATACGAGCACTATATATCTCTATGAATAGTGCAACAGGAATTCACTTGTATCGATAGGAGTGTATGTATGGAAGACTGAAGTGTTACAGCTAAGGGCACTCTGTGGGAACATTCAGGGAAGAGGAGATGAATTCAAAGGTGTGAAGTGAAAGTTCATTAATTCAGACATTAAATCTCAGTGTATTCATTCACTCCAAGGTAAAAGGACCTATGATCACATTGGGTTAACCCCAAAAGGATTAAGCTGAAAGAGTCTACATGGGGTTTTAAGGCCCTTTCACTTCACACCTGCAGCTAATTCAGCTTAATACTCCCAAGTGTCCATCAGGAATAGTTTGTTTCCCAATCTGCTACTTTTTTGCTGTTCTAAGAAGCAACTGTAGTGTTGCAAGACTCTCTCCTCAAATGGTGCCCCATTGTGCCTTTTGTCTAGGGTATGTGGAAGAAGTCCCTTGCTATTATTTTTGTTAGATTTTCTCCCCTTTGATGTTTCTTTGCATTGTACACTTATTTTTTCATCTGGAGACTGGTAATGCCATTTTTGTAATTGGAATGGCACGTGGGACTACATCAAATATCTTAAAGAACTGTTTTTTATGTTGACATGCTTACCTGCACAACCCAAACTTGAGAGCTCATCAAAAAAGAAAGAAGTTTGTTTCTGATGCAACCATGTGAACTAGCAGTTATCCTTTATTTTGCTACTGATTGCATCCTATGTCAGCCTATCTATGATTTTGTCCAGGATATTGCAAGATCTTTGAATCCAGGTTTAGAGAGAAAATAAAATACTTGAAGCTTGGGTGCTGTTATAAAAGGAATGAAGATGAATCCGGTCAGAAGCGTTTGACGGAAACATTAACTAGTAGGTAGTGGGATCATAACCTCCTACACATACACTCAGAACCAGAAAAGTTTTTAGAAGGGAAGAGAAAAGTCATGGGACCTTCACACACATACTGTCCATCTGACCTTTATTTTCCCCAGCAGCTATGTATGTTTAATGCATCAAGTGCAGAAGTCTTCATTCAGACATGTTCTGTGTTCATGTTTCTCTGGATTAATCCATGTAAGAATAATCTTACTGTGTTTTATGATTCTCAGTGACACCACTGGTAAAAACAGAACCATCCTGAGTCGCTTTAGTTTAGTCTAGTCAGTCATAAATGAAAATCTAATATAAAAACACAGTACTTGGGCTAGAAATTAATCAGGGATATTAAAATGATATCGTGAGCAAATATTCAGATGGAGTTTATTTTATTTTATCAGATATGTGTGCATCAGGCATTGGTTAAAAACTCAGTTTATCACAGAGGAAGCCTTTGAATTGAATGGAGAATTATTCTTCTTTTGGTAACCATCATTCCCTAAATGCCTCCTGGTAAATTAATTTTGCAAGGAGGAATTTCTTTTGTTCATCTCAGTCCCTCTGAGCCAGTCCTTTTACTCCCAGTGGGCGTGTTTACATGAGATGTTACTGTGCATTTATTTAGTATTTGTATTAGCAAGTACTAAATACATGTGCAGTAACCAGAGTTACTGTGCAGTACAGCCAGTGAATGTCTTTTAGGTGGTGCTACTGCACAGCAGCCTAATAATACTGCACTTCTCCTGAATTCATTGGAACTTTGCACTTGTTTAAAAATAAGCATGTGCTTGAGTACTAGCAATGTGAAAGGTTAAATGGTTAATTGTTTAACCGATAAGTGCAATGATAATCGGCTAGCTGACTGGTTATCCTTTAGCTCAGGATGGGTGCAGTCTGGCAGGGAATGGAGGAACAGAAGCTGTGCAGCGCCCTAGCTGAACGAGTACGCATAACCTAAGAGGAAAAGAGGTGCTCCCTCCCTCCCAGAGCAGGATTTCACATGGGTTATATTGTTTGGCTGGGCTTGTCTACTCTCCCCAAAAGGCCCAGGGAGTCAGAAGTGACTCTCAAAAGCAGCTGTGTTCGAGCTGCTGTGTTATCGGTTATTTGTTTAACTGATGAAGTTAGAGGAGATTAAACTAATATTTTTTTTAAACAATACTGACATCCCAATTGAACACCTGGTTGAACTAAGGCCAAATTGTTTGAACAAACTGTAAATCCACTGTGAGGTCCAGTTAGTGGCAAACTCCGTTTTTGCTGGGGCCAGGCAACTTGACTAAAAGCCAGGTTTTACATGATCCTCCCTCCCAAGTCAATTCTGGGCTCATTCTTGATGATGACTACAGTGTCCACCTGCAGACATGGTTTGTGTCCTATATTTATATAAGCATTTCCAAGCAGACATTCACAAGACAACCAGGGGCACTCTATGCCAATATTTTTTTGGGGGGGACAGGGACGGGGGGGATGACACAACAAGAGGTTATTACACACACCTGATATCTCTTTGAAAAATCAGATTAATCTACTCTAGTACCACAAAGCTAGAATCGGTGTCTGGGTTTGTTTGTTTTTTAATAGCTAATTCAAAGATAAATTTCAATGTTCATAGTGCTTGTGTTGGAGAGAACTGCAAAATCCTTGTAATATTTTCTACCCTTGAATTAGTAATATGAACTCTCTGCCTTGATTTTTTTTTTTTTTTTGGTCTGGTATTTCTGAGCATTTTACAGCCACGCGAAATAATAAGAAAAACTTCAAACTACTTAACTTTCAAGTAACTATTGCATCTTCATTAACCCTGATCCTGCAAATACTTACACGTGTGAATACTTCAGCTGTGTGAAGGTAGGACTGCATGTCTGGAGGATTGAGATGGTTAACTATGACTGGTAACATGACTGTGAGAGAAGAGAAGACAACAGGTAAGTTTCCTTCCAGTTTTATGAGGGGAAGGCGAGGGGAAACAACACACAGAAAGGAGAATAAATAACTTGAGCTGTTACAGAGGAAGTTGGTGGAACAACCCCAAGCAGCATACCAAAAGCTTGCTGTAGGTAAAAGGGCTAACATTATTTTTCTGTAAGTGGAGGAATAGTCAAGAAATCATGCAGGGGCACAACATCTGTATTTGCGTTAGTATTTCCATAACGGTCTCACTATCATGTTCTGGTGTCCACACTTCAATAATCAAAATAAAAATGCTGAAAAACAGGAAAGGATTCAGAGAAGAGCTACAAGAATGATCCAGGGTCTGGAAAATATGACTTAAGAAGCTGAGTCTATTTAGTTTATCCAAGAGAGAAGATTGACAGGCAACTAAAGGAGAAAAGCTCTGTAAGTGACAGCCCTTTATTTAGCCAGTAAAAAAATATAATGAAAAGAGGACAGACAAATTCAGACTAGAATGGTGGTGCAATTTAATTTTAACAAAGGTTACTTATCTATTGTTTGACTGCTCTCTCTTGAAACTAGTACCTTGCTCTCTCAAGCACAACCAGATATTATGACCTGGATGCAGAAATTACTGGTTCTTTGGTTTGTTATGCTTTTTTTTTTTTTAAATTACTTGCTGTTGTTTTAACCCCCTTCAAAATATGAAACTGAAATCTGTTTCCTCCCACGTGTGTGCACATTAGTTTGTTGCAGACTGCTCAGGAGTGGAGAGCTTGTGAAATTCAGAGTTCTTTAGGTGAAAAACGTTGCTTTCTTTCCCTATGAAAAACAAGTTGTCTGACCTCAGGAAACAGCTACAGGGGGGAAATAAGTAAATTCTAAACTTTTCCAAGATGCTGCATTCAGTGATAATGACTGGTTTTATGTATATTTATTATTTTGTACTTCTCCAATATCTTCCATTTCAGAGCTGTACAGCATTGACAACCTAAATCTCACATGCCTTGGCCAAAGTAATTATTATCCAGCCCGTTTTGAAAGTGTGGGAATAGTAATACAGAGAAGGCCCAGTGTCTCGCATGCTGACTAATTCTAGGTGCCTTTCTTTTTGGGTGTCCAGCTTGCTAGATCTACATTCTGATATTTAGAAGGGTTGAGTCACCTCCAGATTCTCACAAAGACAGAAGTGCTTGGCACTGCTGAAAAAAGTCCCCTCCCCACAAAACTCAGGTAGATGCAGGTGCTTGAAAATTAGGGGTGTAAGCATCTTGATGGGGACGCTACAGAAAGAGTTGAGGAGGAGAAAGGAACAAGACCCAAATTTGCTGACTCTCAGTTTTGTGTTCTAAATATAAGACCATCCTTCTTCCTCAAATTTTACCGTTAGTTGTTTTGATAAACAGATTCAAGCTCATGCATCCTTGAAGAAGATGTTGTGCTCACCATGCAGAAAACCAGTAATCCCTCAGTGCATCATTTTAAAGTAAGACTGGCAGTACTGAGTTTCCCAATTCACACTTAATGAGAGAGAGAAATTTCTGACAGTAAAAAAGCACAGTTATAAAGATAATTGTCCCTGAAGGAGAAAAAAAAAAGTGTATATGTACACTTTGTCTTAGTTTCTGGAACTAATTTTAGAACTTCAAATAATCTCCTGTTTAGTTCTACAAGCTGGTCAACTTTTTTTTTACATGAACAAAATGTAAATGACTGCTTGCAACATACTTGAATTTCATTAACTCCAACAAATAGAGTTCAAAATTCAATTATTCTGAACATGCCAAATAAACCTCTTCATGCAAAGTCAATACAACATACAAACCCTCAAAATAAGTCTTCTTTCATTGATATTTTTTTCTTAATTTACACTGTAACCAGACGGCAGAATCATCCTGTATATAGAAACCGGGCACTATTATTCACAGAGATTGGAAACTTCATAAAAGTCAAAAGTATTCCTGACTCATTGTGCAGGTGCACCAGGGTCTGAGAGAGGGGCAGAGGGGGAGATCAGGTAAGACAGTTGAACTTGGGTAGAACATGTAAATTCTGCTGTATATTATTTAAATTAATAATTAGGCAAAATGCTATGAAGCTGGTTAGTGTCACCGTATGCAGCTTGTACAGCTGTGGGTCCTAGTCCAGACTAACGCTTACACATGCTTAACTTTAAGCAAATGTACAAAACTTGAAGTCACTTGTGTGTTAAAGTAGGCTGGGACTTCATTTGGAGCAGCATATGAATGCCACCTATTCAAATCTGGGAATGTGTTTCCACCCTTCTTCAGCAGCAGAGGACAGACAAAAGTATACACAGCCAATTCAGCTGTAGAAATACTCCACTGCTTGTGCAAGCATGTGGGTTTGTCAAGGTTGAGTTTGCAGGCTTCGGAAGATTCTTCCCAGAATAATTTTGAAAATTGCTTACAGCCTGATGTCAGCAGAAAATATATAAAAATAGAAAAAATATACTGCAGAACATCTTCCTGTTAAGGCTAGTACTTGCCGTGGTAGTGACCTCTCACCAGAATTACTACATGGTACAGAATTTCACATGGTATTCCTTTCATCAAGCCTCCAGCTTCTGCTGGAGTTGGAGTATGCACTTTAACTTAAAGGACAATTAAATGCAGCAGCATTCAATAATAGATGGAAAGATGTCAAATGATTTATTAGACTGAAATGCATTGGTTGGTATTCATTCCAATTATATTCTTGATTAAATCTTATCCTACTAAAAACTTACCATTAGACATTTAAATATTTAGTACTGTTGCACCCTGTGACCTAACTGCACTGAGCCCATTCTGTCACACACTGAAAAAATTAACTCAGCACCACCTGAAAGAGCTTACAATCTAGAATGCAGACTAGAATAGACAGAAGTTGGGGCAACAACTATGCAAAAGGATCCAAGTGATGTTACACGTTCTTTTTGCAAATCAAGGTTTCAAATGTCCTCCATAGTCTTATTTTCTTTATTTCCCACAAAAACCCATCCCCACACCATATCCTCTCTGCTACCAAAACAAACGTGGTAAAGGAGACTGCAGTAACCAATTAAAAAGACTTTCTCTTGGGGAAAAACAAAAACAGCAAGCAAAAGTGGTGCATGTCAGCTTTTGAAACAGCTGCCTGGTGGAATAAGAAGCCTCAGTTTTGACTGTTTCACTTGTGGAGTTTGGGATTCCTTTTCCAACCGGCATTCCCTTTTCATACTGTCTTTGTTCAGGATTTGCCTTTGCCTTGGCTCCCCCAACCCACACTGGGAAAAAAAAAAAAGGATGCTTAACAGAAAATAAAGGCTTGAAATAAGATAGCTTCCAGGAGTGTGTGCATAGAAAGGTACTGTATGAGCTCATCTGGCTTGATGTTGTGCCTCCTCTCTCCCGTCTTAAATTTCCTTAGCAGGTATAGACTTGACACCAGCAACAGGCTCTGTGGTTTGCCCAGATCTCCTGAAGGAGGCTTCGGCGAGGAGGCACACAGGTGAGGCTGTCTTCCTTTCACTCCTCCAGGCAGTTTCACCATTGGTGTCCACAGGCTCCCTGTCCAATGTACTTTTCTCTCCTTAGTGAAGAACTGGGTACCTTGCTCCCATCCTTCCCCATCTTTTTTTTAATTTGTCCCAAGACATCAGTGGAGGTGCCTATGGTGGTCTCCTTCATTAAGGGGAGGTTAGTTTCTTGGTGGGCACTGGCCTACATCCTCCCTTCAATGCGTCAAACAGGTATGAATGTGCAGCTATCCCTTTGCCTAACCTCAGCCTCTACCTCCTACAGTCGTGACTCCTGCAAGGCTCCAGGCCCTGAGGCCTGGGGTCATAGATGGCCCAAGCCTGCAGCTCCTTGTTGGTAACACCCTGAATTCTGCAGGCTTCACAGACCTCCTCCCCCTTCTGCGAGCAGAAGACGACCCTGGCACCTGCCAGGCTGCAGCCTCTTCCAACACCTCCTCGCACCGTTTTTGTTTACGTGCCCCTCATCCAGAGCCCCAGGACCTCTTGGTTGACCTTCTTCCTGGCCCTCACCAAGACAGCCAGCGATCTGTCTGACCAGGAAGGATGCCACCAGCACTTTTTAAGCTGCTCACCTCTAAATGGAGCCAGGCTTCACTAGCGAGCGATGGGGAGCAAGATCAACTAAAGAAGAAGGCTTATTTGTATAATTATCTGCATTTTTGAGTTATAGGGAGCAGTATAAAGTATAGGCAGTCCCCAACTTACAACGTTTTGCACTTGCAGCATTTATAAATTGATACTGCTTTGACTTTCTGACAGCGGTTTAGACTTTACAATGCTTGATGCGACGCCACAGCATGGTCAGTGAACAAGTTCACTGCATCGCTCATCTCCCTGGAGAAAGTCTGTCCAAACTTCCTTGGACGCTTTCTTTAAGAAAGCAGACGAGACTCCAGAAAAAACTGCAACCGCGACTCCTGAGAGGACTCTGGCTCAGAGCCCTTCAAGAAGTCCAGTTAAGTCACCTCAAAGAAATCCTTCCAAATCAATATGATTGCCATTGACAATATAAGTGCATTAGTGTAGTTACATTACTCATCTATAATGAGAGGCGACTGGTGCCTCCTGAGTCTGGGGGGCACCACATCAGTGACCCCCCGGGGGGGGAGGGGTGTCTGTCCCTCAGCAGCCAATCGCCGAGCCAGAAGTGCACTTCCCGTTTCACAACTGGCGCTTCCGGGGGGTGCGCAGCCAATCTCAGGAGGTGCACGCACACCCATGTGCATTCCCTACACATCACCAGTACTTATAATTGATTGACTACAAGACTCTGGGTTATTTTTGGTGAAACTAGGGTAATTGGTTCCTGAATCAAGGCCCAATTCCCCATGTATTGCCTTGTTCCTATGGGAAACCCAGTTACACCATTTCCAAGTTACGACGTTTCGACTTAAGGCGCGGTTTTCAGGAACACACGGTGTCGTACGTTTGAGGACTGCCTGTAAAGGAAGAGGCTTATTTATATCAATACCTGCATTTTTTGAGTTATAAGGAGTGATATAAAATAAAGAAGAAGGCTTATTTGTCTCATTGTCTGCATTTTGGAGCTACATGAAGTAAAGAAGAAGGCTGCTTTCTATCAATATCCGCTTTCGTGAGTTATAAGGAATAATATGAAGTAAAAATAAGGCTCAGTTGTCTCAATATCTGCATTTGTGAGTTATAAGGAGCGATATAAAGTAAAGAAGAAGGCTTCTTTCTATCAATATCCGCTTTTGTGAGTTATAAGGAGAGACATGAAGTAAAGAAGAAGGCTTATTTATTTAATTACCTGCAATTTGGAGCGACAGAAAGTAAAGAAGAAGACTGAGTTGTAGACTTATCCTCGTTCCCCCCCGGGTTTTCAGCCCCGACGGTCATTTCCCCCTCTGGTGCTCTCTACTCTGCGGCCGTTAACCCCCCGCATCCCACCCGGAACTGACCTCCAGCCGCGGCGCCGGGTCCTCCGGGCGCTTCCCAGGCTGCCCCGCGCGCGGCGGCGCTCTGGTCGCCCGTCTTGTCGCCGCCAGGCGGAGGCGGAGGGAGGCGGAGGCGCTGCGCGAGCCGAGCAGGAAGGAGCCGCTGCCGCCGCCGAACTTTCCCTCAGGCCCCGCCATGCCCGGCGCCGCGGCCCGCGGACCCTGAGCGCCGCCCCTTCTCCGCGCCCGCCGGTAAGCAGCGGGGGAGGCCGCGGGCCGGGGCCTGTCACCCCCCGCGCCGCGGGCAGGCCCGGCCCGGCCCGACTCGACTCTCCTCAGAGCCGCGGGCGAGGAGGCCGCGGGCGGGGCTGCAGGCCTTGCCGGCTGACAGCCGCACACGGGCGGGTGGACGGACGGACTGACGGACGGACGGACAAAGGGCGGGCGGCCCCGCTATTGTCTGGGCCGCGCCCCTGTCAAACTTGGGCGCCCGCCGCCCCGCCTCGGGGCTCGGGGGTTGTCGCCCCCAACACACACACCAACTCCGCGCAGGGGCCGGGGCTGCGAGTTGAAGGAAGGGGGACGAGTTGCTTCCCGGCCCCATCGCTCAGTTTTGGTTTTCTGGGGTGTTTTGTTTTTTTGTTTTTTACAGATTTTATTTCTTGATTTATTTTTTTTGCAGAAGCCTCCTGCCTCGGGGCTTCGTGTCGTGGCATTTAGAAACGGACGGCACTCGGCCGGTTCCCCCCCCCCGCCCAAGGCCTGCGGGTATTTTTATCAATTGATTTCTTTTTTTCACCCTCCTGTGCCGGCCGAGCCCAGTCCTCCTTGGGGGGGGAGGGAAGGAGGAGGAGGAGGAGGAGGATGATGGGCATCTTCCCGCTCCGTAGCCGTAAGTCGGAGAGGAGGTCAGATGAGAGGC
Organism: Caiman crocodilus; assembly: GCA_030014935.1. Lineage (NCBI taxonomy): Eukaryota > Metazoa > Chordata > Crocodylia > Alligatoridae > Caiman > Caiman crocodilus. Next base: position 22,299,113 of record JAGPOW010003685.1, read on the forward strand.
ACTTATGCGTCGTTATGGCCTCAGAGGAAAAAAAAATTGGGGGAAAGGTTTTATATCCCAGAAAAGTCATGAGGGAGCTGCTGGGGACACCTGTCAGCGGTGCTGGCCCTGGGAATCTGTAGTCTACCAGACAGCCTTTGCAGGGGTCTAGCAGTGTTGGGGCCCTGGGCAGAGAGTCATTTGGTTCCCCTTAGAGGCTGAATTTTGATGCCCTTTAAGCACGTTGGACATTTGTTGCAATATTTTGGGGCCCCCTAAAGTGCGGGACTGCCTGGTTTGCCTTCCCCTAAGGCTGCCGCTGCATAAAAGCTGTGGGCCCGGCATCCAAAATGCCAATGGTTTCCTAGCAGAGATGAACAGTGATATTCATGGGTAATGGTGGGGGGGACACACGCATTATAAAATTAACTCCACAGAGTCAGTCTCCTCCCTTCTCTGAAACATCCTTCACATGGACTTTATTAGGAAGAGTGCACAGCCTGTTTACTTATTTAAAAAATAAATAAATTCAAGGCCTGTTTATTTACTGAGTTTCTAAAAGCACTTTCATCCCAGTTGTTTCTGGGCACGTGTGCCAGTTCTAAAATACACCCCGAAAAAACACACCCAGTTACCTAACCGGTGTCGCTGAGTAGAACCAAAATAGGGGCTGGTCTTCTGCATTTAGGTATTAAATATAGCATGCAAATTTTCTGCCCTTAGCCCCTCGGACAAAAGCATGAGACAACAGGTGTATATACCATCTTTATTTTTGGTGTTATTGGTTTTGATAGCTTAATTACTACATTTCATTTGAATAAATTTCATTTATTACATTTCATTTTAATCTCTACCCATTGCATATATGGGCCCTGATCCTGCAAATAGGTTTATGTTTGTTTTCATAGAAAAAGTCTAATATAATGAATACTGAGATTGTTAAGTTATCAATGTCTAAGCAGTTGCTGAGGGACCCCAATGACTATAATCTGTATTGGAAAAATATTGGGAAGAAAAGCAATTCCTGTAGAAGGCAAAAAGTTGTGTTGTGGGCCAAATTGTGAAAATAAATAGAATCAGCTTTTAAGTCAAAATACTAAAGTGATGCTTTCCAGACAGTTTCACTCTGCAGGGGGTGGTGTGCCTAAGTATACTTACATATGTGGTCCATGGCACTTTATTCTAGAAAAAATATTGTAGTTTTAATCTATCTATATAGAAAAATGCTACCTCTAATTTTGGAACTGCTGTTTGGCCTAAAATGTTCATGATGCATTAAGGCAGTGTTATGGACATGCTTTCTCTAAGTAAAATATTATGCCCGCACAAGCAAAAGAATGTTGCTTATGTTCCAGGTGGCGCCTGCCCATGATCCAGGCACCACAGATTTGATGAGGTAAATTTGGAAATGGTGAAGCCTTGGATTCAGTTGTCAACTTTTTTGTGTCAAGTCAGTTTAAAAAATAAAAAACAACAACAAACTCTAAAAGCCAAGTTTTAGGGATGAAAGGTTGGCCCTCATCACTTTTATGGTGGGGAGGGAAAAACATGCTAGAATCAACAGTTTGTTTCTACTTGAAATCTCATTTGTTTCTTTGTAATCTTCTCCCCTCCTGTCTTCCCCCCCGCCCAGAAGAATATGAAGCATGCTGTTGCTCCATTCTAAACATCACCAGTTGACCCATTAGACAGTGCCTTTTTGGAGTAGCTTGCAAAACTGAAATCATAACTCTAGTTCATGTTAGGAAAAATGTTTTCAAGTAGATTAGACTTTATTTAGTTTTGGTTAAGTATTGTAAAAAACAAAACAAAAACCCATATCCTGGTCCTAATATTATGAACAATGTTTTTGTGTAATTATAATGAGAATCGATGGCAAGTTGTCCATCTGGTTTTAAATATTATCCTGCAGTGGTTGCTAGTTGTGTGTAATGTGATTATCCTGAAGAACCTGAAAGTGAAACTGCCTTGTCTCTTTTCATTGTCCAGAGTGAAATGCTAAAATTAAATGAGTAGGGCAGGAGCTGAAAATTAAATTTAAAAGAATGCTATCAGTTGAAATAACCTAAGTTGTTGGTAACATAAGAATGGCAATGCTTTCTTTAAAATATATATTTTTAATTTGACTGGCCTTTTAGTGATAACTGCCCTCTCAAATTGCCACACATTAATAAGAACATAAAGCACAAGGGCCTTAGCTTGCAATCTGATCTGCATAGCTGGATGCATATGCCCCAGTAAAGGCCCTCTGAAGTCATCAGGGCTTCTCATGGGCATAGGGATCTGCCCACTTGGATCAGATTGCAGGATTGGGGCCGAAGCTGATACATGCATGATCCATGTTAGCAGGTGAATTTTCTCCTGATCAGATTGTGCTGGGCTGATAAGACTTCTTTAAGTATAGAGAATCGTGAGGTATTTCTTGACAATTGGTAGAAAATGTTCTTGTATAGCTTGGCATACGTACATAGCCTTGAACTAGTATGGGATCTCCATGTGCAGATTACCTGATGTCTGTGAAAAGCAGAAATGTAACTGTTGGCAGGACATAGGATGTCAGCATGGTGTAGACCATTAGTAATGTAGGAGTCTGTAACAGGTACAAACTCTTGAGCGGGCACTCTCTCTTATAAGAGACTTTTTCACAGTATTTATTTTCAGTTACATAGATTATGCCCGTTACTTTATTTTCAGCAAAAGTTAAAAACACAATCCCATCTGTTTAGCTCATTGATACTATATATACATTCTAAATAGACGCTTATTTTTTTTAAGGGTTTTCATCTTCACATCTGAAGTAGTGTCCTTTAGTACAACAGCACTGTCTTCAGCTACAGCAGCAATAACTGACACACAGATTGAACCTGTTTAATTTGCACGGAATACAGACAAATGCGAAATAACACACAAAAAGGCTGTGATGGGATTTGTGATGAAAAATGTGACACATAGTTGAATGCATAAGGATATTTGCATATGTCATTTGTGATTCAAATAATATTTTCTAAAGAACTTCAGTCTCTTTTCTCGGGATACTTGGCAAGTGGACTTATTTTTGTAAGCAGGCCTGGGCGAAGGTTAGTGGAGCGCACAGAATGGTGAATGATCTACACATGCATGTGTATCTAATGAAACTTTCATTATTGATAGATTTTAATAACTCAATGTGTTCTATCTGCCATTTTTTAAAATAACAGATAATAGTTTTGCTCCCGTCTTCCAAAAATACCGTTTTTATCATTATTATTAAATGCAGTATACATAAGTAGCAGTTTATAATAATGAAAAGTATAACTGTTTCATCAAGTGTTTTGGAAAAATTATATGGTCAATTGCTGTTTAACACAACATCATATAGGTATTAGTCTGATTTTTGCAACTGATGTTCTCAGTTTTGATTTTTGTTCTACTGACATATTAGTATTACTGTATCTGAATCTTGTCACAATTTGTACAGAAAACTTCAAGACAGTGCTGTTTGATTCGTCTTTTATGACTAGGATGACATTTTTATAAGCGCACAATTAAACAGTCTGATGATAAAATGAAATCTGTGTGGGCAGAAGATCCAACCTACAAACAGCAGAAGGATATAATTTGTGAACAGCCTATCAAGTATAAACTGTCTAGATCTCTAGCGCTGGAAAGACAAGAAGGATATAAAATGACTATAAAACAATTTTTTTTTTGCCATAACATATGATATTAATAATGCATAAAGTTGTGAGGTCTGGCTGAATAAAGTTTTTAACGTGGGAGGCTTATATACAATTTTAGAACAAAAGTGTGTAAATGGAGGTTGCATATGCATAGGGTAAACTATAACCATTTGTAAACGTTGCAAGGATTACTTTAATAGTTCTGTAATAATATCCTGTATCATCTGTATTAAGTTTTTACTACTGTTGTTCCCCAGAATAGGATAGAGAAGTTGTCAGATGGAAGAGTTTATAGTGGCAGTCATGATTTGGATAATGTTACATTATTGAGGGGGGTGGAGTGAAGAAGATTGATACTGGCAGATTTGACATAGTTGTGTGTTCACTAACTATGTTTAAGAATAGGATGACAAACATGTTTTTGCATTATCTAAATTGCAGCTTCTAAGTGGTTGCTTTTAAGAAGACTAAATGTGTTTGTACTTTTTTTAGGTATTGAATTTGAGGTGAGAAAGTACTGGCATGATCTGAATGAATATAACTTGTTTCTATTCTTCTTAATTCTCATTTGCCATGGCCTCTCCTATCTGTCTTCTTTCTGTAGACATAGTAAACAGGCTTATATTGGGTTTTTTTTTAATGTTTGCTGGGTTATAGCCTTCATAACTTCATTTCCTAATCTGACCCATACCCCAATAAAATTATTTTGTTTTTCTCAATGTCTTTAAGCTGTCTCGCTGTCTCCTTCTGTTTCTGTCTTTTGCATTCATGGAGACCCCTGACCAAAGGTATTTATCATTGAGTTTAGCAAACACTTAATTTGAAGTGAAACTTTTCCTACAAAGCTGTTATTGCCAAGCTAGGAGGTAACGTGAGCAAGCTGCTGGAAGAGTTATTGGGATTGATTGGCAACTTGGGAAGGGAGCAGAGCAAGAAGATTTTTCATTCTCTAGCTTTATGAAGGGTCCAGAGGCAGAGGACAGTAAAAGGACTGGAAGGAATCCTTGTTAGCATGCAGATTCTGCAGTATGGCACTTGAAGAATGTCTAGTGTTGTAAAATTAGAAAGACACATGGTAAATAAAGTGTCATTAAGAATTCAGTAAGATTCAAAGAGGGATTGGATATTTGTATGAATTTATAATTGTTAATACTTACAAAAACAGTATTAGAAAAGAGTGAAAAAACCCTTGTATTTCAAGGTTTAAGCCAACCTTTAAGTGTATGAGATTATAGTGAAATTTTACTAGGGAACAGGTTATGCCCAACTGCCCTTTATGGCAGTTTTTCTGAAGCTTCCAACAGCTGTCAGGGCATGGAACTAGAGAGATTATGGATTTGGTCCTTTGTGGCAATTACTATGGAATAATATATATCTGTGGCCACTGTTAGGGGTAGAACTGTTTTTTCTGGTGCCTTTATAGAAAATAGAGGCCTTCTCTGATGATCATCTGGATACTCCATCATGAGACTGTTTCCTGTCCCTGACCATTGCTCTCATGACTCCTAATACAGGTCACTGTTATGCTGAGAGCCTCTGACAAGTAAAATGTAGGAAGCAAATGGCAGAAGTCCAGGTTCTAGGAAGGGTCAGTTAGCACTGAGCATGTCTAAAGTCATATGTAGTAGGTGTAGTGAATGTGAAAGGACAATTGTTATCTTTTCTGTCACTATGTCTGTAAAGTTTCTTGAAAGGGAATTGCACATGGTAGTTGGAAATATGATGGCTCCAAGCTGTCTCTTTCTGCTGTGTTAATCTAATTTTAAAGCTATTGTGAAGAAATTGTTGCTTACTTAGTGGACATGACTGAGTAACTTCACTGTGGATGGTCAGGACTCATGGTAACAAATCGCAACATTATTTCATTGAACGTAGGCCACCATTACTAGGTTAGTTTGAGGAGTATTAGCTTTCATTCTTTGAGTTGACCACATATCCATTTTCTTTTGCAAAATTTTGTGTGTGTGGGGTTCATTTTCATTCTGCATTGTTAATGTCTTCATGTAAGCGAGCAGACAGTTATTACTACTCAAAGATTTTTTAGCCCTTATGTGAGAAGTTGCAGGCTGGACGGTCATAATTCAGTGTGCATCTTCAGTGGGTTGGTAACAGGGAAGCTGTAGAGTAGAAGCTGTTTTTAGGGATGTTGGTTGTATACGGAGTCCAGGAGAACGTAGTGATTTTCTTCTGGACGTGTGCAAGCCAAATGGCTTTTTCTTGTTTGTATATCTTGTACTCTCATTACAATGGTTTATCTAAATAATTTTTAAATTATTAAAGATTTGAAATTTGGAGATTTGCATTGGGGAGGGATGGATAAAATAAGATTTACATAAAAGCAAATCTGAGCCTTATTTGTGTTGCAGGGACCAGCACCCAAATTCATGTTTTTGCAGGGGTTTTTTGGTCTAAGCTCTTTTTAGTATTAAAATCTAGGAATGGTATTCTATAGAAGTTTATTGTTTCTCCAAAGAACTGAATACAGTGAAATGCACTTCTAGTTCAAATTAATTAATCTACATGCATCATTAGTGCATTTTTTGTGGCGTGGTATCATTCAGCATGGGAGGGGGGAAGCACCTGTCAGCATAAGGAGCTCAAGTAGATGTTTTGTGATGGGAGTGATGAACAATGGCAACTTCAGAATCTGTTATTTTCAGTCTGGCTGATGGCTAGCAGTGAAAATTTGAACCTTTGCCTTCTGATGAATTTGAGTAAAGCAGCAACATCTCCAGACAACCTAGTTAAGATTGGTTTTTCCACCTCTGAGAATTAATGTGTTTTTAATTTACTGTAACTTTGGGAGCATGATGATGGTGGTGATTTTTTACTTCCTTTAATTTCAGGGAGGATAGGAAGAACCCTTTAATCAAGCAATTCAGTGTTTGCATTCCTAAATGGAAAGGTGTTACAAAAGCATGTTTATCTCAAGACTGTGGTGGTTGTTTCTTTCACAGTCCTCAGGTTAATGCTAATATGACCCCTAGATTACATTATTATTTGTTATCTGATGGGCACAGTGTGCCAGACACTGTAATCTCACGTATTTTCATTCACCCATACCTGCACAGAGTAATAATTTAAGCCCTGAAAAGGATGCATTTTAAGTCTTGGAAAACAAACATCATATAAAAGATGAGGGAAGAGGCTATGCAGTTTTTATCAACATTATGTTGCATTATATACTTTAAAGCTACAGAAATTAATCTCAACTATAGCTTGCTGCCAGGCCATCCAGGCTTTATTCGTTGGTCAGTTGCTTGGATGCAGTATTTGGAATTGGAGCATTGCATTTTATGTAGCCTTAGAGCACCACTCACTAGCATTAGTACATTCAGCATGCTAGAGGATATTACTTCGTGAGTACATTACATCAGAGGTGGTTTCCTGCCTGCTTTGTAGTGCTGACTCTTGTGAGCATTAGTGTACCAGTTCTTGGCTTGGAGTGAAGTCATTCAGGTTGTTGGTTCTGGAAGATTTTCAATTTCATGCAGATGTTTGCCATTAATTATTAGCTTCTAAATTCACAGAAGCAGTAGCCTTCATAATTTTGGCCTTAAAGGAGGTATACACAGAGACAGGCCTTGTTCTTGGGTCAGTTCAAGGGTGTACATTACTATAGCCTGATACTAAATTAGTGAAGATGGGCATCAGGTGCTAGCATCACTGAAGCCGAAGCCACTTCAAGTTGTCCTTCTGTAGGAAATTGAATGATCCAGAGAGCTGTTGGATCACTCCTGTTATTGGTTAGTAGAACATTGTAATGATGTTCTTATTTACAAAGGTGAAATAGCTTCTAAAATACTTATCTCCCTTTTGAATCACCATTTGGCTTTCCCAATTTAATAATAAGCTTAAGATTAAAACATTTTGTAGAAACCTGGGATACAAGTTTAACCTCATTAGAGCCTGTGGTGGAGGTCAACAGGTTTGACTTTCTTTAAAGTTCTCTCAGCTCTAAGACTGGTAGAACTAGTTTGGGTTGTTGGCAGGTGAAAATAGTAGTATGCCTCTGAACTCTAATGTATTTAGTAGTTATTTACTCCAACTCTTTTTCCTTATTCTTTGGAAGAAAGCTCAGTCACATTAGAGAAGATCTCTTGCAACTGTGGCATCAGTGTCTAAGCAAGATTCTGTCCCGACTGAATTTCAGAATCCAGGATTGGAATGGTTCTCAGTGGATTTGGTGTGACCACATGTATAACAGACCTCTGTTCTGTCTGGCTGTCAGTGATCAGCTTATGGTTACTAAATAACAGTGACTCCCTAAGTTTATAGGGTTCTACTTTTGTTTCAGTGCATTAAGGTGTGGTTGCTAACTAGCAAAGTAGAAGTCAGGGTGAAAAATATGTCCATGTTGGGAGAGATTTGGAAAATATTTTTGCAAAGGCCTTAAATTTGTCTGCTGTCTTTGCACCAGCCTCAGGGAAGTGGAGCTGACTTTTTAAAAACTTTTCTTTCAGTCTGTTTTCCAGCTGTCTTGTTCTATGGACTTATTCTGACTAACATGGTGGATATCTAGCAGTCCTTGCTGATAATGTTAGGTACTGTCAGAAGCCACTGTTATGTTTGATAGTGTGGGCTTGCTGTTCTTACACAGCAGGAAGAGTCTAAGTACTTACCAACATCATGTTTAGAAACTGTTGCTTGAATTTCTCTTCCACATCCTGTGGGATTATTGCAGAGGAACATTTATTTTTCATTTTATTTTTTTTTAATGTACTGTAGGTGCATGGTGCTGCAAAGATGCATTTCCATTTTTTGTGCTAGTTGAATTTTCCTGTGGGCTGGCTGCTTTGTGTCCAGGTAAATAGTCCATCTGGGAAGAGTGCATAATTAAGGATTGAATGCAATCCTGTGGCAGGCTTAAATAAGAGAATATATTACATGCATATGCAGCCAGATGAAAACTTCTTGTTGACAATTTATAATGTCTCCCAAAACTTTAATTTTTGGATGAGACGCAAGACTTAACCTCATCCTATATGAGGTTGGCATAATGCTTGTGAGCCATAATAAACATTTACAAAAAAAATAGTGTCTGGAATACTCCAGTGGGTAGAAGGTAAAATTGTTACTCATAAAAATGGTTTAGAATTTGCATTGTGCTTGCTGTAAAGGTCCCCTTTGTGAAAATACTTCCCAGCAGTTAAAAGCAGGTTCAGAAATAGAGCCTTTGCTCTTTAATACCAGCTTCATTATTCATGTGTTTGTCTTCTTTGGGGGTTGTATGATTGTTAGCTTCCTCCTAAAAAGGTTTTGAGTAATGTGGAAATTAGAAAAGGTGCAGAATGCAGTTTCTCATTTAATGAAGGATATTAACTAGAATCCCTAAAAGGTGTGTACAAGGCTTATGTTGAGACTTATGGGTTGGGGTTAGAAACTTTTTTTTTTTATCGCTGTAGTGCCCTTTTAGGTATTTTCTTACGGTCTTGTGTTGGTTTGAACTTTTTACATTTTTTTTGCATGGCTGTATAGATGGGTCTCTCAGAAAACAGAAAAACTAAAATAATGTGTGCACAAGCAAGTTAAAAGACCCAATATTAGGTAGCAAACTAAAATAGTCAAAAGTCAGGAAGTGGCAGAATTAAGATTACTGATATACCTTATGATATCGCCTTGAAATTCATGATCATATGCTGAATTCTTATCAGGAGCCCTGCCTCATTCAACACACAGGGTGGATGTCATGCAATGAGCATGACAGTATTTTGCTTTTTCCCCTTGTTTCAGTGTGTGCCCTTATGCCTTATTTACTGTACGCTATGCAGACCCTTTAATTTCCTCATAGGCTTGTCTGTGGCGCTCATCATGAGAGTATGTGAACACTTCACAAATATTTATAATGCTTAGTTCTTACATAATTCTTCTGATCAGTAGATCTGAAAAGTTTTCCAAAGGAGGTCAGTATCATTATTTCCATGTTGCAGAAGAAGAAACAAAAGCACAGAAACGGGAAGTGATTTTACTAAGGTCATACAGCATGTCAGTAGAAGAATCAACTCTCTGAATCCTTAGTTCTATGCCTTATCCACAAGATTTTTCATATTTCTCAGGTGTGGTTGGCGTTGAGAAACCTTTCTAGATCTCAAGTTCTTACCAGCACACTATCTTAGTCTGTTTTTACTGATGATGGTCATGTTGGGGCTCCTAGCAGTTCACAGTTATTACTCCATTCCTTTTGGCTTGTTGGGTTTCCAGCTGAACTGGCTGCTTCAAACTGCTTACAGGTACATTTAGCTGGTCAGTAGCTAGCTCTCAAGAGGCCAGAACTCGGTTGTCTGCCATCTTGCAAATATTTCACAGGTGACAAGACATAGGCCTACTTTCTTATGTTATGTATGACATCCCATATGAGCTGTGGCTTCACTACAGTAAAAAAGCAGCATGAAGTGGCTAGTTCACTCCTGATGTTTTGGACTTTGCAGGTACTAGCAAGTATTTTCCAACACCCTGGTGAGACCAAGAGGATAGTGTCTCAATTCGAGATGCTTAGTATCTGATTTTCTTTTCAGTGTACCTTGCATTATATAGCTATTTATATGTCAAAACACAACTCCTCTCGACTTTAGTTGCAGCTGTGGGTGATCAGATTTGGTAGGAATCGGAGGTAAGGGTCTTAAGTTAGGCATCCAGAAAATGAGTAAAACGCAATTGATAACCACCTGTGAAAAGTTTCTTTTAAGTGACTTGCCTGGTATCACACCTGTTCTCCAGAGCAGCATTCAGCTGCTTTGGCAATGAGACTGTCCTCCTTCTTTGCCTTTATTCACTTGTATCTTTTCATCTATACAGCAAATGTAACTACTATCTTGAACAACAGACTAAGGAGTCTGTTATCTGTATAACCCTCCCTAAAGCAGGTACATCCTGTATAATGGAGCAGACATGTTCCTGTTCAAAAAACAGCATGTTGTCCTGGAATTAAGGACTGTATTGTAATACACATACACAAGGAGTCTGATGTAAGGTGCTAGGGGTCATCATAATGTTGGAATTCCCAAACTTTTGAGTACTTGCTTGTGCAACCTAAGTCGTGTTCTTTTGAGGTACTTTGTGTGTATTTTCAAAGGTTTTTAAATAAGGAAACTGGAAAAAGCAACTTAGATCACTGCACAAACATGGAATGAAGCACTTTGCCAGTGAGTTTCACAGCTATTTCCTGACTGCAGAGGAACTGTGCAATTCAGAAATTTGGGGTTGCACTCCAGTTCTGGAAGAATGTACTTGAATGGCTCAACTCTTATAATTGAGAAGCAAAGCTTTTTGACTTTTTTTTTTTTTTTTTTTTTACTGACCTAACTGTATAGGTGGAAGAGATGTTGGATGAGTTTTTGAACTATACAGTTAGTTTGATAAAAGATATCATAAAAATACCCTTACCTCTCTCAGTTTTCCAGGACTATCATGGCTAAAACTCTGTAGCCCCCCTATGCCTTCCAACCTGCCCTAGTCCTGTTTATTTCTTGCCTGTGGCTTAATATCCCAGACCCAGTGTCATTCTTTTTAGTTCCAATCGCCATTCCCCAGGCTTCTGATCTTAGTAATTACTTGCCTAGCACTTCATTTCTTGTCTAGTAGCCATTCCTCTCTCCTGCTTATCTTCTAGCTCCTGGTTCTCAGTCTGTTTATCTAGCCAGTCCCCTCTATCTACCACTCTGGTTCCTCATCGGTTCCATTTTTACCTTGTGGCCTTCCTTCTGCCAATGCAGCTGATTCTCAGCCTTAATTTCTTTGTCTTGTCAGTTGTAGTCTTATTCTGGTTCCTCCTTTGACCTTGGTGTTTGAGATTATTTTTCGCTCCTGATTTGTAATCCAGCCTGGTTTTGCAGTCCATTTCCCTTCAACAACAGGCTCAAACTCCAGTTTTTGCCTTTATATTTTTTCCCAGTTGCCTCTCCTGGCATCCTACCAGCTGTGTTGTCTTCTTTTCAGCACTTCTTCTCCATGATGCCTTGGTCCTGTGGGGAAGACAGTGAGGGTGCAAATGAAACAGTTTTTCTGCTTTCAGTTCAGTTGCTTGGACCCAGCACCGACTACAGGCAGCCCAAAGATGAATTTGCAGTGAGATTCCCTCTCAGACTTGAGCTGCAGCATGCCCAGCACAAGCAGAATCTTTGGGAAAGGTAGATGCTAAACTCAAAGATGTCCCTGAATGTGCAAGAACTGAATATTTTTAGAGTCATTTTGGCCTTATCTATGTAGATTTTCACAAGAATATACCTAAGAATTCCTCTAGCACTAAGTACCTTGTCTGCCAAATATTTTACTTTGAGACAGATGCCAAACATCAAGAATTTCAGTTCAAATGATTCACAGGAAGATTTTTCTGCCACAAATTTAATGTCTGGGCAGGTATACCTGTCTACCAGCTTCCCTCCCTTCCACCCCAAAAGGGAGAGGGTGAGAGTGCCTTGCTCCCTGACAGCCTGCCCAGCAGTGAGCTGTCTGGGAGTGCTTCCCCCATCTGGTCCAGGCTGATCTGGAAAGATCAGTCTAGGGCCCCTTGCTGTGCCACCAGAGCTGGTAGAGCATCAGCTCTTGCCTGTGCTCTGAAAGGTCCAGTAAGAAGTCCAGCCCCTGCAGCTAGAACACCAGCAAATTAAAGTGTTCTGAAAATGGGCCCTGAGAACAGCCCTGCTTCACATGGGGTGAAGTGCGGGGTGGGGGAGGATGCATTGAGCAGAGCTGCCTATAGGAAGCCTGGGAGTAGCTCTGCTTGGGTGGCAAGGGTGAGGAAGCTCCCTTGGAAGCATGGGCTGATACTGTCTTTGGTCAATCAGCTATTGCTCTAGCTAGGAACAGCTGATCAGGCAAGCCCACAGGTAGAGTAGCTGCCTGCTGTAGGACAGCTCATGGACAGGCTGCTCTTGGAACTGGGGGGGAACTATGGAGCACTCTTGATTGCCCCCTGGTTGGAGAACGAGCTCTTGTGGCACCTGTGTTGCCCTCCAGCCAAGGGCTGAATATCATTCCTGCCCCAAAATACTCTTTTTTTTCTTTTTTGTAGTGCTACAAACTCAGTTTCTACTTCTACTAAAGCTTTCAACAGACATTATTTTTTTTACAGTGATTCAGAGTTTGTAGCACTGTAAAAATGATGTCTATTGAAAGCTTTAGTAACAGTTGAAACTGACAGTATAGACTCACAGGATTTGGGGATTTTTTGGTACAAGAAAATAAACATTGCATAGATTATAGGATTGCCTTTTTTAATAGAAAAAACTATGATAAGCCCCACTGGCAAAATGTTTGGTTTTTAGCTTTTAATTGTGGTTCTTTTGCTGGAGTTGTACAGACAGCTTTTGGAGACTTGTATTCCAAGGTTAATTTTAAACCCCATAAATATTTCAATTTGGAGTAGTCCTGTTGCTTTTAACTGGCCTATTCACAATGCATAAAATGAAGCACAAGTGTAAATCTTGGTGGGATCAGGGCCTGTACAGTACTGGCAAAAGTCGAGCAATATAGAGCGTTCAAAATATGTGTACGCACAATATGTCTTTAAATGTATATCATGGTCCCGTTATGTTCTTTATTTTTATGATCAGTGAACTCATTAGGTTGGCTAACGTTAGTAATTTTCTTTGCAGTTTACAAATCAACACATACCATGAGTGATCCTTTTTACACCTTCATACTAGTTTTCCTAATTTTTAGACATTTTTCATGTGAATAAAGAGAATGCTAGGAAAATTTTCTTAATATGCATTTCATAGAAGCAGTAATCTCATTTTTTTATTTTTTTTGTCTTTTAAGTTTCTGCAGAATATACTTGGGAATCTGATGGTTTTTTTTAAATCTGACATTAAGAAGTTGCTAATTTCTAAATTTATTTTTTGTGGAAAATTCTGTTTTATTTCTGAGGAGAATTCTACTGTTAAGTAAAACCTATTAGCTTTCATTTTAATAGAATATGAAGGCTACGTTAGGCAACTATAATTTTAATAACCTTATTATTCCATTTTAGCCTTGGCTTTATTCGTAGGACTGTTTCCATATTGCCTCCTACAGAAAAATGCCAATATTTTAAAAACAAATTCTCTGCCATTGTAAATTTTGGCAGAGTGTTGTTGCAGGTAAGGTTTGTAGCTGAGCCTTTAACTCTTCTTCTCTTAGTATGTGCACATTAGGGTTAGGGACTGATATGTTCTGACAAAAAAAAGAACAGACACAGACTGAATCTGGGAAATGGATAGGAGATTTTCTTTCCTTTTCTTCCAGAAATTCACAAATGTTTTGGTTAAATCTTCCCCTTTGTTGGGAGAACATGAACTACTGGCGACACTTTGGCTCTTATGGGGGCTTCAAGTAGTAGTATTTATTTATTTATTTGTAAGGGCTTGTCTATCTAGGACAAATTACATCCGCATCATTCCCTATTTGGATACTCTTATTTTAAGGTAAAGGGTGACTTTTGTGGTTTAGCTTTAACTCCAAAGTGACAGAAACGAAAATGGCTGGGTGTGGGAGCGAAGGAAACCTTCCCCCCCAAAATCAGTACCCCAGAATTGCTGCATGATTTTATAAGCAAGAAAGCTCTTTTCTTTGCAGGAAAAGCAGCAAGCCTGAAGACGCTGTGCAGCTGCCAAGATGAGGGAGGCCTATATTAACCCTCTCACAGCCATAGCTATTAGCAGAGCATTGAAGTTTTTGCATGAAGCAGCAAGTGAGCTGCTGGTAATATCTTAATGAGGCATGTGATATGGAAACAACACTTTATAGGAACTTGTATAAAGAATTACTTACAGAAAGAACTAAAAGTCTTGCAAGGGCCCAGGGCCTAATCTTGTGTAAACCCTCCTGGAAGGAAAAGTGTTCTGACGGTGTGACATCCCAGAAGATGGTTTGGATGGGGCAGTTGGCACCAGGAAGTTCCTTGGCACACTGATCCCAGGAGGACTTGCTTCATGTCATAGGGTTGGCCATGACTGGGGCGTGGGAATATCTTCTGCCCTCTAAAAACAAGATCTTTGTTTTATCTGGATGCACGTTGTATGCAAGAAGATACAGTAGATCAGTTTAAATTAATACTTTTACTCATGCTATTATGACAGACCCTAAGACTCATTGTAATTCCAGGAATATCTGCTGAGCATCCTTTGTACACAATTACTCCAGTGGATTTATCAGCCCAGTTTACTGCTGGGGTTGAAAACAGTAATCTTTCTTTTTTGAGAACTCTGTTGTGGAAGATGATTGATATCAGTTGATAAAATTGTTTGAAATTCCATTATATACTTTATTTGGACTTCATTTGTGCCTAGCTGAAATGTACAGTGCAAAATGTGTAATGAGATGGAGTTTGTTTGTGTGTGTCTGTAATATCCTGTTTAATTAAGAACTACAGTAGGGTTGTGTAAGTTCCATTTCCCTCCATTCTTCAGTTTTTTTTACCCTTTTTCCATATTTTGCCACTGAAAAAAGTAGAGTTAAAAAGAAAGTGTGAGAGTAAAGTTAAAATAAATAGAGGTGCACCAATACATCGGTCCGATACAAAGAAAATTTACTGCATCAGAAATTGGCCTGCTGTGGCTGATAGTTTGGCTGATACATGTCCATCAATGTCCACAGCTGCAGGACAGCACATAGGTGGCGAGGAGCACTGTCCCGTAGCTTCAAGAGCTGTGTCTAGCTGGTAAGTTTGTTGTGGTAGATGGGGAGGGAAGGAGCAGGGATGGGGAGCCCCTGGGGTGAGGGAAGGAGTGGGGCTGGAGCAGATGCAGGATAGAGCCACGGCTCATTCAGGGGGCAAAGGGAAGGGCGGCTTACACCGCTGCACGTACCCCAGGAGGGCGTGGGAGTGGGGGCAGGGCAGGGGGGACTGCAGCTGCGGGCTGGGTCTGGCATCATGCTTTTCCCAGCAGTGGCTGGGCCAGAGCTGTGCTCGCTGGAGGAGGGTCTGGGGAGAGGGCTGCAGCTACCCCAGAATTCACAGCCCTCTCCCAGTGCTGCCACTGCCTGCCCCAAGTGCAGCCCCAGCCTAGCCTCTTGCCGGGAAGAACCCAATGTCAGCACGAGCCTGCAGCTGCAGCCTGTCCTGCTCCACATAAATCTGAGGCGTGCCGCCTTTCCCCCCCGCCCCCTGGGCTCTCCCAGGGTGTATGCAGTGACAGGAGCCGCCCCACCTCCCTGCACCACCCAGGCCAGCCATAGCTCCATCCTGCACCCCACGCAGCCCCTGCCCCACTCCGTCTCTGATCTGCGCCCCCCACACCCCTTCTTTCCCCCCTTCCCTTCCAACACAACAGACATATCAGCTGCATGCAGCTCTTTAAGCTGTTGGGCTGCGTATCAGAGGTTGAATCGATATCAGTTGATATGCCTGCTTAAAAATCGGCTATTGGTATTGGCTCCCAAAATCTCTATTGATGTGCCCCTAAAAAAAAAAAAAAAAAAAGCGGGAAGAGTAATAACAAAATCCCCAAATTTTTGGGTTTTCCTTTTAAATTAACAGAAAACTTGAAAACAAATACTTCTGAGCAAAAAAAATATTTAGAGAAAGGAACATTACTTAAAATAGTTAATCCCTTTCTACTGCTAATATTAAAATAAATATTAATAATAATGTTAAACCTAAAGACAACTTTTGAGAGCATAGTGTTTCCCCTCCTTTTTATCTATCAGTTATCAGTTCTTTTAGCCTAGGGATGGGCAATTATTTCCAGTGGAGGACCACTTACTGAGTTTTGGCAAGTCATCGAGGGCCTCATGACAGGCAGCCAGGGGCAGATTAATATTAATTTTCTAAATTTTTTAGGACCCCGTGGGCCAGTTAGAATGGCCTGGCAGGCTGCATCTGGCCCATCCCTGTTTTAGACACTCTTGTTCTCTTATCTTGTCTAAGTAGGCTTTTCAGTCATTAGAAGCTTCCAAGTGCTCCTAAAGCAATATTGCACATGTTCATTTATTAAGATTTCTAAAGTGTGCCCAATTAATATGTTTGGTTGTACATTTGCATAACTAATGTGCACACACTATCTGTACAGATGCATAAGAAAAAAGACATATGCACTCCCACCCATCATTGGGAAATGAGCAGTTTTATATTCTGCCTTGATTAAAAGCAAATTTTGATTCTTTCTTCTGAGACATCTATTCTGCTTCACTTCACATCCGCTATCATTGTGGTTATTAGGACATGATCTTTTATTTACTCACTGATCACATTTATGATATTTGTCTTCCGTGTTCTAAATATGCAAAGGCATGGGATGTTTTTACTTCCTTATTTTCATTGTCACTTACCTCTCTCACTTATTGCACTAGGAATCTTTGAAAAAATGGTGTCAGGTGTCCTAAGAGTAACTGGGCTGAAGTGCTCTAGAAGGGTTGTCTGAGTAGCAATTTTTGATGGTTCATTGGGTATGGATCAACAAGCAGCAGCTGAACATTTAAAAGAGAGAAGGTCTGGAGTAAAGAACCAGTTCTGAGCTTATTTATTTTCCAGTCTTTTATTCTGTGCATTTAATTGCTGCCTGTTCTTTGGAGATCTGCGTTGAAATGTTTTGTCTAAGCTCAGATTTTTGGGGAGCTAACAAGATCAGCACCGTAACTCTGTATTTTTTTTAGTTTGATGGATTTAAGCTCTACATTTTTTTTATTGATGCATGTTTGAATTGAATGTTTATTTTTCTATATCAAGAGACTTCTAAGTGTATTTTCGAAATTGTTGAAAATAACATGATTATCATGTAGCTTAAGAGAAGTTGTAAAACTCAGGAAGAGGGCTGCTGCTTAGAGAGTCTCAGTACTTTATGCCAGGAAGCATGTTGTTTGTATTATTTAGATTGGCTTAGTTTTTAGAGTATCTTATTTCCACAAATGCAAGTTGCTCTAACCTACTGGTTGACCTACTGCAAGTCTGTCCAAATTAATAATTTTTGAAACTTTGATCTGCCATATTTAATCAAGACTTCTTAACCATTACTTCAGTTAAAATGCTCTGATAATGCTTCTTGGGCAAAAGGAGGCCTCTTTTGATCAGCTGTGCTTGTTTTGCAGAAGAGATTGCAATTACGATACTTTTCATTTGGATTCATAGCATATTGTTATGTGTGGTTATGTACTTTCAGGTATGTTTCAGTATGATTTCATATAACCTAGATTGTGTTTCAGTTGCAATACCATGCTGCATGTTTCAAATTCTTTTTATTTTGCTATGAAATGGTGGGTGTTTGATAGCCCACTTTCATAACCAGTGTGTTGTGCAGGCATCTAAGATGATTTGAGATCAGGGTTCAAAAAATGCACTGAACATTTGAGAACCCACATATTCATGCATCCCTATTCCTCACAATTTAGAGAAATAATATAACCAGTGATGTTAGAAATAAATACTGTTGTACAAGTTATATGATCTGCAAAGCAGCGACTGCGCATAGTATCAGTTGTCCCTCTGGTACTTTCTTTCCCTAGACATAGAGGTTTTCAGGAAGAGGTTGGCTAAGCATCTGTCTGGGCTATTCAGGAATTGTGCATCCTGCATCTGTGCAGGAAACAACTAGTTGAAACTTCAGATCCCTTTTAACTCTGCCCCAACTGATTCTCCCAGTTGGTGAGAACAACAACAATATCTATTGCTGTCTTTCTGCAACTATATTTTCATTCTGCTGCTCTCTACCCTGCCTAGAAATAGGCTTAAATCGAGGGTTTCCTCAATGTGGGCCTGATTCTGAGCAGCATGAAATGTTGCATTCAGAAGTGGCTTGAACCAGCGGACTTGATGCTTGGTTCTTCCCGTGTAGTGCTTCAGCTGTTTACAGTTCCCAGCCTCAGTGCCCCTTCATCTGGTGCCTGCGAAGACTGCAGTAAGCTTATGCTGTCAGGCCTCCACAAGCATAGAAAAGATGTACTGCAAAAGATGACCTAGATAGGGTGTATCCTGCTTGTCTCTCAGCACAGTTGATGATATGCCAGGCACATTTTTAAAAGGCTTTAGCCCCAACCTCAGACCATGATTTCAACTTTCTTTTCTTCTTTCTTCAGCTCACATGGAGACTTTTCTCCCATTTCCTCATCCCTCAGCAAGGAATGTGCAATGGAATGAGCTGTTTTTGGAAGTCTTGGGACCCCTTTCCAAATTTATTTGGGACCAGGTTCCCACGTAGACAGATAATTCTGATTTTTTTTTTCCTTTTAGGGTTACTATGTTGCAAGTCTTCACAAGAAAACCAGAAGCAGTGGAAGAACAAACTTTGACCCATCTGCCAGGAAAAATAGGGTAAAAATCTCATTCTTTTTCTTTATAATGTATAATTTAGAGAGGAAATTTAACTCATTTGAGTTAACCTAACCTTTAAACACTGAAGAACTGGTGTCCTCTTGTTTGAAAATAGATGCCCTGAAGAAGATGAAGCAGCAAGACTTCAAGCTTGCTTATATCACAATTTTTGGGGGAGATGATGTGTTCTGAGTTAATTCATCCCAAACAGGAATATTCCACAAAGGCCCATGCTGCAGTGGTGCAAAGTACTAGTTGCAGACATGCCATGTGCTGCCACTGAGAAATTGGCAGTGGGGGCAGGTGCTTTCTGTGTACAGCCACTGGGAAAAGTGGGAGCAGCAGCAGTTGGGTCCTAGTGCACGTGTACCAGCCTACCTCTGCCCCAAACTGGGTCAGTCTGGCCCTGCAGCCTGAAAAGTTTGCTGACCCGTGTGGTACATCATCCACTGCAGATGTAGAAATCAGCAACTAGACAGGTGTAAAGTTTCAGCATTGCACTAGAAGCAAAATATTAATAGCTTAATTAATTAATAGAAATATTAATGTCAGAATTCTATCTTTCAGGTGATAAAAGATATCTGTCAGACTAAGATGAGACACTGATTAGGTGATCGGTAGCTTAGAGCCTCTGTTTCAACTGAATTAGATTTGTTTCCTTCCAGAAAATGATCTGTTTGAGACTTGGTCATTTGATAAAGTTTGCAAATTTTCTTTGCTCCAGACATAAAAAAAAATAGCAAGATTGGAAAATTGCCTTCTCTCACATGAACTGATCTGCAGAGAGCTCTACCTTCATCCATAACCCAGAGGACATTTTATATTCAGTGTGTGGTTTTTGCATGGATAGGATGTTCTGCCTCTGAACCACTGATCCTCATTTATGGACTCTTATGCATTGCGCGCTTCTAAGATGGCGACTCAGTATTTTTGTTGAAGTTTCTGGAATTTTATTTGTGTGGGATGCTGACTTAACTCAGTTCACATGCATTAGGATTTCTTTTCTGTAGTTGTATCTAACTTGAGTCGTCACTTCCTCTAAAGTTAGGTTGCAGTTTAGGGAGCCTTCACTGCTTTGTTTCAGATGTGTACCTATGTTATCAAGTTTCCACTTTTTCAAGGGCTGTTGGTTCCTTTTTTCTTCCTTATTCATTTAAATTTCTGTTTGTTCCTTGGCATCCAGAAGTTTAGGTGACAGTTTCTTCTACACAGCAAGTGACAACAGATAATTAAAGCTTTTGTTGATGTCACCGTCCTGTGTATTCAGGTTTAGCCGAGTGAATATATTAGTAGTAAGACTATTTTGGGTAACAGAAGCGGAAAGCTTCCTGGCTAGGTACAGTTATTTAAAATGCCCAAGGTGGAGTCGATCTAAGTTATGCAGTTTTCTGTAGGTGGTCTAATTTATAGATCAGTCACCAACAGAACATGTTTGGCCTTTGGTGCAGGGGCAGGAGGCAAATCTTAGACCAGGTTCCACCATTTTTAAACCAGTCTGTGTGCGCCAAACTTCTGTTCTGTTACACATATAGAACGATTTCCAATCACATATACTGGTAAAAGTGTAATGCCTGTCTGGCCCCTGAGACCATGCCTAGGAATGCATGAGTTTTCTTCTTTGTTTTGGGTGTTGAACACTTAAACTTGAAGAGGTTTATTGAACAATCCTGCATTTCACAGAAATCAACTATAGAAGTTAGAGATTGTGGTAGCACAAGAACAGAGAGAATATGATTTCCTACCTAAGTAAATTCTGGAAAACATGAGTGTTAGCTAAATTTTTTTTCTTATATTCTGAGTGGTTTAGTCTTGGTATTTCTGAACATATAATAGTAGGACCTAGAACTATGCATCATGCAGATAAGTACCGTGTAATCTTCTCCCCTGGGTTCTGCCAGTTGACCACATTCCCAACATCATATACTGCTGTGCCCTGTTTCAGGAAAAGCTGCATATGTGTCAGATATGTAGTGGGTTTATGAATGGAATAAATCTTCATTAGGAATAAAGATAAGGCTGGCATAGTGAGAACAATTCAGAAGTAAAACAGTTTGGGAGAAGGTTTTATATTTTCAAACTGAAAACTGATGTTTAAACATTATGTGGCTCTGTTTGATTTTAAGTGTTTGGATAGAATTTCTACTCTTCAGATATCAGGTTGTTAAATTGGTTGTAAGTCATCATGATGGAGAATGCTACTATGCTTCTGGACAAGGAGATTTGGCTTCTTGTACTATTAATTGCCTATTTGTTGCTTTAGGGACAGTGCCTAGCCACTACCTAATTAAAGTGCTTGAACTGAAGTGGACCTGAGCCACGTGCTCAGCCTGCTGAATTGCTTCCATTGCTGGCCATGTTGCTACACTGTTAGGGGAGGCAGAATTTGAAGCTGTACCCTTTTACTCAAACTGCTTCGCCTCAGTGGGATGGAAATGATCACCCCATCAGCAAGTTTACCACTTCCTTTTCCTCATTTCCCATGTAGCAAGAAAGAGCCAAATTTATCCCTTTCTCACTTTTCTGAAGATAAAGCAGTGTTAGTATTTGTACTGTACCTGAGGCAAACATGTCAGGGTAGTATCTTGCGTGAGGGGATAGGTAAAAGGGAACACAGGATAAAGAGGGCACTGTTAAAAAGATCAGCCTGGAAAAAAAGAGGAGGAGGCAATGCAAGCAATAATTTGCTTTAAGGATAGGCAGTATATCTGTGTTTCTTTTAGTTGTCTGTCTTCCTTAATTATATTAGTCTTTAGAAGAAACTCTAATATGACTTTCTGATTTGAAAGTGTGCATATGTATCTGTGAGAGAGAGAGAGATCTTATCCCTTTTCCAAACAAGGGTGAAAATTTGAAAGCCTGAGTATCAGTCATAGAAATACATGTGGTATCTATTCAATTTTGATAAAACTTAAAACTTTACTTAATCATTTTTTTTAACAGTCCCAATGTTAGACATTCACTTATTACAGTTCTCTTTTTAGGTTATTGCACCTAAGCATGAACATTGAAGACAAACTGGGAGGATTGTTTCTTAAATGTGGTGGCATAGACCAAATGCAGTCATCCAGGGCTATGGTAGGGATGGGTGCAGTATCTGACCAGTCTGCGGTGTCTGGGGAACGGCAAGAGACAGTACTTCAAGACCGGACTATAGCACACCAAGAAATTCTTGCAACGGATGAAGTATTACAAGAAAGTGAACTTCGACAGCAGGAGATGATTTCACATGATGAACTTATGGTCCATGAAGAGACGGTTAAAAATGATGATGAGATGGAGGCCCAAGACAGACTTCCTCAAGGGCTGCAATATGCAGTGAATGTCCCTGTAAGCATTTTCACGAAGTATTGCAGACATGGTTTGGAAACGAGGTTTGGCAGTATTGTTAGGAATACATTCATGACTTTTTTGCATTCTATTATCAAAAATACTTATAAGTACTTTCTGTTTATAAAAATATCATTAGCTTGTGACTGGGTCAAATGTATCTCACTGTGCAGAGTGCAAAAGACCCTGGACACCGCTTAAACGAGTGTAATGTGCTTAAGCGTAGTTTAAAAGGAATGTTACAAGTTTTTGTTCAACATTTGCATAGAAGTAAGTTTCTTTCATAGTTGCCAGTTCTATAGGTATCTTCTGTTCCTATTCTGTTACGTGCATTGATCATTTAACACTATGTTCTTTTTAAATAATTGGGTTTAAAAGGCAATTTAATCCAGAAGAAATAACGTTACGGAAAAGATCTGCATGTTGGTCACTAGTTGAATTTTCTTTTTGTTGGCATTACTCTATGAAACATTTCTATATATGTTCTAAAAGAATCCCTTATGTGCGTTAAGCATCTGACTGCCACTGGTGGCATCCAGACAGTAAGTCATACAAACATGACATTTCTTGTAGACACCCATAAATATGTCTTCCTTCATATGTAATAGAAGGTGTGCATAATCTGCCACACAGAGAATGCAAAATGGCTTTCATTAGCAAACATGCATCTCTCTCATTCAGTAAATTATTGCTTGTAACTTGTAGTTTGAGCATTTGTAGAAGTGCCAGCGATTTTAAGAAGCAGAACCATTCAGAATCGTGAAGCATAACATTTAACTGTAATTTTGTTAAAATAGTGTGCATGAGAAGTTTCCCCTTTAACTGTAAATCTTAAGCGTTTGTTCAAAAATTTAGAGAACATCAAAGAAACAAAGCAATCTTTTGTAAAGATAACATTACTTCAAGCAGTATAACTTGGAAAAAGTTGGTTAGACCTGTTCTTGTTTTTAAAGAATCCTGTACCTTAGGTTTGTGTTAAACCTTGACATTTAATATAACAAGCAAAAGTAATACAGGTATGAAAAAATGGAAGACTTTTTCTGTACTGATGAAAATGCTTTTGATCTACACTCTTTGACACACAAACGCTACTAGTCAGAAAGGAAAGGTTATATTTTGGGGGATGAATGATGAGGTACAAGAAGATGCAATTTCTACTGAAATTAATTATACCCTTTCTTCAGTTAATATTTCTATTACTCCTTTAAATTAAATATCTAAAAGTATGGAACCATGACACAATTCATTCAGGATAAAAAAAACAATCCTAGTTGGCTTGTCATCTAAAACAAAAAAAATCTCTTCTGTAGTGAGAACCGTATCTGAAACTGACACTTGATATCTTAACAGATCAGTGTAAAGCAAGAAATTACCTTTACTGATGCATCTGAACAACAGAAGCGAGACAAAAAACAAATAAGAGAGCCAGTAGATTTGCAGAAAAAGAAGAAAAGAAAACAGCGTTCACCAGCAAAAGTAAGACAGTGATTTGGTGAAACCAAGATTAAAAAGAACCTGGAGTTTTGCTGTGATTTTATGAGTGATTTCATTAGAATTTGGAGTGGTTATGTTAGAAGTTGTTTGTTTGCTCAGTAAAGATGTAGCTCTGCAGCCTACCAGAGTCCAAAACAAAACCTGAGAGAAGACATTCATAATGTGCTTCTTTGAACTCCTTTTAGCAACATTAACCTTTTGACATATTTTAACATCTGTCTCTCCAGGCAGTTCCCTTCCAAATACTTTTTTTAAAATTATGAGTCAGTAGTTTTGTAGACAACTTATAAATCATTACACTGTATTCATCTAAATATAGTCCTGCTCTTTCCTCTGACCCTGAGAACTTTTGTGTCTGCATTGGGAACAATTTAAAAACAAATACAAAACAATATTTTGGAAAATCTAGAGAGATGCCTTAACAGTGTAAAATGATCAGATTGTAGGAAGCACTCTCAAAATCAGAATCAACTTTAAAAAAGTTCTCATGAGAACTTTTGACAAGTTGTTTTCTAGATCCATTCATGGACAAAGTTGTATCCCATATTTTATCAGTTTGCTTAAAGACTTGGATTTCTTTATATCAAGAGTATGTTTGCAGAAAAAACCAAGATCAGTCCTCCAAATGAGGGCTACTATAGCAATATTCTGTCCAGTTGATTAAAGCCCAACTCCTGATTTATTTTATTTTGGATTTAAATAAACATTTAAAACGTACATAGAAAGCTATGGTTAGGTAATAACACAGTCGCACACAGAGGACCACACAACAGCATAAAAATAATGATGTTTTAGAAACAATCAAGCCAATAAGTAAAAACAAAATCAACACCACAACTATCAAATCCCATAACTTTGTTTCAATCTCCTAGGGTAATCTGTCCTTTAAATCTTCCCCAAAATCTTGTTAAACAGGTGATTTTTGCAGTATGCTTGGAGTGTTGGTGGACTGACTGTTTTAGATTTGGATTTGGGAACAAGTTCCTGACTCCTAGGGTTCCTTATGGTAGCACCCTACTTCTTGATAAGGTTTTGAATGCCCATTGCAGACCAGATCTGCAGAAACATTGTATAATGGAACTGGTCAGTGTCCCTCTTTAGACATGTATATATGCATGCTCCCTTCCTCTCCTAGTTCAGTCCTCCTGCTTTGTTCTTTTGCAACAATACAAAACTAAAAAATGATCAAGAAAATCCACAAACAGGTTGCGTTTCAATTTTTTTTAACAGCATGAAAGAATGAAGATGGCAGGAACAGCCAGAAGATTAGTATAGGTGTCCTCTTTTTCATTACGTCTGTGGTCCCAGAATAGTGGACTTGATTTGCTGGCCAACCAACAGCTGGGATAAGGGTGGAGCTCATCTTATATAATGAAGTTTCAGTAGGATTTTTCTTTATTTATTAGTTGTATGCTTGAAAAACTACAGGTTTTATTTGTTTTTCCTCTATTATTTTTGGTCAGTCTATTAGGAAAACAACATTGGCAAAAGAGTTTTTCTTCATTTAAGGAGAGCTACAATGGATCAGTGTTGTAAATTAAAAAGATCCCAGGAAACATGAAGGATTGTAAAATTGTACACCCACTTTCAGCATAATTATTTTCACATATTAATAATAATGCATATTATAAAATTTGATTATTTAAAAATATCATTTTAAGTTTGCCAGTGTCCCTTAATGAAGCAATGTGTTGTTGCAGAACAGAATTTTCTGAGCCTCAGTGTACGTTACTTCACGGTTGTATAAGACCCTTGCAACTTACATAAAAAAATAACTGCTCTGGCAGCAAGACATTTTAAGTGGAAAGTTAAATTTGGCAGGGAGAACTAAGTTGCATACTAAGTAAAGTAAAGTTGTGTAGGATGAGGAAAGTAAAAGGGGCCAAGGTGAGACTTATTCTGAATATCTTTTCATAATCACTTTTGTTTTCCAGAATACTGGAAACAATTGTGAAGTGAATGCACGCTACGGTGCACCAGGACATTGCATCAAAGGGCTAGAGAACCATGCTAATAGAATATGCTGGAAAATAACAAAACCTTTATAAGTCACTTCTGTACTGACATACTTAACTGGACAGAGAACATATTTATTAGTTCAATCTTATTTTTAGCTTTGATGTGCACTAGTAGAGAACTTGCATGGTTATCATGGATAAACTTTTATTTATCTTGACAAACATACACTTTTATTCTCTTTCCATCAAGATTGTACAACATTTTGCTTATCCTGTAAAATATGATTTTTTGTGGTTCCATGCCCAGGGATGGTTTGGTACTTTTTTCTTGTCAGATGGAGAAAGTAAAGACTGGCGTTTAAAGTGACTCAACATTGAATACAAAAGCTGTAAGCTGGTTTTCCATCAATTTCATTTGTGTTTAGTAGGTGGGAATATGTCTTGACATGTCATGATATACAGGTTTGGAGTATGCTGGTATTGAAAGTGTAAAACCAAAATCCTGTCAACGTAAACTGAATGTTTTTACATGAAATCATTTGAATTTTCTTCATTACAAATTCATTTTGTGTTTGTCTTGTAGTTGTTAAAACATCTTTAGAGGTTAGTGTGAGAACAAACTTTACTTTTTTCAAAATAGATCCTTACAATAAATGAGGATGGATCACTTGGCATGAAAACCCCCAAATCTCATGTTTGTGAGCATTGCAATGCTGCCTTTAGAACCAACTACCATTTACAGAGACATGTCTTCATTCATACAGGTACTGCTTGACTTCAGATTGTCTTTTCTATTACCTAAAGATCTTTTTCATCACATGAAAAATGTTTTCAGTTCTATGTGAATTTCATTTTGAAGAGTGTAGGTCACTTGGCATCTAAGCTTAGAGATTCCATGCACCAAAGTGTCAAAAGAGTACCAGAAAAAAAACATTATATGCTGATTAAACCAAGGATGTTACTATTAACAAGGTTTCTTCTTTCTTTATCAGGAATTAATGGGTTGACATATAGCTTAAGTGCTGAGATTTACCCCTTTGTAATTAATGTGCCATGGCTACTTATTTGCCATATTAAGTATTTCTCTGGTTCAGAGAAGTGAAAAAGGTACTTACGCGTATAAGTAGTTTTTCAGTACTATAAATACAGTTGTATGCCAACATAATAATTGATCTTGTTCTTCAAGAAATTTACCATTCAGATCACCATTCCATCTCAATGTTAATGTGATTCATTTCATGAAGTTTGTTTAGTTAGAAAGGATCACATTTTTTGGTATTTAAAATATTTTGGAATTTGCTCAGATGCCATTTTTTGTTCTAGACAGTAGTTTTATTCCTCAGTAGTAGTTATCAGAAACAACAGTTTGTATTTATTAACTTATGGATGTGGAATTGTATTGTTCAAGGTGAAAAACCATTTCAGTGCAGTCAATGCGACATGCGTTTCATACAGAAGTACCTGCTACAGAGACATGAGAAGATTCATACTGGTGAGTATAGTGCCTTGAGTATCCTTACTGGCTTGTTTAAACATTTTGTTTCTCAAATTTAGCCAGAGGTTCCAATAATGTTAAGCTGCACGCTCATCCTGTTGCAATTGCTTTGATTTAGCATATGTGGTACAAAATACTTGGAATCAAATACAGGTCTGTGCTTTGGAATTGCACTTTTCTTTAATTGCAAAGTATGTGTAAACTGTAGAGAGCTGATGTGGGGATGAACTGTTCTGGAAATTGTCCCACAGTAGCAAATACTAAAATTTGCACATTGACAAAAGCCACAGTTTGTTCAACAGTCTTGTCTTTTGTCTCAGAAATCAATTTGTCTTCCAAATCATAGTTTAAAAGGTTTTATGGTTTCTTTTGAATTAATGGAAAATTGCCAGGACTATAATGGCCAAAATGCCTAACCCCCAAGATCTTACTATCAGCATTACTTTTCTCTCAACTTTAGTTAACAAACAAACAAAACCTATATCTATGATAGGTCAAATAAGGCTTAGCGTTTAAAGCAAAAGAAAGTTTGTTTCCCAATATTTACTTTTTGTCTTATTGCAATGTGCAAAACCATGTTCTTTAACAGGTTTGTCTTCATTGGGTTTTTGGCATTTTGGTGCATGGCCTTTCAATTCCTCTGTAAACATTTATTTTTTAATAAAGTCCTTTTGGACAGGATGCCAATTTTTCAGTCTCTTTTACATAAAAGCAGAGCTGGTAAATGCGCATAGCACTTCTTGGCTGTAGCATTTACATGGTATGAAAGCTGCTAATGTGTAATTGTGTGTGTGATAAAAAAAAGTTTAGAAAGGAAGAAAACCTCTGCAAAATGTATTTCCAAAGTAGTGTATATGGCAGTGCTTCTCATTCTTAGAGTCAGGGCACTCTTTGAAAATGCCAGCTCTTAGCCCTTACTCATTTTTTGATGAAAGAAATGTAGAGTAGTTCTTCTGTTGCAAAGAACTTGGAAAGACCCCAGTAGGTCAGAATGTTTTTGTCACTGACTTCATCTTTGAAATCTCTGAGTTTACGTTATGAATTGTGCAGGTGTTTGCACACCAAACAGTGCTAGTATTGTGTAACATCCTATGGCACTGTTAAAAGGATCTCACAGCATCTTGGTTATGAATTGCTGATATAGGGAGTTACATGCACAAATGTACTGCTGTTAATGAGATTTTTGTATGCTAAGTTGCCATGAATCCAGACTAAGTTTACCTAAGTAGTCAGTTATAGAAGAGACCTCTACTTTTCTCTTGTTCAATTCAGAGGAGTCTCTTAATTTAATTTCTGGCTGTGAATTGTTGAACCATGCTGTCTTCACACTGTGTAGACATTATGTTTGTCCAAAATGGCCTAAAGAAAAAAAAGCAGAAGGTTTAAATGTGCCCAGTTTGTTTTGACATTTTGCAGAATCATTTTTTCCTGCAGGTTTTTTTTTAATGCTTTGAAGTTTGAGCAATGTACCTAATTAACAATTGAGTACAAGCATTGTATAAATGCATTTAATATTTTTTAAATGCCTTACTGTTTGGGGTTTTAATCAATTTTGTTTTGTTTTGTTTCCTTCCCACATCCCTCTATTTTTGCATGTGTTTTAATTCTTTACATATAAGAAAGAAGATGCAGTTTAACAAATTAACCTTCTTATTAACTTTTTGGAAAATTTCCATCCTTCCCTTTCCTCACCCTTCTATAGGGTTAGCGTGTTGTGATAGTTATCTCTGGAAACTGGTGATGAGGATTTGGTTTTAAACTTGATTAATAACTGACATTACCTAGAGAATAGGTAAATGAATGCTTAAGACAAAGTATATAAAGTTTCTTTCTAATAGAATTATTATTGAGCATGTGATCAGTCATTGTTGTCTTACAATCCCAATAAGTCCAGTTAGTTGTAATTATAATGTTTATATAGCTTTTTAGGCAAGGTAAAACAAACAAACAATCCCGTCACCCCCCTTTATTCATTTGACACCTTCTAATGCTCATTTAGACTGCTTGCAGACATTAAAAAAGCCCCCCAAAACAGCCCTTTACTTTAAATTCAGCGCATTCACACATGGAACCCAGCACATTCTCAGAAGAGGCAGCATGTTCATTGGGCCCAGCTTGCCCAATGTCTGTATAGATTGGGTGCTTTAGTGGGGCTTTTTTGGTGCTTTTATCTAATAGCTGATTGACTCAGCTTTACATAAAAGCACCAAAAGGCTTGCTGAATCGCCCAATCTATACAAACTCTGCAAAGCTGGGTCAAAGTAACACGCTGCTGCTTGTGGTAAAGCATGGGTTTTTTTTTCACGTTTGCAAGCAGCCTTAGTGAATAAAAAGCAGCGTTGGTGTCCTGGCCTAATTCATTATGGCTAATTTCACTTTACATATTTAAAATTCCTTATCTACTTTCATTTGGCCATAGTATTCTTTGCTGCTGACCCTAATGGCTATTAGGTACAGACTTTAAAAAAGCCTGAGGAAGAATTGATCTAAATTATGTAGTTTTCTGTAAGCAGCGTAGTTTAGATCAGTAGTGAACAGAACACACGTTTGCCCTTTGGTGGGAGGGGCAAGCAGGCTTATCTTAGACTGGGTTCTGCCACTTTCAAACCAGCCTGCGCGCCGAACTTCTGTTCTGTTACAGGTTTAGACCGGTTTCTGATCGCTTACACTGGTAAAAGTGCAATGTCTGTACCTGGCATGATTGTTATCTAGTCTTGCTAAATAGTGTTCAGCAGTAGCGTAGCAGGATTCTTCAGGCAACTTGTATTTTAATATTGCCCTTTGTGGGCAGAAGATTAACAGTGACCCTTTGCTTTGTTTTTTTGTTTTTTTTTTAAACTAAGAAATATTCTCCTTGGACTTCAACTTTGTCATATCTCACATTTTCTCAGATATAATGTGTCCCAAAATATAATACACAGTTTTTTTTGTAAGGTGAAATAAAGAAAGAAAGATCTATGTGGTAATCAGGTGAATAGTAGCGGCTGGGGAGCTAAGCCTGATCATTGTTCTGTTCCCTGTGGTTTTGGATTGCTGCAGATTTTAATTTTGGTTTCACCCAGAGCAGCAGAAACTGCTGTTAACATGTTCCTCACAAATAAAGCACACTCCAATGACCAGCAGTTGGTTTTTGGGAAAAAGATGCATTGTATATATGAAAAAATATAGTAGTGTCCATAGTTAGTAAGGGGTATGAATTGTTTCTGTCTAGTTCTCATAGCTTTCTCTTTTTCTTGATGATTTTTGGCTTTCTTCAGTCCCCAAAAGTATTTCTTAAAAATGAAAGCAGGTCTGACCTTTTATTTCTGCCTAAATTGTGGTTCTAACTTTGGTATCGTGTTTAAACAATTAAAGAGGTACAGGATGTTCCTTGCACTTTTTAAGATCTTGATCAGCTCTCTTAAGTTACTGTGTTAAGGTAGCTGACAACAACAGTACAACACAGAAGCTCATTAAACCAGGAAACTTACAGGTGCTCCAGCTAGTTGTAGTAGGTAAGCTTTGTGTTCCTGGAACTATTGCTTCACATAAAATCCTATTTCAAGGATGTAGGAAGCTATCAATCAGCAGTCATATTCTGTATGGGCAATTAATAAATGATTGCACCTAAGAGCAGACATTGCATTCATACAGAATTTTGTTACCAAGAAACTGCCACAGCTGGAAGGAGGATAATGACCATAGAAACCTTTTGCTAATTGTCATTTTTTTTTTTTTTATTGTGCTTGTTGCCAGTGACACTATAATTGGCATTCAGTTTATGGTGGGGAAGGAAAATTATCAATAGAATACCATTTTGATGTTCAGAGTTTAGAGGGCTCCTGAAGCACAACACCACTTGCTTGCTTCAATTTTCACCTGCTTTCTCTTCACTGATGGAGATTTTTCTACTCATTGCCTACCCTTGCATTTATGCTTCATTTACTAATTCTGTAGTCTGGTTCCATCTGCATTTTAAGCATAAAAATGTAAATCATGCTTTAAAAGAATAAAACAGTTGTGGGACTAATGAGACGTGTGCCAACATAATTATTTAGTCAGTCTTCTTTTTATATTGCTTGTTTGACTTGTTTCTTGGTGGTATTTTGTCTGTTTAGTTTGTAGACTGTTCCCAGGAGTTTGTTTGCATTGTTTAACTTCATGTACTCTATATTTTGGAGCTGAACTTATTAATAATATTATGGCAATTCTAAAATGTAATAGATTTTTCAGTATAGACAAAAAGCATGCCCAAAATCTGAGTTGACTCAGTACTGTGATCAATAACCTGTATTAATATGTTGAAATTATACCTTTCCTTCCATATCTGTTTTTTTTTCCTCATTTAATAGCCTAACCCAGTTGAGGCTATTTTCTGTTACTCTTTCCCAGCTTGAGCATGTTCTGTCTTGTTGATATCATCCATTCATCTAATGTTTCCTGTTTTAAGAACAGGATAAAGTTTATGAAGACCCTTAGCAGATTTGAAAGTAATATTGCAATTGGGATCTCAGCAATTTTATACCTCTTCCCCAAAATTGAGCACCTGTTATGTCAGATGAACCAATTGTGTCAGACCTTATGGCTGCTCTGTGCTCCATCCCAACAGCAAGATCACTTGAGATGGGAGACAAGCCAACCCTGGGTCTGGGACATGTGCTTCGTGTTTAGTTTAAGGTGCAGTGCAGACCAGCCACAAAGATGTTCCACTTTACGTATGTGGTGTGATTAATATGTTAATTGTGCTGTAAACTGTAACATACCATATGTTTAGCCAGCTTATGGCATGATAAAACAGAAAACCGGATATGAAGATGTCCCACATGAATGTCTGACTATGTGGCATGTTACAGTTTATGGCACAATTAACACATTAATGGCACCATATATGTAAAGTCTGGCAGGGCAAAACCATCCACCTTCAGGCTATGAAAAATGACTTGCCCTACACATCTGAGCATCTAAAGAATAGAAAGTGAGTCCTGTATATTTTGGAGTCTTCTCTAACGTACTCATCCTTACAGAGACTCAAACCATAAGAACATAGGACATGCCATACTGGGACTGTCCGATTTAGCCCTGGTGAGCAGACAGTAGTAGAAGTGTGTGTTATAGAGAGAACATTGAACCATATCTATCTAGAGTGATCTGTCCTCTATTCAGTACCGTCCCTGGCATCCATTTCACAATGTGTTTCTTAATCTTGCCTAGAATAACATCATGCAACTCTGCCAAAATAATCTCATCTTCCTAGATGCAGCCTAAATCAGGGACAGTTACTTCAAACCAATTCCTTCTTTTTCCAGTCAAAATTCAGGCAGTGGTAACATTGGTTTGAAGGTATATTTCAGAGATGCTTTCAAAGCTCCTAAACTGTCCATCATGATCCAGTCCTTTGTGCTTTGATTGGAGAAAAATTAGTGGTGGAGTCACTTTTTAGCAAATGTACCCCAGCAAATATCAAGGTAGTATAGAGTATTCTAAAGATTCTACAACACTCCAACTCTGGAGCATGCTTCTGTGCAAACGAAGGTGTGTGAATGAAGCACGTTATAGTCTAGTCTTTATGCATTGGCCTAATAGCATCCATGACGTTCAGAGTTGGGGGAAAAAAATGAAGTATCAACAGTCCTCCTTCAGCTTGGGCTGGGGTGTAGATAACCCCGGAATATGTGACTTTGCCCTAGCCTAGAAGCGGGTTTTAAAGAAGGGAAAAGAAGGCATTGGATTGGTAAGAGAAGGGAAATTGTTCAAAGAGTAGGGAAAATGTAAAAGAACTGGAAATGGAAAAAAACAGAAAAAGAAGCAGCAGGGAGAGATGATTAAGTGTCACATTAGTGGTTGAGGAATATGGTGTATTGATGGGCAAGAGTTTTATGTCTTCAAAAATGTAGTTGAGCTATTTGAATTTGATCCAGGAAGCATACTGAGGGTAAAATAGTCTTGATAATAGAGGTGGTATGAACGTTAAGCTGGATGAGGGGCAGCACGGGGAAGTGGGAGCAGTTGGGCTTGCTGGTGGCTGGAGACAGCAGCAGGCATGGTGCATGGCAAGCTGGAAGCCCTGGCGAGCTTGGAGAAGAGTTGAATCCAGTGGGTTCTGCCTCCGAGCTGAGGCAGTGTGCAGTCTGTTAGCCACCTGGGGGGCACTGTCACTGTGGAGGGGAGGACCGGGACCCCTTAAGCTCAGGGGCCACACAGCCTACTGTCAGTTCACGTGGGCAGGCTCTGCCGAGGAAAAGAAGAAGGTGCTGAGGGGCCCGATCCTTTTTTCTCACGAAGCCTGCCTACGGCCGGGGGGCAAGCTAATAGCGGGTCCTGAGCCATGGCAGGTCCTGTTTTTTTCCCTTCGCAGCAGCTCTCCCTCAGGCCACCTGGGCAGGCTGCTAGCAGGCTGGGGGCTGCCCCAGCTCAGAGATGGCACCCATCTGGATCCAGCTGTTGCCCAAGCCCAAGCTGGGGCAGTCCCCAGCCTGATAGCAGCCTGCCTGGGCGGCCACGGCTGGCACCACTGCCAGAGGGAAGGGCTGTGGCCCCCCACAGCTCAGGGGCTACCCAGCCTGCCAGCAGGTTGCCCCCCAGCTGTGAGAGAGGCAGGCAGGCTTTGTGGAGGGGAAAAAAAGGATTGAACCACTCTCTGCTTCTGCCTTCAGCCCACCTCTCTTGCAGCTGAGGATGTGAGCCGTCATATTAAAGGCTGCAATGTTACAAGTAGCTACATTGCAAACTAAACTACATGGGATGTGTTTTAGTTTACAGTGTAACAAACTCATTTATAGAGGTGCATCAGATCCATATTGTATCCGCACCGATTAAAGGAGAATTGACATTATTGGCATTTGGTTTTTTTTGGCTGATGTGGCCGATAATGTCTCTGATAAACGCCCTGTGCATGTGTGCAGCTGCAGCATGCATGTGGCCAGTAATGTAGCCTGGCAGCTTGGAGACCTAGTACATTTGGGTGGGAAGGGAAGGGTCATGCATGGGAGTATATTGAGGCCCCCACAGTGATGAAAGGAGTGGGGCTGAGGCAGGGCAGGGTAGGGCACGGGACAGAGCCATGGGTGGCTTGTCTAGGGGATGCTAAGGGGGGTGGCTCCCACTGCTGTGCACATCCCCAGGAGAGGTGTGGGGGGGCATGTGCACCACATCTGTGCACCAACCTCTTTCCAACAAGGGAACTGGGCCAGATCTGTGCTCAGGTGGATGGAGGCACGGTGCGTGGTGGTGGCACTGGAAGGGGGGGCTACAGGGTGGCTACTGTTAATTTTGGGGTGGCTGCAGGCCCCCCTTCCAGTGCTTCCTGGCCCGATCACAGCCTAAGCCCTGCCCTCCCCACCCCTACTCTGTCGGTGTACCCCTATTTCATTTAATCACAAAAAACCCCTATGTGTAAAGTGTGACACAAGTAAACCACAAAAATTGTCCATTTTCGTCATGTGTACAAGTGTCCAAGAGCTAGAGAAGGATTCAAGGGCTAGAGAGAGAGATTAGGAAATGGCTTGAAATTAAAAGTATTGATGGACTCGCCAGGAGCAATTGGTAACCAAGTTGCTAAAAGATTGCTAAATGATCTAAAAGGTCTGATTTCTGTAAACCAGATTTTTTAAATTCTCATATAAAGATGTCTAGTTATAGTCCTGCAGAAAAACAATTAAAAGTAGGCTTGGTATCCTATTTAAAATAGTAGCGGTATTGCCTCATTATTTAAATATTGGGAGAAGGCAAATACAGAAGCTATGCAATGTTTGCTTGTTTTGCATCCTCCATTTGTAAATGCTTAGTAATAATGGAGCTGTAGTATAAAACATAAGCGTCTTGAGGGCTTAGCCAGGACAACCTTCATTTACACAGTGGGATGTGGCTAAATTCTTCTATTCTGACATTAGTTTACTGATATTCAGATGCATAATGTAGTAATACTGAGAGGAAATGCCATAGAATCACATTGCCTCAGATATATGAAGAAAATAATCTAGTCTATATTATTAGGAATAAAGAAAGAAAGTCAATGTTGTATGCAGTAAAAATTGGGCATATGTTGTCCACAACCAAAATAAAAAATTGGCAGATGTAGTCAGCAAATTTTTTTTTTATTTAAAGCTGGTTTTAAATCCAAAGATTGGTTTGTATTTTTTTATTAGGCAAAAGATATAAACGATATAGGCATTCATATAAACGATAAATAAGTTTGGGACGCTGAAGAACAAATACTTTAATTACGGAAAGTTTAAATATAGTTTCGGAGATACAGTTACTGAAAAATAGTAGGGCAGCTATATTCACCACGTCTAGTTACTAGAATTCACGCTTGCTGGGCCAACCTTTTTGGCAGGCAGACCACAAATAAGCTCTTTGCCTTCCCTAAGTGCTGCTCTGATCCCCTTTCTCAGCTCTGCATTCTACTCCCAGCGCTGTGCTCCTTGCCTGATTTGCTGCTTTGCTTTCTGCCATATCTGCTGCTGTGATGCCTGTCCTCTCCCTAACCTGTCATGGGTCACACACAGAGGCTGCTCATGCTACTTTTGGGCTGTGCCTGGTCAAAAGGATAGGGCTTTTTTAAAAACTTAAGCTTTCTCCTTTTTTCTATTATGAAAAATACTGCCCTTCTCCACCTAAACAGAAGACCAAGACCTCTCTAAGAAACTAGTTTATATAGGAGTCTTCATTCATAAAAATAATGCTGTGCCAGGTCTTTGCAGGACATTTTATAGTGATTAAAAAGACAAGATTACTCCCTTTAATCAACATGCATTTAATATTACACCTGAAACAAGAGTTTTTAGTGCAGAAATATTTAGGGTGCAAGGTGAAGAATAGGTAGCATAAGTTTGGAAGTCAATATTCAAATATGTTTTCTAAACAAATTACATTTTTTGTCAAAGGGCAAATACTTCTGTGTGCCTTGATGAATTTAGTTGCAGAGATTTCTGTTTTCATTTTAATTAAAAGAACAAGTCAGATGCTTACTCAGTAATGGAACTCTGTTAGAATTCAAACTGCAGTGGTATTTGGGGTCATTATTTTAGCTTTTAAATACACATATTGAAAAATGGAAGATAGAAAAACAGGGAACAGCACATATTTTAAAATTGTTAAACTACTGAAACCTATATAGCTATCTTGTATTATTTTTTAAATAGAGTCAAATCAGTAAGGAGGGTGGAAGAACTAGTCGGTGTTCTTATTGTTCTGAAGGAGTTTAAGAGCAATAATGAGCCTTAGAAAGATATTTTTGTCTTCTGTCTTGTCCATTCACGCTTTGATATCTCTGTAATGCATAGCTGCACTTAGGGAGCTGAGAAAGGCATGGGAATTGTCCTTTTCAAAATTTCCTTTTTTTATTACACTTTCTGTGTATATATGTTCTTTCTGCTTTGCTTCATGACATTTTTGATATATTGGGCTGCTGAGTACTAGGACAAATGGTAACATATATGAAAGGTCCGCAGTTCTGTTTTCTTAGTAGAAGCAGACTAAATCCTTTTCTCTGTTACTTCTAGTAGAGACTACCAATATTTGTGACAGTTATATGGAATGACCCTTTGCCAAGCTGTTTTATTTTAACCATATTCATATATCTATATTTATATTGTTGTGACTTGTTAGGTGAAAAGCCATTTCACTGTGATGAATGTGGTATGAGGTTCATTCAGAAATATCACATGGAAAGACATAAGAGAACCCACAGTGGGGAGAAACCATACCAATGTGAATATTGTTTGCAGGTAAGAGAGTTAATTAAGTTATGCTTATTGTGTTAAAACCTGAAATGCCAAATATACCATTCAAAAGTAATTAATGCAGATTTTTCTAGATGTTGTCATCTACATGCATGTTAATTGACATAGCAAAGAATGATATGTTCTTTTCATGACTATGGGGTTGGACAGTCTTCAAATGAAGTTTGTGAACTAGTGAGTTGAATTACTTAAAGAGCATTTTTCTTACTGTTAGTATATTTATTTTTCTCTAACTTAAATTCTCTGCAGTACTTCTCCAGGACTGATCGTGTGCTGAAACATAAACGCATGTGCCATGAGAATCGTGACAAGAAGCCTAATAGAAGTGCTACTAAAGTTGGGTTTTTGACATCTGAGGACGATTCTGGCTTCTCTACACCTATGAAAGACAGCTCCTTGCCAAAAAAGAAAAGGCAGAAAACAGAGAAGGCAAAGTCTATGGACAAGGAAAGTGCAGATAAGTCAGAGCAGAAGAAGGACAAAAATGACTATTTGCCTTTATATTCTTCCAGTACAAAAGTAAAAGATGAATATATGGTGGCAGAATATGCTGTGGAGATGCCACATTCTTCTGTCAGCGGATCACACTTGGAAGAAGCAAATTCTGGAGAAATACACCCGCCTAAACTGGTTCTCAAGAAAGTTAATAGTAAGAGAAGTCTAAAACAGCCACTTGAGCAAAGTCAAACCATTTCACCTTTAGCCACATATGAAGAGAACAAGGTTTCAAAATATGCCTTTGATCTTGTGGATAAACAAGGTTTACTGGACTCTGAAGGTAATGCTGACATTGACCAAGTTGATACTTTACAGGAAGGGCCCAGTAAGCCAGTACACAGTAGCACTAATTATGATGATGCAATGCAGTTTTTAAAGAAAAAGAGGTATCTGCAAGCAGCTAGTAATAACAGCAGAGAGTATGCTCTGAATGTGGGTACCATAGCATCTCAACCTTCAGTAACACAGGCAGCTGTAGCAAGTGTCATTGATGAAAGTACCACAGCATCCATACTAGATTCACAGGCACTGAACGTGGAAATTAAAAGCAACCATGATAAAAATGTCATTCCAGATGAGGTACTGCAAACTCTCTTAGATCATTATTCCCACAAAGCTAATGGACAACACGAAATATCTTTCAGTGTGGCTGACACTGAGGTGACCTCTAGCATATCAATCAATTCTTCTGAAGTATCTGAGGTCAACCAATCTGAGACTGTTGGAACAAGTTCCCAAGCCTCCTCAGCCGATAAAGCCAGTATGTTACAAGAATATTCAAAGTTTTTACAACAAGCTTTGGACAGAACAAGCCAAAATGATGCCTATTTGAACAACACAGGCCTTAATTTTGTGACTGACAGCCAGACTCTTGCAACCCAGACAGCATTCTCTTCCATAGACAAACAGGTCTACGCATCCATACCTGTCAATAGTTTTCGAACGGGAATAAACTCTCCATTAAGAACAACTCCAGACAAGTCTCATTTTGGACTAATTGTTGGTGATTCCCAACACACGTTTCCCTTTTCAGGAGATGATGCAAATCATTCTTCCTCCTCCTCAACACAGGACTTCTTGGATCAAGTGACTTCTCAGAAGAAAGCAGAGGCACAGCCTGTCCACCAGGCTTATCAAATTAGCTCCTTTGAGCAGCCTTTCAGAGCTCAGTACCATGGAGCGAGGGCTGCGATAACATCTCAGTTTAGCACTGCCAATGGACAGGTGAACCTGCGGGGACCGGGGACAAGTGCCGAATTCCCTGAATTTCCCTTGGTGAATGTAAATGATAACAGAGCTGGGATGACCTCTTCACCTGATGCCACAACAGGCCAGACTTTTGGCTAAGAAAACCTTTGTAAATAAAATTGGCACTTTAGAACACAACTGTCAAGAGTGGGATTGCTCTATAAAGCTTTTAAGAGCATTGTGTTATAACAAAAGTAAGTTGATATTGCAAGATCAGTAATTGCATTTTTTGGTTAGTCACCAGTCATTGAACTGCCTTACATGTTGTCACCCCTATAAAAGGTGGTTTATCGCTTGCTTGTTTGAGACCAGAAACTTGCTCTTTTACCTACATTGAGATTTCAAATAGTACAAAACCCCCAAGATAAGACTTTCTCCTGTAATTGTTTCCCAACTGGTATCACTGTATGTTCTTGGGAGAACAGTAATTGTCTGAGATTATTCATACTGTCATTTCTAGGCTTGCCAGCATAGTCTTACTCTTCAGCAGGGAATCTAAACACAAGAAACAGACAGAATAAACTAAAAGTTTGAATGTCAAGACATTATGGCTAAACGACCTTGGCATATTCTACAGAAATACCCTTTCTTCTGTCTCTGTTACAAAGAAGTATCTGCCATATGCCCTTTATTTTTGCTTTGAGTTACATTGAGCCATGTTTTGGAGGAAAAAAGTAGTAATAAAATCTGATGGACTAACTCCACTATTTAAAAGTTTAATTAATTTAAATACTTTAAATACCTTTTAGCAAAATGCATAAATAATTGCTAATGCCGTTACTTCATTCCTGAAGTATTGCATATTTCTTTGTACAGCTGAACCTAGACAGCCTTTTATGATTTTTCATATGCAGATATCAAGATTCTGAAGTTTTAGTTGAAATATTCTTGTAGATTACATTCCCAGCTATATAATCTTTACACAAACTGTGTATTCCAAGATTTTAAAGCCTAATTGTACTTTACCCTACATATTCACAGAGATTAACATAGAGCACTTAGAGTCTATTTGATATATTTTGATTTCTCAAAGAATAATTTTTTTTAGAATTTTAGGTTTGATATGGTTACATCATTATCATCTCATTCAACACTGCTTATTTTTAATATAAATTGACTTTGGAATTTCTTAGCTTCTGTAAAAACTGATTTAATTCTTTCTGTCTGGAATTTTGACAGTTCAAATAATTAAACATATTTTAGTGTCCCAGCAAGCTGAAGAAGTTGGCATTCTAATTGCATATCTTTTTAGTGATTTCTTAATGAACTACATTCAGTACAATTTTACCAACCAAAACGGTTGACTAATGCTAGTGAACAAAATTTCTTTTTCAGCATAGATGAGTGATCAGAAGCTTTTGTTGCATTTCACAATATAAATAAACAACAAACTTTATTCTTGTACCATGAATATGTTTCTTTGGATAGTGCTTTGCCTTGACTTATACAGTATGGTACGAAAGATAGTTCTGTATGCAATTTTAACGTGATGAAGGTTGAATAACAGAAATGTTGTGTCATTTCTGTTGTACCTTCCCTAAAGGGACACTGTCTGGTAGTTTACAGCGGTATAAGCCTAGCATATACAGGCTGATTAACTAGCAAGTAGGAAAAATCTTGGAGATGCACAAATACTTTTACAGCACTACCCCGTGGCAGGCATCTCTCAAATGAAGTCATCAGCCGAGGAGACACAACCCTCCCATTCCCAAAGTAGTAATGTTATTTTTTTTTTTATTGTTTTAATTAACAGGACCCTTATCCCAGTCTCTGTCTTTTCCTATGTGGCAGCACTGTAGTTGTAGTAACTTCCCTGAGCCAGGTTTGGGGGGAAAAAATGCATCTGGAATCCAGATCCTGTTTGGCAAATGGCCAGGAACATTATTTACATGAACTTCCTGCATAATTCGTTCCTACAGGGTGAACCAGACTCTCATTGCCCTAGCCCAGGATGTCCTTGACCATCTTTAGTATTCATTGACCTGCTGCACAGCTGAGTTCTGAAGACTTAGCCCCAAGTTAAGCAGAAAACTAAACACAAGAGAAAAATGAATTTGTTATAGAAAATTAGGGACACATGTATTTTTAGTCCGACAGTGTCCTTTTAAATTTTTTCTTATATTATTGGGGTTTTTTTGTTTCTTTTAAGTCTCTCAACCAATATGGATCCACACAGGCACATAACTGACAATGGGAAACGACTTACTATGAAGCAGATTGCTCATTTCCACCGAGTATCACCTCTGTCATGTCCTAGTTTTCAGTGTCCCGTATTACTTCTTTGCCACCTTTTTCCTTAATGGCCTGTCATTGTGAGTCATTGCAAAGATATGAGTATCCATTTAACATTATTCCTTGTTTAAAACTTAATCCTTGGAGACAGATTATTGCTGCATGGGAAGTCAGAGGAAGGCCTGCTCAGCCCTAAGCAAATTATGACTTCAGTTGTGTTGGAGTGAGCAGGGATTATTGCCCTGGTACCCTTCTGTGAGAAAGTGGGCATGTAATAGGGAGAGGTCTCACCCCACTTTCTTTGCTCACCAAGCAGAATAGCTAGATGGGTGTCTAGGCATGAATGAACTGTTCCATATCAAGGGTGAAATAATCTACCCTGTCCCAGAACAAGGAGTGGATGAGAAGAACTGTGATTCTTTATATCAGTTAATTCTCCATGCTGCTCC
Organism: Caiman crocodilus; assembly: GCA_030014935.1. NCBI lineage: Eukaryota > Metazoa > Chordata > Crocodylia > Alligatoridae > Caiman > Caiman crocodilus. The sequence continues at coordinate 22,340,397 of JAGPOW010003685.1, forward strand.
ATGGGGAATTAAAGCTGTACCCTGTGCCATAGCACAGATTATGAAGGCCTAGTCTAGCCCTTCAGGTTGTAGATCCACTTTATGCGGGTAGTTAGAGAGGTGGCACTAATAGTTGAATCCATTAATATTTAGGACTTCCAGTACAGAGGAGTTTACCATCCTGGTTATACTCCTCTATGCTGGTATAATGTCCTGTGTAGACAGTGCTGTCATTCTGGAATCCATGTGTTCATCTCATCATAGTTTTATTGGTAAATGTCATTGTCTAGAAAATCTCTTTCTCTTTTTTTAAACAAGGTCATCATTTAAAACGCATTTCTTCCTCCTACATGCTTTATAATTTGTGCCCTAAAATAAATATGCTTTTCCTTTTGCTGGTAATGGAGAATGCTCATTCTCTTTTTCCTCTGTACCATTTCTGTTTTCTGCATTGTTCATTGACTAACGTTATTAAATAAGCACAATATGAGGTGTAGCATTTCACAGCCTACAGAACCAACAATAGAAACTCCTATATTATTGGATGTTTTTTCAAGCATTGTGTGCGTGTGTGTGAGAGAAGTGGATGTCTTTTTTTCTTGACAGTAAGATGAATAATAAAAAAAATAAAGAAAGAAAACTGAGGGTGATTGTTACCAGGCAGTAATGATTTTTAGATCATTCGTATTTTGGGCCTAAATTACTTGACAGTGTCCCTTGTAGCATTAGACCTTTGCTCTGCTTTTACCTTGAATATTACTGGCAATGAAGGAATTGCCTGGCAATTGGATATGAATCAGCATCTACACTTTCTTCAGCTGATTTGAGGGTGAATTAATCATAAATGACAAGGTTTGGCGAAAACTGCTGTATGCTGGGTTCGTGAACAGAAATACACAAAATTCAATTTAAGTATTTAAAGGCGTTGTTTTCATGATCTTACATGAAAATTATGGTTCAAGGAGGAAATACAACAACTCTTAAAGTACTAGTGGTTATTTAATATGTTTATTATTTTTATATTTATATTGTAGATTGTCAATGATTTTGAGAGAGAATAGTTCATTATTACAGGAAAGGTACAGTAAAATCTTGCTGATTTGCTGTTGCCAGTCAGAGCATTCCCTAATTATATATACAAGATTTGGTTCTTCCCCACCTCTGCAAAAATTTGAAAAGTATGAAAAAGTAATTGAAAAGACCTCAGTCATGAGCTCTCACATTGATACGTCTGTGCTACTTCATCTTAGTATGTTATGGAACATTTCTTAGTATACTAAAAAGTAGCTCAATAAATACTGAAAACTAGACTACACGTACCCAAATTAAGTGAACAGTACTTTTTATGTGACATTCTTGTTTTTATTTCCTTGTTTACTCACTACTTGTCAAAAATCAGTTGTTTGTAATTGGTTTCCAAGTCTTTACTGCAAATTAATGGAGTTCTGCTGTAACCTTTTCAGAGTTGGTTTTTCAAGTGTTAAAGCGTTCAGTTTTTTATTCTCTGAAAAGTCTCCACCTGCATATATACAGTGCATTTTGTGTTTGGTCAGAATATTTTTGTTTGTATTCTGTGTAGTACTTGAAAATGAACCAGAATATTTTGATTAATCTACTCTAAATTTTGCAGTATTGGCTTACTCTGTGTATGTATGTACATTTCCAAATTAAATTTTCTTGTGCTTAATTCTTTCAATTAACTTCATTACAAATTAGGGAAAAATGCTGATGTTTCTGAGAATACATTTGGAAATTTTAGCAGGCAGAAATATGCTTGTGCTATCAATACTGTAGTTGGTACCAATATCCATTTGGACTTTCAATATGTGATTGGTACTCAGGCAGATAAATAATTTCATGTTTTGTTATTTTGAAAAATCTGCTAAATGGAAGTCTTGTAACTTTGAAAGTTCATTCATTTTATGGTAGCGCATGTTTATGTTAGGCATGTAACTCATTTAACAAAAACTCACTTTTGCAAAGAACATGTACTACAGAAGTATTATTGCTAATGAGAAAACATGTTTAAGTTTAAATTTAAACGTTTTGTTCAATTTACAATTGCTTTGTGTCAGGGAAATAAATTTTATAGTTGCTTTTACTATACATACAAATACCTTATGTTTCCTTTTTAAAATTGTATCTTTTGGTAGGAAACTCAAATGGATGCAAGCAAACATTTCTAAGAATTGTTTCTTGCTTTCCTTAATCCAATGGATGGAAAGGTAAAATTGTGTAAACAACATTATTTTATTTTTTTATGCAATATCATGCTGTAAATATGATTTATCAAATAAGGATGTACTTATGATTGAATCTTTGATTCTGCACAGTTAAAGTTTATATATAAATATAAATGTGTCTTGACAATCAAGGACTTATGTCAGTCTTCCTTTATGATGTTTATTATTGTTATGCATTCCATTTGTTTGAATTGCGTACCAATGTGCAAATTTGTAATGTCTGTAAAGTATGTAATGTTTTTATAGCTTGTTTAAAAAACACGCAAAAATGCTGTAAATATATAAAAAAACCCAACTGATTGCAGTTCTGCTTTGTTAGAGGCAAACGATGATGTACTGTATGTAAGCAATAATACATGACAGTGCTAACTTTACAAAGTAGCATAAGGATAGGTCCAAAAATAGTTTTGGAGTTAATAGCTTTGTTTGAGTTAATGAATATTCATTAATTGTTTTATAAATAAATTCAACTGTCCTCCTGGTGGAGTATATAATATTGTTTACGCAGCACAATTTCAGTTGCAGAGGAGACAGTCTTTAGGTCTGTGACTCCATCTGTACACACTTAGGTAAGAAATGAATGGTTTTACTGCACTTCTGCGAGATGAGGAAGACTGCAAAAGCTTAGTAGCTCTGTCTCTAAAGGAAGAGAGATACTTTGTTGCTACTGTGCTGATTCCTGACTCTTCCTTCCCTTAAATTTGGAGTCCTTATGTCCTGGTACTGACCTGATGTGACTTGGGGCTCCAATATAAAAGGAGTGGTTCTTTTCATAATCCATATGCAGTTAAACAATGAATCTAGAAGTCACATGTTCATTTTGGATGCTTATTTTTCAAGTGCGAGTTATCAGCTGATGGATGGGTTTATTAAAACATCAAACAAGTAGTTCAAATTGAGTAGGTATTAGTCTGTACAGAGCAAAATAACTATTTGACCACAGTTATCGCTTTAGGGGGAAAAACACCAATTTATAAATGTATATGGACCTACATTTTATAGGAGAAATGTTTTTAAATGCTAGTCATTTATATAATATGTGCTTTGAAGGATTTGCTAGTCCACTTCTGTCACTTTTAGTACACTGGTATCTTTTTATATGTAATGTATGCTTTTTATTATTGTAGCAAAGCATTTCAGTAGAAGGGATTTTGCAACAGTTTGGGGTATTTTCATTGTCAGCAATGAATGATACTAGATTTTGTCTGTGTGGTCTTGTCTTTATTTTAATGCTGTCTGGAAGGGAACTTGGTATCCAAATAAAGCAGGTGACCTCCTTTTATTTCAAGGGCATACTATGTAGTGCTGAATTGAGTCTGGAAATATGATTTTGAAAAGAGAAATTAGTAGAGAATTTAATGTACAGAAGAAACTAAATGTGTGATGAAAAACCTGATGATATATATAGTGGAACACTGTTACAGTGCATTTTCTGATATAGTGTTATTTTCCTGAAGTCCATATGCTTCTTTGTATTTCAACTAATAAAAAAATCCTATAGTTAAGTTTCTGGCAGGATAATAGGTTTATTTCAATTGTTAAAGAGTATTCTTTTAAACTACACCATCCATGTTGTCCTTTCTACAATCAGTGTAAGAATAAAAAATTCAAACCAGATTTCAACCAGTAAGAAAGTGTATATAAGCAACAGAGATGGTTTTGTATACATGAGGCATGCATTTATGTATTTATTATGTCTCTAATATAAATTAGGAGGTGAGTCTTAATTCCTGTGAGATCAAGAATTTCATGATGTGTTTGTGCAAGTATGGGCAAATGAATGTGCATTTGAGAGAGGTTTGGGTCTCATGGCAAACAGGGCTTAAACATGAGATGATTTATTGTTACTAAATACACTATTTAAGATTTAAAAGAAACATTTACATCTCTCAGTCTATTCAGATAGCTGAAAATTATTTTGCAGGAGAGCAGTTTGATCCAAATTGTTAGGTTCTTCCAGTTTGATGCTTCTCCCACTAAAGTTAGTAGGGAATTTTATTGTTTACTCAAAATAACATTGTTACTCTGAAATCATCAAACCTTCTAAAGATATTTCTCTAGCAGGCTTGATGTGGGTAAAATTGATGCATTTTAAGAGTTTCTATTTCTGTCTTGTCTACAAACTTTTAAGCAAAATAATTTTAAGTAAAGGATACTTACTTTTAAGTTGAAGATATTTTGAGAGCTACTATTCCTGTTCATTTGATTGCTACTGTAATTTAAATCCTGCTTGACAAAACAAGGATGAAGAATTGGATTGTTGTTTCTGTATACTACAGTAAAAGATGTTATTTATATGCATAGGCAGGGTGAATGATATTGTGTTCTTAGAACTGATTTATTCTTTCACTGCTTGTGACATTACTATTTTCTTAACCTAGCCCTTTTGGGTTTATAAGTACCCTTTTTATGTGTTTTGATACCAAGGAAAATTGGGTCTTTTTGCTTTACTTTTAATTAAACTAATAAGTCTGATAATTCATATTTGCAAATGGTGCATTTTACAATGTGGTCACTGACTATCTTAAATAAAAATATAGAGAACTGTTTTATGAGCTAGGCTTAGTAGCATTTTTTGTGTTACCTGATTTAAGACAAAAATCGGTTTGTGAACACAGCAAGTCATAAAATTAGAGTATGGTAGGAAATAAGGAAAAGGAACATCTCATCCACCCCTTTGCCCTAAGGCAATGTCAGTTCTACCTAAACCAGTCATGGCTGATATTTGCCTAACTTGCTTTAAAAAATCCTGTAATGATGAAGAAGCCAGCACCTCTGTAAATAATCTGTTCCAGTACTTAACTATCCTTCCAACTAAAATGCTTTTCCTAACATCAAATCTGAATTTCTTGTCAATTTGGTAGAAACGTATGAGACGACAAAAGAGCTGCTTTTTGGCACTGATTCTTATTTACATTAGAGTCCTTTTCACAACTCTGGTCTTGGTGTAAAAAAGAATTGGGACTTCCTATGCAAAAGAAACTAATTTTTAAAGTGTAGGTTATGTATGATTTACTTTTCATTCAGTATATTTCATAGTGCACTTTTACTGAATTAAAGCATAAAAATGCAGAAAATGATAGCATAGTGAACTTATAAAGAATAACTGCTTAGGTGCAAAGATATAAATAAGCTCCTATAATGACTCGTCACTTTTTTTTGTTACGTTGCTGCAATCTTATAGTAGTGATTATTCTGACATGTAATTAATTCCAAGACCATTTCCAGTAACAAAAGTATTTGATTTTAAGAAATATAGAGATTTGATGATTTATTTGACTGCATGAAAATAGACTTGATGGAAATAAACTCAGCGCTGGCACACAATAAGGTAAACTCCATTCCCCTTTAGGCTGTGTACTGCTGTACACCTTGTCTGATGTTTTTGCCCAATAATATTATGCAATGAGAAATACATATTTCAAAAACAGGATGAGTGTATTATCCAGAGGAATATGAATGTGGAAAATCACTTTTATTATATAATATTACTGTATTAAAATTTGTAAAGCATGGCACAAGGTATGTTTACATCCAACTACCATAGGACTTTTATAAAAACATGTAAAGCAAAGTCGTACCTTGTAGATGTATTCTGAAATGAGACTGAGAAAGTAGTATCTCAGCAGTCCTGTGGTCTGTCTCTCATTGTATTTGCTTATTTTGGTGATAATTTATTTTTAGTTGTTTTAGTTAGGTGTTATTTAATTGGAAACAAGGCAGTATTGACATTTAAATTTGTAGCATATGGCTGTTGCAATGATTTAAAAGAAAGCATGTCAAATTCTAACATGATCTTGAAAGGGGAATTGGCCAACCTTTTGGTTGAAAAAATGTTGCAAAATAAGTTATTCCCTGAGCTAGTATTACTGCATAAATAATAATCTATTAAGTTAGCTTTAGCTTTTTCTCTAAGAACTCTGATCAGTTTTCCACTAACATGACTTGTTAGGATTATGTCAGTTTATTTAGAGCAATACAATCTCTATCCCTCTAACTTGGCATTTTTCCTGTACTTCATATGATGAACCGTTCTGTGGCTTCAGTTCAGTGACTTATGTAAGTGGAGTGATTCACAGCCTGGCCATTCTAGGAAATAGTCTGGAAAAGACCAAGTGTTTATCATCTCATCCATCACCCCCATCAGTGGAGGACCGTTTCCTACAGTGTAATTGTATACTGTTTTGTGCTTCTTTCTATCTTGAGAACTAGATCAGCCAAATCTCCCAAATGGAAATCCTTGTCTCTGATGGAAACTAAAAATGAAGTATGTATATGTTTTCCTTTCAGAAGCTAGATGTATACTTGGCTGGTCTCTCTGGTAAGTAACCTTTTGTACACTCCCCATTGCAGGGCTGTCCTTCAGATTCAGGTACATCATCACACTTAAACTGTTAAGCCCATGAGATATGTGCATGTTAAATTCTTTTGGGCAAATTGGTGGCAAGTATTCAACAAGGGGGCTTAATACAATTAGACAGCATCTGATGCAATAAACTGCTGCTTGCATCCCTGATTTTAATACCCTGCCTTTTGCTTAGTACAATTAAACCTGGTGTTTTGGTTCAAGAGCACCTGATCCTCCAGGCTTGTAAAATTCTACCTCTCCACTTGCTCGTCCACAATTTTTTTGACAAGCAGTGATAATATAACACTTTCGGTCCTTGTGCTAAACCCAAGGGAGGGAATGTTACATACAAACTGACAGATTTCCTATTTTTGCAAAGATCTCAATCTTATTTTTCTTTAGCAGGTTTACTTTGCAGCAAGAGTGTCCTACTCACTATCACTACTGGCTCAGTGACTCTCCTTGGCTAACATCAAACAGATGAACAATAAAAAAAAAAAAGGGGGGGGGGGATGTGATGAAAGACCTGAAAACAATTGCCATCAACTCCCCTCTCCAAAGGACTGTGAAAGAAGCCTCTTTGAAGCACTCCAACATTTGAGGCATAGACACTTGGATTATCACTTCATTCCAAATATTTGTGCGTTTGGGGAATTAAAATACCCAATAGCTTATGTTTTTTTCAGGTGAGGCAGTATAATAGACTTGCTACATCCTGGAACTTTCAGAAAGCCTGTTTTGAGAGTAAAAAGTCTGAAAGACTCAAGACAGGGGAGTTGTATGCAGAAGCTTTTTTATGTCCTGACTTGATCATCATCTAACTCTCCTGGTTTCCTACTTGCTTTATATGCAGCTCCTTGATATAAGCTAAACACTTAGGGGACTACCTGGAATTTTGACTGTGGTTTCTGCTTGGGCAAATGTGCCTTTACGCTATGTCCGGACTCATACCAGGTACATTCTGATGCACCTGTTTCCCAGAAAGCTCTGCTTTTCTCATTCTTCCTTTCTTACAACTGCTCTTCTCTGCAGAGCAGGCTCCGTTGCATGAGCATTAGACCGTAGGATTGTGCATCTGGCAAGTGGGGCAGGCCGCCAGTGCTGGTCATTAAGGACATTTGTCAATGCCCTTGTCACTATTGAGTTAAGTAAGGATTTCTCCAGAGGACATTCAGATTAGTCTTGAGCACAGAGAGAGAATGCTTGAGCTGGTTCATTTACACTTCCAAGGTTAGTTCAAGGCAACATGGAGGTCCTAGGCCTTGTTACTGTCATTAACCTGGTTTTGTTCTAGTCTACAAAGACATTTAAGATGGATGGGCTCTTTCAGCTTATGTCTGTGGCTTCTGCTGGTAAATAGAAAAAGGAAGACTAAAATTTAGATTGCCTCAAGTGTGAAGAATGTGTCGGGTGGGGGATTGACGTATGGTGATAAGTGTAGCTTAGAGAAGACAGATTGGTAATTTTATCTCTGAGCTTTAAAAAGCAGTGTTATGTCTTCAGAAATCATCTGTTCTGTGTATCAGCGAAGCTCCGTTTCTTTGAAGCAAGTGGTTCTACATTGTCCGTGTCTGTTATGTAGTGCCTTGAAAGCATGAAGTGATAGTGGCTAATAAAAATTATTGGTGCTTACAATGACTTTCACTATAGAGATGCTAAGATGCTTTCCCAGTGAACATTTATCAATTTTCATGTTCTGGCATAGTATTTTCTTTATCATAGTTTACCAGGACAACTGGCAAAATAGACCTTCCTGTCCTCCAAACAACCTGTGTTTGCTTGTTGGGATAATACTATATTTGAAAGTCCTTCCTCTGCTTTGGCAAGGAACTTCGATCCCCTTCTGTAATGGTCACTCAGTTTGACCTTTTCCACGTTTTCTCTCTTCAGTATTTTCTTTGGAATCTACTTTACCAGAGCTGTTTGTGCCTCTGTCAACAACTGTTCGTGTCCAGAGTAACTCTGTGTCTGATCCTTCTCTGTGGTGCACACAGCCAACTCCCTCGCAGAATTTCTACAGCATCTGGCCCATTGTTTTAAATTCTCCAGTTACCAAATCACAATTGTTCTTTCCTTCCTGCCTTGAATAACATTTTCTCAGCTGGGGATCCTTTTATTGGAGAATACTGCTGTGTACCTCATACACAAAAGCCCAAGTATGATGCTGTTGTAGCAGTTATACACTGCTGCCACTGATTAGCAAATCTGTGGTTGGGCAGTAGACATATAAGTGGTGACTGAGGGTATCTGGTATGCCAGTTTAGCTGTCTTACCAGCTTATAAACTTGTGTAGTCATATCCCTAGCCATAAGTTACATTTATGTCTGCTGACAGTTTACCACACTAGTATTATACTGTAGGCAGGTGCCTTTTTTGCAGAAGAGATAATATTCCCTGGGCGGCATAACCTTTAAAGTTGTTATTTGAGAGAGGTAAGCTGGCAGAAGTACAGAAGTACAAGCCGTGCCATTAAACACATGTTAGCTTTCACAGTTGCCTACATATATAATGATTTTTCCTCTTGGTCAAATCTGATTATCAGTGCTACTATACAAAGGTAAAAAATACAGTGCCTTTTTTGTTGCTTGTTAGATCAAAACACCAGACTAGCACCTATTAAAACTAACACATGCCATGATTTTTTTGCAGAGTGGTTTATAAATAGTTCTTTGGCTAAACAGAGCAGTATCTTGGTCAAGTACAAATGCAATTGCTAAAGAAACATTCATTTTGTACCCAGAGCACACTTCAAAAGAAACTCTTATCTCCCTATGCTCTTCTCCCTATTTTTTATTTAGAGATGCAGTATGAATGGGAAGCATGGACACTTTCAGGATAATTGCAAGGAATTAGGGATAATTGTAATGACTAGGCTCAACAAAAACAATATAAAAGGAGGCCTTTGTTTAACTTTTATGCTGCATTTTCTTCAACTTACTTTGCCAGTTACTGAAAGTTGCTTTGTTACAGGTCTAACTGTAGAGATATCAGAACTGCCTAAGAAGTTCTGAAACAACCAGCCAAGCCCCATCATCTCGTCATTCAAAAAAGCCTTAGTATTAGGTAAGCGTGTTCTTTCCTTTGAGTTATTTCTTCATACATTTAAAAAAAAAAAA
>JAGPOW010003685.1:22353546-22380848 GCA_030014935.1 Caiman crocodilus
AAAAAAAAAAAAAAAATCACTCGTTGCAGAGGTGGAGTAAGAGCCCCTGCCCCAAAGAGCCTGCTAGAAAGGACACAGGCTGTAGGAAGAAGGCAGGAGGACCGATGGAGCAGGAGGCATGTTCATCCTTTCCTTGGGTCACATGAACTTTTTTTAGTGGGGTTTGGCTGTCGTGTGATCTTTCCAACAGAAAGTGTTGACTTGCTCTCCCTGTTTGGAGAAGCATAAATGCAAAGATGGGTCAGAGCTTTAAATGTTCAGACGTGCTCAAGGTTTGTAGGCGCCCTGGGGAAATATAACACTGACAGCACCTTTATCACCATCATTGTCATTTCCAGGAGCAAGTTATGGCACGAGTGTAACGGTGTCAACGGTTTTGGGTATCTTATAAATCACTTGCAAAGAAATGAACAGCTTTCTTGGATTGTAAAACAAATAATGCTACTTGAGAAACTAAGGGTTTACTCTCAATATGTAATATTCTGTCGTGTTTCTCCCCTTCCCCCCAACCCCCCAAAATGTGGACTAAAATAACAAGATGACATTGGATATCACTATGTAGGAACAACATTTTTGTACTGAGCTCAGCACTGTTGTGTGCAGTATCGTATTTAAGTTTATTGCACTGACTGCTGTTTTATTTGTCTTCATTTCTTGTGGCCCCCCAAAATATGGTGTGTTATAACAATTGGACCATGAGGAGGAGATAGGGAGTTTATTGAAAAGTGCTGTGGACTGTTGGACCCTATCATAAAAGAAGTCCAGAAAGCAGCAGCTCTGACAGGAAGGGAGCCCCTTCAGAAGTCATTGGACCACACACAGTTGTGTTTGGAAGTGTGTTAACCTCTCGTCTTTAAAATCAGCCATCTGTTGAATAGTTTTAAAGCAGCTTCTGAGCCAAAATCGCTGCACTAACATGACAATTAATGAAACGTTCTCAGTCTGAAAAGGCGCAAAGGCAGTCTGAGCTGCAGGCTGAGCGGTCGTGCCTGTAGACTTGTCATTTTTAAGAATGTGCTTTTGCAGTTCCATATGCAGCCATCTCACATTTTTAATTGTTTGTTACCCTGTAAACAAACCAAAAAAATGAACTCTCTGTATCTTCTTTTTTCCTATGGATTTGTAATGGGTGTGTTCTCTCAGATACCCTGTTTGCTTCTCCAAGTGAATGCCGTGAGGAAGTCGTGATATGCATCACCATTTTATGTGTTATTGATTTGTTTAGTGTCTTTTGTTACAAACTTCTGGTGAAGGCCAGATCGATAACATTTCTAATTAGGTCTTCGTTTTTTATTGGATGACAATAAGAATTACAGCTTGTTCTTGCAGATTAATCAGTGGTATGTGTAGCATAATATGTGTCAGCTGCAAGTAGTGACCTGGATAGCTCTTTTGTGGTGGTATTAGAATTTATGTATTTTGCTGTAACCTAGAAATCACAGGCAGTGCCCAGCAGTGTAACATGCAGACAAATGTTCCTGCCCCAAGACCCTGATCTTTCAAAGATATGTGCATACCTGTTCTTACGTGCTGTGAGTGATTCAGTGGACTTTATTGGGGCTAATCGTATTCAAAATTAAGGCGGAAATGTTTGTTTTCCTTTCATTTACGTACTTTGCATAGTGTCCTAGATAAAGCAGTATCCTGGATTGCTTTCTCAAGTCAAATGAATGCAGCTATTAATGCTATACATATGCGCATAAATGATTGCAACATGAAACACCCCTATTACTATTTCAGCAACAGAGATGTATTGAAATGGTAGGATTTTTTTCTTAATTCAATTTTGTTTCCAGGGCCAAATCGATTCCAAATTAAGTTTCAAATTTTGAATGAGTAGAGGTCAGTCGTTCAAGTCTGCGCTGGCTGACCCCTGCGGGAGTCTACAAATGCCTCCAGATACGAGCATCTCAGACACACAATTTATGGCAATGGGGAATTGCTTTCAGGCTTTCTCCCATCTTGCTCCTTTCGCCTTTTGGCTGAGGAAAGAGAGACCAGGGAGCATCTGAACCCCAAGACATCTGGGCTTGAGGCTTGCATGTAGGATGTCTGCTGTGGAGTTAGGAGTAGCTGATGCCTCAGACTGATGAGTCTGGGAGGTAGGATACTCGCTGGTGGTAGCGCCACACAGATTTGAATGTTTGAAATGGTAGGTAATAAGATGAGCTGATGCAGTGTTGTCTTATTTAGTGTCATGGGGCAAATCCTGGCAGCAGTAGTTGCTGGTTTGAGAGCTGTCTCCCCTGCAAGGGGGAGAACGTGTGCAGGGAAAGAGAGAGAGACAAAGGTAGTGCTAAATAAGTGGAGGGACTAGAGAAGGAAGAGGATTTTTAAAACCAGGAGAGAGTAGAAAAGGGATTGAAGTAAGGGAAGCAGGGGATTAAAACAAGAAGTCCAAAGTGTCCTGGACGAGGTTAAGTCCCAGTTCTGCAGTGGGCAGCCCAGGGCTATAGCGCTTCATTTGCGTGCTCTGATTTTCAGAATTGGGGCCCTAGTTTGTGAGCAGATCTATTTCCATGTGGACAGCCAGGGAAATGAGCAATTACTTTTTCATAGTCAAGGCTCACTGCAAGCATACTTTCACTGCCAGGAATGCAGGTCAGCTTTGCCCGAGCTAGTCCTCGGGTACCACAGTGAGAGTCGGGCACCTTGGACATTAAGACTGTGATAGGAACAAGGAAAGCAATGCTATATTTTGCTTGTTTCAGTTTGAATGACTCTTAAATGAAATGATTCTGGTGGTCTCAATGGACCTTTTACTAAACAAAACCTCTTGCCATTAAAGTGCAGCTGGATGCCTTGTGGGGTGCTTTGAAAATATTCCACTTAGAAGCAATTTTGTCTGCATGTCAGGTATTTTCTTCCCTCCACTTTTTATTGCTGGGGCTATTGGCATATAAACACTGTCTTGGTTTCTTAAGAGTTCATCTGTTCCTGCTGCTTACTCCCTGTTTGAAGCCCCAATTGCTCTATAACAGCAACCAGTTGTGATATTGTAAAGGATTATTTGCTGCAATGTGTGGAATGAGCAGCAAGAAACCCATGAACTCTTAACTGCTTCACTGCTGCTTAACAGACCACATGCACTGGGTAACACAATGCTGCCTGTGCTGTCCATTGTGCCAGGTGAAGTAGGAAGCCCTCTGCCTCAGAAGTGCTAGCATGGAAGAACAGCAGTTAAGCTCTTATTTATGTATTATTGGACAACTTTAATTTTTGAGGCAGAGGCAGAATGAGAAAGGTAAGAGTGTTAATGCACTGAGTTTGAGAGATGCGGTTTCCATTCCTGCCTTGGATACACACGTCCTGTGTGACCTTGGGCAATCGACTTAAATCTCTCTGGACCTCTGTTCCTGGAAAGTGTGACCATGACACTTTCTTTGTCTATCTGGTCTTTATAAGTTGGGAGCTGTAGATGCCAGTGAGCATCTGCCATGTCTTTGGGGAGCCAACGTGCAAGGCGCTGTACAGTATCAACCATGACCTGTAAGCATTATTGCAATATAAATAAAGAAATGTGCAGTGGCAGTTGGTCCTTTGTGTGTGTGTGTGTGTTAAGTAACTCCCCCTACCATGAGATGAATTAATACACACACACTATTTATTTGGTTTTTTCTGACTTGACTTTGGGGCACGGACTTACCAGTTTCTTCAACCCAGCTGTCATTGCCTTGCCTTCAGGCATGGTACAAGTAAGATGTATATCTAAGTCAGGGTGAAGTTTTCTCATCTTCATTGTAAATGTGCTCTATTAGGATGAATGTGCCTGTTGAGAAACAGCACATACCTCTATCTCGCACGTAGGTGCCATGTCAAGAGTATGTTCTGAAAGGATGGTGCTGTTTAATTGCCAGATTTGTGCTTTTCTGATTCTGCAGAATAAGAAAATTGCAGTAACTCCCTCTCTTCTCTGCTGTGTCCCCTATGTACATGCTAGGTGTAACAAAACCATGAGTCCTCTTCGGCAGAAAGTCCAGCATTGCAGGAATCTGGCTGGGGCGAAGCTCCCCCCTGTTTGTGATTGCTGTTATGACTGAACATTGGACATGCGGATTAGTATGAAGGGCAGAACATTTCCTCCAAGTGACACCATGGCTACAAGAAGTGATGGGCATGTGCAGGAGCTGTTCCACGAGGAGGCACACCAGGTAGGTTGAAAAGGACCCTTCTTTTCAGATCGCTCATCTCTGACATCCATTTCTAGCCCTTTCTGGAAGCTACACAAAGCGGCAGCTCAGTGGCACTCAAGTAGCAGATGTTTGCAGTTGACTGGGTCACGTAATTTCATCTAAAAATCTGAGTACTCTCCTGCTTGCTCCCAGGGCCACGTTGGAGAACCATTGTAAACTTCTGCTTGGGGTATGGTTGCATGTGATGTGGTGCAGTTCACGGTATAAGCAGGCACTACTTTGTAACAGTCCTTCCTTGGGCAATCTGTCTGAGCCTGTTCTTTACAAGGGCAGTTCTGTTAACTTTTTGAAGATTGCTGCAATCTGCTGTTTGTAGACCCTTTTATTTTAAGTTTCAGATGCAACGTGATGGTTCACAGTTTGAAGGAAAATTGCCAGAAATTGCAGGCATAATTGAGGTGCTAGCTAGCATGCAGCAGTTAATCCTCTCATGTGGAATTAGGGTGTCAAGACTTGGTTTTAATCTTATCTCTGTCTCTATTGACATAGAAACCTCGTCATACAGACACCTTAGTAGTCAAGGTAGAGGGAGTAGTGCCTCTTAGTAAATCGCCAACAAATCGTAATGATAAATTAGCAGAGACACTTTTAGAAGCTGTTTCAGTTCCCTTAAAATGAGCAAAAAACCCCCCCAATGACAACAATAAATGTGACTAATTTACTAACCTGACCGCTTTCCTATGATGGGTCCAGTTACTGTAGGTCTTAGAGCGGGGTCATACGATGCATCATGTTATGCTTAGCAGTAGGCTAAAGCTTTAGACAGTAAGCAGTAGGCTAACATTGGATCAAAATTGCTATGTAACTTCAGCTGAAATTTGGTGGGAGAAGATGGGGCAGATTCACAAAGCCAGTCAGGAAGAGAAGGTAGAAACGGAGGTGGTTTTAATTCCCCTTTTCATGTAATAGCTGAACGGTTAGGCCACTCATCCCAGTTTTCTTGCAGAGGTGTTTTCTAGGGGCTTTGAACTCATACCTCTAACCTTCCAGGAGTGTACCCTGCCTGTACAGAGGGCATGAGCTATTGTGGCATGTGGCACACTCGGTCTTTGCTACTAATACTGTTCTATTTTGGGTAAAATACATAAGTATTCATGTCCCACTGCCCGGGAGAATGTCCTGACCACCTTATCCCCCCTCAATAAATATTAAGGGCTGTATACAAATTGGAACACTGCTAACAGAAGAGACTGAAGGAAATCAACCCTGAAAACTTCAAAGCATGATAGTTAGGATCCTGTCCTAAGCATTGGGATACTTGGTGATCTGAGTTTGGGTCTCTCTCATTTCTGGTGGCTGCCTTATATATTGGACCACATGGTGTTCTGCGGTGGGTCTCCCTCAGTCTTGCCTGTTGGAGTTGCTCCCCATTCTGCAAAGTACTTACACTCTTGATCACTCCGTGAATATTTTAAGTGACTGAAGAGCAGTGGTCCCCAACCCATGGCCTGCAGGAAACCTGTTGCTTGCAGGACTCTGATGTTGCTCACAGCCAAAGAAAATTAGAAAGTTAAAACTGAGGCCAAGGGGTAAGGCAGAGTCTGATGTTTCTTGTAGTTCACTTAGTATTGCTACCGATGGGCCAGCAGAGCTTCTCTTCTGGTTAGAGCACTCTTTGGGGGGGAAAAGGGGGTGCAGCCCCTGAATTTTAATCCCTGCTGCATTGACTACTTCAATAAATATTTCATCCAGAATGGAAGAGTGCCGTAAGGATGTACCGTGAGGGCATCCTGCCCGTTCCAGAATACCTTCCTTGGCAGTAGCGAGCTAGGGGAAGGCAGGGAGATGTCGTTTCAGATCCTAAACATGATGGAGGAAGGGACTGAATCAGGTCTCCTACTTACCGGGTGAATGCCTTAGCCACCCAGTTCTCCCTTTTGTGAAAGATGTCTGAAATGGAACTGGAACATGTTGCGCCAAGTCCACTGAAATGTTGTATTTAGGGTAACACCCAGATGTTTTCAGATTTCCATTTTACCAGGAGAAACGAAAAACAAATGTCATTGTCACTTTGGAGCAAACAGCATTGTCACTTTGATTGGGCCCAAAAATGTATTACACCTGAGGCCCAGTTACAGATATAACTGAAAGTAATATACCATGCACACTACAGGGCTTTTGTTATTACATTTTTGGCTTGGGCTGAGTTTTTGAGAAGCAAGTGGCCTAATGTTAGGTTCCTTGCTTTGCATTTGAGCAGAGTGGCCTGGTTTTTGCGGGGGTTTTGCCCCCAAACCCAGCCTTGCTACAACAACTGTTCTTGCCATGTTCTCTACTCCCCAGTCCTTTGTCTTGTCAGCCCCGTGGAGAGACAGTGAGCTGGGCTCTGGTGCAGCCTCTGCAGAGTTGCTCACTCAGCCAGCGTACGAGCAAATCCAGCAGAGACTGGGGCTGCCCAGGTGACACTGCCCTGCTCATCTGACCTGCCGCACCTTTCTTTCTAGTGCTGATTTAGGAAGGGAAGCAACAGCCCACCACATCTTTCAGAAATGCAGACTGAGCTTGCAGGGCGGGCAGCAATTGAAAACTTCTTTCACGTGTTCTCATTGTATGAGTTGATAATCACTGAGAGAAGGCACTGCTGCCTTGGATATAGACTCACTTTTCAGAGGAGGAGAGATATGCTGACCCATGCAAAGGCTGAATCAGAGTCCCTGGAGCCTGGTCAGACATCACATTTCTCTCCTCAGCACACTGACTCATTTTGTGTAAGCTGCATGTGCCTGAAGCTGTTAAATAAGTGCATGATGTTCTTTATTATATCCAGATTCGTTAGTGTAAAGCACCTCACAACCCTTATTCCCTAATATAAAACATCCTTCTGTGCCTCCCTTAATGAGGAGTCTATAGAGAGGCAACTCCTGTGACATGCTGCATGTGGCTGATAAGCACAGACTTGGGGCTTTTACCTCCGGCCTCCTATGCCTGGTTGCCTGAGGCCTCATGACCCTACATTTCTTCACGTAAGATACAGGGTTGTGGTTTTTTCCCCCCCTGTGCTTCTCTGTCACATTTGAATGAAGTTGAGGGAAGAGAACAGATTAAAGATCAGACAACACGGCGCTGCAGGGCTCTGTAGATCTTAGTGGCTCTTACCCACCAAGGAAGGCTCTCAGTGCTGTGTCTCTGCCTATTTTTTTCCGAGCTGCCCTCTCCCTACAGCAATGGGTAAAGCAATGCTGTAGCTTCTTTGAACAGAGCAGTCCTGCTTCAGGGGTCCCGGCAAGCCATCGTCTACCCCACATCTGGAAGGCACATCTGGAAGGAACTGAAAGTTTCTCTTCCTTGTAGGTATCTCAAACACAGACCAAGCCCTGGTGGAAGATACAGCTGTTCGTCTGGGAGCCAGTGCTTTTTGGGACTTGGGATGGTGTCTTCACTTCTTGTATGATCAACATTTTCGGAGTAGTACTTTTTCTGAGGACCGGCTGGCTAGTGGTGAGTAAAGCACAAACTGGGTGCACTTATGTTGGCTTGTGTGGTAAGTTATTTCCCAACCCTCCTCCCCAGCTGACTTTGCTTTTGTGCTTCCCTTTTCATATTGAGACTTTACTGTATTGATTTACATTTCCTGGTTTCCTCCTGAAACGCTAAAATTACTGCGTGGAAAACTGGCTGAAGCTTGGGCCGTTTTCGTGACTCCTCTACAATGCATGGTTCGGCAAATAGGAAAGCCCACGTATACTGTTGTATCCAAATATAACTTTGCAGGTAAGATGTATTGCCATGGTTACACATCCTCTGCTGTCCTCCTCCAAGCAGCACTGAAGCAGGCGTATTTTTAATGTGTCAGTTTTAAATGGACTCCCTGCTGTCTTGAACGAAGGGCCTTTGATTATGGTGGCATTCTCCTTGCTATCGGAGGGAGTCCCATGTGTGGATCAAGAGGAGCATGTGGCTCAAGGTCAGGGCTTTGAAGAGCGACCCTGAGACCACAGCACAATGCAAGAGCCAGCCTTGCTCAATACACTCTGCTGTTCCTTACAATTTCCACTTAAGAAATGCTTCCCCAGGAAACGGTGGAGCTGGAGCTTCAGCTGGACTTAATGTCACATGCACAGCAGGTGTCTTCTTAAAATAACAAGGAGAAACTTTTAATGTAGCGCATTTATGTAACTCCTTTCATCTGAAAGGGAGCGTTTGCGCAGCCAGATGCTGGGCCTGGTTCCGCTCTCCCGTCATAGTGTGGTGGATGAGGAGTCGCATCTCTGAAGACAATGAAATTACACAGTCTGGGAGAAGAATGAGCTCATAATAAAGAGGGATCATGTGAATCCTGTTTCCACTATTGGGATGAAACAGAGCAGCTGCTTACAGGCACACAGCAGCACTGCAGATCAGTTAACGGCACAAGTGAAGAGGCGCGCCATATCCATCTGAATCCTTAGGGGAAATACCAGCCACGTACAGGGAGCCTACTCCTGACGGGTGCTGGGCACCTTGGCTCCCACGAGCAACCACTTTAACTCTTGTCACGCTGTGTAATCACTGGGAATTGTGGCTAATTTCAAAGGGTTTTCATAATCCCTTTATCTACTCCTATTTGCCTCTATCTGAAAGAATTATTGATTGTGCAGTCAGTTAAAAAAAAAAGAATAGAAAAGTTGGGGGAAAAAAAGAAATGGGCCATGATTAAACATAATAGAATTGGGCGGTGAAGTCATTGTAGCTTCACAAAGGGACAAGCTTCACTTGCTTTGGTCTGGGTGGAAGAGCAGAGCTTTCAGCTGTGCATTTTTCAGGGAGGGCCCATTTTTCAGGGGCCCATCCTATATATTTGTACGTCACCAAATGCAGCGCAGGCCCTGATCAGCGTTGGAGGACTTTAGGCATGTCTAGAAATGCTAAATAACAATGGTAGTAACACGCTGGCTGCTAACTCAGAAATGCGAAGCATAATATGGTTGCAACTAAGCTTCAGCATGACCGCTTTCTCCCCTCTTTGCGCTATGTGCTGCCTTTATCCCCGGGTGTGGCATTCCACCCTGGGATGAACTGCAAGGATGAATTGCAGCTTTTGCTCTGTGGTGTTAACCATTTCTTCTCTAGGACCTCTGCAATTGCTCACTCCTACCAGTTGCATACCAGACTTCAACCTCTTCTCGATATTTAATACAAATTGCTACTGAGATTTTTATTTTTGAAGTTTAAACAGTCTGCAAACTATGCAGTATTCACTTGAGAATAAATAATTGAGGCAAGAAAGCAATTGTTCCTTGTCGGGGGGGAAAAAAGTTCACAGGGGTTTGGGCAATGTAGACCCAGCCAACAGCTGCATTTGTAATGTGCCTTGGCTGTTTTCCCTGCTGATCCGATAAAACCACTGTCTAAAACAGCAGGACACTGAAACGAAGTAGGATTTTATGATGGTAGCAATATCTTGGATACGTTTCTGTATAAAAAAAAAAAAAGAAAAAAGATCTGGGACTGAGACCAGCACAAAAACAGAAGCAGCAGCCACTCAGCACTGATAAGAAACAAAATGGCTCCAGTGGCCAACACATCGTTGGAGATGAGCATCCCGAGAGTGGATAGAGAAAACATGGCAGCCAGCCTTGGGAAAAACATGGAGCAGAATCTCGCTATAGTAGCGGCAGAGGAAAGGAGCCCCAAGGCCACGCTCCTCTCTGCCCTGTGTCCTGGGGGAGACTTCTTAAATAAAGTGACCAAAACCTGAGAGACTCTTTTAGCAATTACAACGCTATGAGGAACAAGCAGATGGCAATGAGAATAGGGGTCACAGGAGAAGCACTTGAATGCTAGCAGTCCCTAGAGGTGCTAACCAGCCTAATCTTGTTTTGTTTTTGGAAAGCAGGAGTCCCACGAGATGAGAAATTCCAGCTAAATATGGCAACCACAAACTGGTGGGATGTGCAGTAAGCTGACCCTGAAAGCTGCAGCCAGTGGGGGACCAAGAACCTGGCCCGATCTGGTTCCACAGCTCCAAAGTTAGATAAGCTGATTTAGCTGCTGCAGCTGTTACTGGCACTGTGATGCGTGATGGCAAAAACACTGTTTTTTTTTCTGGGAAGAGCTGGATTTCCTTGTAACTTTCTAAAAAGAAGCATTCCCAGGTTGGAATGTAGATGACCTCCCCTCCCATGTACAACGTCATAGCACCCCAATGGCGACTGCAGCAGTTGGGTTGGCAGATAAATTGGGTGACGATAGACCCAGTTTGTCCAGGACACTCCTGGATTCCACAGGCCAGTTGCAGGTGGTTGGTGAAGAGTCCCAGGTCAGGGTCTGGAGGGGAGGTAGAGCAGCATTGGTGCGCCAGGCAGGCACCGCTGGTGCTATTTGGGAGCAAGGATGTGTCATATGCCGGAGGGGATGGTGTCTGCTCCATTCGATCTACCTTGCTCCTGCACAGCAGCAGCAGTACCTGCCCGGCTACCTGCTTAGTGCACCAGGCCCCTCTGCGTCCCAGCTGGATTGATTCCAGCTTGGGATTGCTGACCAACTGGCCAGGACCAGTCTACAGAATCGTGGAATGTTTTGGCCAAACTGGGATGTATGGTCGCCCTTTGGATGAAGGATCCTCTAAAATAATTTGCTGCTTTTTTGTCTCTGTTATTCTGTCATGCTCAAAAAACCCTATTTGCACTCACTTTTCTGGACTTTTAGTGATGGATTTCAGTTACTTAAGGGGTCCTCTTGGTATCTGAGCAAAAGTCATCCCTTACCACCTTTACTTTAACCCAAACACCCTTACCAAGGTGAAGGAGAGGATAGATGACAATTGAATGCAGACAGAATGGCAAGAGTAAGATTAAATGAAATGGATGAGCAAAGAGGATGTCTTAGAAGAGATGCAATGGGAAAGCACAGGGGTCACGGAGACAGTAGAAGACAGGCTGAAAGAGTAGACAACACTAGATTCACTGAAGATGAGCTTGAGGAACATAGTTGTGGATTGATGAATGTGGTGTGCCAGTTTTGTAACTCTTTAGACTTCCAAGCTGAAAGACTGTCTGTCAGATGGCCAATTCTGGAGTTGTTGTCATCGGGGTAAAGTGATTCTGCCTCCAAGAAGGCTGTTTCCAAAGTATTTGGGGGATTTGATGACACATCAGAATAGCGAGCATTACCGGAACTTTAAAACAAACATTTGATCACACAACAGTGCATTGCCTGTTGAGCGAAGATCATTGTGACAAGATGCATGATTCACAGAGTGTGTGACAGATTGAATCCAAGTGCACCATGCATGGAGAGCCATCAGTGTCTGAAGAAATATCAGAAGGAGTTTAGAGAGGAGATGCTTGGAAATGTTGATGGATACCTGTTGTATAGAAGACCAGGCAGAACAGCTCAAGTTGGTAGACACAGTGGATAACAGAAATGTGGTACCCTATAACAAGTAGCCTATTTTTGCCCATCGTTTTTGACAGGCATTTATGCTAGTTTAGGGTATATTTAGAAATTACTTTGTGCAGCTTAACAATTGGGAGTAAGGATCAGAAGCTGCCACTATGTGACCAGGTTGCTGGTTTTGGGCTTATGCTCTAGGACAAGTAATGAAGCAACTCACAGGAGGTTTGTTCAACTTGATACCACTAAAAGGAGAAACAGTTCTCCAGTTGCAGACCATTGAGCAAGTCTCCTTGAAAGGTTAGGAATGTCTTTGTCATCTGAGGAAGGCTGGGAGTAAAAATGGGTTTGGACTGAGTGCTTGCACATCTTCATTATCATTATTAGTATTTGTATAGTAGGGGGTATAGGAGTGGAGCATTTTTCTTCTGAAAGTTTTTTTTTTTTTTTTTTTTTTTACCCTCCGATTTGGCAAATCCTGAAAAGTTTCACAAATTAATCTTGTTTTTTCTGTTGTGGGGAAGTTGAAGGAAGAAGACATGAAAAAGTAGAAATGTTTCCTTTTACATTTTTAAAGGAAAGGAAACGTTACACTGCTTTGTTTATTTGAAATTTTTTGTTTTAAATTTTTCATCAGATTTTTTTTTTTTTTGGAAAGCCTTTGAATGATCCCAAACAAAGCCAGTGGCATAATGAGGGATGAGCAACTGTAGTACCTGCCCCAGCTATCCCTTTTTAGAGCGGGTGCAGAAACAGCCAGCAGCCACTGCCATTGCCAGCCCAGCTCCTGGCATTGCTGCTGCCACCCCTGGTGCAGGCCCTGGTAGTTACACCTCTACCACCTGGTAGTTAGTTGGAGTTGAACAGACTCTGCCATTTGATCCAATGTGTATTTTTTTTCTCTTAATTTTCAAAACAAGCAGAACTAAGAACCTGAATCACGGACAGGGTCCCATTTGCGGTAGGTTCTGCATGGGCCCAGGAGAAAAAAAAAAGGTGGTTTCGGCCTCAAACTGCTTACCATGTTTCAAAAATAACATAATTAACACTTGTTCCTTTGGTTGCTGCATTTGTAGACAAAGATTTTTTAAAAATCTGAATATAAATACTCCAAAATGAATAGATAACGTGTTACGAGTCAATGGGAATCTTATTTTAAGTTGGCAGGCCCTTTTTCTCCCTTGAATACTTTTCCTTGTATGCTACAGTATCTTTGTTTCTCCATTACAGGGAAACACCGGGATATTAATGGGCATGTTTTTGGTGTCCTTTGTTGTCTTGGTTGCCCTGGTAACAGTCTTGTCTGGAATTGGAGTTTGTGAGCGATGCAGCATCGGAAGTGGAGGAGTCTATTCCATGATTTCTACTGTCCTCGGTGGCCAAGTTGGAGGGACCATTGGCCTCCTTTATATTTTTGGCCAGGTAAAGAAGTTTCTAATAGAAAAATACTGCAAGCCAAGCCTTAGTGTTTTTGCTCCCTGCTGTAGGGTAAAAAGATGCTCCCACTGAGATGGGTGACATGGAAAAACACAACAGAAGCTTATAATCCCATTCTTCCCAGTAAAATAGAGCTTCTTACCACGCACCTTAGCTTAGCATCCAGGGTTGGGCAACATGTAGCCCGTGGGCCAGATGTGGCCTGCCAGGCCATTCTACCTAGCCTGCGAGGCCCCTAAAAATGTAGAAAATTAATATTTATCTGCCCTGGGTTGCCTGTCCTATGGCCCTCAATGGCTTGCCAAAACTCAATAAGCATCCCTGTGCCCAAAATCATTGCCCGCGTGTGGCTTAGACAATGTTCCACACAGCCAAAGGACAAGGGGGAGGGAAATGTCTTCTGCACTCCAGCGTTTGAACAGTGGGAATGCTGGTAATTAGGCTGACAAGCTGATGTTCTCCATGTGTATGGAAGAACTGATACTGTCTGAATTGTCTCTGAATACGTTCACCGGAACAATGACTGAAATGATGTGAAACACAAAAATGCTCTAGCTAATAAGATCTGTTGAGTAAGAAAGGCCCTTTCTAAAAACAAGATGACAAACATAGGTGACCAAGTAAAGAGCATGCAAAACGTGTTCAAAACGTTTGCCAGTGGCTTGTCACCGAGCAGAATGAAGTGGGTAATAGAAGCACGTGACCAGTCCTTCGAGTAAGAGCTACTTGTGCAAGCAAGGCGTTTCAGGCCCCAGCTCTAAAACAGCTCTGTTTTAAAAGCAAAAATATAGATAGCACTTGTGTCAAGAGCAGTAGATGCTTAAAATCAGTTATGCTGTTTGAGAAGCTGACTTTATTATGGCTCACAAAAAAACCATCTCAAGAGACTTGTTTTCTACTGAAATATTTGGCCTAGAAGTTTGTTTCTGATTTTCAAGGTGGATAGTTCAAAGCATTTAAAAAAATGAGCCCTTTCCATTGTGCCTTCATGAGATAATTGTCTCCACTTCATAATGGGCAGCAAGTCCTTCATGGCCATAGAAACGTTTCATTCTTCTGATGAGTGCGCTGCTTTACAAAGGAAAGGTGGACTATTGCTACAAGGACACGTACAATGTTGAGACTATTAGAGGCTACTTCTTTTTCTCCGGTCCCACCAAAGCATTCTTTTAAATGTGTGCGTCTCCTACTTTGATGGTCTCTCCAATCAATTGCATGGCACTTTTTCATGCCTTCCTGGCTGTCTCTCTTGTGTTCGAGGTTTCAGATGTCAATGGATTCTGTTTGGGGTTTGGTTCCACTTCAGGTCCTAAATGCAGTACATCTTCAGTGCTGTTAACTG
This sequence comes from Caiman crocodilus, assembly GCA_030014935.1. Classification (NCBI taxonomy): domain Eukaryota; kingdom Metazoa; phylum Chordata; order Crocodylia; family Alligatoridae; genus Caiman; species Caiman crocodilus. The sequence continues at coordinate 22,367,833 of JAGPOW010003685.1, forward strand.
TGCACATTGAAGGCCAAAATTAAGCATGTGCAATTTCCACGTATTCTGAACTGCACTGCTCTTCAGCTGTTGTCAAGCATCGTATCCCCTCTGAAGTCAGTGCATCTGTATTGATTTACAGCAGGCTTCTGGCCTGTTAATCCCTGACCCAACTCTGGCTTGAAGTCTTTTTCTTCGTTCTCTCTGGAAGTTGGGGTGCGGTGCTTGTCACTAATTGGCCTGTGTGCTTGTGCAGTTCTAATGGCACCCCTTGTTGGGGCTTGGGGATCACTATAAAAGCCTGAACCTCCGTCACTTGGGTGAAAGGACCAAGTCCATAAGCTTGGAGAAGTAGCAGATTCAAACCTCGATTCATGCCATAGCCATGAGACAGGATAAAAAGCCAAACTTTGTTAGCTACTGCAGAAGCTCGTCCTAAGCTTGAAAGACCCCTGGTAGTTCAAATCAGCACATGGGCCACCACTGATGCCTACATGTGTATGCACGTTGAGGTTTCACGCCTTTCAGTTTGATACGTGCCAGTGCAGACCAGAAGTTGCACACGCCTGACTTCAGATCAGTTTCAAGCCACGTATTGAAAAGTACCATCAAAAAGTCAGGCTTAATGAGACAGTGAGAAGTTTCAGAGAGGCACACCATGACTAAAAGTCCTTTTTCCCCCTCCTAATCCACCAGTGTTCCCACATTTTGTGGGAAATGGGGCAGACTAGGGAATAGGGGCTGGAGAATAGAAAAGAAGGAAGAAAGGAGAGAAGATTGGTTGGGACTGTATCATCTCTCAAATATCATTTGAGGTCTTAACCTGCCTGGGACTCCTTAAGGTTTGGATAGCCATTCCTGTGAGCGCACAGCCCGCCAGAGAAGAATAGGCGTCCTTTCCCTCATCAAGAAAAATAAACAGGTCTCCCTAGAGTTTGGGGAACACGCACTGCTCGGTACAGGCTGCCTCTCAGCCATAAGACCGGTGAAACATCAACTTTTACATCCAAATTAAATACGAACTAAACACCTTGAGAAAATAAAGGGAGATGCGTTTGGTTATTGTTTTAGGAGGGGGTTTAAGCAGGACTCTGTGTGTCAGCGAAAGAAAAGAAACCAAGGAAGTTGAGAGGCATGCTCTTATTTTAAGCTGTAGTTGTGGCCCGCGTGCTTTCTTTCCGAGTCGTTCAGGATGGGCACACAGTCTCTCTTATGTCACCATGTCCTTCTCTGTGCTTGTGGATTCATCCAGGATGAATTAGAGCTGGTTATAGGGGCTGTAGTGGCAGCTTGAGAGCCCAAAGTTCCTTAGTCCCAAGAACAGGTACAAGTTTCCTGTGCTGGTCTGCCATCAGGTTTGTCTCGTGGTCAGTCTCCTTGTTGTAGGGATTCCTTTCCTTTTTTGCAGAAACAGTGGATGTTGCATTCACTTCCAAGCTATTTGTCAGCAGTGGGGCTCAAGCTAAGGCCTCTGGATCCCAAAGTGTGTGCCTCTGCTGCCAGAACTACAAGGTCTGGGGTGATCCAGGGACAGATCCAGGATTTTGCAAAGTGAGGTGCAGGAAAAGCCATCTCTGCTGTAGGGGTGCCTGCATCCCCTGCTCCCAGCTTCCTCCCCTCTCCCCCACCCACTGGTCCAGGCGGAGCCTCTGGGGACCTTTTCAAAGCAAGTGAAGATCTCCCCCTTTCTCCTCCTTGCTGTGAGGCACATCTTCCTCCTATCCCCTTCCCCTCATTCCTCCACCTGCCTCTGTTGCTTTCTTTGCTGTCCCAGGGGCTGGGGAAGCTTCAGAGCAGCTCCTGCCCACACCAGCTGGGCTGCACAGAGGCTGGGTTCACCTGGGACAGCAGCAGTGGTAATGGGAGGAGGGTTGGGTTCTCCCATCCTGTCCGGTCCCCCAGGAGAGAGCAGTGTGGGTTACGTGAATAAGGATACAGGTCAAGGGGGGCAAGGTGGCACCTTAGAAACTAACTGGTTCAGGGAGGCCTAAGCTTTCAGAGATGATAGCCTACTTCATCAGGCTGATCCTGTCCACTGGGAAGTTGCCTGATCTTGCCAGGCTTCTCTTACATTGCCTGTGGAACAGCCATCGGATCTAATAACCTTTAGTGGATACCAACTTGGACCGGATTCATCCTAGCAAGTGAGACGTCTCTACGTTCTCAGCAGTCCTCTGAGCCATCCACCATCTTCCTTCTTTAATCCTTAGCTGTCCACTTAAGGGCAGATTTATGATTCACTGTCCTTTAGTGTGTTGCAGGTGCGATGTATGTGACCGGCTTTGCGGAGTCCATCTCTGACTTGCTGAATCTCAGTAACATTTGGGCAGTTCGAGGCATTTCTCTGGCAGTCCTCCTTGGCCTACTTGGTATTAACCTGGCTGGTGTTAAGTGGATAATCCGACTACAGCTGTTGCTGCTCTTTCTGCTTGCTGTTTCCACGCTGGACTTTGTCATCGGATCATTCACGCACCTTGATCCAGGTAACGCTTTGCAAAAGGTTCATATTTATGATGGCTGTATTGTAGCATGTGTTTAAATGCTGCTTCTTCATTACTTATGTGTATGAATTTAAAATTTGGATAAAAATATTGTCTGATTTCCAGATGAAGGTTTAGGAACACCTAAGTGATGCCATGAATTGAGGTTTTTAATGCCTAATTAGTTTTGGTTCTTAATTGTATGCATCAATGTTTGAAAGTGTTATCAATAATCTCTTACGGGTGCTTAGTTTCCAAAGACTGACAATAGAAAGCTACCTCCCTTAACACAGTTGCTATTTCTAGTGTTCTCTTATTTATAAAGGTTTTCTCCAAGAAAACTGTGGATTAAAAACTTATTTTCTTCCCGAGGCGATACCTGTGACATCACTTAAACAATAAAAGTCTAAGCAGATCACGAGTTGCATTACCAAGCACCAGTTTGGACCATACCAACCATGTTGTTTAATTGTTTCCTTGTGTTCCCCCATTTGTCTTTCTCTAGCCACCCGTTGTCTTTTGTCTTATACTTTGGTTGTACATTTGTTTCAGAGCTTGTCTTTTATTTTAGTTTTTGTTTGTACAGTATGGGCTTGGTCAATGCCTGGATAATTGTAATTATCACAAGGAAAATATACCACTTACCATGCAAAAATCCTATCAATATTTAGAGAATGCTTCTTAAGCTGTTTATTTGAGTCTGTTTTTAGATCAGCTACTTGCCAATACATTTGGTACTGTTGGAGCAAGATAAAATGTCAAGAAAATTCAAAATGTTCAGAAGTTGAACACTTTGAAATGTTGTTGTGGTTAATATAGGCTTCTTTGGGGTGAACTTCTGCCCTGGAAAGAATCACTTTTGAGGGGAGAGTGGATAGAGAAGTAAAAATCGGGTGGGATCGGGAGGGATTGGTGTTTGAAGTGCATTGCAGTGAAAGGATGGGTCTTGACTGTATCTTGTTCAATCTGGTTTTGAATCTTCCAGTTCTTCTACTGCTTCCCCCAGGAGATTCTTCCAAGCCCTAATAGATTTAGGCCATGATCCTGTAATGCCAAGGGGAGGGGGAGTGTAATTATCCAGACAGAAGGTGTCACCTCATCTTAATTGCCCCCATGCCCAAATACTTTGCAGTAGGCTTTTATAAACTGACTGAGCAACTTTTCTTCGTTTGTCTTTAGTTTTGCTTTCAGCCTTAACAGTAAAAAAAAAAAGAAAAGGTGACTGCTGGAAAAGGGAAAGGAAGATGAGTCACCTTGTAAATATTCATAACGCAGCTGGTGCGGGTCTGTTTTCATGCTGGTGTCTCTGGTACTTGCAGAGTTGAGAGCAAACTTTTGGGATGATGTCACCAGCACAAGGCTCCCTGGCACCTTATGCCTCGGAGAGCATGTTGTGATTCTCCGTAGGGAGGATATGCTAGCAAAAAGCCATGTGTATCATTTGTAATAAATATCCCCATGTTCAACCAACTTGAAACTTCTCAACAGGCACTTGTGAGCAAAAGTAAATGGAGAGCCAGTATGTTAAGTGGAGGGCTGTTGTGTTAACTAGGGAAAATTCAATTAATGAGCTTTTCAAAGAATAAGCAGACAGATTGCTAGAGGAGACTGCTGTATTGTATAACTAAAGAAAATGTAGGGGGATTTTAGACTTGTTTACAGGTTGGTTAGCATGCCTTTAGCAAAGTGGACCTGGGTATAAAACTGGAGGTCAGTTGAAATAAAAGTGAGACAATAGACACAAAGGAAGACAGACAGACAGACTCTGGTAGGCGGATGAATGTGAAACCTGAAAGAGAGAAGAAAAGAGGTACATAAAAATTAGTGGGGAGAGGAGAGAGAACAAGAAACATGTGCGGGTTCAAATGTTGTATTCCCCTCTCGGTTTTCTCAGCGTGGTCTTATTTGGTAGAACAAGGAGTGGGGAGGGTGGAGGAAGCCTGGTTTAGCAGCCTGGGCTTTCTAGTAGCTTGGTTAAGGAGGGGAAGATGTTCAGGGGAAGGAAAGACTTGAGGATGATGGTTGTTAAAGGCTGGAAAAAAGGTCCCCGCACTTCAGTCCAATGCCCTCCTTGGGTGTGATGACGCCCTTACAACTTATTTTTTGGCATAACACCTATTATGAAAGGTCTCTATCTCTCTGATTTGCTTAGAAATATGCATGGAGGGGGGGTTGTTCAAATAGAGAGCTGGAATAACGGTGAAGCCGTGCATTACCCCAGAAAGCCTCTGAGTGGTGTCTCAGGCCTGGTTGTAAGCACAGGAGCCTGGCAGGACTAGCCTCTCTGCCTGGATTTCAAACACTTACTTTAAATTGGCATAGATAAATTAGCCTTGATTATATCCATTTTTAGAAGTCTTTTCTACAAGGCGACACCTAATGAGTTACAGATGACAAATACCGATGCTGATAAACCCAGCCACACGTTCAGTGGGTTGACAAATGATTGTATAGCTGAAAATAGCAGAACCGGGTGCAACCGGGCAATAGCCAGAGCGAGAAATCAAATGAGGGCTGCCTGGCTTTAAGGGCAAGTGGTGGGCGAAAGGAAAATAAATGGTCTTTGCCTTTGAGCGCAATATCATGGTCCTGAGAACTGTTTTGCCCTTTGACAAAGGCTTTACAGCTGTTGGCCTCCTCAAAAGCCTGCCGGCGTTTGTATGTAATCATCAGCCTCTCGTGGGGAGAAGGTTTGAGCTTTTGCGACTGCTTAGAAGAGCGGTTCTCAACCCACTGGGTAGTCAGGGCAGCCTCCACAACTTTTTGAATGCAGTGGCACCCTTGGTGGAGACCCACCGGTGTCCTGCTTCTACTTCCCTCCAGTGGTGCTCTGCCAGGGTCCTGCAGACAAGCCTGGTAAACCTGAAGCATCCAGGAGCAAAGGCACAACTAATACATTTCTTGCCTTGGGTAAAACTCTCCTGTGCCCCTGGAGTATGTGCATGGGAGGAAAAAGGAGGGTGGTTTTTCCTGCCTTGGGTGTCCCCGCACCCAGCCCCGCAGGCCAGTCGCTACAGACGCCTGCTCTAGCACAGCAGGACTTCTCTGGCTGAGCAGTGCAAAGCCCAGCTGGACTCCCTCAAACGAGCATTGTGGAGGGCTGCGCCAGCCCAGCCGGACCCCTCCAGGTAAACGGTGCAAAGGGTTGCAGCTGGAGCACGTGCTCTTGCCACAACCTTTCCCAGTCTGATCCCGCGTGCTGTTCCCAGAAACAGAGGGGCACAGACGGTCCCAGCGGCCCATTGCACCTCTGTTTTGGGAGGAGCACATGGGGTCGGGTCAGGAAGGACTGTGGCAAGAGTGTGATTTAGGTCCAGCTCTGTAGGAGGCTTGTTTCATCTTGGTTGCAGCAGGACCTGCATCTTGGCACTCCAGGTGAGAGCCACTGCCTTAGAGTGTGGTTTTGTGGCCGAAACGTATGTGTGTGTGTGTGTGTGTGAGGGCAATAGGGACAGAGAGACGCAGTGGCCTAGTGCAGTGGGGGCCAACTTTTTTGGAAGGCATGCCATAGATTAACCCTGTTCTGCTTTCTGTTCCCTGCTCTGTGCTGCTTTCCCAGTCTCCTGCTCTGCTTTCTGCCCTGGGCTCCTCTGCCTTGTGTTCCCTGTGCTATCTGCAGCTGTGCTCCCTGTCTCCTCCATGATTTGCCACATGCTGCACACACAAGCTGCCTGTGCCAGTTGTGGCGCTCATGCTGCTGTTGTTCACCCCCGGCATCGGGGACGAGCATGGATTGGGATCCGGAAGTGCTGGGTTCTGATCCCGACTGATTCTTTGCTTTGTGACACTGGGCACATTACTTACCCTCATTTGTCCTCAGTTTCTTCATCTTAAAAGGGAGGAGAGCACTATTTATTTAGCTTTTAGGGACATTTCTGTCATTATAGCCCTAACTAATTTTTGAGCCTACCTCACTTTAGGAATGTATATATTAGGAATATACTTGGCATATTGTACTATATTCATGTGTGTGTGTGTACACACCCATGTATACATATATACACACACATACACGTATAGTGCAATATGCCAAGTATATTCCCAATATACATATTCCCAAAGTGTGGTAGGCTAAAAAATTTTATTTATTTATTTAAAATATAGTACAATATCCCAAGTGTGATCTGTTTGACCTTTAATAGCTTGCAGAAGCGTCTGTGCCATGGTAAAGTGACCTTGATGTTCTTTTTCAACTTTGCTGGAAAGTTAGTATCATCTCCATCATCCATATTCCACACAATATTGCTGGACACGTTTTTACGTCTTTATCTTGTTGAGGAAAAATAGGCATACAACCTAAGTAATCTTTAACAAAGAATCTCGGCGGTCTTAAACAAGCATCTTGACGTGGTTGTAACTGGGTGGGGTACTCTTGCTCTTTCCCCACCTCGTTCCTTAAACACACCTCTGGACAAGCACAGAATAGGATATTGTCCAAGCACTCGCTCCCTTCCTGTGGTTTGCCTTTATTTTTAGTTTTGAGGCAGGACTGTGTTTACACAAATGGGGTTTCTCTGCGGCTTTTCCTGTCTTTCTCTCCGGCCCACTCTTCCTCAGAAAGGCTCTTATAATCCAGAGCTGGACTTGCAGGAACCTCACCTGGTCTGGTTGTCAGCGTGAGTCAGCAAAATAGTTTGGCCCATCCCGACAGCCCCGAAGTCAGACATCTGGCCACTTTTATGGGCCGTGGCCCAAGCATGAGCGTTCATTACCCATGGAGGAAAGCCATGTTTGTAGCCTGATGATTTTTGTGGTTAGTGTTGTTGTAGAGCTCAAAGTTACTTTACAGGGAGACATTGCCAACCCCACTGAGGATAATGATGTTTGGTGCGGGAGAGTAATTAGGAAATGATTACAGCTAAATGATCCCAGCCGACTATGGGCAACAAATTAAAGATGAGTTGATGCCAGAAAACGTGTAATGGTCTCCTGGAATATTTGAGATACATTAGTAAAAAGCCACTAGCAACCCGTACTAAGAGAAATCATGCAGCTTATCAAACCCAGTGCAAAATCAGTTGATCATCATGTCCTTAGGGGAAGTAAATGGCAGGGAGCATCCTGGTTGGAAATGTGGGTTTTCACTTTGTTACCCTTCTGGGTGTTACTGGGGAAGCTTCTGGGTGTTGCTAGTGATGTTCCCACTGGAAAAATTGATTTGTTCCTTTGTTTTCTTTGGATATCCGCAGGGGTTTCTATGGCTGTCCAACTACACAGTCCCCAGGGCCTACATTTCCAGAAGTGAGTGGCGATTTTGGATACCCAGCTTAAGTTGCCTTAAGTCTGACAACTAGCACGTGGGCGCTCAGAACTTTGCCTTTTTGAAATGTTGCACTTTGGACATGCTAAAGTTAGTTCCCCAAATCACTAGCTATTTCTACAGACAGAAACCCTTGTTCTTTGTAGGTGCATCTACTGCAATAAAGCATGGGGCGTTTTTAAAGTGGAGAGGCTTGGTAGATAATGAAAAATTTCCATAATAGTTTGCAACCAGGTGCTGTTTGTTGTTGATACTGTGTCCAATATGCATGCCATAAAACTAGAAAATCCTCATACCTTTAAATTCTGAAAACCTTGTGGCGTGTGTTTAGAATAGTGTTGGTTTTGCTTGTATGCAAAGAGGTATATTGCAGTATTTTCCCTTTGCACTCATGCTCGGGGTGTTAACTTCATATTTAATTCCTAGGAACCGTAGTTTAATACATGCCTCAATTTATTTTCAGGGAGTAGCAATTAAAACAAAAATGAAAGAAAGCAAGCGGCTACAGTATACGTGATTTGGTTCTTCAGAACAATATGCAAAGCCTTTTGGCGCATTTACCCATAGAACATTAGAGTCATGGAAAAAGAAGATAAGACCACTGTTAATGCCCTACTTTATTTTCCTAGCATATCTCCAGTAATTTTTGTGGCGGGTTACTCCCAAATACTCCCTTCAAATAGGCGCCTGCCTTCCTGTTTGGGCAATTGCTTTCAGGTATTCTGTTAAAACAAAACTATTGAACGAGCAAACGAAAGGGTGATATTGGTTTGTTTGAGAGATCTGGTATTAATGTGAATTATGACATGCTTTGTTTTGTTTTTGAGATGAAAGGAATCACAAGTTGAGTACAAGTGGCCATTGCTGGGCTATTTTAAAATGTCTATAGTGTTAATTTAAAAAAAAGAAATACTCTTTGGTATTCTCTTTGGCTGAGACTGCAAGTTAGTTAGATGCAGTAGGATCGCGTAGTGTGCATTCATGAGTGCCTGAATCCTAGTTGTTTCTGCTACCAATTTTCCAGTGTGACCTTGGGCAAATTACTTAACCTCTCTGTGCCCTGATCCCACAATGCTAGTGTGGATCAAGGCCTGGGCCTTTTCTCCCATCACTGCTATGAGGTCCTCAGCAGAGGCACTATATATGCACAATGCATCATTTTTATTTTTTAAATACGTCACTTTGCTTCTCTTTGGAATGGTCCTTCAGATAAACCACATCACTGTTTTTAGCATTTTGAAACTGATTCTGCAAAAAAAATGATTTGTCCTCTGTTTTCTTCTGGGGGTGAACTTTTTGAAGCCTTTTTTTGGCTTCCTATAACAGAGCTGGGGTAGCGAGTGCTCCTTAGTGCCCGGTAAGGGGCTGGGAGGATGATGGTAAGGGGAGGGAGGATGAGCTTCAAATGGTCAGCCTTATAGTAGGGAGTGAGTTTACAGCCTTTCAAAAGAGCTCTCTATACAAACATCCCATCATTGTGAAGATCATTAAAATGGTGTCTCAGGGATTTGATGGGCCGAACTTGGTGTTTTTGTTTAAAAAAAAAATGCCGAAAAAAGCCCCTATATATTTTTAGTGAAAAATTGAAGCTTAACAAAAGACTTCTGCTTTGCATGGAGAGAGATATTTTGGGTGTCACGGGTGTGCCCCATTTTTGAAAGAGGGTAAAGGAAGGATGTATGTGTCAGAGGATGATGTGCTGCTAACCCCATGGGCTTTCTCCAGCCTGATTGCTGACTTCCTGGCTTGAAATGCATCTGGAAATTGGCATCAGATTCCACGTAGAAGTCACTGAATAAACAGCAGTTGAAGAAAAATTTCGACTTTGCTACTGAGCAAGGTAGATGCCGTCGTGAATAAAGCAGGAGGGATTGCTAATGGTGTTTTTTATTTATTAAAAAAACCCTCAGGATTGCTTTCCCCAGGTTTTTCCAATTATAGCACATTGAATTGACATGACATCACCCTTGACCATCAGCCAGTCTATTCAACAGTCTGGCGAAGACATTTATTAATTGGTTACCTGCCAATTGTCTGGGTTAGGAACTGTGGTACAGATGTGTTTTTAAAAAGTGATAACATTGTTAGGGGCCTTGTTTAGATACCGACAGGAAAGCTACACGGGTCTCTACAGTCTCTGAAGTAGGGATTTAAAGACATTACTTAAAAACTATATATCCATCCATAACTTTTTTTCTTTTCTCTGCTACTTGGAGGTAACTTTTGGAGTGTGCATTTCTCTCTGCATTCCTGGGCCCCCTGTTGTGTCCCCACTGCTCTGACTGCATTATGCCCCACCTTCGTGCTTTGCTGTGATGTCTGTCAGATGACGTGCAAGGGCATGATTTATTATTACAATAGGCTGATTACTGGGCCCAAGCCCGTGTGGGTGGAAGTGCTTCCAGCACCATGCTGTGTGTCTTTTTCTCCCATGAGTATAGTACATTTTGGCTTTTCTGAGGCCAGAAGAACCTCTGTGATCACTTAGTCTGACCTTCTGCAAACTGACGTGGTGGGGATAGCGGAGGTATCTTCTCACCAAGGACATCAAGAAGGTCAGTAGCAAGGCTGGGGAGAGACTTCAGGCCTCCTGATTCTCAGTCCACTGCCTAACCGCTGGACCATTCTGCTTCTGAGGATGCTCAGCAGCTTCACAAATTAATTTCCTAATGGTTTTGGTGGCAGTCTCTCATTTGGCTTGGATTGCTTTTAAGAATAACCGCCATGAAATCATGGTTAGAAACCACTATGCACGGACAGACTGGAATCCTGGCCCCATTGCAGTCACTGGGTAGGTTGGGGCGGGATATCACCACTGACTTCACCAGGCCAGGATTTAATTTGCAAGTCTCTCTAAAGCAAAATAAGGTGAGAGAAACTTGGATGGCAAGCATTTGTGCAGAAAGATTATGGGGATTAAACATCAATGTTAGCAATAACATGCAGGGGCAAAGAGGACAGGTAAGCCCCACACTTTCCAACTGACTTATCAGTCCTGCCCTCTCTCTGCCAGCACTGCCAACCTGGATGCTCCTGCTATCTGCTGCTTCCCAAATACTGCGCTCTCTTTCCTGGCCCACCTCAAGCAAGATCAGCTAGTCTGACCCAGCCCACAGAACTTCATCCTGCACCTCTGCACTCAGCCCAGTAACTACTGCTAAATTAAAGCAGCACCTCAATAAAGGCATCCAGCTTTGATCTGAAGGCAGAGAGAGAGGGAAAGACCACCACTTCTCATAACTGGTGGAACGATGGTCCTCACTGTTTAAAAATGCCTGTGCATCACTCCATCTCACTTTGGTTAGTTAGGTCATCAGACTTCTGCCTTTCTGTTCAGCCACTTTGTGGTTTCGGCATCCAGCCACCCATGAAATCTAGTCTGTTTTGTCCCGCCTTTCACATATGTTGTGAGCTGTCTGAGACGGAGACCGCTTTGTGGTTTGCCTGCATGGTGGCCTGATCCTTGGCTATCCCATAACTCAAATAGCTGCTGATAACAACGAGAGATGGACACAAGCGAGTTTATTCAGTAACTTTTACAAATCTCCCCCTTTTCCTGGTGGGCTCTAACGGGCTGGCTCGGGGGGTACTGCGGTATGCCTTTTGCATCTCGTGAAGCACAGCGAGGAAGGAGAGTGTCATGTTCTGTGGATTAGTTCAGAGATGAAGTCCCGTGTTTAGGGGCAGCATGGAAGAGAGCAGAGCCCGTGACGCCTGGCGAACCTACATTAAGCAGGGAAGATGCCAGTGTGGCTGCCCTCACGGGAGAGACCTTGAAATTATGTAAGTGCAGTGGTTGGATTCATCTGTTTTTTATCTTTCTTTGCAACCTCTTGTGTTGGAAGTCTCATGCAAAAGATTTTGTGAATGGGACAGTACCTAATGAGGGGTTTGATCGCTACATTGAGTCAGTTGGTATATCTGTCTGAGGAGTTCAGAAGATATTAGGCATCCTTTTCCATCTCAGCTGGGGCTGCCTGTGTTCAGATCAAAGCACAGAGGACCCAGGTGCTTTCTCCACAGGAAGGTGTGGGTGGACAGGAAGGGAGGGATCGAGTCCTGATTATTTTCCCTACATTTGCCTGTTAACAGAGGCTGCTCTGTTGGGATGGGGACTGGGGGTAGAGAGAGAAAGAAGAGAGGGGTCATGTGCAACTCCCCTGGAGATGACTCCCCACCTTGCGCCCAGAGGGTGTCAGCACTGCTCCACACCCCAGCAAATCCACTCTTACAAGCACATTCCAGCAAGCATCGATGCCTGATGATACAAACCTAACCCTTATTAAAAGTAGACTACATTATTTTACACTATTGACACAAAACTCTCTAGCAACACTACTGCACAATGCAGCATTTTGGCTCTTGAGTGCAGTATATGGTAATGCTTTTATATATATAAGGGAAATTAGCTCTGTTTATTGGGTTGACCTCTTATTTTTTTACTGTTTCTCTGATATCTGATTCTAGCCTCTACTGCCTCCCATAATTTGTAAATGGATCCCAAAATACCTGCATGGCTTGGATACAGTAGTTGTAAAGCATGGATCCAAGGCTGCGGGACAGTGACCCACCTGATTTCAAGACGGATCTAGGGCTGACTTCAGATAGATCTGCATAGAGGCAGTATGGTCTAAAGATCACGAGTCCCAGGCTAGGACTTGGGAGGCCTGGGCCCAGCTCCTGGTTCTGCTAGAGGCTTATTATGTGATACAAATTGTTTCTTTCCCCACCATGACTTGCTTTCCCTATTCACTCTTCATCTGCCTGATCTGTCTCGCCTGCCGACTCTGGGGTAGGGACTCTTACTGTGTGCCTGTATCAGGATCGTGCAATGCTTTGGTAGCCGATCTGATTTGGAGGAGATTTGGCTTGATTCGGTGCCTGAATCTCCACATCTGAATCGAATCAGGGGACCAATAAAAAGCTTCGAATTGAATCAGGCTGTGCTGTACGGGGTGGGCAGAGCTAGGGCTGCGCTCTGGGAGTCTAGCCACTGCTGCCCACCACCGGTCTCCGCTCGGTGTGGCAGGCAAAGCCTGGGCTGCACTCGAGGAGGCTACCTCTTGGTGCCTGCTACCAGGCTGCACTCTGTGGTGCAGGCGGAGCCAGGGCTGCACTCCGACTGACGAGCCACCGCTGCCGGGCTGCGCTCCACGGGGCGGGTGGAGCTGGGGCTGTGCTCTGGGAGGCTAGCCCAGCTGCCCACCACGGGGCTGGTGGAGCTGGGGCTGTGCTCTGGGAGGCTAGCCCAGCTGTGCTCAACGGAGCGGGAGCTGGGGCTGTGCTCTGGGAGGCTA
>JAGPOW010003685.1:22380948-22467312 GCA_030014935.1 Caiman crocodilus
GGGAGCTGGGGCTGTGCTCTGGGAGGCTAGCCCAGCTGTGCTCAACGGAGCGGGAGCTGGGGCTGTGCTCTGGGAGGCTAGCCCAGCTGTGCTCAACGGGGCGGGAGCTGGGGCTGTGCTCTGGGAGGCTAGCCCAGCTGCCCACCACTGGGCTGCACTCCACGGGGCTGGTGGAGCTGGGGCTGTGCTCCGGGTGGCAATCCCCTGCTGCCAGGCTGTGCTCTGTGGGGCGGGTGGAGCCAGGGCTGCACTTGAGGAGAGCCCACCATCGGGCTGTGCTCCATGAGGTGGGTGGGACCAGGGGTGCACTCCAGGTGGTTAGCCCCAGCCGCAGCCCAGAGCACAACCCTGGCTCTGCCCACCCTACAGAGTGCAGTGGAGTGGGGGCTTTGGGGGAGCTGCAGCTACCCTAAAAGTCCCCATAGTCCCTGCCACTGGCCTTGCTCTGATCTGGGTGCATGCGCCCACCCCTGCCCCCATGGCCCGTTGCTGCTCACCCAGCTGGGGCAAAGCCACGGTTTGTGCAGGAGGTGGGGGAGGCTAGGCAAGTGGTGGGAGGGCATAGCCCCTGCTCCCAGGACCTTCTGCTGCCCATCTGGAGTGCAGCCTGTTCCAGCCCACCCTGTGCAGATCCAGGGGCATATGCTCACTCCCATGCCCTTTTGACTGGCAGCACATAATGGCACGCAGTGGTGGGAGCCCCTCTCCCTGAGTCCTGCGCTTCCCCTGCCCTGGCGGGGCAGCTTGTCCCAGCCCCTGCCCCCTCCCCACCACATCCTTTCCCTCCCCGCTCCATCCACCACAGCAGACTTACCAGCTGGAGGCAACTGTTTCCAGTATCAAGGACTGCTGCCTATTTAGTCTGGCCAAATCTCCGAATTTGTGCTGAATCTTCAGATCTGAATCAACTGATTCGAATCACCGAATCAAATCACTGTCCCTCCAAATTGGCTGAATCCAAATCTGAAGCGAATACCTGCTGCTTCACACAGGCCTAGTGCCCAACTCATGGCAGCCCTGATCCTGGTTTGGTTGTCAACAAGCTCCTGTGACACCAGTTGCAGTAGGAGCTGCACTAATGGAGGTGAGTTTACAACCAAAGCACCAGAATCATCATTTATTATGGAGCCTTGTTTCTTCCTGGCGTTCTCTTGTCCTACTGCTGAGCTCACGTTGAGACAAACTTCTCTCACCTTCCTATCACATACCGGGGTGAGATTGTACTTCCACTCAGACACCTCAGCCAGGGCCTTGGGAGGCGCCAAGAATGGAATCAGCTAAGAATGGCTGTGGTGCAAAGAGGATGTTTAAAATTAGAAAAACAGGAATCTCCTTTGACTGCTCTGTTTTTTGTATTCTCTTTCCTCTCCTTTCCTTGTGGCACTGGAGTTTTGGATAAAGAAAACTGGACCAAATGTCTCTAAGGTCCACCCATCCTTCTCTGCTCCTGGCCTTTATCATTCCAGTTTCCATGTTGCACTACTTTTTTCCCTTATGTCCATTTTCTCCTCTTAATTAATCTTCACCCTCTTTACTCGTTTAGTTGTTTTCCCATCTGGAGTGTCCAAGCATTAACTTTGCAAAAGAAATAAATAAATTGGCCTGTCCATAGTTTTCTCTCTCCTCTCCGGTTTTTCAAGTCTCCCCGTTTCCTATTTGCCCTCTACGTGCACATCATTTTTTCAGTTTCTTTACTTTCTGCTGGATCCCACCCAAACTTGGAGTAACAGTGACTAAAATATTTACAAAATAGGTCCTGATTTTATATCCATTGAATAAAATAGGTCCTGCTATTTCTGCCGTTATCTTGAGTATCATTTTCTTTTTTTTCCCCCGCTTTTGGATTAAAACCAGTTTAAACTCCCCCTTCTTAGCAGCGGCATATACAGTGCAAGAAGCCAAACAGGGTTAACTAGTTAAAGAAATACAGGTATTATCCTGTGATCTCTGCTTTGCTATGTTGAAATGGGGCATTATTTTAAAGTTGGGGGAGTTTTGTACATGATTGCTTGACTTGTTTTAAAGTAAATGAACTCTTTTATCTCACATGCATTTCTTCAGTGCTTCATCCTAATGACTCTTCCATTTTTTTGGCTCAGTCTTGCTTGCAAACTAAGTCATAGAACTAATTTCCTTTCTGAAATAAATTCTGAATATTGGATTTATTTCCTATAACTACTTTCCCTCAGATTTATTCCAGATTTTAGTTCAGATTTATATTTATATTGCCTACTAAGTCATGTAACCAATTTCCTTTCTGAAAATAAATTTTGTATATTAGATTTGTTTTCTATGACTACTACTCAGATTTATATTCTCCTTAGATTTATATACCATCTATGATTGAGAGAAAACAGTACCTGGGACATTGGTTTTTATCTGCAATTTGGAAAATCTGGTAAAACAATATGCTCCTATTGTTTTTGGCTTGTCTTTACAGCTCATCTAGAAGTCAAAGGATCTGTCTTACTATACTTTCCCTACAACTGGATGTGTAGTTGTAAATAGTTTATTCACTGAAAAGCACAGTTTTCATGAAGTGTTTTTTGGCTTCTAGCACAACGAGGGAGCGGACTTCTCTGTACCACTTATGTCTAGTTAATAAAAATAGCCTTATAAATGCAATATGTTTCCTGCAGAAATTCCTCCATAAAAATAAGGAAATTATGTATCTCATTTTTATTATATTTGTATGTTATACTAATTCATAGATGTTAGGGTTGGGAGGGACCTCAGTAGATCATCCAGCCTGACCCCATCAAGGTGCTTGTTCAGTCTCCTCTTGAAGACCCCCAGGGTGGGGGAGAGCACCTCCTCCCCTGGAAGCCCGTTCCAGATTTTGGCAACCCTCACTGTGAAGAAGTTCTTTCTGATGGCCAGCCTAAATCTGCTCTCTGTCGATTTGTGGCCATTGTTCCTAGTTACTCCAGGGGGTGCCCTAGCAAATAGAGCATCTCATATTCCCTGCTGTCCTCCCCTGATGAATGTATAGATCACAAGATCACTTCTCAGCCTTCTCTTGCAAAGGCTGAAGAGATCCAAGTCCCTCAGTCTCTCCTTGTAGGGCCTTGCCTGCAGTCCTCTGACCATACACGTGGCCTCCTCCGAACTCTCTCATGATTCTCCGCATCCCTCTTGAAGTGTGGCATCCAAAACTGGACACAGTAGTCCAACTGCGGTCTGACCAATGCTGCATAGAGGGGAAGTAGCCCCTCCCTGGACCTGTTCGTGATGCACCTGCTAATGCATGATAAAGTGCAGTTGGCCTCGTTGATCGCTTCATCATGTTGACAACTCGTGTTCATCTTGGAGTCAGCTATGGCTCCCAAGATCCCTTTCTGCTGCTGTGCTGCTGAGAAGGTCATCCCTCTGCCTGGAAGTGTGCTGGTGGCACTTTTTGCCCACGTGTAGCACTTTGCACTTGTCTTTGTTGAACTGCATCCTGTTTCATCCTGCCCACTTTTCCAACCTGTCCAGATCCTCCTAGATCCATTCCCTACCCTCTGGTGTGTTCACTTTGCCCTAAAATTTGGTATCATCTGTGAACTTGGCCAGGATGCTCTCCACACCCTCATCCAAGTCACTAATGAAGACATGGAATAGCACCGGTCCAAGGACCGAGCCTTGTGGGACTCCACTGCCCACATCTTTCCAGGTTGATACCAGCCCGTCCACCACCACTCTCTGGTTGCAAACCCTAAGCCAATTTGCCACCCACCGGACAATGTGATCATCTGCATCACAGCCTGTCAGGTTTTTTTACAAGCATGTGATGCCATATCAAAGACCTTTTGAAAGTCTAGGTAGGCAACATCTACTGCTATTCCTGCATCGAAGTATTTTATGACCTGGTCATAAAAAGAAACAAGGTTTGTCAGGCAGGATCTACCTGCCGTGAACCCATGCTGATTTCCTTTCAGCATTATTCCCTGCTGGGTTCCCACAAATGTGGTCCTTTAATGATTTTTTCAGAGTTTTCTCAAGGACTGAGGTGAGACTAACTGGCCTATCGTTTCCTGGTTCCTCCCTCCTCCCCTTCTTGAAAATCAGGATCACATTGGCCCTTTTCCAGTCCTCTGGGACCTGACTGGAGCACCACGAGTGCTCGAACAGCCGTGCCGGCAACTCTGCTATGACAGTGGCCAATTCCTTCAGCAGTCTTGGATGAAGTTCATCTGGGCCCGCTGATTTGAACATATTCAGCCCCAACAAGTGCCCCTTCACTAAGTTTGTACTAGCAGTTGGTGGGCTGGTGTCCCTCCTGTGTCTACTATGATCCAGTCGGGAGATTTGTCTTGGTCTGTGTCTAGGAATACAGATGCAAAGAACTCAGCTTTGCATCCCCTCTTTGTCACCAGTTGCCCTAGTTTGTCCTATGCTACCCTGCGCCTTCCTTTTGCTCCCCATATACCTGAAGGACTCTTTGTTGTCCTTAATTTTTGTTGCCAGCCTAACTTCTAATCCTGCTTTGGCCTTTTTGACTGATTCCCTGCAAATGTGAGCCAGGGAGGTATACTCCTCTTTGGTAGCTACCCCCGTTTCCACAGCCTGTACACTTCTTTCTTTGCCCTTAGGCTTCCTGGACTTCCTTCTCCAGCCAAGAGGGCTTCTTTTTATTAATTATAGTAGATGACTACCAATAACCAGTTACCAACTGGAGTAACAGTTAAACATGACTAGTTCCAATTTCAGTTGAGCAAACCAAGTAATGATTACTAACGAAATTCAAATACCAGTTACAAATTAATAAAAGAAAATAACAAGTAATACAGTTTGTGGTATACTAGTCAAAATATTTTGAGTGGTACATTATGGCATCACATGAAATGACATGATAGTCTAAACATTTCAACTCATGTAATATAAAGCATAAGTTGAATGGATAAAGTTGAAACAAAAGATTCCAATCTTATTATTGAAACCCAATGTTGAAATTTCATTTAGGAAAAAAAATGAAAAATTTTATTCTGCAGGAAATTTTGCTTTTTATTGTGATTTGGAAGAAAAACACAGTATTTCTCACAAGAAAGAAAGTTCATATTTCTAGTAACTACCTCAATAGGAATGTTGTTTAACTTAAGAAAATGCCATTTCATTAAATGTTTATGCAGAACTCCGATATTGTTGGGAGGAATGCCACAGAAATACCTACGAGCCCTGTCTGCCTCGTATACATTGCTCTCTACCCACCTTTTAACCTCTTACCTTATTTCTCTGTCTGAAGCACTGGTATTGTTCCAGAAGCCAAGACACAGCCAGGATATTATTTGGGTGTTAATAGCCATGGTTTGAATTTCATTTTAAGTTTCTTCTGTTCTGAAAGCATCCCCTTAGAGAGGGTCGCATAGAGATCAGCATTTCCTCAAAGCTCCCCAGAGCTAGTACATACTTGCACTGAAAATATCTTGACTTTCAAAAGTTTCTGAATAATCTGTTACCATCCATTAACTTTCTGCAGTTCACTGGGAAATGCCAGGTGTGCAGCACTTCTGAAAATCGTGTCTCCTAATTAGGTTCTAAAGTTCTTATTGAATTTCCTAACTATACATTTTGACTTTTTTTAATTCTGAGATAGGACCTTTATATCAGGAACTTTGCTCCAGATAACTTGTATTAAAATGAAGACTCTACTCACTTGATCTTTAATTATGCCCAGTAGAGCCCTAGAATTAATCAACCTGATAGGGAAGAACTGGTCCACTATCAGTGGCTGCTATAAGTACCTCCAAAGAGGTTGAGCCTGCTTCCTTTTGGAATCTGATGGCTGAAGAGTCTGCATCCCCCTTCTTCTAGTCCTCACAATTTGCACGTGCAACAAACATTGGGCACCTTTCGCAGCCAAAACAAATGAGCCAGACCCACGGGCTGACTGGTGGTTGGTACATTAGGAGAATCCTAAGGCTTGGTTTTGTCTTTGTACAAAGGACAAATACTCAAGAGTCCCTGGTTTTACCTAGGGTTTGTGCTCACACAGACAGCTCCCAGGCCATTTCTATCTTTTAAGTTTTTACATGTTCCCCAGTATTTTCAGTATTTAGCGAACAAGTTGCCAGCCCCAGACAAGCTTCAGGAATGCATCAGAACCATGGCACCATCCAATATTAAAACATTCTATCCCTTTTAACCTGCTTCTGTTTTGACTAAATAATATTATTTCCCTCCCTCCCCCACCAACAATTCTTCATATGCTAAATGTTAAGATGTCTTTTGAGTAGACCTAGTTTGAAGAGGTTGGGATTCTTGTGGTTACAGAAGGAGGCTGGAAATCAGACCTTAAGGATTCTCTATGGCAATGTCCTATCTTATGAGAATCACTGGCAAGTGATCCACATGTCCTGAAGAAGAATGCATTGCATTCGAAAGCTCGTCTAAATCCCTCTTATCTATGCAGTTGGTCCAACAGAAGAAATTGCCCATCACAATCCTTGCCTCTCACAAGTGTTTCAAATGTTTGTCATCTTGAACTCTAGACCAGAGATGGGCAAAATATGGCTCATGGGCCACATCTAGCTCAACAACGGATTGTATTAGGCTCGTAGTGGGTTCTTTGGTCCTGCCCAGCCCAGGCATGAGGAGCCACAGTGCATGTGGCCAGTCCCACCGCCTTGAGGGGTGGTGACTGGACTCAGCTCCCCAGCGCCTTGGTGGTGGCAGCTCCTTCTAGCTGCCACTGCTGGTCCTGGCCTGGCCTTCTTGCCTGGACACCCTGGCTCATCTGCCACACACCCACAACTGGGGGCACTGGACAGAGTGAGTAGGTGGTGTCTTCATGGAAACTGGCCAGGATTCGCACAGGCAGGATATGCTCAACTGGGTGGATGGGGCTATGGGCGGGTGGGGTCTGGGGCCAGGGCTGAGATTGCAAGGCTGTGACAGCACTGGGTCATGATGCAGGGAGTGGATCACAGTTTTGCCCCAGCCCCTAGCCTCCTGCCCCTGGTCCCATACCCACAATATTGGCCCTGGTCCCTGCTTGCTTGTTCTGCTCCTAGACACCAGCTGCCCACCCATAGCCCCATCCCATCCACCCAGCTGAGCACAATTTGCCTGTGGGGGTCCCAGCCGGTCTCTATGGAGACCCTGCCCACCTGTCTACCCACTGGTTTCCCACAGTGGTGGATATGGGGATGGATGGGCCAGAGTCAGATAGGATCAACTGTCCTGTTCCCCTCCCAATGCTGCACCAGAGCTGGATCAGCACCACCACCCTCATTGCTGCGCTAGGTCAGCACCTCCACACCTCTGGTCCTCAACAGCTCACCAAAACTCCTTGAGTGGCCCTCCAGCCAAAGTAGTTGCCCTCCCCTGATCTATACATGCAATCAACTACCCCACTGTAATCTATGCTAGTTTTCTATACAGATGCAAGTTACTGGAATCAGGAATAGACAGATGTTCACAGCTACCTAGCGGGTATATCCTATGGCAGGTGGCTCCTGTGGCACCCTTGTGGTAGGCAGCACAGAAGCAGGTAGTATATTGTTTGCCTTTAGTTACTCTGGGATGGGCACAGACAGACGAAACCTTAGCCAGTGTAACTCTCATCAAAAAGTTGTATCCTTGATTGTTTTGGAGCAAACTCTCTGTTGAATTTGACAGTGATGCCACCTTAAGGGTTTGTGTTATCCATTGACTACATTTTTACATGGCTATAAAGCTGATTACGGTGGTGCAAATGTTTCATCTGTCCGGTGCCTTGATTTGTAGTCTATTGAGCGGTGCTATCGCCTACCTCAGAAGGGTGCTGTGGGACTTATTTATATATTTAGGAAGCATTTAGAGATTCTCCAGTGACATGTTCTGTAGAAATGTATGCAAAGCATAGTGTTGCACTGTCCTGAAATCAGTATTTATTTGCAAAGATACAGCATGTGGTGGTTTTAAATTTGGAAAAGAGTCATTTGTTTGGTCAACATAAAGCATGTTTCCCCTTGAAAGCATTGCCAGTCTCTGTGCTGGTTAATTTGTCTGTTGAACAAAAAAATATTTCTGTATAGGGGGCATCTTCTCTCCAGGAGAAATTTCACTGGCTGCAATTAGAGCAACCCCCATTGCACTGCTTGTCCCAAATGCATCTCAACTGGAGCGTGACCTAAATAGCACACTTTCCTCCTTTATTGACTTTGGCAGTGGCCAGATGTGACAGGTGCAATAATCTTTTTTAGCTTTCCCTTCAGGCAGCTTTT
The DNA here is from genome assembly GCA_030014935.1 of Caiman crocodilus. Taxonomy (NCBI): domain Eukaryota; kingdom Metazoa; phylum Chordata; order Crocodylia; family Alligatoridae; genus Caiman; species Caiman crocodilus. The sequence continues at coordinate 22,389,135 of JAGPOW010003685.1, forward strand.
GCGAGAGGGTTAATTCTGGGATCCCTCACAGCTCGTCACTGGCAGGAAGTTGTATTGTGCATTGACTTTAAACAGGAGGTTTGGGAGATCAGTTTGGGATCAGAAAACAGTGCCTTGGAAGGAACAAACAGTCAGTGCTTCAGAAGGGTGGTGATTTCCTTTTGGGTAAACACGTCATTAATCTAAGGGAGCACATTCTTTTCCATCAAAAGATAAGGAGTCCAAATTGCCTTTCTCAGGGTTTGGTCTTTTTAGATTGTTTTAACTGTGGTTTTCACTCCTTCAATTACAGGCTCTCTCTAATTTCTTCATTTTGGCTTTGCCCTGCTTATTATGTGGACAGAAAAAACCTTGGACCAGAACGTCTCTTTCTTGACTTTAAGAGTTCAGTGATTTTTTTTTTTCCCCCCCCCTTCCATCTCTCCAAAACTTTCTTTAACTTTTAAAAGGAAAAGCGATTTTATTTTGGATGGCTTGTAACTGCACAGACTGTGAACCTAAAGTAAATTGTTTGTCCTGGTTTATAACCCCCCTGGGGGAAACTGAGTTTCTAATAAACACTGCCACCTCCTGCTTTAATTATTACAACCCTCCGAGTAGAAAATAAAATAGCAATCAGATTTCCCCACTGCCCCTGCTGCTGATGTTTATCTTGCTGTTTTTAAGGCACGTCTGCACTTAGGAGATCTCTTGCTTTGGCCAGGAAAGCTGCGTCTGGAAGGACCAGGCCTTAACTTCGCCCACGCTGCTGAGAGTTTGTCATCAGCATCGCTGTCTTGACACCGGTGGGGCTTGCCACATAGGTGCGAAACAACCTCTACAGATCTTCTTGCAAGCTTGGGACTGAATTGGGGCCAACAGGTTATTTTCCTGTATCCCCTACCCCCAGTAGCCATCGTCATACAATCACAGACAAATGAGGCTAACACAACTATTTTAATGGGGGGGGGGTGTCCTGGCAGTGCCAATGCCGTAATGCTGGCTAGAGGCAGGCAGAGCAGGGGTCAGTCCCCACAGAGAAATCAAGCGGCTCCCATGAGCTTCTGAGCTCCCTTGGCTGCCCTTGACTCCAGTTGGGATTTGAGTTTCCTTGCAACCCCGGTGTGAGGTTGAGCTGTTCCAAGAAAGTTTCTCTCTGGCCAGGTGCCAACCTGTTAATTGTGGAATAGGCATATGCTCTCACTGCATGTTGGAAGTGCCGTCCTGGATCAGGCCTGTGGTCCGTCGAGCCCCAAATCCTTTCTCTGACTGTGGGAGGATGGAGAGGATTGTACTGGAGTGATCTGTCCCCTACTTCACTACTACTTCACTGTCAGGGCAGCTAGGATCTGGAACCAACTTCCAAGGGAAGTAATGCTCGCTCCTACCCTGGGTGGGTCTTCAAAAGGAGACTAGACAGTCACCTAACTGGGGTCATTTGACCCCAGCATCCTTTCCTGCCCATGGCAGGGGGTCGGACAAGATGATCTGCTCAGGTCCCATCCAACCCTACCAACTATGAAACTGTTCATTACCCTCCTTTGCATCCATTGTCACTGGTTCAGAGATGCCAGAGGATACATCTCTGACCATTATGTTTAAAATGTGCATACATTGATCATCTCTAAATCGAAGCTGTTCTGTTTTGCCCAGCCTTGCATCTCCCAAAGTGGATATTGCCATTCTTGCCTTAGATTTGTAAAACAGCATCCTGAATTAGTGCTGCAATGGGTACCTTAGGATAGTACCTGCAATAGTACCTCTGAAAGGGTATTAACATTTTGTTAATATTGTTAATACATATTATATTGTTAATATTCTTAACATTTTTAATATTTGTTAATATTGTTTTGTAATGTATTGTTTTGCATAAAGCATCTGGCAGCTGCAATCAAAAGTTATCCAGCCCTATTCAGTTTGCAGTCTCACAGGATCTGAGATCGCTAGTAATGCTTTTGGATCTGCATATGGGGGACTACAGCAGGCCTGGATACATGGAGTACATGTTGGGGCACAAAGCTGGTGGCAGCTGGTCGACATTTGGGACAGGTTGCTTTGGGGAGGTAGTAGTTCACATGAATCCAAGGTGCTTTTGCTTGACCAAGCAGGTTGCATCATGTACAGGGAGCATCCAGGAGTCACATGGGCCTAACACACAGCTTTTGGTACCAGATTTTGGTGGATTTGACCCCAAAGTTGTTTTAATCCATCAATGACAGGTTCTCAGAGGCACTGATTACATGTTTGTGCGAGCGTGTGCTTATGCTCGTGTATGTGTTGCTTGTGTTATTAGAGCAAATCAGAAAGTGCAGAAGTGTCTTCGTAATTTCCAATAAAGCATCCTTTGAACCCCAGTTCTGGTTTGACACAGATGTTGGTGGTTTTCCACACAGGACAACTTCTCTCTCCTTTAAAATCGTTAAGTTTCATGCCTGGCCAAATGGCTAAACTCTGCATTCATGGTTTTGAGAGAGGAGGTGTGTGCGTAGTGGGAGGGGGGATCCCTGGGAGGGAAATGTGCTGCTTCATATCAACTTCTACAGGACACAACGAATTGCTATCATTAACTTATCTCCAGAATTGAGGGTTAACAGAAATGCTGATGCTCAGCTCCATTCAGCACCAGCTCTTCCTCCTTCCGTGCTCTCCTTTCTTTCTACTTTGTCCCGCTGTCTGCCTCTTTCATGAGCTTCCCCCAACAACACACTCTGCTCTCTCATCCGTCCTCCTTCATTTCTAGATCTCCCTTCACAGTCTACCTAGAACAGGCTGCTAGCAATTGCCTGAAACACGTGATCTGATTATTTCCGAGATGTTGATCCTTCTGGGGAAAGGATCACATGGCTTTTATTAACTTACTGAAGCAGGGAGGTGACTTGTTGCTCTCCTCCAGATGTAAATCAAGTGGGAACACCTTTCTGAGAAGAGAGGATCTAGAGTGAGGGCTGAGTAGTCAAAGGGGAAGTACTTCAGGAGTTGTCCAGTCTGGGGAGAGGGTTTATTAATTGCTTTGAGCTTTTATAACAATCCTAGGAAGGGCGTGTATGTTTTTGACTGTATACAGCACATGAACTTCATCTTTTGGAGCAGGTTGGGAAGGGCGCTTACTCTCAATGCCATTTTTGTCTCTCCTTTAGATCCCAGACCATCTTCAACAAGATGCAATACCTTCAGCTAGCTTTGAGGTTGATCCCCTAGTGATCTGCTCCATGTGTGACCTTCACCTGGTGTCCCACAGTTGACTGAATGTAATGTGTGGCTTAGTTTAGCAAAGGACAGTGTCTTCTCCTGTGTCAGAGCACCTTGTCAGTGAAGAATAATCTTAACTAGAGAGGTATAGATAGCACTTGCATTGGACTATGCCTTAAAAAGCTTGCAAAATTGTTATAATTGCCAGTAGATATTGTTCTTACTGGTGTCTGATGCGCGGCAGCTACCTCCTGTTGCTCATACAAAATGGCAGATAAGGGACAAAGTAATGGCAAGAAATGATGCCTCATTTTCGACAGTGACTTGCAGCATGAAACCCTTCATGACTTTCAGAATTGATTCACAGAACTTCACCAAGTTCTTTCTTAGAGGCATTGCTTTTTCTGTAAGGTTTATCTCTGGGCCTGAAATCCTCTGTTCAAATATTTAGAAGCAGTCACCAGTGCCCACCTGGTTTAGAAGATCACTGTTGGAAATGATGGCCACAAGCAAGAGAAGAGTCCTGGCTTTCTCTTGGCAAAGAAGACTGTTGTTGGTTTGTAACAAGCTCCAGGTACGGTTTTGGTGAGTTCTGGCGCCCGGTCAGCTGGCCATCCCCGTGCACTGGGTATTGTCATGGCAATCAGGGACCAAACTTTTCCACGTTAGCTGTGTCTGCACTTGAAAGTAAGCATGTGAGGCAGAAGTGTCCTCTAACCCCAGCTGGAATTAGCATTGCTCCTTTTGCGCAGCGCTAGGTGGCTGGCTCATTAGCAGCGTCACTCAGCGGTGCTAATTTACTCATTCACAGCGCTGAGTGCATGCCGCTGCACTCCTTTCAGTTCAGGAGCAGGCTGCATGGAGCAGTGTAGCATGTTTGACTGTGCTGCTTCCTGGTGTGGCAAGTTTTCAGTGTAGACGCGGTCCGTTCACTTCAACTTTGACTTTAAAGAATTATTTCCAGGAAAGAGGATAAGGCCTCCCACGCCTCTGCTGTGATTTTTCAGTAGGATCCTTCTTTACCTGGGCTGTGGATGCTTGTCCTCTGCAAATCAGACCCTCAGCAAACAAATTACCTAGACTAGCAGGCTAACCGTTGTCTCACAGGAGCAGTGTCTGGACAGTGCCAACCCGACAGGGCTTGAATTGGACATAACATCTCAATTATTTGGGCAAAAAGACTTCATGCTTTATTGGTGGGGCAACAAGCAGGTGACTGGATTTGCGTTGTCGTCTTTTGGATTGGATGTTTGTGAGAGCACAACTAGCCCACAGAGCGCATCCAAATTACAAGACATGTAGATCAAAACCGTGTTTCATAAAGACTGAGGCAGTGGTGACAGAAGGAGTGGGTTTTGGCAATGAAAGCAGCAAGATTTCATGATGAGAGGAGAGGACAGATAGTTATGCCAGGAGGAGGCTGTAACTAAGGCTTCCCACATCTTACCGCACACAGGATCTTGAAAATTGTAGGGTCAGACCCAGGAAACATCCTGCAAGACAAACGTTTCCAGCTGTTTCACCAAGAAAGCTCTGAGCAAGGTTCCTCTTCGTGGCATTTGGAATAAGAAAGCAAATGGCTTTATTTTCTTAAATATTTGTATTTCAAGCCTTCAGCCTCCACCTTTCCACTAAAAGCTGTAGCCGCAAGTGCAACATCGTATATGATAATCATTCAGGAGTCGTTCTTTAAGGCAATTTTCAATTTAGCATTAATTCAGTTCCAGGCTTGGTCTTGCCTGTACGCCAGGGTTTGCTTAACCTTAAGCTTGTGAACAGGCTTATTGAATTTGGCCAAAACTTGACTAATCTGTAATGAGCTCCAGGTTGCATGAAACTTGGCAGACTGGATATCCTTTCTGCAGTTGCATAATGGGCTGACCCCACATAACCACAGTTTTGCTGGCAGTGTTTTCAGATCATAGTCATTTTCCAAGTTCTCGAAGTACTAGGCGGAAACCTTAGGCGTTGCACGGGCAGCCCACTGAGGTGTGTCCTGTGTTTTCAAGCCCCACGGCTCTGAGCTGACTTGCGCATTTCCATCATCTTCAAGCTGGGGGGGAAGGGGAAAATCCACACTTTTAAATCAGCGAAGGTTGAGAAGAAACAAAGCTGCCGACCATCAGCAATCAGATCTTAAAGAGGAAGCTTGTCCTCCCATTCAGAGAATGAAGTGTTGGGGATGTTTTGTTCCTTCTGTAATACGCCATGCAGTTGGGTGTGGGACACGGTGTAAATCCTGTTGTTTTCTGGGATCCGACTGACTCCTACTGGGCATCTGTCTTAGAAACTTAGTTCACTGGGGACCTTGAATGAATTTGCAAGTGAATTAGCTCTCAGCCTTTCTTAGGCTGGTGCCAGCCTTGGCTTGGACTGCCAGCATGGCTGATACCATAAGAGCAGTGGGTTAACATCGTTTCCAGCATCCAAGAGCAAAGGGAACTAATGGTCCCTGAAGACACAAAATAAAATTCAGGGCCTTCACTTCCTCCAGACTTCAGAATGAGGATGGAGGTGAAGGAGCAACTTCATTAATCAACACGTGGTTTTCCTTCTATCAAGGGAAAAAAATGTCATGAGCTGTCATACCACACACCGTGCAGTATGTTAGATTCCTTACAACAACAACAACAAAAAAGGGGACATGGTCCCTTACTAAAGACCCTAATGCAAGATTTGATGTGGAGCAACTGATGAGAAACCAACAAAGAGGAGGAGGAGGTTGTGGGTGTGAAGAGGCAGAAAGGTGACAAACAATTGTGTCTTTATACACAGATTAGATGCAGGTGACTGTCATATGGCCAGCATGGCTTCCTGTGGGGCAGAGTTGGTCATCTCATATATATGTAAGGCAGGTTTCTAGGGAACAGGTACACTGTGTACAATTTGAAGAAAGCCTATGAAATTAAATCAGTTAAAATCTGCTGAGCTCTGATACGCAGGAAGGTTCCCCATAAATTCTTTTGTGGGGTCCAAAATTCCTGCTCTCTTCCCTATGTACTTGGTGTGGGAGATGGTCTTTTTTTTTTTTTTAAAGAGAAAACCGTCTTGCTTCTGAGCATTGATCAATACCATTTGTGCATGTTCCCTTAATAGCCTTCATACCTCACCCTGGCAGGCATACAGTTGGCTGGAGGTATAATTGCATGTTCCTGGATTATTCCTCCCAGTCCTTAAAGCAGGGGTGGGCAATTGTTTTGGGCAGAGGGCTGCTTACTGAGTTTCAGCAAGCCACTGAGGGCAGATTAATCTGAATTTTCTACATTTTTTAGGGGCCCCACAGGCCAGATAGAATGGCCTGGCCGGTCACATTTGGCCCCCGGGCCACGTTTTGCCTACCCCTGGCCTAGGGGCTGCAATTTAAGCCCTTATTGAAGAGCCCCACTTTTGTGTATGCTATACTGCTCCTAACAGGTTACCTCCTAAACCAGAAGCTGTAGAGCTATGTCTGTGTAGGCAGGCACCTTTGCACGGTCACTTAACAGTGGGCACATCTACACACTCATTAATGCGCAGTGCCTACTATGCATTAAATTTAGTACTTGCAAAAGGAAGTCCTAAATAAATGCTCAGTAGGCTGCTCCGCTACGAATTAGTGGGACTGCATGCTTTTTTTGTGATGGTTAATGTGCAGTAGACGAATACTACGGCACGTTGGACTAATAGCATGGTTTCTTCCGTGATGCTGTGATGTGCAGTCACTCAGTCTACTGTGTATCATGTAGCCACTCCCAGTGCTAATCAACTGGTACAGGGACAACGACCCTATTTTTATTTTAAAAAATGGCTATCCTGGGGCAGTTTTTATAGTAGCATAATACAAATCCAAAGATTTCTCTGAAAGTTGTATAGATGGTCTTTTGCTGTGGTCTTGTCAATTTACTGTCCAGGCAGAAGTAGTAGAAAGATTGGGTCATCAGTTAAAGTCAGGGATGGGCAATTATTTCAGGCGGAGGAGCTGCTTACTGAGTTATGCCAAGCCAAAATGACGGGCAGTCAGAGGCAGATAAATTTTTATTTTCTAAATTTTGGAGGGGCCCGTGGGCCGGATAGAGGAGCCTGGTGGGCTTGCGTTTTCCCACTCCTGAGTTAGGTTGTTCCTCTTGTGACAGTTGGCAGTAAAGTTGGCCCAAAGCAGACTCCTTCCTTACTATTAATTTGCAAGTGTCCCTGGGATAACTATCTGTTACTGGTGTTGCGGGCAGCTTTCTGAATCAAAAAGCTTGTTGCTGCCTGTTTTAATCTTTCCTGGTAGTTTTTGTACCTTATTTAAAATGTCTCAGTTTCTGCAGTTTTTTAATGAGTTCAGTTGTAACCATTTCAGGTGAGGCTCTCGTCTAAGACATTGGTGTGTTAAAAGTGGTACCTGACCAAGTCCTCAGCAAATCTGCTCTTCAGGCATGCTCTAAGATGATTGGAGAGGCATTCTTTCAACAAGCAGTAAATATGCTAAAAGATGGATTTGCGGGGGAGGCTGTTGCAATTTTAAGTTCAGTCAATAGTTTCAGCTGGAAAAGGACAGAGAAACCGACTTCAGAAACGTTGAAACATTTTGTTTCGACGTGGTTAAAAAGAAATGTTTTGGAAACGCCGAAGCACTCCATGTTCCCACTCGTCTCTGAAATGCGGAAATATGATTCTCCATCCTGCTTACCACCAGACAACTCCGAGCTAAACAGACTTTTCTTACTTTTTGCTGAGCCGAGTCTGCACCAAATGAACTGTTCCAAACAGGAGACTTTGCCACACCTGCAAGTCTCTTGTGAAATGCGCATTTTTGTTTCTGCCTAGGAGAACTTTTACAGGTTTTGCAATCTCCTGTGCCTGATGAAGGGTGCCTGTGCCCAAAAGCTTGCAAATAAAGACTTTTTTTTGCAACTATCTAGTTGGTCTAATAAAAGATTTCACCTCTGACATGAGTTTTGATTCCTTTTGCCTCTAGACCGTTATGGCTACAACCTGGATTGCTTTCCTTTAGAAAAGCACTTTAATGAAACTGGACTAAATCTAAAGGGCAAAAAAAGTTGCATAAAAAAGTAAAAGTAGCCTGAAAAGGAAACAAAATATTTCATTTCAAAGTATTACAGGTTGACCCAAAATGAACATTTTCAAATTTTTCATTTTGGCAAAGGGTGTGACATTTTCGTGGCTTGACCCAAACCAAATTCTTTCCCCCAGATTTTCCATTATAGCCACCACCTTCCACCTTGAATATTAGCTAGTGAAAAAATTAAACTTTATTGTTCTCTTTCTCTTTCTTGCCCTACAGGCCAGTCCAGCTAAAAGAGAGGGAATGGGATTTTATTCCTTCTGGTATTAAAAGGATTTTTTCGGAAAATTTCAGCTACAGACCTCTGTGCTAATCCACTGAAGACAACAGAGTAGCACTAGTATCAGTGGGAGCAAGATCGGATGATCTGGGGTTGTACAAGTTTAGCTGAAGGAAAAATGAGATTGAATGTATCTGTTTTCTGCTGGCGATGCACAAGACGGAAAAGAATCTGGCGGGGCTCTCAAATCCCCAGCTGGGAGCTAGAAGAAAACATCTTATTTTAGTTGAAAATTTGGCATTTTTCGTTTGGAAATTAGCAAGATGAGTGTGCAACCCCCTGCTGATGTGCTGCTTTTTTTTCAATGTGTCCATTTGGAGTTTCACTGCATTCAGGTGGGATGCAGATCATTGGAAGAGCTGCTTTTATATGGTTCAAAGTCTTGCTATTAAAGTGAATATGTGTTCTGTTGCTTCGTCGTCTTGGTTGTACTTCCTCGAGCCATTTTTGTCCGCATGCTTTTCAGTCCAAATACCCCGTCGATTACAATCCAAGGTGCTAATATAATGGTTTAAGGTCACAAATTGCTTTTAGCTTTTCCTCCCTTTCTGTCCCACACAATGGCAACCAGGAAATGTTCCTAAGAGTGTTGTTTTCAATACTTGGGTTTAATATTCCAGTAGTTTGTTTAAACTGATGGTAATTACAAATCTTTGCAAAAAATCGATTAAAAGGGACATGACATGCATTTGGCTCGGAGTACAATTTGCTGCGAGCTGAGATTGGAAGGGTGATAGGTAACATTTGGATTAACTTTGTTAAATGAAACAAGGCTGCTTATTCTGTACGAAGTGAGATTCTACCTATGAATCCTAATTACTTGGCTTTCTGAGCGAACCAGAGCTGGGAAGAAGGGAAAACAGAGGTCTCTATAATAGCATATTTTTTTGTGAAGATGTTTTAAACTAGTTTATTTTAGTTTATAATAGTCATGCCAAAAGGCCCCAGCTGCATTGTTTCAGACATGGCCATTGCACAGCCTGCTCCATTTGGTGCTAGTTTTACTGTTTACAGCCACTCGGATATTTTGACACTTGCATTGCCTCCCTCTTTGTTTTGGATGCTTTAACTACTGCGGTCTAATCTTTTGAGGGAGTGAAGCTTAAGGCCCAAGAATGGATAATGAACATATTGGGCCTGATCCTAGCTTATGCTAAAGCTGTTTGGAAAATGTCTGCCCCCTGGAAATATTTCAGCTTGGAAATGCTGCAGCAATATCTAATGGGAGTTGCTATTTGGATGCTTCAGGTTCCTTCTGTGTTGTGAAGGACAAGCCCCCTGGTCAGTCATCACTCAGGGGCATGTTGGTCTCTCTGCTCCTGTAGAAGGAAGGATTTCACAGACATCAGGGCTGGAAAGACCTCGGAAGATCATCAAGTCCAGTCCCCTGCCCCAGGGGCAGGAAATCAGCTGGGGTCACAGGAGCCCAGCAAGATAAGCATCCAAATTTCTCTTGAAGGCATTCAATGTAAGTGCTTGAACCACCTCCAGTGACAGGCTATTCCAAACCTTGGGGGCTTGGACAGTAAAGAAGTTCTTCCTTATGTCCAGCCTGAAATGGTCTTGGAGGAGTTTATAACCATTCGACCTCTTCATCCCTTGGGGCGCTCTGGTGAACAATCGCCCAGGTCACCCCTGATAAACTTATAGGTAGCCACCAGATCACCCCTGAGCCTGCACTTTTCCAGGCTAAAGAGCCCCAGGGCTCTCAGCCTGTTGTCATAAGGTCTGTTATCCTGACCTTTGATCATGCGTGTAGCTCTTCTCTGGACTCTTTTAAGCTTCTGCACATCCTTTTTGAATTGTGGAGCCCAAAGCGGGACACAGTACTCCAGCTGCGGCCTCACCAAGGCTGAGTACAGTGGGAGAATGACGTCCTGGGATTTGCTTGGGAAGCATCTATGGATGCAAGCCAGTGTTTTGCTCACTTTACTAGCTGCAGCATCACACTGAAGACTCACGTTCATTTCGTGGTCAATCATGATATCTCCTGGGTGCAACTGTGGGACCTGGCCTATTTAGGAGCATGGGATAGGAGGCAGCCAAGCTACCTGTGCACTAGGGCACCTTATCCAATGCAAAATATTCTGCTCACTGAAACAGATTTTCCACAGAAAGCAAACACTGGCCTTGAAAACACTATTTTCTGTTAAGCAGCAGTTACGATTAGACCTTTTCTATCAGCCCTACTTCCGCTCCATCTAGGGCAAAGCTTCTGTTTAAGTCTGTGGGAGCTTTGCCTGAAATCAGTGCAGGAGCGATCTCACTGCAGTGTATAAGTCGGGGGTTTATGCGGCCCAAGGGGGCGACTGGCCAATTTTGTGCACATTCGTGGCACACCATTTTTGTGGGCTCTTATTGTGTTGGGGCCCCCCTATGCTTGTGATGGGGTGAGGGACCCTGATGGGCCCTTACCCACTGATGGAGATGGCTGGCTGCCATATGGCTCTGCCCCTTGCTGCTGATTGGCTGAGGGCTGTCCATCATGCAGCCCCACCTCTCACCATGGATTGGTGGAGACCAGTGGGGTGGCATGGCAGGAAGTACTCTCAGCCAATCAGAGGCAACAGGCGGGGTAACAGCTATCTCACCTTCCTATTGATAGCTCCCTTCTTAAGTTTTTCGGGGTGGGGAGGTGTTCCGTGGGTTTTGCAGACCTCACCCAATTTTGCAATTTTCACGAAATCCGTGCAATTGCCATTTTTTAAATTATCCATAGGAACTTTCTATAATAGTTGCAAAAGTCCTATGGTGAAATGTGCATCTGTGACATAAAATTTAGAGATTTAATTTTGTGGTACAATAGGCAAGAGGCTCTTGGCATCCCTCTTGGAATAAAAACAGCTTTGCTGGTCTCTGTGCTCCTATCACTTTACTCTTGGCTCCAGCTCCTGGTCATCATACTGACTACTCCTTCCCCTGAACTGGAATAGCAGTGCAGCATAACGCTGTGCCTTCCAGCAAATTCTTAGTAAGAAAGAAACCCAAAAATCTGTAGTCCAGCAAAAGTTATGACTGATGGATTGAAAGAGCAGGGGAGTTCAAAAAAGTCCCTTAGAATCCTAAAATGCCATAGGAAAAAATCGGTTTATTCTAGTAAAATGGAGATGGCGTGGTCACTTGTCTGTCTGTATCATTTACTTTTTGAGCTGTTTAATCCTTGACCATCCCACGACCTTTTCTGTTAAATGCTTTAATGGCACCATAGCAATTAATCTCAAACACATCTGACAAATTCAGATGGTTTTACTTACAGAAGGAGCCAGCAGTGTGTGTGTGTGTACATATGCACATGCATTTGACTGGGGAGGGGTAGATCTTAGATACCCTAAGATTTTTTTGTTTGCATGGTGCTGATCTATTCCAAGTTGCTTGCTTTCTATTCTTCCTGAAGTTTTTCCTTTCAAAATTGATGCATGTGTGAGCTGGAAAAACTTTGCGCAAAGTGGGCATGAGAAGTGAGAGGTCTCCAGCATAGTACAAGGTATACAACCCTTGGCATTTGTTTCTTGTCCCGAGACGTGTTTACAGCAGATGTCTGAGCTGGTGTGAGGATCTGGGAGTGAGGTACTGTTGGTCCTGGTGTACAGCCATGTGTTTAGCTGCGTTTTTGAAACAATAGCACAGTAACACAATAACCATGTAATGGTGGAAAGAAGAATTCAGCTTGGCATCAGAAGCATTGTGCAATAGAAAAGTGCCTTATTTTTTTCAATCTTGTGTCTGATCTAAACTGTAGGGAGAATCAACCTTGTAAGAGGTTGGGTTTATCTTAGATGTGAACTTATTAGGAGCAAGTGTTTTAATATATTGTCTATATCAGAGGTGCTCAATATCCAACCCACAGGCCAAATGTGGCCTGCAGAGTCATCCCATGTTCCTGGAAATTTTGCAGTGGGGGAGAGCTGGCAATGAATATGGCCAACCTTCCCCACTGCCAAATTTCTAAACCCCAAACGCCCTGCAGCAAGTTGGACCCCTCTCCCAGGTGGCTGGATCGGGGCCAGCCCACACCCTTTCCCCCTGCGGGGCTGGGCTGCCTCCTCTGCCCGATGGGGGCTGCTGCATGGGATCCAGACCGCCAGCTGAATCTGATCCACAAACAGACCAGGCACTGCCCATCTGGCCCGGCGGCCAAAAAAGTTGAGCACCGCTGGGCTATACTCACACGGTCAACTTTTGCGGTGCGTGTTAGCTTTGTCTATGGGAGGACACTGACTGGCAAAACTATAGGAGTAGTTATACACTGCGACCATAGCGTTGTAATGCCCTTTGTACACATCTGTCTGCTCCCGTGCATGCTAATTGGCGTGTGAGAGCAGACTTGATTAGTCTAGACTAATTGGTATACTCCAGCAGCCTCAGTGTCACATGTATTCGGCATTCCTGCACTTCAAAATGCTGGTGGGGTGCTTTAATTAAAGTCCTTTTGACAAACTTTAGTTAAAGCACTCTACTGCCAACTTGAAGCATGGGATGCTGAATGCACGAGACACTGCAGGCGCTTTAATTAGAGCAGCTCATGGCAGCCACTGTAATTAAAGTGCCCTCCCCCACACTGGAGCACATGCAAAGACACCCCAGGATTTAGAGAAAATTATTTTGTTCAGGTGTAATTTTGTTCAAGTATAATTTTCCTCTGCATGGAAGCAGACCTTTACGTAAGTACAGCTGTAATGCAGTGCTGCTTAGTTCGGCCTGGCTCTGGGGCTACGTGCAAGCCCAAAGGAATAGTGGCAAACATACCTCAGTTCAAAAGGAAAAAAAAACCCTATAGTACAACGTAGCACAATTAATGGACATAGGTAGGGCATGTGTTTGTATAATTTGATTGCAGAAAAGACCTACCTAATGCACGCAATAAAAACATATGCGCTAACTCGTACCTTTCCTGCAAGTGGCCACAGGTAAAGTTAAAAAGCCGCTTGTAGTGCGGGAGTCACAGTCAGAGTGTCATCATTGTTGCGGTATAATCATCTAGCTGGAGCTCTGCCTGTCATTTCCCCATGTAGGCAGAAATTGTGGGTCTTAATATCAGCAGGCATGTGTCCACAGAGGTCCCTCGACTCATGATCCTATGCAGGTACATATGAACTGAGACCCTTTTAATTGCTGTTTCTCCATAAATGTTAAAATTGGGCAGTTTCAGATGTTTTCAGCTTTTTCTTTTCTTTTCCTGAACTAGTTATTCCAAACCTAGCGCTGAAAGCCAGCTGGCGTTGTCACGTGTGTTTTGGAAAACAGACTTTCTCTGAGGATAGAGGGCAGGAGCACATGCGAAAGAAGCACTGCAAATAGGGCACTTCTTTTATTGTCTTCCAAATCTAGTTTCTCACGTGTTCCTTCCCAACCTCTTGTGTTCACAGAGCATGGCTTTGTGGGATACTCCGAAGAACTAATGTTTAACAACACGCTGCCAGAATACAGCCCAGGGGAGTCCTTCTTCACTGTTTTTGGAGTGTTTTTCCCAGCTGCTACAGGTACGTTTTATTGTCTGATGTTTGCCGCATAGGTTGCCTTGTAGAGAGGAGGATGCAGGTGAATTTCTCTTGGCATCCTGGCAAGGCAACCTAACCAGAGACCCCGGCACTCAAAGTTGGCATGCCAGCCTGAAGCTCTGAGTTTAGAGGGCATTAGCAAGCCTGAGATGTCTCATCTCCTACATAGTTTTATTCCACTCTAAATTTAATCTTCTTTTTCTGTGTGGTCAGAAATTCCATTTGTGGGTTAATCTGGTGCTGAGCTGTAATTGGCTTTACCTCCTAATTCTCATGGCTCTTTTTTCCGTCCGTTCCTAATGGATGCTGATGCTTTTCTCTTAACTCCTTGATATACGGAGCCGGGATTTCTTTGTTAGGTGTCCTGTTGGTTACCTACAAAAATCATCCTAAGTGCCAAAGCTCAGTATTAGGCATTGGTATAGGTCACTGTTGTTAGTCTCTACTTACCTTTTCAGGTGGTGATCCAGTTTTATTTCTTAAATTTGAGTAGCAACTCCTCAACACTTATCCTAAACTAGGAAAGCCTTCTAATTTCACTTTGCAAGAGAAGACAGTGAAAGCACAGTTTTGTTTTGCCTACAGCGATGCAGCAAAGCAATGGTAGAGTTGAGAGCAGATTCCTCATGTGCTGTTTTCCAGCCACATGCTTTCTCTTCTTGCCTACAGCTATCTGCACACCCTGTTCCTACCTCCCTAATTATAGGTATTTCTTCACACTAGCCTCTTAGCCATTGCCTAGCTACTGGGAGACTTGCTAATGATTGCACATACCTTCACATCAGCACAGCCATATGCTGACAGCTGTTGGCGTGGTGTGTCATACTGTTGCTTATCATTTCAGCTGACACGTGTTAAATTCAGTTCTGTGCTGGGTTTTATTTAATTTCCCTAAATTAACAAAAGGACCAGAAGCCCTGAACCTGGCAATGCCTAGTGGGAATGAAATAACCATCCGTTCGAGTTAAGACTACCTCTTGTTGATGCTGTTTTTAAACTATAAAAGGTACTGATTATAAGCAGTTTCCATAGTGATGAATCCGTGGATTATAGAATGAATTTGTAGAGGATTAGCTCTAAGCAACTAACTGAAAGTCGTTAGCGGAGCTGCCTCAATACAGAGAGGCATGTTTTATGGTTTCATAAAACAGATGAAACCAGTGAGTGTTCCAGTCGTATACAAAACTCATTTTGTTAGAAAGCTACCTAGCATCGATTCAGTGGGTTTGGACCAAGAAGCATTCCCATTACTCCCTCTTTGTTCCAAGATGCTCTTTCAGCCAGCTGGATCTCCGGGGCTACGTGAATCCCTGCAAACACCGACCGAAGAATGTGTCTTTCAGTGGCTCGGGTGGCCCTCTTCTAGAAGGGAATTGCTACCCGTTTCCTGAACACTCCTGAGAGCTGCCGCGGGTCTGATAGTGCTCCTGATACAGAAAGTGGTTGTATCGGGGGAAAGAATAGGCAATGGTCTGTTATTGCTGCAGTGGTGTTAGGGTGCTTGTAGCTCCTACCTTTCTCCTCTCTCCAGGTATTTAGAAGCCACCAGGATATTTGCCCTTGTGTTTGCTCTCTATGCAAGGACTGAAGCCCTTCAAAGCTTTTGAATCCCCATCCGGTGAGCCTTACAGGCTTGACTGTGCAGTGTTCAGAGATCCCTGACCTCCCTTTCTCTTCCAGGGCTCCTGATGGGGTTCAGCCTCTTGGTGCAGCCCGAGCCACCAATCTAAGTGCTGGACTTCTTGCTTATTGGCGTCTCATTGACCATCCCTTGTTCTGAGCCCAGCTTGGCTTGTGGCTCGGCAAACAGCTCCTTCCATGTGCCCAGTGAAAGTGTGTTTTACTTAAACACATTTCTTACCGGCTGTCAGCTTGGCTAGTGATACCTTCTGCTCCGTTGTGGGAGACTTGCTGGTCTGAGAGTCTTAGTGGTAAAATCCCAGGAAAGTTTGTATTTTGTTTTTTCCCCATTTCTTCATAGCTCTAGTGACTTCTGGCCACAGCAACCCGCCAGTGTCAGCTCTGCTATCAGTGCTGGAGTGGGGCTGCCCCTAACACGGAGAACTTGGAAAGAAAAATGCTCATGCAGAGCTGCAGAGAAAATTAACCTTAGTGTTATTAAATGGTTCTTCATCACTGCTAATGCTTGGCAACTGGGAAAGGAGCCAAAGCTAATAGATATAACTTATTTAATGGCCTGGTAGCGGATTACTTAATTCATAGTCGGAACAGCAGTGATGTTAAATAGTCTCTTAAAGAAACAGTTATGTGTGATATGTGGTATAATTAATTTAGTAGCCATGTGCTGCTTTCCTTTTCTTCTTCTTTTTTTTTTATTGTTTCACTTATTTGCCAGATTGTAATGATTCTCTGGTGGTAGCAGCATGTCAGCGCGCTCATGTGAGCTTACTGCAGCTTCTGTATTGTGTAGGGACTGCCCCGTGTCAGACCGCAGTGCGCAAGGTGCTGTTCAGGTGCATGGACAGAGACAGTCTTTATCCTCAAGAGCCTCCAATCCATTTCGAGGAGACGAGGGATTTAGGAGTAAGGAAGTATGATCTCCAGCTTACTGATGAGGAGCTCAGGCCCAAATAGTCTAAGCTGATTTGCCTGGTATCACATGGAAGAGCAGGGGATGGAGCCAATGTAATAGCAGCGTAAGGGCTCTGGACTTCAGAAAAGCAGACTTGGCCTCGCTCAGGGAACTCATGGGCAGGGTCCCCTGGGATGCCAGGCTGAGAGGGAGAGGAGTCCAGGAGATCTGGCTGGACCTTAAAGAAACCTTACTGGGAGTGCAGGAGCAAACCATCCCATTGCACAGGAAGACTAGCAAGTATGGCAGAAGACCAGCTTGGCTTAAGAGGAAACTCTTCAGAAACTAAATCACAAAAAGGAAGCTTATAAGAAGTGGAAACTTGGATAAATAACTAGGGGACAATATCAGAGCATTGCTCGGGCATGCAGGGATGAAGTCAGGAAGGCCAACGCGTAATTGGAGTTGCAGCTAGCAAGGGATGCAAAGGGTAACAAGAAGGGTTTCACAAGTATGTCGGTAGCAAGTGGAGGATCAGGGAAAGTGCGAGTCCCTTACTGAATGGGGGAGGCAGCCTTGTGACGGAGGATGCAGAAAAGACTGAAGTGTTCAATGCCTCTTTTGCCTCAGTCTCTACAGGCAAGGGCAGCTCTCAGACCAGTGCACTGGGCAGCACAGCTTGGGGAGGAGGTGAGCAGCCCTCGGTGGTGAAAGACCAGGTTAGGGACTATCTAGTAAGGGTGGATGTGTACAAGTCCATGGGACTGGGTAGGATGCACCCAGGGGTGCTGAGGAAGTTGGCTGATGTGCTTGCAGAGCCTTTGGCCATCATCTTTGAAAACACGTGGCAATCAGGGGCGGTCCTGGATGATTGAGAAAGGGTGAGTGCCCTTATTTAAAAAAGGGAAAAAAGAAGGATCCAGGGAACTACAGATCAGTCAGCCTCACCTCAGTCCCTGGACAAAAATCACGGAGCAGATCCTCAAGGAATCCATTTGTAGGTGTATGGAGGAGAAAAAGGTTACCAGGAAAAGTCAGCATGGATTCACCAAGGGCAAGTCATGCCTGATCAACCTGGTTGCCTTCTACGATGAGATGACTGGCTCTGTGGGTGCAGGGAGATGGGTGGATGTGGTCTAACTTGATTTTAGCAAGGCCTTTGATACCGTCTCCCACAACACTCTCGCAGGCAAGCTAAGGAAGTACAGGCCGATGAATGGACTGTAAGGTGGACAGAAAACTGGCTGGAGCAGCAGACTCGGAGAATAGTAATCAATGGCTCAGTGTCTAGTTGGCAGCTGGTGTCAAGTGGAGTCAGTCCCGGGGCCAATTTTGTTCAATGTCTTCATTAGTGAGCTGGAAGATGGCATAGAGTGCACCCTCAGCAAGTTTGCTGATGACACCAATGTGAGGGGAGTAGTAGATACGTTAGAGAGTAGGGCTAGTATTCCCAGTGACCTAGACAAATTGGAGGACTGGGCCAAAAGAAATCTCATGGGGTTCAACAAGGACAAGTGCAAAGTCCTGCACCTAGGACAGAACAATCCCCTGCACCAGTACAGGCTTGGGATTGACTGGCTGGGCAGCAGCTCTGCAAAAAGGGACCTGGGGGTTGCAGTGGACAATAAGTTGCATACGAGCCAGCAGTGTGCCTTTGTTGCCAAGAAGGGTAGTGGCATCAGTAGGAGCGTTGTCAGTAGATCAAGCGAAGCGATTCTTCCCCTCTATTCAGCATTGGTGAGATCGCATCTGGAGTACTGTTTTCAATTTTGGGCCCCCCACAACAGAAAGGATGTGGATAAATTGGAGAGAGTCTAGCAGGGGACAATGAAAATGGTGAGGGGGCTAGAGGACATGACTTATGTGGAAAGACTGAGGGAACTGGGCTTCTTTAGTCTAGAGAAGAGGAGACTGACAGGGGACTTAATAGCATCCTTCCACTACCTGAAGGGGGTTTGAAATAGGGTGGAGCTGGACTGTTCTCAGTGGTGACAGAAGACAGAACAAGGAGCAACAGTCTTGAATTGCAGCAAGGGATGTTTAAGTTAGATATTAGGAAGAATTTTCTCACTATGACGGTAATAAAACAGTGGAACAGGTTACCGAGAAAAGTGGTGGAAGCTCCATCCTTGGAGGCTTTCAAAACCTGGCTAGAAAAAGCTTTGGCTGGCATGATCTAGTTGGGGTGGTCCTGCTTTGAGCAGGGGTTGGACTAGATACGACCTCCCGAGGTCCCTTCCACCCTCATTTTCTATGATTCTGTGGATGTATCCAGAATCCCCGGCCCATGCCAAAGTATGCATTTACGCTGCAATGCATGTCTTAACTCAAAGGCATGCAAGTGTGGGTTAGCCAGCCCCATCTCCGAGCAGCCACATTGCAGGATGCATTGCAGGCGCTTCATGCTCCTTATCTCTTTGTGCACATTGCCACTGAGACTACATGGATTTGGTCCTAGGATTGCGGGGAATGAATCCAGGGCTTCTCAACCTGGCACATTGGAGTGAAACTGTTTTCATTGCACTGTGGATGAGAGAGCTTCTCTCTCCTTTCTGGACCCTGGCGTGGCCAGCCATCCCACCGAGCAGCAGTGCCTGTTACCTCTGCCTGTCCCAGCTGAGACAAGTCACGGATCCATTTGCTGAAGTGCTCCTGCTTGTCACTGAAGTATGGATGCAGTTCAGATTCTGCCTCCCGATGCCTGAGAAGTCTGGATATTTCAGCAGGAGGGGTTGAGTTTTGGCAGGCAGCAGGACTCTGAGGTGGTTACAGTCATAGCAGCCTGGAAAGGATTACTGTGGGTTCCTCACGTGCAGACCGGTACATCTGGTGCGGGACACCTGCTGCAGAGGGATAGGATCATATCGGTGTACAGGCTGGGGAGCCGCCTGTAGAAGGAGGAGGGCACGTGCAGAACCCAGATCCACAGCCTGGGAAATGCCACCCATCACACTTTATTGTTACCTGTGGGGAAACTGTACCCAGCAGGAAAGGTTTTCTGAGTTAGTCAATACAAATATTGTTAAAGAGGATAGTATGTGCAATGCAGTTTAGCTTCAGTTGAAGGAAGACGCTCTGTTTCCCAGATCTCCCTTTCTTCCCCACCACCTTCCAAGAGGCTCTAAGATGTATTTCAAGAGGAAAGAAAAAATTTAATAGCGGTTCTTTTTGTTAACAATCTTTGCAATTGTTCCTAATCCCTCTCCCCCCCCCCCAAAAAAAAAACAACAACAACAAACCAACAACCAAAAAACCAAAATATAATAACTGTTACAGGCTCAGCAAGCATGACTGCATATCAGATAGTAGGGTGTACAATTATAATTTCCTTTGGGAGGATGTTCTCCAACATCAATAAGTAAGATCTCCTTGTGACAAGGTTCACTGCAGAGGGAAATTGGACTAAGTGGTGGGAGGACCAGAGTCCTGTTTCTTGCTTATGCATAGCTCTTTCCCAACAGATTTGTGACCTAATCAGTAACTTGTACTTTCTAGGGACATCGGGTTTTTTTTTAAATGACCAAGGGTCATTTGCTCTCCTCTGTTTGTCTATATTTTCACTGATACTGCTCCAGTTATAACTTCTTGGGTGGAGTTATTCCAGTTTTACAGCTGGGTAGCAATGAGCACAATTGGAACCTATTTCTTCCCATGTAATAGCCATTTTTAGCATTGCAGATGGAAATACAGTTCTGCTGGCTTTGTTCCCCCAGTTTTTGTAATGCAATAAGAAAGAGGCGGTCTGTGATCCAAAAAATATATATGCGGCTGGCTCTCGCATAAGGTTATGGGACTGGAAGATGCAGATTTACTAGATTATGTCATAAAGGCTAATTTAATGGCTCTAGATGAGAAAAAACCCCAATGTGGGGAGCCCAAGCAGAAACAGGCAGCTTTTCAAAAGTACACGTGCAGATGCATTCTTGACTTAAGTGCTTAGATGTGCAAATGATCAGCTAACTGAAAATTTGCGTGTGCAAGGGGTCAAGGTACTTGTATGTGTATGCATGCATGTGTGCACACAGACGCATACTGATCATGCTGTTGCTTGCATCATGGCAGCTACCAGCACATACTGTTGTTGGTGCGTTTCTGAACATGAGCTCCTAAGCTGCTGTTGTGCAAAGAATTTATTACATTTCAACTGGGCCCTGAAGGTTTTCCTTTTAATAAAGATGCATCTTATAATGCACACTGCATTGTGCTACCCGTAAAAGCAAGATAGAGTTTGAAGGGATTTTTAGTGGAAAATGCCTTTGCATTGAAAGCATGTTTTAAGTGTATGCCACGCTTGGTGCTTTCAAAATGACAGAAGAGAGGTTTAAAGATCTTGGGATAAGCTATCTGGTGATGCAAGCTGGCCCAACTCCACTGAAGTCTGTGGAGAGGTGCCAGCAGATATCAGCAGAGAATTTGGTCCCTTTTTTTAAATGAGCTACAATTCTTAATCTAAGATTTTCCATTCCTCATCTTTCAAGTGTGGCAACAGGCCTTTGCTCATCATTCAGTAATGTAGCATAGTAGTGATTGCAAAAATTTATTTCACATAATAAGGTCCGCTGTCCAAGACCTCACATGGTGAGGTTTGAAACCTGCATCCATCTGTGGTTCATATTCTGTCTGATCTACCATATAAGTGGTCCTCTCCTGCCAAAATTGGCATGCATCTGTCCTCTGGATAGTTCCCAGGGTAGGATTACAGTGGGAGGAGCTGTGATGTACAGGCTGTCTCCACGCTCCTTTGGTTTCCTGGCTGATTTGACCACGGTTTTATCCTGCCTTGTCCAGCGGCTTTGTCATTATCTGCTGCCATGTGAGATAATAGCCAGCTTGGAAAATCCAGGCTGCTATCTCACTGAAACAGGGAGGTGGGTAATTCTCTCCCTTGAGCACTTTGCAGATAGGATTGTTCAAATCTGAAGGGGATCCGTTTCTTCCATGGAGGCAGGAGAGAAAGGTCCCAACTTCTTTTAATTAGTAGAATTTTTTTGGCCGCTTTTTTCTTGCTGAGGAGCTGGAGTTGCTGGAAGAGTTTCCTCCTGCTGCCTGCAAGTCAGACCCATCTTTACTTTGTATGAAGTAAGCTGCGGCTTGCAAAAGCTTTCCGATTTAGTCTATAAGGTACAAAGCAGCCCCACCTTCAGACTAACATGGCCAGCTACTTCTCTTATGTCTCTCTTAGGTCTCATTAGCTGATTTTGTTAACATTATCTCCCAAAACACAGGTGGCTCCTTCATTATAAGATGAGTGATTGCATCTGCTCAGGATAGCCCCTCGTGACACTGATCTTTGCCGGTCATAACCCTATGACATGCCCTTTGGGAGCAGATGGCAGAGAATGAAACTGCGGAGCAATTTTGGCGTTATCTGAATCTCCTGGTTAAGATCTGAACCCTATTTTTGGTACAGATGAGACTGCCTTGGTTTCTGGCCACCTGTGTTGATTCTCCCAGACCTTTCAGCAGCCTTTGACATTATTGACTGGGAGATTTTGTCCAGTTCACTAGCGAGATTGGCAAAAGCAGTGAGAGGACTCACCCTTAAGAAGTTTTTTCTGCCTCCCAGTGTGTTGGATCATTTCTCTCTCATGAGTTTCAGCAGGGATTTGTCTGGCCTTTCCTTTTGTTTCATCCGAATGTGACCCAGCCTCGCGAGGGGAGGCAAGGAGTTGGTGTTGGGCTGTGGTGCTATCGCTGCACACATCACTCGCAGGTCTTTGTCTTTCTCTTCAGACCCAGAAAACACCATTTTCGTTTATCCCCAGTGCCTTGCTGAGGTAAGAACTTGGATGATATAGGCATGACTCAGATTCAGTCTTGAGGATTTAGGGACAATGCCAGATGTTTGGAGAATTCAGCCAGAAAATACATTAGGCTGGTGTCTGCTCCATAATAGCGGTCTGCTCATCTTGTAGGAAGTCAGGGCAGTAATAATCTTGAATTGCTTCTGGCCTGTCAAGTGGCATCGGTCACTCGGGGACTTTTTATATCATCACCTAGTTTGACATTTGTGATTTTCTGCATGGTTAGGTTCTTGTGCTTCTGTTGTCCGTGCCTTGTGTCACCTCCAGAGCTTCACTTTCCTGTAGTGCTGCCTACAGGGCGCTATGCGTGAGCAGCATTTGGAAGCTGCAAGTGGTACAGGACACTCGGTATGATGGGTTTCGAGCACCGTGTCACACCGGTGCTCCAAAAGCTGTACTGCCTTCCTCTCTGTTTCAGGAGCAACTCAGGTTATTGACTGTGATTGCTTAAACGTTTGAGTTTTCCAAGGTTTGAGATTCAAAGACAGTTTGAATGCTGGCTACTTTACTTGGAAGTTAGCCCTTTCTTTCAAGAGTTTGGCTGTGGTGGGAATTGATCTGGGCTTGGCAGGGCTCACATTACTGTTTAACAGATGACGTGCAGCACCAAGAGGTGACATTACTTGCCCAAGGCCACGCAGAGGAAGTCTCTGGTAGAGCAGGGATTTGAACCTCTATTTTAGAGTCCTGGGTTATCTTCCCAACCATGAGAATATTCTTCCTCCTTCCCTTTTAGTGCTTAGCCCATTGCCATTCAGAGCATTTGGAGTCTGTTTTCTGCTGAACTAGGAAGAAATACTTCAGCAAAGGGGACTTGCTGTGAGATTTATTTGCTTCTTTCAGGGGTCAGGAAGAAATCCACATACGAGGCAACCATTTCATTGTAGAGCCTTAAAATGCTGTAGACGCTTGCTGAAATGGTGCCTGTAGTCGCTCATTTGCAATTCCAAAGTCTGACTTCATCATTCTTGTGCAGCTCTAAAACAACGAACGCCCGGCTGGCTTCGCAGTTGAATGGCAGAACATTTTTTGGTAACTTACTTCCAGGCTGACAGAAACTATTAGTGTTGTGGAGTCGGCACATTCATCTTCATTGTTATTCTGCAGTGATCTCAGCCCTGGTCCTCACCGTCTGGCCCGTCGGCACTATTGACTGGCCTCATGGTTATGAATGCTTGTGTTTGAAGGAGTCCGTCTAACCCCCGAGGGAATGGGACTAATGCTCCTTTTCTTTATCCTTCTGTTGTCTTGTCTATTTAGGGTATAAGTTTTTTTTCGAGCAGGAACTACTGTCTTTTACCATGTGCTCATGCAGGTCCTGGCCCCTTGAGATCTCCTAGTAGCCTTTTAAGCACTAGTGGCACCACACAGTCATAATCACAAACAGTTTGGTAGTTAGTTTGTTCCCCGTATTACTAGGTGATTTCCGTGTGACTTCAGGCATATTACTCACTCTCTCAGTATTTCTGTTTCCCTATCTGGAAAGCAGAGATAAACCCCACTTCACAGGGGTGTTGTGAGTTTTAACTAATGCCTATAAAGCAGATCCTTGGATGGAAGATGCTTGTGTACATGCAAAGTATTATTATTCTTTGCCTGTTAAATGCATGTGCGATAGTTGTTAGACACTTGACAGTACAAGTCATTTTATAATAAAGGTTGTCTCTCGTGAATGTAAGGTCCTGCAATATATTTGAGACTAACTACGTGTGTCAGAGTTGGGCAATGTGGCCTGTTGAATGGACTGCTGGGTTGAATGGCAGCACTTTTCTATTGACAATTGACCAACACTGTTTTCTGTGATGTTTGTATTAAGATAAGACGTTTTTGTTTAAATCCATGCTTTTTCCTTGTGTCATTGTCCAGTCTGAACAAAGTGCTCTTTGTGGGCTTGTTATTTGTAGCTTGTTGCTATTAGATACGCGAATTGTTCCTTACCAAGCTATATGGGTATGGGGCTGATATTAGTACTTGCAAGAGTGAAGTGGGATGATATAGCTACAGCTCTGCAGCAAACAGGGAAGGGTCTAACTCTAGATTGTGTTTTATTTTTTGTCTGCCAAATACAGGTGTTATGGCTGGATTCAATATGAGCGGAGATCTCCAGAAGCCTGCTACCAACATCCCATTAGGGTCTTTGGCTGCTATAGGCACCTCGTAAGTCTCTAGAAAAGGAAGAATTTACTTTCTGTTTATTGCATGCCTTGGATGTGACCAATCCTTTTCATATTCCAATCAACCTTTTATTACTCAGCCATCTGGAAAATTAAAGTCTGGCTCTTGTTCAAATTATCATCCATTACCACCTCCTACTCTGGATGGCTTAGTGAAGAGATTCATTAAAGCAGATAAAATCAATTCTTCCTTTCCCCTCAGCATCTCTCCATAATGCAGAGTGTATTAACTCTGGTATTGTTAGACTCCTGAAATCAGGCTGCATCGGGGTAGAATTCAGAATAATTGGTTGTTTTCCAAGAAAACAACATTACAAATCTTACAAAGCAACATATTGAGCCTCTTACTGTATTAGCTGATGTAGTTCATGTTTTTCGGGTATGCTTTTATGAGGCTTGACTAAGATACAAGAAACCCATTCGATAGCAAATGAATGTCATTTTGTCTCTGTGTATGAGGTTTTGAATCTTGATCAGCACATATTAGTATTTGTATGGTAGTGCCAGAGGGGTTGTTAACAGTGTTTGGCAATAAACAGTAACTTGACCGTTACAGAGGTGTTCAGTGTTTTCAGTGGGATGATGATTGCATTTTGAAGACTTGCCATTGCTTGTTACCCAGTACTGAAAGTAACCCTTATATAAGAACGTCAAAGTATTATCCCTGTATGTCTAAAGGAATGCTAGAGGTTGTGTGTGCTCTCATATTATAAGCTGTAGTAGTTGCTGGGGTGTCCCTTGAGGAGGACTGAGAGGTTGATAGTGTCACTGAGACTCTGCTGGGTGGTACCCAGAGAATTGGTGCTGCTATTCAGACTGGCATGTGATGGGCGGTGAAGCTAAGACTCTCATCAGTTCCCTGCCTGATCCATCCACTCCTATTACGTATGTATAACAAGATGTAGCTGACCAGTGGAAGCTACATCCCTCCTCTTGCATGCATATCTAGCAATATGTGTGAGAAGGCCATGATAAAAGACTCTAGTCTTGTTTAGTATTATAAACAGGATGCTCAGGATACTTTCTTTCAGACATTCAAAGTGGCAAGTTTTAAAGAAGTATAGGAAAGAACCTCTCAATTTGTGGTATGTTTCCCATCAAATATTTATTTCTGAAGCTATTTGTCCCATATTTTACAAAAATACAAGGTGTTTTTTATTTTTGCTTAGATTATTTGTTTATCCGCTGCTGTTCATCCATAGCTCTCAACATGCTTTCTCTACAGAGTAGGAAAATCCTCATTCTACGGATGAAGGAAGTACCTTAAAAAACATCCTTGAAGGTTTTTAAGACCTGGCGAGACAAAGCGTTGGCTGGGATGATCTAATTGTGGATGGTCTTGCTTTGAGCAGGGGGTTGGACTAGATATGACCTCCTGAGGTCCCTTCAACCTTCATTTTCTATGAGTCTAGGTTGGTATGTGGTGGCAGAGTGGTGAAGACATCTTGCAAAGCCTCCAGAGGCTCAAGTTTGAGCCCTGCTCCAGGCTCATGCTGATGGCTGCCCCCAGTGAATCCAGCTTTAATTGGGTATCTGATCATTCAGACCACTGCTGTAGAAGCTGGTCTGCCTTAATCACCCCAACCCAGGCTTGAGACGATTAAGGGGACCTTGAGGGGATCTTTAGCTTTGCCTTTTCTCTTAGTTTTTCCACCTGTCAAAAAAAATAGAGATAGAGAGGCCAAGTGACTTGACCACGGTTAAGGTACAAAGGTGGTTAGCTGTCTTAGTATGAAGTCAGGCAGAAGGAAGGACCAAGGTGGTGGCAGAACTGGGAATGGACCTAAGAGGTCCTAGGTCAGAAAGTGATGCTTTATCCACTAAGCCACATTGCCTCCAGGTCAAAACACAATGGAAGTTAGGTGGTTTTTGAGAATACCTCTAAGATCTCATTTGAATCTACATCATCCTAAGATGCCATTTTAAAGTCTTGTCTGTATCAAGTGCTTAACACAAAGCATGCAGGTAGTCCATGCGGACATCAGTGGGACTGCTGGTGTACATGTACCAAAACATGTGCTTAACCATTTTGCTTAAAGCAGAGGCATGTGAGTTGCCATGAAACATGACAAATGTGGTGGTCATGGCTCATATCTTTCTGGTTTGTCTTTCCACATAGACCAAGTTACTAAGGTAGACCTTAAATGTAGAACAGGGAAGCATCACAGATAATGCACGTGTTACTTGTTCACATTGTAAGTACCTGAATCTCTTCAGACATTGATAACAGGAAAAACATTTGTTGGTCTCCTCCCCTGGGGAACAAATGATCTCTTTTTGTTGTTTTTAGGTGGTTTTTGTATATGGTCTTTGTGTTTCTGCTGGGAGCCATTTGTACCCGGGAGTCACTCCGTTATGACTTCATGATTG
Source organism: Caiman crocodilus (assembly GCA_030014935.1). NCBI lineage: Eukaryota > Metazoa > Chordata > Crocodylia > Alligatoridae > Caiman > Caiman crocodilus. The sequence continues at coordinate 22,416,012 of JAGPOW010003685.1, forward strand.
CAGAAAAGGTACCTCTTCAAATTTAAAATAACTCAGTCCATGACAGAAATGGTCCACATTGTATTATTTAAAGCTGGTTTTGAAGCCCAAGGGATTTAGATTGACATTCACTGGGATTTCAGTATCATAGGATGAAGTTTTTCAAAGAAGTCTAAGCTTCCTCTGCATGATTGATATAAATATCTTGTATTTTCTGTCATGCCCATTAAGATTGTATCTGGCATCATCCCATCGCCATCTCTTTAAGAACCAAAATATGGTAATATTGCTTTCAACAAATGCTGTACTATATTCAGAGTGTGTGGTTTCATCAGTGGAAACGTAGAGCAAATTGAAGTCTCTAAAAATCACATTGCTCATCTTTACTAAGCTGAATGAAGCTTACATTTTCATGTCTAGTGTAGTACAATTGCAACGCAAGTAAAAGGATTATTATTAAATGCTTGATGGTCCACATTGAAGTAGATTTGTAGTGTTCTTCTATTCAATGGACCTTGTTATTGAAGCTGTCTTTTAAAATACAAAAATTCAGCGCGTTTCTCTGTCTAATATTAAATGGAAGTAAAATGCTTCTCCACAAAGTAGCTAATATCATAATATCGTGCTTTCTGCAAAATGATATGCTCACTGTAATTTGGCAATGTTTAATTGTATTAAATTAGTTGGATGTGCTTTACATTTATTTAATCTCTCTTAACTAAATTTTAACCTGTCATCTGTTTGAACACATCTCCTGTCTCATTTTCCCACCAGGGGAATGTAGCCCTAGATTTTTTCCTGTAATGTCTTATGAAAAAAAAATTTCAGATTTTATTCTGAAATACTAGTGTTAAAGTGGTTTTATAGTACTTATCTAAGGCAGAAACCATAATCCTATTTCAGGGAGGAAGCAGAATGTTTGTACATTTGCCAGTTTAATTCACTACCTTTTTGTAGAAATGTGGTCGTCTTTTTGTACATGAAAAGCACTAGCTAACGGATACTTTTAATGAACAAGTAGAAAAAGAGAAATGTAATTTTGCTAACCTGTGAAAAGCAAGCAGAAAAAATATGGGTGGGAGAGAGTTTGAAGCCATAAGCATACATCATAAAGAAATAAGAAATATGAAAAACAATCTCAATCTTCTTTTCCCCTTATACACTATGAACTGAAAGTACAAAAGATGTATCAAAGCACGGCTTGTTAGAATTACCGTAAGTAGCCTGATGTTTTACTGGCCTTATACAGAGGGAAAATTATTACAAATCAAGAAGTGCAGACTGTCCATTTCTGACAGGAATGGCTGTTTTTCTTCCTAGAACGTACGCACACCGACATTTTAAGCATGCAAAATAGGATACGAAGTAATTTCATTTCAAAGGTGATTTAATGGGCTTGACGTGCCAAATTCTTGTGAAGTATTTGTGCTCTTTAAACTTTTGCCAGGCTCTATGAAAAGACCTTTTCCCCCTAGCCCTGAGTGGAATGTCAAGTAGTACATTTAAATGCAAGCATTTTGGGTGCCTGAAACGTTATGCAAAGCTTGACACAATCGTTTGTCTTAAGTATTTTTTTAAAAAATAGGACCAATATATTGTTCTTTCGGTTTATAGCATTCCAAAATTGACAGGGACTGGTTGTTTCCTTAATGAGCATTGATGCAGGCTTATTTGTTCCTCTTAAGCTTTGTCCATCTGCAGCTTAATGCATTTTCTTGGGATAAGGATGGTGTGTATGTGAATGAGAGAGAGCGAGAAGGTCTGTGTTTTCAAAGCACACAAATTTTACATGCCTGCTCCAAATTACATGAATTGCATATTTTTGGCCCAGTCTCCTTTCTGCTACAAGCTGCTTTCATAAACAAGAAAAAGGCCGATGTGTCTTCAGGTTTCTTTTAAAAAATGCAAATATCCCCGCTCATTAGGCATTGTACCAGCTGACCTCAGGAATAAATGCTCGCTAATCTGAGGCATATACAGTATGTATTTAAATTTGTTACTTCTGAGACAAAAGATGGTCCCATGGGTTAGATAGCCGGGGATTCAGGAGACCTGGGTCCAGCTCCTTGTTCTGCCACAGGCTTCCCACGTGAACTTGTGCAAGTCGCTTTAGATGCTGCTCCCATGTAGAAAACGAGGATAACATTTCTTTACCGGCTGAGCTGTTGCAAAGATAAATATATGTAACACTGAGAAGCACTCAGATGCTACTATAATAGGGGCCAATGTACGTGCTGTGGTCTTGTTGCAGTGGATTAATTTGCAGTGGACACCCCTGCTTAAACACACAGCAGTGACTTCTGAGTTTTTTTCCATTCGCTTCACAGTGGCCTGATTAGGACTGAACTCACCCAGTTAGCTGTTGGCATTTATCACTGGACACGACCTATTGGTCTTTCTCCATGGAGCGCAGGACGGCTTTGCAATCCTACAGCAACATGTCATGGCTCTGTCCTTGGTTCCCATTAGGTCTCCCGTGCTAACAACATGCCACTTTCCTGTAAGTAGTGGGATTTATTGAGAGTTCAGGTATCACGGGGACAAGAAGCTGGATACAGACATAGTGATACCAGCCCTCTCAGCAAGCACTAAGCCTGTTCTTCAGCCTACACACATCCTCTCTTGTCTTTGTCACTTGAGAAATTTTGGACCCAACATCTTATTTCTATCCAGTTTCGAGGGAAGGAAATTTGTAGCTCCAGTGTCTTGAGACGACATTGTTCAAATGCCCCAAACGTTTTGCCAAGGTCTTCCATCAAAGACAGGGAAAAGGTGGATATCCCTGATATTTTTACATGCAAAACCCTCCCGCCCACAGCATATGGAAAAATCTTGTGGAAAAGACATTTGAAGCCATCTCCATATATCACAGAGAAGCAGGAAAGGGCAAACACCATTTCCTCTTGCTTTGTAGTCCATCATTAAGATTTGATAAACCCTTAACTTATATGTTGAAAAATACTGACAATGGACTTGGCACATTTTTCCAGAGAGACATGAAAACCCTTCTGTTCCCCTTTTGCATGTGCTAACCACAAGCCCATCCATCCTCTGACTGTCAGCGTGTTTCTGGATAACCAGAACTTATTCTGTGCAGGCTCACAACAGTTGTGTCTAGTCTTTCTTGCAAGGAACGATATCTGCACGGCTAATTTGTGTAACTAAATCGTAGAGAAAAAAATGTGCCGTGGAGTTGGCTGGAGTTTTTTTGTGCCCTTTTAGTATAGGCTTATGAAGTATTACAAGAATGGGATCCTGTCTCAGCTGAGGTCTCTTGTGTTACCATACTACAAAACAGTAGGACTAAAAGATGTCTCTGCTTCAGCGACAGATATGTATGAGCATTGGAAATGAGGTAACGGCAGACTGACAGGTTTTAAATACAATAATATTCCCAATTAAGTACTTTCGCTTTAAGGATTTTTATGCTTTATGTTCTTTTCACTTAAGGAAATTACTTACATAGTTAAGACAGGAAAATAATGTCATAGTATTACATCCCTTGGAACATGTTTTTGAGATCTCATTTATTGAAATGGCAGCACTGAATTGGTTTAAATGTGGATTTTTTTCACTATCACTTTTCCCTGTGGGACCGAAGGGTTTGTCTTTGTCTTCCTGTTTTGGATGGTTAGAGCACCGTGCAGGTTTTCCTGTACGATGCTCTCGGTATATAAGTGTGCTCTCCTGAAATAAACTCGCTTCCAGTTACTTAAGTGGAACTTAATATCAGCTTTTTCGCTGCATTTGCTCCGAGTGGCACAGCTTTCTGGATGTGAGCTTATCAACTGGCTCCCAGTCAGTACAGCGTGTTCAACACTGAATTGCTTTTACAGGATCATTTTACTGTATTATTGGTTTACACTCACACTTCGGAGCATGTTGTGTTGCTGCTTTCTAACAGCTGGGTCTGTTAAAATTGCATAGACTTACAAATTCAGTACAAGTTAATGAACTGAACAATTCTGTGTTAAAATTCTTTGTTAAAAACAACAACAAGAAAATGTTTTCTCTTTGCCTTTTTCAGGTGTCCCTGGTGGGTTTCTTGTTTTTGCTGGGGTTGTATATCTCATCCTTAGCTTCCTGCATGGGCGGTCTGTATGGAGCACCCCGAATTCTGCAGTGCATTGCCCAGGAAAAAGTGATACCTATCCTCGCATTTCTTGGACACGGGGTTAGTGAGCAGTGATACGGAATTAGCTGTACACCAAAACAATAAGCCTGTCCTCACTACATTTGTTATGGCTGATATACGGTCATTAAATACTGGGTGGGGAGGGCTTGTGATTTTACCTTATCGGGGATCATGGAAATAGCAGTGAAATATTTTGCTTTGTTAAAAAAATATCACGCAACCGCGCTCTCTGTACCCCCAGCGAGAGCCCTCGGTCAGGTCACCCCTGTCTCTCAAGCTGCTTGCTGTAAATTTTTCATCTCTGCTCTCCGCAGCATCCATGTTGCTCCTCATAGTTCATGCAAAATAAGGTCTTTGAATCCCTCCAGTGGCCACCTCTCCTTCATGGCATCAAGTTGAAGCCCCGGTCCTTGCCTTCAAGAGCCTGTGTAGCTCCTTTCTTTCCTAACTTCACGATCCTGTCTTTGATTTTGTGGTCCCTGTCTCCCGGAAATGTCCTCAAAAGTACCCCAGTTGTCCCCCATCAGTCTCTTGCCTGCCCATGGAAAGCTGATTTGAAAGACCCTTACCCTCGGGCCTTTTTTAGGTTCCACTTCTTTTATGGTACCCTCCCTATGAGCCAATAAGTTTGATTAATTATTAGTATATACATTTTATTATTATTTTTAAAATAATTTTTATTTTTAATTTGTATTAGTAATTATTCATTATCTATTTTTTTTAATATGGCAAAGATTTTTTCATGCTGAAAATAATATTTTGTCATGCTGAATATGACCTTGATTCAGCAAAGCATTCATGCACCTTCTAACCCTTTTCAAGCTAATGATTGCTTGAGGTCCTTGCAGAATTGGGTCATAACTGGAATTCCAGCATCTTTGTCATTCTTCCCTCAGCCTCTTGTCCCCCTTGATGTCAGAAATTGGGGCTAGCCTTGTCGAGAGTGGACTTAAGGCCTTTATTTTAGGACCTCTGAATCACAGGGCAGAGGTCACTTGATTGTATCATGAGGTGCCAGAATCATTCTTGGGCCTTTACCTGGGTAAGTAAAGTTCCTGGCACACTTAAAAAGTGCTTAGGCAATTAAGCACATCATAAGTAGTAACGTGGCCACGCATTCAGGCAGTGAATGGTGCTATAAAACGAGATGAGCCACAGTTACTACACACACAAAACACTTTGGAATAACTTTGTGGCTGGCTCCTATCACACCTTCAGTTGAACACGTGGCCAGCACTAATCAGCTGATCAGTGCTTGAAGCCTCAGCAGTGCCCCAGAACCCTTCAAGACTAGTACACTCCCATCACTGGGACCACTGATCACCTGACGGGCAGTCCCAGACTCCAGACTTCACCATGCCTTGGGGTGCACCAGGCATCCAGCTTGCTACTTGCTGGTGCAGGGAGCGCCCAGAATCGTGCTACTGAGCCCCCCCGCCCCGCACCAGCAATAAAATGCAGCTGGGATCTGATCCTCGGTCTTGCCATTGCGCCTCCTGCCATGCACATATGGCTTGGGGAGAGATGCAATTATTGGGATCGTGGATCAGATCCTATCCACCTTATCTGAGCATTGGTCAGAAGCCTAGAACGTATTGTTATGTGTAGCCCCACCGAGTGCACCTGAGCTCCTTCCATCAATAAGGATTGCAAACCTGGGCTTTGAATTCAGAGCAAACCCTTCTTTTATTGACCCCCTTTCTTCTAAATGAAGGGCTGTGGGGGTAAAACGCTCTCCCACGTCAGCCGGACAATAACCAGCCATTCTGTTATAGAGTGGAGAGAGAAAAAAAATGTATGACTAGGTCCATTTTATGTGCTCTTTATTTTATATTTCTGTGCGAGAGCCTCATAAAATGAAAGTATTCATAATTTTAAAAAACCCAACAACTTATTGAAAGTAGTTAACTGGCTCCTGCTAGCACAAACTGGAGAGACCAGTTTTTGTGCTAATTTACATTGGCTTAGCTCTCCTTGACTTTGACGCAGTGGCCGATAAGTTTATAGAGCTGTGTTGGTTGATTCCAGCATTACACAGCGCTTTGGTAGCAAGCTTCTGTCTTCTCATAAAATTTCCTAATATGAACTCCTTCGTGCTGGCAAAGTGCCACTAGAGGAAGTGCTTTAAAAACAGGCAGGGAATTAAAGGAAGATCTCCTTCCTCCATGCCTTATACCCATCACTTTGAGAAGTGACTCTTGATTTGGTTCGTGGACCAAGCAGTTAATACATTTACTTGCCCCTAATGCATTCCACGCCCGTTCTTTTACTACAATAATTTAAACATTGTTGTGATCCACCTAATCCTTGTTGATCTGGAGGATATTATTATTTTCTCTAGATTTAACTCTAAGCCATAGGCATCCCAAGACTCTGCCCTCTGTTCCCAACCCAGTAAGTCTTCCTAATATTTAAGATGCTTTCTGAGAACACCATTCCTTAGTACTTAAGATGCTTCTCTCATATTGTTGTAAAAACATGTAAGGTCCAAAACTTATTACTCTTGTCTAACAAATAAGCAAGGAGGAAATAGAAATAGTTTCCACTTGAAGAGTGGGTTTGTCAAAGAAGCACATGCAGTAGAAGGAACTACAGAATGGAAAATTATTGGAGGGGGACACATCTTGTGCTACTTTTGGTGCAAATGGACTGCAGTGTTGTACCTTCGGCATTAGAGGTATCTTCATGTGATCAGCATGACTTCCAGTTACGGGCAAGAGCCCCAGTCATGCCAGCGCATTTTTAAAAACTTTTACTTTAGTTCATTTTTTGTTTATGTACTCGGAAAGATATTATTAAAGCAGTTCGTTCATGATTTAGATTTCTACTCCATTTGACTTACTAAGGTCTTGGAGAAGAGACTTGCCAAGCTACAAATGGTATGTATGTACCTGGCTCTTATTGGAAGTCCATAGGAATTAGGCACCTAATTGCTATTTGAAAATGCCTCATTAAATTGCTTGAACTGCAAGAAGTTTAGAACCACAACTTACTTTTCACTATTCGCTCTTTCACTTGTGCATGTCATTCAGGATGAGCAATGGGACTTGCTACTGGACTCAAAGCTAGTCACTCCCAGGTCTGCTATAGTGTTTTTAGTACTACAGGTACATTTTTGAAGGCCTCCAAAAAAACCTTGCTTTTCTTTTCTTTAAAATAATCAGGAAGTCTTTTCAAAGCATACAGGAATTAAGTAGGAAGTTAAAAAGACCTTTTAAGCCATCTCAGGCAACACTCAGCCAACGCAATCTTGTTTTTGAACAGCATCTTGTCCAGTCTGGTTTCCAGTGTTGCAGCCGCTGAGCCTTCCCCTCCTTCCCTTTAGAGACTTTTCTATAGCCTAATAAATTTTATAGTCCATCATGTGCGAGCCTAAAATCTGTCCCATTTGGCACCTTAGAGCTCTCTTTGTACATTTGGGCTAAATTGGCTACATTTGCCCCTACTTTATTTCATTTGCCCCATACTCCTAGACCCTTTTAATAATTCTTCTTCCTTTTCTGGTATTTTCATCCTTCTGATAATGAAACTTCTGTAATATCCCCTTCCTGCCTTTAGTGCTTGCTTCACTGAAGCAGTGTCCTTGCTTCACTGAAGCATTTAGATAAGAGAGTCTTCATTTCCTCGTCATAATCTCTTCTCCCATGCAGAGCGCCGTACGACTAGGGCTAGCTCTGTTTCTGGTACCTAAAAAAGCTCATTTAAAGAGTTTAATTGCCTATGTTGAAGCTCCTTTAAAACTAGTTTAGGTGTCTCTAAACTACTCTGCAGTATGTTCATACCCTTGGGCGGAATCTGACAGATTTAGATGGACAGATTAGGGCCATTATCTGGGCTGATCAGTAAGGTAGCAAGGACAGTCTGAGTGGAAAATTAAGAGCTCTGTTTCAATCACATTGAGCCTGCTTTAAGAGCTTTGTGTCGGCCACGTTTAGCTTGCACTGACAGCTGGCCCTCCAAAGGAGATGTCAGAAAGACACGCAGAGATTTTAGCTTCTCCAGAAGGATACGGAAGTAGAGAGATTTCTGAGTCCACTGCATAAGGATGGTAACTAGGGACCACTGTAATTCAGGCTCTGGCAGGGGTGAAAGCGGGCTCTCCGCAGGTTCACCAAAGCCATTTTCAGGCATTTTTTCAGGGTGGGTTCTCCCATGCCTCGGGCTAAAAGAGCCCGCCATGGGGCTGATGGCCATTGAACAGCAGCACACGGGCTGTTCTTCAGCTGGTTTACGAAAGTAAAGCTCACCACTTATTAAACAATAATTTCTAGGAAAAGCTCACGTGGGGTTTCCACAGTGTTTCTGGGGCTCTGCTGCCTTTCTTCTTCATGCTTTGGTAAGCATTTTTTTTAAAACAATTTTTCCATGCCCTCCCTCTCTCCACCCATGGTTTTAGGCCATTTCTTTCCAAATTAGATTTCCGGGGCTTCAAGGGAAATGCTAAATTTCAGGCTTTCCTTTGAAATCCCCTGAAACCCAAAAGACAGTAGTCCCTAATGATAACTGAATTTGTGTTATGTGGGTGAGATCATCAAGAGAGGATGTGTAGGGGGAAGGGAGGAGGGGACAAGAGGTAGAGCTATGGGACCCCTGCAGAAAGCCAGGAAGGGAACAAGGAGACTCGTGTGAGTGATGCAGTGAAGGGAAGTAGGAGGCGATCCAGGGCATGGCAGAGTCATGGAAGCCAAGGCAGGTTGGGACTTCAGGAAGAAGAGAATAGTTGATTATGTTGAAGGTAGTTGGTAGGTCAAGGAGAAAGAGGATAGAGTAATGAGTCTGGGAGGAGGTCGTCAAAGACTTTAACATGAGTAGTTTCATTTGCGTGCAAGAGGTCATGGGTTTCCATCAGGCCTTCGGTTTCAATTTGCATTTGGTTCCCGTGGAGAAAGTAGCTTTGTGAGGTTCCCTATCCCTAACCCTTGTGGGTTATCAGTTTCTAGACTGCATGCAAGGAGATACTCATCCTGGGCTATAAGGGCATAATCTTCACTAGGGACTTCATGTGGAATGTAATTTGATTTTTAACCAGCCGCGAAGATGCCTGACTGGTGAGCTTGGACAACGACAAGTCACGTTCAGCGTCTGTCTAATTACAGATAAACCTTACACCGTTAGGATTTGCTCGGTGCTTGTTCTGATCAGTGCAGACCAGTAACAGCAAACTCTGCCATATCAGCAAACTCTCATTTTTTCTTGATAGCTTTTAAACACAAATTTCTTACTGAAGACGAAGCTCAGGAGTTGAGTTGGTTTCTTTACATCTCGCACATAATCACTCAGAATAAAGCTTTTTGCAGGCCAGATTATGCCCATATCAATGACTTTTTCAGCTTTGAGTGGGGTTGCAGAGGCATGGAGGGGGCTAGAAATATTGAGGGACATGTCCAAGGCAGTGTGCACATTAGACCTGGGATTAAAGTTCAAACCTTGCTAGCTTGGACCTTTATTTTGCAACCCGGATGCACTTTGCTTTGTAGCTTTATCCCATCCTCTTCCCACCTCTACCCCACCCCAAATTAAAAGAATAAAGTACTACTTTTTGTGGCCGCCTGCCTTCCTGACTGCAGCCTGGCATCATTTGTTGCTTTTCCTGAAACACACCCTTCAACATCCTTGACTGCTTAACCTCTTGCCTACTGCTTTCCTCTCAGTGTTAGCCCAGATGCAACTTTATCAGGAAGGAAGAAATGGTCAGTGCGGAGTCCTGTAGTATTACTATGGCCAAAGGCCTGGCCAGCTATAAAATGGCATCCACCCTTCCAACTCTTGATTGATTTCAGCTAATAGTTAAAACCTTTGTTCTGATCTTGTTCCAGACAGCAGCCTACAGCAAGTCTTTTAATTGGTAGCAGTGTGTTTTCTTGCATGGCTCTGCATTTGGAAAGGCATGATTAACTATAATTAGAAGTGTTTGTCCCTGAATCAGTGCCCAAACATCCAGTAATCCTTTTAATACTTGGGGTGAGAGGTTATCACTGCTTTATCATTCTGTTTCATGAACAGGTAAAATAAAAGAGGTGAAAAAGTTTGTCCAGGGCCACACAGCAAGTCGGTGTCAGAGGTCAGACTGGAGCTCAGGTGTTTCTGAATTCTAGGCCTTTGCTTAATCCACTAGACTATAATGCTTCTGTGCATGTTTCTGGACTAGCCAGGTGCCAAGAAAATTGCCTAAACGCTGCCTACCTGTAGCTACTCCTCTGCCAGTGTCAACAGTGTGTGTCACCTTCACTTTGAAGTTGATGATATATGTGAATATGTATTCAAATCCATTTGTTGGTTTACCAAACAGAAAGGACCTAATAAGACACCAGTGGCTGCAATTTGCTTAACGAGTCTCATCACCATGGCTTTTGTCTTCGTTGGGCAAGTGAACGTCCTTGCTCCCATTGTCACCATCAATTTCATGTTAACATACATTGCTGTGGATTATTCCTATTTCTCAGTCTCCATGAGTTACAGCCGTCAGCAGAAGTCCAGGAGGACCCAAAAGGAGACTTTGAGGTCCGCCCACTGCTCCCAGCCTTTAATATTTAACAAACCTTCCAGGTATGGGTCAGATGGAATAGTCCAAAGCAGGACAGATGGCACCTTGCTGGAATTCACAAAAGATATGGACCAACTCTTTAAACCTTTCAATAAAGACCCGGGGACTCGGAAAGAAGACGAAGAGAAGGATAAGGATGCCAGCCAAAAGGCCAAGCCAAAAAAGATAAAGAAACCAGCAAAACAAACACTGCAAGATAGCTTTCTCCTGGATCTTGATCGTCGTGTTTCCCCTGCTCACGACTGTGATGCTAAATCATTGGAGCGGAGTGAGGAACGTCAACAGAGCTTTGCTGAGCAGACTCAGCCGTGCGAAAGGAGTCCGCGTTTGTCGCCAGCTCGGGAGCCCGAGCAAAAGCGTGGCGATGGGCTCATGGAATATGGAGACGAGCTTTTTAATGAGATGCAGGATCCCCGCAATCGGAAAGTGGAAGGTAAAGATTACAAGTAGGGAGACGGACATCTGTGTTTTCACGAGGGAATGCTTAATAATCTCTGTCCTCCTGGTGCTTTCCTGTAAGCATGCTAGAGGCTAGCATTATATGAGGCTGTCATTCTGTGATTCATGGCGATAATATCTTTTATTATAGGTAAGGGTCGAGTTCATTATAATGAATCACAGGAGAGGTTCCAATCTAATTTGCCTATGGAAGATTAATTGCTAGAAAACAGGCCAGATTACATAAGAGTTGTAGGGTTGCTTAATGTATACTCATTCTGAAAATGCCTTCTTAATGCTGCGCGTTAAAAAATCTGGCAGCACGTCCTAAGATTTGTTTTCATCTGGATGCTGGATGGGATCGTGAGGGAAAGGGGTAAAGAGATATGAGTGTAAAACCCGGTGTATCAAAATGCAATTATCCCCACACTGCGCAGGGAGCCATAATTAATCATGTCATCTGGGCAGTTAAGCATCTACATTCTTTTATGTTGTAGACCTTGACATGTAATGCTTTGTTTCGAGCTGTTCATCTGAGGGTCTGGGTGGCGTTAGGAGCATTGATTAATTAAGCTTCACAAACACCAGTGAGGTAGTTAAGTGTTTTCTCCTTCATATGTCTGAGGAAACCAAAGCACAGAGAGGTAATGACTTGTCCAAGGTCACAGGGTAAGACGGGAGCCTGTCTGGATGTAGAACTAAAGTTTTTAATGAAACTTGGTTTTATATTTTGTCTTCATTTAACCAGATGCTGTAGAAAAGGTAAAAAGATTGTAAGTTGGAGTAACCTAGCTCTTTCTAGCTGTGCTTGAACACCGGCTCCGTGCCGTAAGGATCCTGTTCTTTATTCCACCCCACAGATCCAACCGGAAAGCAACAAAATCAAGAACTAGAAATTCAGAGGATGCCAGAGTCCTTCTACTCCAGACTTTGCAATCGCTGGGTTTCCTTGGCTGGTGTAAGTCACTTTCCTTTACTGTGTGCATTGCTTTATGATAATAGAAAGTGGAAAGAAATCCTAAAACACACATGTAGGGTGGTTTTCAAGCCCAGCATCCCAAGTCACCAAGCTGTGCTTTAACTGGAGGACTGAGATAAATGACATTTGAATGAATAGCTTTTGGGTTTTGTTGTGGCTTTGCCGCACTCCCTGAGCATGGCACAGTCCATCGTGGCGCTGTCCTGGGAAGATCCTGGAAACAAAATTGACCTAGGCTGCATACACACATTCAGATTGTTGTCTGGGGCTATCAGAGTCATTGTTGCTGTTATCCTTGTCAGGAGGGCATGTAGTCCATCTCCTTGGATATTAGGATAGTCTTCCTAAGATCCTACCTCAGCCTCCCTTGTTGCAGTAAGAACCCATTAATCTGTGTCCTGTTCCCCATAGACACAGAGAAGAGTTGCTTTATAGCAACCTTTCTGGTATTTGAGAAATGTTATAAAAAGCCAACACTCCCCACCCTGCCCCCTCCTGTCTTCTCATTTCAAGATTAAATCATTCCAGTTCTTCCTGCCTTAACTTCATTTCAGTTGCTTTCCACTGGACCCTTTCTAAGAGGTCTGTGTCTCTAAGTGTGGTGCCAAAAACTGGTCTCAGTACTTCAGGTGCAGCCTCGCTAGTACTGAAATCAAGTGGAAGATCACTTCCCTTCAGGTGCAGGTGACGCTCCTGTAAATACATCCCAGTATATTGCTGGGTTTTTTTGCAAATGTATTTATTGATTCATACTCAACTTCAACTCTAGCCTCTAGGTCCTTTCCTCCTGTGCTGCAGCCTACCCGGTCGCTCCTTATTTTGTATTTGTGCGGAACTTGTCCTTATTGAATTTCATTGGATTTATTTCAGACTATTTTTCCAATTTTTCAAGAACATGAATGCGGATATAAAACAACAGCAGACCCAGGACAGATGCCTTGGGGACTCCATTTGAATTCTCCCAGTTTCACATGGAGCTATTGATGACTACTACTCGGGCATGTCTACGTGAGACGTTTACTGCACAGTTGACTAATTAACTGTGCAGTAAATGTCTTTGCATCTACACATGTGCCCCTATTAGAGTGCTTTAAATTAATAAAAATATTTACAAGTACTTCCCTGCTGCAGAGTTTTTTCATGCAGAGCAGCATGTGTGTAGACACTGCCCTGGCTGATTGAGGCACAGAGTGCTTCAGTGCAGAGCTAACTGGCAGGCAGCCCCACATGCTGAAGCAACCTCATGCCTCAGCCAGCCCCTCCACAGCACATGGGTCCTGGTCAGCTGCTCTGACCGGGCTCCATGTGCTATGCACGAATAAAATCTGAAGCAATATGCTCCGGAGTTCTTTGCTTCCGATTGCACATTCAAACAGCATGCCTGGGAGCAAAAAACTCCACAGCAATAAGCTCCAGAGTTTATTCATGAGCATTAATTGCATGTGTAGATGTGCCCCTTGAGTATTATTATCCACCCAGTTATATACTCACCATATTCTATTTATGTCTAGATCAGTGGTGCCCAACTTGTATGGCCCCAGTGTCCACACAGGGCCAGTTCATGGGTTGGATGCATTGCACAGGCCAGATCATCTGGTCTGTATTGCTCCCCATGGGTCTGGAAATTTGGTAGCAGGACAGGTGAATGCACCACTTTTACCTGAATACAAGACAACTCTGAATATAAGGCGGCCCCCCTATACATACAGCTAGATTCTATAGGCGGAATATTTATAATTTTGTTATGATTTTCCATTTATAGAATCTTATTTATTGGAAGATTGTCTTAAATTCATCCACCCCACCGCTGCATCAGCACAAGTCGTGGTGGTGGGTAGGCCGTGGCAGGGGCAGGTGGAGGGGGATGCAGTGTGTGGGCAGGTAGTGGGAGTTAAGCAGCCTGAGCTCTGCCCCTTGCTCTCCATTAAACCGGGGGTGGGGTACAAGGACTCGTCTTCGATTCAAGTAAATATGGTATCTTGATCGCCCCTGGTTGAGACCTGTAGTTCTAATCTTGCTTAGGAGAATGTCATGGGAAGCAGTGCTGAAAGCCAAGAAATATCACGTCCACTGCTTTTCCTGCCTACACAAAGCCTGTCGCCTCGTCACAGCGGGAAATCAGCTTGGTTAAACAAGACTTGCTCTTGATACATCTGTGTTGGCTGTTCTTTATCACCTTCTTTACCTCTAGCTCACTGATTCTCCACCAGGGTGCCTTGAGATCCTTTCAGGGTAGCCGCACAATGTTAGCGCTGTTAGGCGTACAGATGTGAGTTGCAAGAAAAACCCAGAGATTTCAAGTAGGAATCCAGAGTGTTAAAAACAATCTGACCTGTTGAGTACTTTGCAACAGAAAAATTGTTCCATTATTTCTTTATAGCCAAAAAAAAAGTGAAAATGAAGAGCTGGTATTTTCCAAGGGGTTCCTCCAGTCTGAGGTTGAGAACCACTCAACCACTTCTAGTTGCTTAGAAATAGGGTATTTGATTACACGCTCCACTATCCTTCCAGGTCTTGTCTTTATTTATCTATTTTTTGGCCAGGGGCCATACCTTCTGTTATGTTGATACAGCTCCTAACACATGGTAGGTATGATGGGAAAACAATATGGAAATAATAGTGAAATAGTCAAAGCAACTGCATCATACGTCTGCCTACTTTTGTAACAATGACCTCCGTGGGGAGGTGGCAAAAGTGGCAGAAATCAAGTAGTCGGTATGCTCCTTGAAAAAGTTTTAATGAAAATGTTGTGAAAAACTTGGGACATTTTCCATGGAAATTTTTGAAAGGGCATAAAAGTTGCAAAGGAATCGGGTGCAGAACCTAATATCAAGCTCACCAAAATTAATAGAGGCCTTTCCGTTGATTTCCAAGGCCTTTGTCAGATCCTCAGTGTGATTCCAGTGTTTTACCGGGGACCACGTAGTGGTTGCAAAACAGGACTTAATTTCCTTCTATGTCATGGAGCGGTGCTCTGTTGCAGACCAGGGAACCAGCAGGGCATGGCCAATAGGTCTCTGACCACACAATTCTTCTGGCCAAAGCTCTCAGAAAGGTCCTGCCAGCATAGACTCCTTCAAAATATAGTTTTTTAATGAGCTATAAAATACGAGAGTTGTGGTTTAATAGTTTTTGGCGTTTCTGGACAAAATTTAGTTACTGATGTTCAACTGCCACCTTGAAAGCCGCAATAGTGTCACAGTTAACAAAATATTGTGTGGCCGCAGGCCTCCCCTTTTTGATTTGACATCCTTAAAGGTGTACAGCTGCATTCTTCTCGAAGAATTTAGGGATAAATTCCTGACCTAGCAACCCTCTGTGTGGGTATCCGCTCTTTCTCACAGTTGAGCGTACTGCAGTTCTGCCAAGAGAACAGAAGAATGGCAGAAAATGTTGTCTGGATTTGCCAGGAAATGCTTATTAGTAGAGCAATATTTCTGTACTGTGCTGTTACCGTAAACCTTGCATTTTCAACAGGCTATTGGATCGCTTGTGATAATGTTCATCATTCAGTGGATCTATACCCTTGTTAATTTGGCTGTAGCAATTATTCTATATTTCTATATTGGCCAAGTGAATCCAGGTCTACCCCCTGGTGAGTATTTTTATTTTGTAGTTTTAAGTCTACTTAAATACCTATTAGATTTTAATTGGAGTTAATTAAGAATCGAAGCGCTTTCACTAAAAATGCGACTTGCATATAACAAATGGCAGGTTTTGTTTTCTCATTAGTTGTAGTCGAATTTGATCCTTTTTAATTTTTATATTTGACCCTGATTGCAATTAGCAGTAATAGATCATAGATCAATGTTTGTTTTGATGGTTGTAATAGGTTGCTTTACCATGCTCTGTAATCAGTTGCAAAGAACTTTTATTGATGTTAAGAGTTAATAAGAGCAGCAGATATTAAATGCATCACATCAATGAGTAATCTCCTACAAGTATATTTAATAAAGCTAATTATTCAACATAAGCCTACCTGAGAAAACTGCAGCAGGAATTGGAATTACAGTAAGTATCTCATTAAACCTCAGCATTTGTAATTGCAGAACAAGAGGGCCTTTTGATTCTAGAATTAAACAGGTTTGAATATATTAGGAACTTAATCTGCGAAAATACTCTTAAGTAAAAGGGCATTAAAAAGGTTCATGCATGTGATCAGCTTATGCGGGTTCAAAATTAAACAGTAACACACTTTCAGGAAGCCCCCAGAGCCCACACTTGGTTGGTGTGTGTGGTGGGCATGAAAGGGCTGAGATGTAGAGACAGCTTGGGTGTGCGGGTTAAGAAGGGGGTCTGCGAACATTTATATTGACAGATTATTTACGCTGTGCATAAAAAATACTTTGAAGGAGAAGTCAGTGGCATTCAACTTCCTAAATCTTAAATGCTCTTGAAAACACACTCCTTTGTTAATTAATCAATTTGCAAAGATGATCCCCTCTGGATCTCATGAAGACAACTTGTGAGAAACGTGAACACCCAAGTCATTTGCCATCCCCCCTGCTCCCCTCTCGTGGGTTTTCTTGCTCAACCTCAGTCTGCCTTCCTTGTGCTCTCAGCCCCACTCAGAAGGGGACGTCTAGAGCATGGTTGAGCATTGGAGCATAGTTAAGTTTTTTTGGAGTACTTCAAGGTTATCATTCCTCATCTTCCGCACTGCAAGTAAAATTTCCTTGACTTTCTACTTTTTATTTAAAAAAAGAAAAGAAAGGAGCAGTGTTTGAATCATCCCTGGCTTGAGTTGTCACTGGATGTTTTCACCATTACTCTCTTTCCAGTGACCCATAACAGTGAGGGAAGCATTGTGGCTAAATGAATCGAGGAATGGGTTGAAACGTCACAGACCTTGCCTATTTCTGGCTATGTTAGCAACCTGCTTGGACAAGTTACTTCACCTTTTTTCTTTCTCAGGTTCCCATCTGTGAAATTCGGGCAACGGTAGTTACCTGTTTTGTAGGGTGCTTGGGGATCTATCTAGGGAGCTGTAACGTAGCTGGCAGTGCTATTAGGGTTTTCATTTTATCCAAGTTTTTACTTGGGAATAATCAGTTGGTCTCTGTGAAATCTGTGGGGATGTTTTAGAAGCTTCACTGGATAGGAACAAATAAAAATCATTCTGACAATTATCATTAAATTCTGACTTGTGTATAATTAAGACTAATACGTTAATATGATAGATAATGTATCGCTACAATGAGTGAATTGGCATCTCCATGACTGTGTGCTTTTTCTCTGTAGGGGCAGCTGCTAACTTCAGTTTCTTCAAATGGATTAAGTTACTTTTGAGCAATTTATGCAGGTTGGTACTGACCACTTGGTAGTAATATAACTAATGCTCACCCTTGACCATAACCAGCGACAAACGTACAGAAATGTGGCTGGCTGTCATTTGAACTGTATGTTGCTGAAAAATGAAATCACTCCATTGCAGTAGAGTTTGCTGCTATAATTGACCTCTTGTATTTAAAGTCCTGATATGGCTAGAGAAGAGACTATGGAAAATGTTTACTACCTTAAAAATAGATCTGTCCTTGTGGGGTATTTAGGGTGTTGGCAGAAATAAATTTGTACTCCTCATCGGCCTCCAGGACCTCGTTACCTCTGGGAGCGGGATTCTGTTCTGGCTTCTGCATCATCACATTGGCTGCTAAGTACGTGTCAGGTCTTGAAGCTACAAACCAGAAAGGACTATTCTGGGCTGTCCTGTTTCATGTTGCATTTGCAAGTCTGACAGTAACTGGGTGGGGGGAAGGAGAGCCTTTCTAAGTGAAAACTGAGACTCATTCGGGGCATGTATACACATGCTGGGGGTGGAGGGAGCTTTAATTAGAGCAGCTTCAAGAGCCACTCTAATTAAAACGCCCTGAGTATCAGCATCCCCACACTTAAAAATGGCAGCAGAGGCGCTTGAACTAAAAGCATCGGCAGAGGTGCTTAGTTAAAGCACCCCGCCGTCATTTTTTATGTGCGGGGATGCTGATACACAAGGTGCTGGAGTGTGGTAATTACCGTGCTCCCGCAGACTCGATTAATTGATGCATTGTAATTACTCACTGCTCATGTGTAGGCGTCCTGAGAGACCAAATGGAGACTTCAACGATGATGTTAAAACACAGTTCAATATTGAGTTTGTACAGAGTGGTATTAGGACATAACACTTTATTCCTTTGGTTTGCTTTGGGATTTTCCTTACTGGAGCTCCTTCAGCTTCTGGTTCGTTTATAAATTGGCTTTGATTAATCAAGTTGCTGCTACTAATTATTAGGAGCCAATTTCTATTAGGTAGATGTTTTCAGCCCCCAGGACAGCGATCATCTCTTGCTCTCTCCTTCTGTCTTCCTGTAATTTGATTGCTTTGGGGTTCATAACGCATCTTTTCCTAGGCTGTTGTGACTTGGGGTCGCCTTATGGCAAAACTTGTGCAATGCAGCTGGGCAAACTGATGGCTTCCTTTGATGAGATTGAACTTTAAGGATTCCCTAGGCAGCAGCAGTAAATAAGGCTCTGTACCGCTATGACTGTTGGTGACCCATGACAATTAGCACTTCCCCATTCGGAGGGGAACGTCCCAGTTGATGCAGAAGTCAGACCTCTGAGTCAAGTTTTCACTAACGATTGATAATACATAGGTACTTTTTAGGTAACAATGTTTTTCTCTTATTGTAGCCCTGACATGCTTCCCAGCCATGACTGAGGCCCTATTAGGAAAGTTTGCTCACAGTGTGAGACACTTCCTGTCCCAAAGAGCTCAGTTTTGGCAGACTAAACAGGCAAAGGGTGGGGTGCAACGTCCCCAAGGTCAAGCATGAGGTCAAAGTTAGAGCCAGGGATAGTACCCAGGTCTCTTGATGCTCAGCCTTATGCCCTCTTCACTAGATTAACCGGTTGTGGGTATAAGAAAAGTGAGCAGTGCCCTTAAAGATTTTGTATCAGATGGCATCACAATCACGTGAATAGCTTCACCTACGTGGCCATGGGGATGACTCCTGGGAGTGAATCACATACACATTTGAATGTTTGCAGGGTTCAAGCCCAAGTTCGACAAACAGACCCAGGAAGGGGGAATGGATTCAAAGGGCGTGCGCTACTTTGTGCAGATGGCATTAGGGCCAGGGGTATGTCCCGCATTCTTCTTGCATTGTTTGTAGCATAATGTGAGCTAATGCAGAGGATTAAGAGGTGAAGCCTGAGATCAGAGTGGGTGGGAAAGCGGCAGAAGCCAAGTCAGAGTGACTCATTATGGAGTGAGTCATACCTGACACGGCTGATCCGTGTCCCGTGCAGAGCATCCATCCCGTTCCACCAAGCTCCAGGTCGTGATTTATGTGCTTGATCTACCGGGGGCAGAATTCTCCTCCCACGCGCCACTGTGCATTTCTTACCCCTAGTTATGGTCCGTGTGAAACAGTCCTCACGGACCCCTCTTGAAGCTCAGGATGCATCAGAGAGTGGCAACGTGTGGTGTGATGGTGAAAAGAGGAGTGATCCAGCCCCTTGTTTTTGGGCGCTTGTACCATTATTACAGGAGGATCAGTGCCGTAGCCTGGCAGGTTTCTAGCATTCGCCATGCCTTTTATCAGTATTGTTGGTTAGTTGAGGCACAGCCAGGAAGGATCAAGTGTTACACTGGCCACTGGCCAAGATAGAGGTTGATCTTTTTTTATCTCCTGCCACAAAGAGAAATCTCTCTGCTTCAGACGGCTCTCTTGGTAGCCTTGTGATAATGCCTGCAGATCTTGCACACAGTAACCCCGAGTCAGTTCCAGCAAGGCCTTTAAAATAACGCTTCTGGGCTGCACCGCGAGGCATTACATCAAAATAAACTGTGGGTTTTGCCCGAGATGTACTTGTCCATTGCAAAGCAAGATGCAAAAGGCCATTTTAATAAGTCTGAGGAGCCTGACTCTGTAAGGGGTGGCAAGAACCTCAGAGGCGGCTGACTGGGCTTTGCACCTCGAAAAGCCCCAGCTGCTTCTCTGAATGTTTAACTGGGGATGCCATGTCTGGTGTGAACGCTTGGAATTTGAGTTCTGGTGTTTCCCTGGGAGTCCCGGCCACTGCAATCAGGAGCCTGCCTGAGAGTCTCCCCTTCCGGTAGAATGAAACTCATTTCAAGCGCTAACTTGCAACCCCGACTACTAGAAAATATGAAGCCAATATATGCTGAAGTCGAGAAACTGGAAGGCAATGGAAAAGAGCCCAACCTGTATGATTCTTTAGCAACATCTCAGGACTGGAGATGATCTTGTGAGTTTTTTGGATTATGGCTCATGATTTTTTTAGGCTTTTGGGATCGGCTCTACAGAGTTGCCTCAATTTAGACATCTGGGTTTGGAAATGCTGTCCGAAATTCACTAGCTGGCATGCAGGGGGATGCTGAAAAATCTTGCTGCGGGGTAGGATCACGTTGACTAACTTTTACTGTTGTGCTTAGCAGGGCTAGAAAGATGGGTCCTTCTAATTTTCTTCCAACTTTATGGTCCGTAAACTTTGGAAAGATCAACTCCGTCTTTCTTTCTATATTTATTGCCACCTTAATGTGCAGCTGTAATTGGAACAAATGCTGCCTCGCTCCTTGTGAACCGAAATCAAGGAGGGGAGACAGAATTATGAAACGAAAAAAGAAAATCTCTCTTAACCTCAGTTACTAACTTTTTTGTTTTTCTCCCTGGTAAAGGAAACTGTTCCCGGATTCATTTATACAACCCCCTAGCATGAAGGAAAGATTAGTCTGTCTGTCTTTTTTTTTTTTTTTCCCCCCCTTTTCTTTTCTTTCTTTCTTTTTTTTTTTTTTATCAGTGCCATGCCTTTGTGCATCGTGGATCCAATTCATTTTGTTCACACAGTTCAAAGCGCAGCTGCCAGTGGACTTTGAACAATGGGGCATCTGAAGTTTCTGTGTTCCTCTGTTTTCAGGAGAAGGCCATCCCCAGAGGAGCGGATTGTTGTGACACCGTCCTTTGCAACAGTTGGCATGGAGACCACTCAGCTCACTGAAGAGAATGCAGATTTTGCCTCCCGGGACCGCTACCACCATTCCTCGGTTATCAGCAGAGCCGAGTTTGTGAATCAGTTCCAGTAGAGGAGCAGGAAAAGAAAAAGATCAAGGCGTTCACGCCAGAAGTGATCGGTGCCGCAGTGCCTGGTCCGTTACTTGAACGCTCTGAAATGATGCAAGCCATTTTTTAACGTTTCCACAGTTTGGGGGTGTTCTCCCCCCCCAAAAAAAAGTTTTCAGTCCTCCTTTCCAATCCAAATCTTGTCTAGTTAAGGGGGGAGAAAAATAACAGTCTGCAGGGAAGTTCAGTTGTTTGCAGGATGAAGAATTCAGCTAACTATTAAACTAAATGCTATCGAGCGACTAGACGCTTGGTGAATGCGGTTTAAAGCTTGCCTGCAATGAACGGGGAGGCAGGACGATGGGTTGCTCAATGAGCGCCGTTCTCGGCCACTACGCTGATTGATGCAACCTCGGTCAAGTCTCGTTGCCTCTCTCTGCTCCGTTTTGTCTCCCTGTGCAATATTATTAATCTACCTCACAGTTTTAATTAACTGGTGCTTCCAAAATATTTAAGGCATTCAGATGAAAGGTCTAAACTGGCCAAGGCAAGATTATGAAAGTAGAATCGAATCTATTCATTTAAATTGGTGAACATAATGCGACGAGCTCTTCCACATTGTCATACTGTGAAATAATACCGTATAAATGCTATGTAGTTGTTTTCCAATCTCACTTCAATGACTGAATGTTAAAACCAACAATAAATTGGGACCTTCCTGACAAATGTAAGCACGTTGCCCAGTTGGAAGTGTTCTGCTTAAAACAATAAATTTGATTTAAAAAGCCTGGGATGTATTTGACCAAAGATTTGCTCAAAGCCAATATGTTACTGAAGGTTTCTCTGGGTCCTTCATCTGGATGGGATGGTTTCTGATGGGTGAAAATTACTCCTGTGTGCTCCTGACTTCAGAAGGAGCTTGGGTAGGAATGGATTTGGGACATGGGCCTTGTTTACATAGGAGTCCGTTTTACCATTTAGAAGAAATGAACCTGTTTGGCTCGGGTCTCTGAAGAGGAGCAATCTCCACATAGTTCCTGCTGAGGTCTGATTGAAGGAGCATCCCTCGTACATGCAGTACATTAGTGCTAGGTACTGTTCAGAGACTTGAACTGTGTGTAATACATTGGGAGAAGGGGTGGGGAGGCGAGATTTGTTCATTTTCTTTTCATCTTTGATGTTTTTCAATCACCCATTTCTTCTTGAGTGAAGCAAAAAAACCCGCGAAAGCAGCTAAAAGCTCTTGGTCTCTGCTCCAGCTATGGGAAAAGCTCTCTGAATTCCTGCTGGCTGCGAAGTCCGTTCTGTTGCAAGGTGTTGACTATCCTTAGCTCCATTGGACTTGGTAGGAGATGCGAGTTCTCAGTGTTTGATCCCAGGACTGGCCGGGTTGGGCACTGCGATATTGTTCTGGAGATTGAAGGACACCAGCATCATCAATGAAATCAAGAAGATTGTCCAGAAAGCTTGACCTTCCTGCCAGGGTTCGATTTTTCTGCTTTGATCACTAGGCAGCTTTCCTTAAATGATCACCTTGGTAAAGACTAGCAGGACGCTGTCATGTTAACTCAGCCCAAAGGGTGACCGCCACGTATTAGAAATATCCATCTCGCCATCTCTCACTCCCTTTTCCTTCTTGTAGAGAGGAATACTGCAATACGTACCGACGGCTCTGAGCCAAGATCTGAGGTAGCTTTGACTAGATGCCAAGGGTGGTTTGATCCAGGATTTGGGCTTCGTTCCACCATCCAGACAAACTCTGGATCCAGATAGTCCAGAATTCACTTGGTTTCCAGTCCAGTGTACACCCACCTCTTATCACTAAATCCTTGCTCTGTGTCCTAAGAGTCTGATATGGCACCCATGGGAGTTTTGCCATAGTCTTCAATGGGAACAGAACTGGGCCAGTAACTGGACTTGTATAGGTACCCAATGGTCAAAGGTAGCAAGCATGCATACAGCTTCACCTCTTTACATACTTGATGTTTTTTCCTGATGCCCTGCCATTGCAAAGACCAGTTCAAGGCAGAAGGCTTCTCTCAGTATCTTTCAACAAGAAGTGATTTTTTTTTTTTTTTTAATTAAACGTTTTGGACAAATTAACTGAACATTGACCTTTCAAAATGTGGCTAATGTAGCTGTGCAATCTTCAGATGGTCTGTACAACTTGTTTGGCGGTCCTAACAACCACCGTGTTCATTTTATGTGATGATACATAGCCATAATTATAAGAGGAGCCGCTCACCGAAAAAAAATGTGCAACACTTATAGCGTTGTTATGTCTAAATATTGCTGTGCTTGCTCCATTCCATGATGCTCTTGCAGCCTTATATGTTTCTGTAATAAAAATGAGCAAAGCAAATCGTGTCAGGGATAGTTAGATTTTTCTCTTGGTTTTTCTCTTCCATTGTTAGGTCCTACACAGTTCAGGGCACTCTCTTTAGAAATAAGAGGCAGCAAAAAAAGAAGAAAAATATCTAAGGGAAAAATGTTCCTTTACCACCCATGTCTTGTTTGGGAAATGTGTTAATTAAAACCAGATGACTGGGTCTGGTGTGGACTGTTTAAATACCATGCACTGCAATTCTTTCATTTATCCACTGGAATGTGACTGTAATGTGAATGCCCATAAGTACAAACAATGGCTTTTTGCTTTGTGCAATAATGTTTTGATTGTGCACCATTCCTTTTGTCCGTTTCAATCCATCTAAAGAAGAAAAAGAATAGAAAAAAAATGCTTGCTTTTTATTCAAAGTCTCTGTTCCATCTTAATCTTTGCTTGCCCCAGAGCAAGGTATTTACTGGCCTGGACTCACCCATGCTCAACGGTGTCCTGTAGCTTATGGCCCAAGAATCAGTAAAATCCAACTGAAGGCTATTCAGGAGCTTTGCATTATGATTGAAATAGTGTGGGGTTTTTGCTGTTGTTGTGCATGGAGGTGAATTTCATGCTTATCTGAGTAGAAAAAAAATGTACTTTTGCTGTTAGCTTAACCATAACCTTACTTGTGTTGATCACGTGAAATTCCTGCTACAGCTTGACTTTTTGCAGGAGAGAGAGCATTTGTAGCATTGGACTTGGGAGCTGAAACGCCCTGTTCTTGTACTGCGCTCTCCTAACAGGGTCTGTCTCATGAGTAGGAACTCATGTTGTTGTAATGCCATGGTGAGCGTTAGATGTCTGGCCTGCACCTTGTGTGTGCACTGAAGAAGGGAGTTCACGCTGGCAGGATTACAGTGAAAAGCCACTTGACTGCATATCATGTGGCCAAAGTGCGAGGATGACAGATCTTTTGGAAGTTCAGAATAGTTGTTTCCGTGACTAGGATCAAAGACTGCTGCCAAAGACCATTCAGAGTAGCTCTCAAAGTGCAGAAAGCATTTGAGTGAGTAATCATGCTGGCAGCTCTCCGTGGCATTGGTTCTAGTAGCCTTAAGTCTCAAACAACTTTTAAGTCTGGAACCCGCCTTTGCAAGAAGATACTAGAAACAACAGAAGAGAGATGTATAAGAGGAGTATGGCCCTGTTTCTGTTGCGTTCCTTGAAAGTAAGAGCTGACCGATAAGGTTGAGGATCAAAGATTCAGGACTTCAGCGGTGGCTGGTCTGCCGTGATCGCTATGCAACACACTGACCATTATAGTCTCATTGCTACCCTGTGCTCTCGTTGCCTGTCATCCATCCGTTGTTTCTCACCTTGTACTTAGATTAAGCACTCTAACACGGTAGGGCCTGGATCCCTGATGGAGACACCCTGCCCATGTCATACTACTACTATGAATACTACTGTGACGACTACACTTTTACACAGATATGTCAAGGTCGGCTCGTAGAAGATCACAGAACACCAAGTTACAGGGAAGTGTGGTCACCTTTAAAGGTAGGCTACAGATACAAGTGGATCTAGACAGGCTGGCAAGTCGGGGAGATCGGAACCAGATGAAGTTCAACATTTGAGAAAAGTAAAGTGCTCCACCTCGGGACGAACAGCCCCTTATACACCTCCTGCCTTGACAGTGCCGAACTGACCAGCACCACAACCTGGGGGATAATAACACACCACTACGAATACGAGCCGGCAGCGTGACGCTGTAGCCACTAGGGCCAGCAGCCCTGGCACACGTTCATTGCTGCGTCTCCAGTAAAACCAAGAGGTGATTCTTCCTCTGTACTCAGCACTGGTGAGACCACAGCTGGAGGACTGCTGTGGGCACCGCACTTTCACAAGGACATGGACGAGCTTGAGAGAGTCCAGAGAAGAGCCACCCGTGTGATCAGAGACTTGCACGGCAAGCCATACGAGGAAAGGCTGAGGCACCTGGGACTCTTCAACCGGAAGAAGAGAAGGCTGAGAGGGGATCTGGTAGCAGCTGACCGCTACATCAGGGGCGTACATCCAAGGGGTGGTGAACAGCTCTTCACTAGGGCAGCCTTGGGGAAAACCAGGAGGAATGGCCATGAACTCCTGGAAGACTGTGTCAGGCTCAACATTAGGAAAAAACGTCTTGGGGTATTCATTAGGAAAAAAACAGTTGGGGTGTCCAGACTGTAGAATAAGCTCCCTCCAGAAGTGGTGCAATCACCTACCCTGGAAATCTTCAAGAGGAGACTGGACAGTCCCCTTGCTGGGATGACCTGACCCCAGCTGCCTGCCCTGCCTGGTCCAGGGGGCTGGATCTGATGATCTCCTGAGGCCCCTTCTAGTCTTCCAATCTATCAACCTGTGAGCTGCCTGCTTTGTAGAGGCTCAAACCCAGGAATCAAAGGGAATGATCCGAAGGACACTTCTGGAAGCAAGCTCTCAAAGCTTTCCATACCTTACACCAGTATAAGCAGCACAAAGGATGATGGATCTCCTTGATCTAGATCAGGGGTGGCAACCTATGGCCCATGGGCTGGATTCATCCCACGGGCAGGGTGCATCTGGTCCGTGCTGACGTTTGGGAGGATGCAGCATGTTGAATCAGCAGGAATAGAAGCAGAGGTGGCTGGGTCAAAAGTGGTGGCCTGCCTTCGAGATGAGCTGAGTTAATTTGGTCTACTATTGCTAAAAAAAAAAAAAAAAAAAAAAAAAAAGGTTGCTGACCCCTGATCTAGATAGGTCAGCATACTTGGTTCTGCATGCCTGTAGGTTTGCAAAGACAGATAATTATTTCGAATGGGAGCAGTGTTTCTGTAGTTGTTGGACCTTTTACTTAGGTCGACTTTTCTGTTTTAATGCTTGAAATAAGAATGTGCTGATCTTCGATTACCTGGTTGCAACCTAAAGACTCCTGTTTACATACCTGGGTAGCAACCGGCTATGAAGATATTGCACATTTTCCAGCTCTAGCTTTATAACTGGATGGACCTTTTTGTGGTGTGAATAGTTACTTTGCACATGCAGCCAGTCTAAATTAATTGAGCAATTAAACAATTGTGTAATACATGTAACATATAGAGGGGTCCTGATAGATCAGAGGCGGGCAGTTATTTTGGGCGGAGGGCCGCTTACTGGGTTCGGCAAGCCATCGAGGCCCGCATGACAGGCAGCCCAGGGCAGATTAAAAAATGTAGAAAATTAGTATTAGGGGCTCTGTGGGCTGATTGAAATGGCCTGGTGGGCCACATCCGGCGCCCAGGCTGCATTTTGCCCATCCTTGTGATAGATGGTGAGTTAATGGCTACAGCAATGCACTGTGTTGTTGGCTATTGCCTGTGAAGCGTTGGGAACTAACGTCACTATAGAGCCCAAGTAAAAATGAGCTCGTTGAGTTACACGGGCTAGGTGCTGCTCGCATGAATGTCACTGAAAATCAGGCACGATTCTGTAGAGTTGTACCATTAGAAACCCCCGTGAAGATAATCGGGGGGTTTGGAGGGTGAAGTGAAGACACATTGGTGAAGATGCACCAGAAGCGTTGTCGTCTTCCAGGAGCACCAGACTAACACAGGAGGAAGCACACACTCTTGATGTAAATCAGGTGATTTTGTCAGTAAAGGAAAGGAGTGGTGGGAAGATTAGCTTGTATAATAAGATTAGTTTGTGTCCCTCCTCTGGAAAAAAAAAAAAATGACCGAGGGTATGAAACGAACAGGTTTTTTCCCTGGGCCTTGTCAGGAAGGAAGAGCCTGGGTGAGAGCGTGTTACTCTTCCCCACCCTGCAGCGACCTCTCGGTAGGTTGGTAACCTCCCTTGGCGCCTCTGGACTCTGCGAATTGCATAAGGAGACGGTTAACCTTCAGCTCAGTTGGAAGCACAGCTCTGAGCTTTATCGGTGCTATCTACTCCCAGACAAGCATCCTTTGGTTAATATCATTAAGAAAATTTCCTGGTATTTCTGCTTCAGAGGCTCATATGCGTCCACTCTTCTCAAGAAATATTTTGCTTTCAATTCGCAGATATTTTTTCCCCTCTCCTTTTTTATTTTGGCTTTTGATGAATTAAAAATGTTGTCTAACAGGTCATTCCCCCTCCCCCCAAATATTTAAATGGAGGTATAGACTGCAAATCAGATCCTGCTTTATTTTGAAGACTGACCTGTACATCTGTAGTATTGTGGTGAGTCAAAGGCCTTCTTAAAGTCCAAGCAGATGACATCTACCTTGACTGCTGCATCTAAGTTTTTAGGAACTTGGTCATAGAAAGAAAGATGGTTAGTCTGGCAGGATCTATCTGCTACAAACCCATGCTGATTGCCCTTCAGCATTATATTACCCACTGGACTCCTGCAAATGTGATCCTTGGTAATTTTTTCAAGGTTTTCCCAAGGAAAGAAGTGAGACTAATTGATCTACAGTTACTTGAATCTTCCTTCCTTCTCTTCTTGAAAATAGGAACCACATTGGCCCTTTTCCAGTCCTCAGGGACCTCACCTGAGCACCATGAGTGCTCAAACAGTCGTGCCAGTGGCTCTGCTATGACAGTGGCTAATTCTTTCAGCACCCTTGGGTGGAGCTCATCTGGTCCCACTGATTTAAATGCATCCAGCCCTGAGACCCGAGTCATGGTAGGAAGCTCAAAGTTGACCGTCTTAATGACCATAATACTTTAGCAGGGAAGAGAATCTGGCAGTAAATGACTGGCCTAGAAGTGATGTGGCTTTAAGTACCTTTTACTGTATTTGCATGAACGATCCTCACGTCTCAGACCCCAGGAAAAAGTTGGCCACCCTACAGCACTGTGCCTCTTCCACCAGGTCTGCTGTGGGAGGACGAGCTGGGTTTTTCCAGCCTTCTGTTGTGCTGCAATGGTGTCGTGAGTTGACCTTTTTCTGATACTGAGGGCAGGACAGGTAAGAAAAGTGAAGTGGAGCCAAGTACTGTTGAGGCTACAGCCAGTCTCTGACCTGACTGTGCACTTAGGAGCATGCCCTGAAAAGGACTGTCTTGTATTAGACATCCCAGGAGCTCTCCCACTTTAGCCCTTCTAAAGCACAGTTTCGCTTAGGCTTTGAATACACATGCAGCTTATTTGATAGAGCTGCTCCACGTGGCCTGGGTCTAGCAAGCTCTTGGTTGGTATAAAAGCTATCTACCACATGGAAAGCTCTTGCAGATGTATGTTGGGTTAATCCCAATGCACTAAACAATTGGTGTGTCTGTTCTCTTACGGGAAGGAGGTGAGCCTGGGTGTAGACTTGGGATATCTGGTAAGATACGGCCTGGACATGAGAGACACGTCTTCTTGCTTGGCCTTTTTCCTGGTATTAGGCAGGAGAAAGCTGGTGGCAAGGACGGCAGTCGGTTCTGCATCCTTTGCCTTTTCTCTCCCCTTCATTACGTGCTTGCATACAGATAGGAAACAATGAGCTGAGATTTCTCTTCTAGATCAGGCACCATGAGTAATAAGGACTGGTTTAAACTGAGTTACCCTGGTTTGACGCTGATGGAGAAGAAAACAGAACTTGGAACTAAGTTTTAGCTGCAGGAGCCAGAAACGATGCAGCCTGACTCCTGTCCCAAGAGGATTTTATAGCCCTGACAGTTAGGAAGAGAAAAATTTGCTTGCAAACGAACCATGTTGAATGTGCAGGCCCTGCACATGATCCATATCCATCTGTAGAAACGAGTCTCCCAGACTCTGGATCAGGTTTGGATCGGGCAGAAGCGTGGAGCCCTCCACCACCTGTAATGCAACTCTTTCCCCAGATCAGCCCCGCGCGCAGCTCTGCACAATGCCAGTGCTTCTAGACTGGAATTATCTCTTGGATCCACTCTCTCCTCAGGATAAGGGAACCTCCCTAAATCTCTGCATACTTTAAAGTTTTAATGTTGGCCATTTCCAAGCCTGGTGTTTGCTGCTACAGCGGCAAGTAGCTGCAGTGCTGTGCAGGCTCTTTGCAAGGCGCTGGGTTCCTGTTTTTGCTGGCGCACGCAGCTGCTTCTGGGTGGGAGTCCAGGTCACTGTCATGAAACTAGAGTGGGGTGGGGGGAGGGAGGGAGGGAGAGAAGTTTCTTCCAGAAACTTTTGGATATAACTTTTAATCATCAGAATTCACATTGGTGGTGGGGAAGCGGATGGTTTTCACCACAAATGGAAGCAACATTATACTGTCGATGCAGCCACAGCGATCACTGAAAAATGAACTTGTAAAGAAGTGCACCTGTACCTTTATTGAATCCAAATGTTGCTCGTAAGTCTTGGGTAAAGCTGCTTTTTATAGTTTCACAGTTTTGCTGCACAGACTTTTTTGTTCAGCCCTGAGATGGCTGGAAGTTGCTCACGCTATCCAAATCAGAGCTGGCTGAAGACTGCTTACCGAGAGAAGTTCAAAAATTCAAATGAAGATTCCTGGCATCATTGGCTTTTAACTCTCTTCATAAGGTGAGATTGCCTTCTGCAAATAAGTCATTTGACCAGTGTAAATTCAAAGCATATATGGCAAAATCGATTTTCTTAAATGCTAATTAAAGAAGAGCTGGTCAAAAATGGGATGAATTTTAATTTGAAAAAAAATATATAACTCTTTCCTAATAGAGGAAAGTCTAAAAGTCAGTGTTTTTTAACAGTTCCCAACCACATGTTCACACCAGAGCTCTCATTTCTAAGGAATTGCATTCTGCCGTAGAGGACAAGCAATATGTTGTGTAACTAATATGTTCGTGCACTTAGCATCTTCATCGAGGTTTCTAAAAAAAGAAGGAAGCAGCCTGTTGGCTTCGCACGCTGTACAGTGATTGTGATGTGCACGCCAGTGTGAAGTGGCCTTCATGCGGGAGTGCACAGCTTTCGGCCAGTTCAGCATCGTCCTACAGGGATCGGGCGGCCCTGTTTAGTTTTCATGGCACTGATCAAACAGCAATATGCATCTTTTAATCCATTTGTGGTGTTCTCCAAAACCACAGATCCCAGCAGCTTGACCCTGAGCAGTCATTTCTTATCTTTACTCGTGCTTAATGCGTGTCAAGTGGTTTGAAATTCTTGTTTCGGGGCTGCTATAGAGAAGCAAAGACTTGTGTTACTTTGTGATGGGCAATCCCAAGCATTCATGAGTCCTGAGAGAGGCGCTCAAAATTATGAGATATTTTTAAAAAATTAACAGTGGGTTCTTTTTGATTTTCTTCCTGCTTTGGGGCTTTCACGTTGACTTTGATTCATATTTTCAAACTTTTCTCTGGAGCCACAAAGGGTACAATTTGGGGGTGGTGGGGGAAAAAAAAGATGTGAAAGGAAAGCTGACATGCTCATGTATTCATATGACTCATGTATCTTGGGTTTACAGAAAAATGCTAAATCTTGCAAAGCTCTTAACAAAGTTGCAAGAGTTGGCAACACTGATGTTAGTCTTGGGAACATCTTTGGATGGTGAATATTACCCACTTGAAATACAGCTGTCTAAGCAGCGGAAGAGAAGAGGAATAACATGGGGAGAAAAAGGAAAGAAAGAGTAGTGCTAAATGAACAACAGCAGCAGCAAAACCTCAACCAATTAAACACTTGGCATGGGAAACACTGAATTTGGGAAGTTGGAAACTTGCTGAATATTGGTGGTTTTTTATTTCAAGCACTTGCTAATGCTGTGACAGCTCGGTTTGGAAACAAGACAAGCAAATAAGGCACAGGAAGGTGTCAGATGTTTGTAATGTGTGCTTGTTAGTGTTGTACTTTAGGTTCTGGTTAGCAAGAGGTAAGGTCTGCAAACCACGCTGCTAATTATTGCACCCTGGCTGGTGGAAGGGAAATCTGCAACGCTCCTCGTGCTCGAGGTGGTATGGGCACATCCCATGGAGCCACGGAGCAGCCTGAAACCTCACCCCTCCCCTTATTGTTTTTCTCTACCTATATTAAGCTTAACCAGGATGCCAGGAGGTCAAGGGCAGCACAGTACCCTTAATTCAACATTTCCTGGTGTTTGGCTGCACCTCAGCTTTTTGTGTGCGTTTTGTGCTCTATAATGGCTTTGCAACCACTTCCTGTGTGTTCATAGGCATGTGGTGCTGTATTGTTATAGCGGCTTTTGCAAGGCTTTTTTTATCTTTAATTGAAAAAAAAAATTGAGACTGTATCTGATCCCCCTCTTCGGTCCCTAGAGCTTTAGAAAGATTTTGATCCAGCTCCAGCCTAGGGCTCAGTTTTGTTTCTTTGAATGGATACTTTGGGTCCCACTTCAGGCACCTTCTGATTGCTCTAAACTTGAAATTAGGCCAGTGACAACCCAGTAATGGTCCAGCTAAATGTATGTGTGGACAATGTATGCATATTGGGATGCTGAGATGCTTCGTATTGACTTAATGTTCTCCAACGTTATTGTACGGTAACATTTATTTTGCATTCGCATGTTTCTGATTTTCTTCTCAACGTGCCTGTTGAGCAAAACAGTAGGAGTAATTTATTGAGGTTTTTGTAGGAAAGCATTTGATAGTTTGCCTCCTGCCTTGCTGGATTTACAGCTTCAGAGAGCACAGGAATAACAGCAAACAATTAAATGGATTATAAATGGAGCAAACACTTTCTGGTGGGTTAGAGCAGCAGAGTCAGAGTTATGGGCTCTGCAGTCAAGGTCAGCTTGAGAGCACGCGGGCCCGGCTCCTCTGAAATCAGTGGAGTTGTGTCTATTTTATGTCGGGGCCGTATCTATCTGGCTTGTGTTCGAACTTGAGCTGTTCTGATAACCGCGGACAAATCCCATTAGCTGTCTTCCTCAGTTTCCTCATCTGTAAAATGTGTATATCCCTCAAGGGAGATAATAAGGCGTTGTTTGTTTTTTATGGAGCCCTTTTTTATGGAGCTACTAAAAGCACTTGACAAAGCATAAGAAGTATAATTGTTGTTGTTGTTTTGGTTTTTGTGGCAGGCAGTGTTATTTTGAATGCAGAAATGGAAACTTTAGCATAAAGAAATGCACTGTATTTTGGACAGGCTAATATTCACATGACACTTTCATGCTGCATCCCTGAAATATCAAAATGTTTTATACGTTCTGATGGCCCCTTGGGTCAGATGTCCGCAGTACCTTAGCTCTAAGTATTAATATCCTCTTTATGCCGAGGGGAAAGTTTACTTTGCTTAAACAAAGTATCCTGTAAAGAATGGATGAGACAACCGGTGGAGGCTGAAAGAGTAAATTGATGTCCTGCTTCCTGCCTTGTGTTTGTAACGATCCACCTGCTCTGCAAAAATCGCACCCAGTTGCGCAGTCGCTCTGGCACGCTTGTCCTGAATTCGGATGCTCACGTGCAGTACGAGAAGCGTGGTTGTGAATGGTTCATGCTTCTCTGTCTCAATAAGGTTGTAATGGTCAATATTTTGGATCTGCCCCTTGATTTTAACACAGCATTAAAACCGGGAGAATCAAAAGTCAACAGTGAACAGAATGGAGAATGGGTTGATATCCTGACCTGATTTTGGCAAATTTGCGTGGTGTGTTTGGTGGAGTTTTTTAATGGTGCTAGGCTACAAAGTCGCTGGGTTCGTTGAAGACGTTGAGGAGTACGAGGGAGTCTGCAGAGCCCGTTGGCAGGTGTAAGGTGAGGCGATGCACAGCTGCAGGGGAGACCGTGTGACCTGGTGTGTTCTTGAATTAGACACAACCCTGGTGCCTGGCATATTAGGAGTCAGTGGGCACAGCTTCATGGAAGAAGTGTTTGTCCCATGTGCAGCAGTCATCAGAGCAAAGAGAGGTTACAAAAGGACAGAAAAGTAGACCAGCCACCTTGTGACTAGTGCACATGTGCACCACTGTCCTCTGTTGAACGGAAGCAGATCTGAGCTGTCACGGGCCTTGTACTGCAAACAGCAAACTCGATTCCACTATAGCTTTCACTGGTTTGCTACCCCTCACAAGTCTCTTTGCACCAGTCACCCTGCCTTCGTGGCACTACCGGCTGCACCTTGTAAAAGGTAAAGGAGGTCTGATATTTCCCCCGCTCCATAGGGAAAAGCAGCTGAGAGATTCCTGGCCATAGAGGGTTTTGTTCTGTTCGGTATCATACTGAAATTTGGGGTTAGTAGAAATTTTTCCCTCTGGTAAGACTGGCACAGGCTGTGGGGGCTTACACTAGCCTTTTGTAGTGGAGAGCTGGCATTTCATTCACTTTGTGCCCCGGGCCAGATCCAGACTGGGGCACGAGGAAGTTGTCACGGTGGAAGCGGCTCTGGCTCTGCACACAAAGCGCCTCTAGCTCCAGCTCCAGCTGCATCGGGGGGCATGCAGTGGGTGCCAGCACCACGCGAGGCAGGGCTGTGACAGTGGTGACTGAAGTGGGCAGAGGATGACCAGGGCTGTGAGGGCTCTTGCTCACTCTTCTTCCACCAATTTTCACTCTGTGGCAGGCCATTCCCCCCCCCCCCGCCGCCCCAGTCACACCAGTAGTCCAGCAAGAAAGCAGCTCCGTGGGCTGGATTTAGCCCATGGGCCATATGTTTGGCCTTCCCTGGTATAGGGCACGGCCTCCTCCAAATATCCAATTCCTTCCCTGCCATTGTTGCTGCAGCGGCAGGACTTTGGCAGTGCCCTTGTCTTCCCAGCTTTGGCATATTGGAGAGTATTTTTGGTGTTCCTGGTTTTGTGCTTGTGTGACAAGGTTTGAAGTGGGGATTTTGGGGAAGCCTCTTGGATAAACAGTGGCCTGCATAAACATACTTGATCGCTCAGGAAGCTCCTTACACTTCCACGTTCCTGGAGCTAGAGGCTTTGCAAGGTTTATATAAAAGGAGAGGCTGCCTACACTAGTTTTATTTAGCCATGAATGGAGAAAGCTTTAGAAGAGGCTGTAAGTTATGTG
The DNA here is from genome assembly GCA_030014935.1 of Caiman crocodilus. Taxonomy (NCBI): domain Eukaryota; kingdom Metazoa; phylum Chordata; order Crocodylia; family Alligatoridae; genus Caiman; species Caiman crocodilus. The sequence goes on from JAGPOW010003685.1 coordinate 22,450,355, forward strand.
GTTATAGTTACAAAAAGCATTGTAGAAACTGCTGTTCTTTTGTGTATACAATCACAATGCAAGGAGGAGGATGAAGTTTATAGCAGGTCATTCGAACACAAATAGAAGGAAATCTTTCACGCACATGCAGCCAGCCTGTGAAATTCCCTACTGCTAGGGGCTGCAAGTTAAATGTTGCTGCTGGAGTTTTAAATAGTGCTGGTTAACTTAACTAGATAATTAATAATAATAAAAAAAAATGTATTGATGTACAGGAAGGCTCTGATCTGGCCAATAGCATTTCCTGAGCAGCTTCCATGAGGATTAGATTTTGGACCTAACGGCAGGCGATCAAATGCCATGCTTCAGAGAACGGGGTGGCTACCGTATCGGCCAGGAAGGAGATTTTTTGTCCTGGTATGTTATTGTGCAATGGAAGCAACTCTTGATCTCTTTTTGAAGCATTATAGTTCATGCTGGACTTGATGGATCTCCAGTGGTTTGATATAATAGACCACACCTGCTCCATTGCACCCCCCTCCCTTGTATGATGGCATTTGTTTTAGTTTGAAAATATTTGGCCCCCTGGAGAGTGTTTGCGCTTGGGAGGAGAATTTAACAGCATGCCGGGCAGAGGGGGATTGGTATCATGTCTTGGCCCAATTCTTACTGGATTAAGTATGTGGTGACTACTTCTATGCCCCCTGTAATGTCAATAGGATATTATGCTTTTTCCAATTAATTGTTGGTGCATTACCACCCCTCCAGTAGTATGGTATTTCGATAGCATTGAATGGGTCCCCAAATGACTTCTTTAATTCCTCTTGAATCCTTTTATTTTGGTGCACCCTCCTTGCTAGAAGTACTGTCCTACTTCTTTTGAGGGAAGCTGCTGCAAGAAGCAAGAGAAATATCTTCTCTCTAGTCTCTGTTTGGGGGGCAGAGGTGCTTCCCGGGAACTGAGTGTTTGGTTTCGAGGCTGAGATTTCTGAAAGGGATTTCTCCTGCGTGCTGTTTGTGAACAAGGGCTTTGTTTAAAGATTAATGTGCTTAGGGCAAATAAACCAGTTACACTAAGGAAATACCCAGACTATCACTGATCCCTCTTCCAACCTGAAGCTGACCTGCCAGGTCTGAGTTTCTCCTGCTGCTTTGCAGAGGGATGACAGGACACGCTGCAATGGAAATGGATTCAACTCCTTTTTAGATACTATTTTACCCCGTATAAGCATATTCCTGTAAACCCTCTACCTAAGGCACCATTAGGATGCAGCCATCACTAGAGTGGAAAATGGTAGGCAATTAATTCATTGCATTCTGCGCAGTCCTGGGTTTGCTTGGGAGGGGCAATTGGCCAAAACCCCCAGAGCAAACCAGTGCATTGAGATCTTTAATCTCTATGCACACCATGGAAATGCCGAAGCTCCAGGTCAGTGGTTCTCAAACTTTATAGGCTCAAGGCACCCCTCATTAGTCTACAGGCACCTGTCAGAAAATGCCAACTCTTGAGTTTTCATTCCTTTTTTGACCGTGGGAAAAATAGAGCAATTTTTTCTGTAGTCAAGAACTCAGAAAGCCTGCAAGAGGTCAGATGCTATTTGAAGTCTCTGGGTTTACCTGCTAAATCATGTTTGCACACTTACCGGTGCTAACACTGTGCGGCAGCCTGTGACACCCTGGAAAGGATCTCAAGACACCCTATGGTGCCCTGGCTGTGAATCGCGGCTTTTGGCATAGCAAAGGAACGCCCCGTCCATTCCTTTGCCAATGCCAGGGTGACGTCTTATAATGCAGTCTTGTGTCCTGTCCAGCGTAATTGTAATAGCCCTCAGACGTGATGTGTTTTCCACCACTGCCCTTAGGAGACAGAGAAGGAAAGGGCTTTTTAAAGGTACCCACTAAAAGCTCCTTCAGCTGTACAGAAGTGCTGGGAAGATGAAGGTCCGAGTTCTGGCTCCTGCCCTTAAGATCAGTCCATGGGTGGATCTAGAGTTGCGAAAAGGGAGGTGCGTCATCACATAGAAAACCACACACATTCTTTTCTCTAGCTAAAAATAAACTAGAGGCTTTACTCATATGCAAGGGGCCTAGGATTGTATTATACAAAGCAAAAGCAAACAGGACTTCACTGGCATGAGTTGGAAAGCAAATCTGCAGGGCTGTGAAATAGGCGCTTTGCGAATAGAGGCTGGCCAGATTAGTGGAGCATCAAGACTATTCAAAAGGAGAGAGGGTGGTGAACCCGGGGGAATGAAGAGCAGAGAGAAGACTGGACGGTCACCTTGCTGGGGTCCCCTGACCCCCAGTTCTCTTCCCTGCTTGGTGCAGAGGGCTGATCTTCCGAGGTCCCTTCTGGCCTTACAAACTGTGACTCGATGAATACAGGGAGCATCAAAGGGTCAGAGTCATGAACGGCTGGTCCCTGGAAGGTTCTTGGTGTAAATGCTGTTGCAGTGGACATTAGAGCAAACCTTGTAAAATGTCTAAGTGGGAAAGAAGTTTTTGCAGCCCTGTTCTGTCCTCTACCTGCTGGGTTTATGTTTTTCCTTTTGTCAAAACCAAACCCATGTGCCCTTCCTTGATAAAAAGAAATAAGGAATTGCTTGGTTGCTGTTCATGGGCTGCTTGGTTATTGAATGGAGGAAGGCAGATGACAGCGAGCTGGGCAGAGGTGCAGGTTGTAGGGTGGCCATCCTGGAGGACACGCCAGGTTTCTGCTAGTCTGTCCTCTCTTGTTATGAAACTGGATGCCTTTACGTCCTCTATTTGTCTGTAGTCAAGAACAGGTCAGATGCTATTTGCAGTCTCTGGGTTTACCTTCTAAATCATGTTTGCACACCTACCAGTGCTGTTAACAATACACCCTGGGAAGGATCCCAAGAGCTCCTTTCCCTGCAAGAGGAAAGTAGAGGATCAATAGGTATCAATAGAGGACAGAGGACACCTAGACTGTCCCCTATGATGGCCACCCTATAGATACTGGAGGGCAGGGCTAGGGTGCAGAATGACCTGGACAGACCCGAGAAACAAGAACAAGCACCAAGCTCTTAGCGCCCAGGGGCTGGACCCCACGATCATCTGGGGTCCCTCCTGCCTGACACCATGAATCCACCAACAACTGATTTACGCATCCGTCTGTCCGTGGGCTCTCAACCCTGCTTTGCGCTCTCTCAAGGCAGAGGCAGCTTTAGGGGAGGGCAGACTGGGTCCCCCACTCCCTCAAGGCAGGGACAAGCCGGGTCCCCCCTCTGCCCGGGCAGGGGCGGCTCCCGAGCGCCCCCGGAGCCGCAGCACCGCCCGCTGCTCGCAAGCCCGGCCCGTGCAGGCTCGGGCGCCGCCTCCCGCGCTCGGGCCGGGCCGGCTGCCGGCGGAGGCGGAGGAAGGGGTGCGGGGGGGTGCGGCGGCCGGGGAAGCCCCGGGCCCGGGCGGGGAGGCGCCGCGGGCTGTTCCCGCCCCGGCGGAGCCAGCGGCGCTGATGTCAGGCGAGGAGGAGCCTGCGGCCGCCGGACTGCCCGGCCGGGAGGCGCCCCTGCCCGGGGCCATGGCAGCCCGCTGAGCGCCGCCAGCACCATGCCCGGGCTGCTGCTCCTGCTGCTGCTCCTCCTGCCGCCGCCGCTGCTGCTGCTGCTGGAGGCGGCGGCCCCGCGGCCGGAGCGCGGTGAGTCGGCGGGAGGATGCTCGGGTCCGCGCTCGCGACGGGTCAGGGACAGGCTGCCTCCCCTCCCTCCCTCCCTCCTTCCCTGCAGCCCGTCTCCCCCAAATCGCCCTAGAGCGCAGCCCCCCACCCCGGGGCAGAAGTTGGGTTTCTGTCCTCTCCGCTCCTGTCCTCCTGGGGCTGAAAAAATGTGGCTGTGCAAATTGGATCGGGGTCTTTTTTGTGTGCGCCAACTTTTTCCAGTCCGCGGAGGAAAGCAAGGTGCGCCTGCGGGCTCGGGAGGTTGAAAGCCGCCCGCAAAAAACCAAAAAAGAAGGAAAGGAAGGAAAAAGTCCCCCGTGGAGCTCAGGCTTTCGAAAGATAAGAGTCAGACATACCTACAGGTTTTACTGAGGATTGAGCAGAGCTGGATTTCCCAGGGAGGGATGCAGAAGGCGGCGAGCAAAACGCTAGCTGGAGAAATGATCCCAGCGAGAGATTCCCATCCGTCTTTAGAAGTCCCTTGTAAATCGTTTTAGTGCTAGGTTAGTAGCGGGACCGAGCAGATGAAGGTTGGTGGCGAGACGCGGATGGGGAGACAAAAAAAATCCATTGCAATCAGGTTTGTTTTTTCAAAACGTCTGACGCCTACTTTTTAGGAGGGCTTCCAGGTTTTAAAACTGGAGTGAAAATGAAAACGATGAAGCTAGCAAAACTTCAGCCCGGAAAGCGGGTCCAATACGGAGCTGAGCTCAGGAGTCGTGTTAGCACCCGCCTGGCAGCCGGCTGCGGCTGCGTTCCAAGGTGCATATTTTACCAGGCGCAATGCAAAACTTTTAAGGCAGGGAATTGGGAGGTACGCTAACGTGTCCATTTGGATTTGCCCTGGCCCCTGCTTCGTGCTGGCCACCGGCATATGGCAACTAAACATAGGGTCAGTATAATCCTGGTAAGATCACCCATGTCTTCTGCGCCGCACTGCCACTGCATTTGTGCAGAAGGGGAGACCAGTCACAGTAGGTAGTAAAATCATCGTATTAATCACAGGGCAGTTGCACAGCATCCGCTTACTATGTGCACTGTCTAGACTGGTGCTCTTTCTAAATGCCTCCCGTGGTTATTGTACAGGCAGTCACCATAGGTGATATTTTTTCAGAGGGGACAGTGGAGATCATTTTTATTTCATGTACAGCATCGCTTATTTTTTCGACATGAACATCTAATTCTGCACATGATTCATTCCTTTATGTTTGAGATCTGGCACTGGCTTCCTATCTCGAGTATAAAGGAATCCAGCCTGTTGTAAATATAGCTGCCTAGTTTCTAGGGCTAGAAAGGGACCGACGGGCCACCTGTTTAAAAGAAGCAAAACCATTTCACCCGACAATATCTGCTGGGGGGAGACTTTCTGACGATCGCATTGTGCTATTTAGAGAGTTTCAGGAAGTGTGATTAAAACTAGTTTTTAAACAATATTTTTTCCTGTGTTAGTGTGCCCTATGTGTCCTTTTTTAATATATAAAACAGAAATATGTATCTTGGTGAATTGACAAGAACTGGGAAAAATGATGACTCTCATAAGCCATTAAGATGGCCTAAGAAAGGAAAAGACTAGCTTAGTGGATGGGGTGCTTGGATTCAGATTCAGAAGACCTGAAGCTCTGCCACCTTGTAGCAAATTGGTCTAGTCGGAGCATCTGTTCCCTGCCTAGTGAGAGGGGATGATAAAGCTTTCCGAGATGACAGGGCTGCTGTGCGGATAAAACCCATTATAGATTGCAAGGTGCTCATACGTGATGTGACAAGGACCACCTCTGTTTCTAGGTGGTTGGAAACATATCATTTCATCTCAGCTATGTGCCCTGCATCATTTTTGCGCAATCCTGCTGGGTTTAGGAATGCATTTCATTCATTAAAGGTTGAAAACTAAAAAGAGCTGCCCAGAAGCCCTCAAATAAAATGGGTTCAATGGGAACATCTGCTTTTCTAGCCCAGGAATTGTCCAGGCTGCTGTTCTCCATAGTATCGGTGCTACAGGGTTGCTAGTTACTCATGAATTATATGAATCCGAACCCAGGAAGAACTGGGGGCATCGCTGCAAGGAAGATTGAGAGGTGATAAATAGCCTGGTAGCTGCTGGGAAGCTGGTAATATCACATAATACAATAAATTACATTGTGTCTTAACACTTCCAAGTGCACGAGATGGTAGCTAAGATTATGTGCTTGCCAATCCTGATGATTGTTCTGTGTTCTATAAATTGCCTGGTGTGATCTTCTTCCTGAGTCATTTCAGGTTTGAGATGCAGACACTTTTAACTTCAGTCTGGCCCACCTTCCTGATAAGCTTTGAAAGACTGGAGACCTGTTGTGTTCTTGAAAGTAAGCATTTCTTGTAAACTCCCCGCACTGTCTCTACGTGGAAATGCAGATTAAATCTTGCAGCAAGTAACATGGCTCTGAGGTTAGACTGCTTTCTCAGCAGCGTTTGAAAGGAGATGGTATCGGCAGCGAGTAGGAGTTCAGAGGGGGCAGCGAGACTTTTCAGTCTTAAACACGGATGCTCATCAAAGGGAGCTGTGAATGGGGTGGTTTCTATGAGGCTGGATGTGGGCAGGTCTGATCCCCGCTTTCAAGCTCTACCCTGTCCTCCTGACCTTCGACTTGGCTCTGTTCTTGCTAATGGGCCATTTTGCACCAAGACAGTGCGTGATTGTGTAGTGGCGTGAATAAAGTGCTGCAGAAACAAGGTGCTTCATCTGTCGTTTCTCATAGAAGCTGAATCCAGGCAGGGTGGGTTCAGGAAAAGTAGAGCTGAGAGCCAGGTGAAAGGGTGGACCAGTGGTTGGATTTGTAGGGCTGCTAAAGCCTGCTAGACTGCCTTTTTCTTTTTCTTTTTCGCCTGTGTGTTATTCTGGCAGCGCACTGTGCTAAGGAGGTAGTGAAGCCGTTACATTTGGACAGGCGAGATTGGGGTTCAGGGCCCAGCTCTGCCTCAAACGTCCTGTTTGCTCTCGGTCAACTCACTTGATTCCTTCCCGTCCCCACCAGTAAGGCAGGGCTAAACACTTCCCTTCTTGTACTGCCCGTCCCGTGGCTTTTGAGTTGTAAGCTCTTTGGCACAGGGACTGCCTCTCGCTTTGGGTTTGTGCTGCGGGTCTCGAACCCCTAGTTTTGTGGCCTTCCCATGCTATTATAATACAGTGACAACAAGTGGTCACACCTGGGGGCTGTGCAGGTTTCTGCCTAGGCTGGGCCCACAGCTCTGCAAACCTGCTGGGCTCACCTGCTCTACCTCTTTTCGTCCTGTTGTCCCCGTTGCCTTGGCATGTTGGGCATTTGGATGACAAGGTGACGGGAGCCTTGAACCTGCCCCCTTTTTCTTCAGCCGGCCTTTTCTCCCTCCCTCTTTTCCAGGCTACTTGCTGCCTTGGGGGTCTTTGCCGCTGCTTGTTCTGAACCCAAGGAATAACTGTGTGAAATGGGCTGTGAAGAAATCAGCTTAATTTACAGCAGCCAAAATTTAGGCTGGGTATTAGGGAAAGCATTGTTAACGGTAGGAGCAGTGAGACGCTGGAATGAGCTACCAGGGAGCTTGTGGCATCTCCTGCACTGAAGGTTTTTAAGAGCATGTTAGACAAACACCTGTCATGGATGGTTAAGTATTCTTGATCCTACTTCTGTTCAGGGGGTGGACTTAGATAAACTCTTGAGGTCCTTTCCAGCATGACCTTTGTGCCATTCTGTAAACCACCCCCTTTCTGAAGTGCTCGGCAGCGAAGGGATGAGTTTAGGAGCAGGAAGAAGGGTTAGAAGGGGAGACAGCTTCCGGCCTCCCTCCCATTTATCATTATTGAGACTCTCATGATGCCTGTGGGTCTGTGAGCCTGATTCCTTATCACCTTTCACTTTAGGGAGCTACTTGCTCCGGTGTAAACCCCGGGTGCAAAACCCTGCCGTTCTGATTGCATTTTGCGTCCTGCTCTGGTCTACACGGCTACTCGCTGCGCAGGGGCAGGGAACAGAGCTTGCAGGCCCCGTGTCTGGGCGCCGGAACGAAAGGCTCGCGTACGCAGGACACCTAACGCTCGCTACGGAGCGGGTCTGTCGCGTGCCGTGTTACTGCAAGGGGCACGGAAATAGCTGAACAGAACCAGCATGACCGAAGCCGCCACAAGTTTTGTACCCCGGACGCAGAGCGCTAGCGCTGTTGCCTCTGCGTACAAGCTTAGGAGTTCAGCGCGCTTCCCAAGATCATCCCAACTAAGCAGTAATCGCTGCTTAGTTTAAGAAGGGTAATTGCATTTGCTGCGGAGGTTGCTTTTTTTTTTTCCCCTTGTGGCTAGAAAAAAACAGGGGAAAAGTTTATTCTTGCCACGCAGTAATCGAAGCTGCGTTTGGAGAGAAGCTGCCGGTGCGACAGTAATCCTGCTTTTGTACGGGGCGGTGGATGAGTTTCCTTGCGGGGGCTGTTCCTTAGGTGCAAATTAGGTACACATTAATACTCCTGATGGTACAGTACAGTGCAGTAATTTGTACTTGGGCACAAATGAATAATACTGATGAGACCAAGGTGTGTATATAGCATTTAGCCTGTCCTATGGGTTAGCTGGCAGTTTGTTTCCTTCCTCTGAGCCCTTGGGCACCAATTTTAAGCCTGGGACACACATCTCTTCTCCTCTGCTGAAGGTCTCAGTCACTTTTTTGCTTTACCTCTTGCTGTTACTCCCTGATTGATGTCGTATTTAGGCATTAGTACTGGCTCCTAATGGACACTTTATAATTGATTATGGATTTATCTTCTTAACACCTTTGGGAGGTAGCAAATTTAGTCTCCTTTAACGGGTCAGGGAGTGAGGCCCAGAGAGATTAAGTGACTTATCAAAGGTCACACCAGGAAATCTGTGGCAGAGCCAAGACTAGATCTCAGCTCTCCTGAGTCGGAGGTGCTCGTGTCGTAAGCACGCACCTCCGCGGGAGGACCTGCCAGGCGTGGTGGGACCGTTGCAGGAATAGCACGGTGTAAACTTCAGTTGCATGGTACTGCACCGGATTAGAAACCTGCCAAGTCCAGAGACAGCACCTCAGCTTCCATTGGCCTTGAATTGTAGGATCGCATTTTCCGTAGGGAACGGTGAGGTTGGTTTTACTTGCGATGGCTTGTTCTGTGCCGCGGTCGGGGCTGATCTCCGCTCCGTGGGCGAGGAGTTGCAGGAGCTGTTGTCTGCAGGGCTTTGGGCTTCGAATGATGCAACACCAGCGCCGAGCTACTCCTGACACTGAAGGTAGAAGACCGGGTTTTCCCAACACTCAGTGGAAAAAATGGCTCCGTGTGAAATGACTTGGGCTTGGTTGTGGTTTTGGCCTGGACGCGGTGACGTTTGGTGGTTGGGACTCGCCGCGGACGTCTCAAATGTCACAGCTCTCGTTCAGAGCCGCGATGCTTCGAGTCGTTCTTGGAAAGAGGGTTCTTGAGAGCGCTGGAAAACAAGAGTAGCCCATCAGTCCGGTCCTTGAGCTCCTCCACTAACGAATGAATCGTCTTTTATTTGTTTGTTTTATAGGAACACAATCCCTAGCCAGTTGCACAGGAGGGTTTAGCTCTTCCCTTTGAAGCCAGAGGTTAATTTGCAGATTTGACTGCAAACAAGCGCAGATTGTTTCGCCTGCGTGGTGCACGAGGTCCGCTCGTAAACCTCCCTTCTGGCCTTAAAATCTATGAATCTATAATTAAAGTTCAAAGCCATGCTGGCAAGGCAGGCCTGAGACTTGCGTTCAGTGCCATTTGAAATTAAGATGTGATCATTACTCATACTCAGAGGAAGGCCAGAGTCTCTAACCGCGCTTAATTTGCTGACAGTCATTTTGTTTATGAAATACTCAGAGCCGAGGCACTCGCACGAGGTAATGAAAACACAAAGGAAATACGGTGGAAAAGGGTGGCGGTTGTAGCCGTCTTGGTCTAAGGACGTGGACAGACGGGGTTCTTTGGGTAAATCCGATCTCTTTTATTAGCTATCTATCCAACTGTTTGAGTCGGTCTCGTACAGGGGTGGGCAAAATGTGGCCCGAGGGCCGGATGCGGCCCGTCAGGTCATTCTGTCCAGCCCGCGGGGCCGGTAAAAAATTTTTAAAATTAATGTTGATCTGCCCCTGGCTGCCTGGCATACAGCCCTCGATGGCTTGTCGAAACCCAGTAAGCGGCCCTCCACCCAAAATAATTGATCGCCCCTGGTAATAAAAGAGATCGGCTTTACCCAAGCAAACGTGTCTGCCATGCAGTGACAAAAGCTTTCATTAAAAGGTCTCAGGCAAAGAAACAAAAGCTATTTGTGCAGCAGAAATGCGCCCGCGCCACGGAAAACCTATCCCTAGTCTTTCTGCTGGTTTGCTTGTAAGGATCGATTGCATTTTGCCTTGTTCTCCCCCGAGAAAGACATCCAAGCGAGAGCCCCGCCGAAGGGCCGCTCACCCACAATGGCAAGTTTCCTATCAAAGTCATTACACGCACCGATTTGAAAAATGAGGGGAAATAAAAAAGACAGGTTGCGTGGGTCTGCAAACATTGCTGGGAGATGGGAAAGCGGCATCTTTTGGATCCTACCTGCCCCGCATTTCTGTGCTCTAATTTGAGCACATCGCCCATTTAGGGGGGTTTATTTTTTCTTTGCTGAGATGAGCTTCTCAGTGAGGTTGATAGCATTTGGAAACCTTGAAGGTCTTTCCCCCGCCCCGCTCTACACCCCTTTTAGGTAAGGCACCTTTATGTGCAGATTCACACCTGGTTAATTCATTTACTCCACTTCATTAAGCGACTCTTATAACACGCACACAGGGCGGGCATCTGTGAAATGCCCAAAGGCCAGATGGAGGCATTTACTAAGGCGGCGGTCATGCTGTCCTGGGGTCCAAAGGAGTATGAAAGGCAGTTCCCCCAGCTACTTGGGATTCTCCGAGAAAAGATCCCTTCTTTGTTAAAAATATCCACCCCGTAAAAAATTCTCGGTCTGCAGTCTGCAAGCTTGGCTTCAACCTGGAAGGATGCTGCTTATGTCTGATTGGCCTCGGAGGTCAGATGGGATGTTTTTCTCTTTCCCGGTTGGCTGCCCTAGCCAGCTCGAATCCGATTTCCAGAGGGAATACTCCTGATCACAACTGCTACACGCACTTTCCACGGGCATTTTGTACCGTACACTTTATAGCTTCCTGCTCCTGTGAATGCTGGTAAACTCATTGGCCGTCACGTTCACAGATGCCAGAAAAAAGAGGGAGCACGAGTATCTTCTGAGTAAAGCTCGGAAGAATTGGTGGAAGATTATTGTCGTGCCCAATATTTCCCTCTCCTCCTGCACATCTAAAGCACGTGTGTACAGATGGATGCGTGCTTTTTAATGCGCCCGTGCTGTACCTTGGAGCTGCAGCAAGGGGACTGGCTCCCTGGTTGTTCACTGCTTATGCGGAAGGGTTACGTTCATCCTTTCGGGCTGAAATCATGAGAGTCGGAGGACAAGGAGAGAACTTTTCCACCCAAAAGGGAAATGATGTTGTGTTGCTGTGCAGCCAGCCCAAGTAATAATATAATCTTAGAAAAATGCAGGTCCCCTGAGTAAAGGAAGCTCTATAAACTTCAGCCTCTCCAAGCCGTTAACAAAGCTGCTGCCTGAATTCAGACTTCATCTGCTGTAAAGCATCCACGAGATCCCAGAGCACTGGGGAGGAAAGAGGAGGAAAAAAGGAGTGTGTCCCTAAGCGGAGTAAAAAGGAATTCTGGATGGGTTTTTCATGCAAGTTCCTAGGATGTTGGGTCAAATTCTGCCCTCATAATTATTCACTTTGCCAGGATAGTTGGGCAGCCTCATGCAAGGAGTATCCAGCCAGGTATAAAAATAACTTGGCAGTCTGGCTGAGATGTCCAGTAAGACCTTTGCTGTAACACCTTGCAGATATTAAGCAGACAGGTTTCTTTGGGTAAAACCCATGTCTTTTATTAGATCAACTCAAATAGTTGGAAAGATTCTTCTTCGCAAGCCTTTGGGTACAAACACCCTTCATCAGACTGAGGAAGAGTCTCACAAATGTTAATGCACTTTTCTCCTAACAGCATTGGGAGGGAGCAAAGGAGAAGATCCTATATCATTTTTCGTATTGCGATGTCCTAGCCAAATTCTGCCTCCTGCTTATTTTTTTTTTACTGTCTTCCAAAACCTTTCCTGCAGTTTCAGTTGAACAAGGTATCCCGAAGCTCTCGTGAGCAAAGTTAGCGTGCAGCATTGTCTCGGTCCTGCATGACTTCAGCTCCCCATCAGTTAAATAGATTAGTGACTGCAGCATCCTCGGTCTGCCGTGCTTCTTCAGCTGGCTCTCTGGAACAGAAAGCATCTCTAGTGCTGGGTATGGGCCACGCTAGCTCCAAGAGAGCTGATCTCAGCCGGAGATCAAGTGCTACAGTAAATTGCTGCGGATTGCATAAACTCATCATTTGGAGTGAGATTTTGTACTGAGCCTTTTGCAGAGGGGTAGGAGGCAAGGGAGCTGTAAACCATTTGAGTGACTTATTTTACCTTGCGTTTTTGCCTGCTCGCATGGTTATAAAGATATTCTCCCGCTAGCATCTGTCTTGACATATTTAGTTTAATTTCCCCAATAGTTTTAGCAACCGCACTCCTGCAGCCTCAATTATGTCTTCAGCGGTGGAAACAATTAATTAGCTGTACTGAGCACTGCCTGGCCTGCTGTAATCATGCAGCATTCATTTAGCAGATTATAAAGTTCGTGTGCTGCCTCACTTCCGACGGTCGATGTCAGCCTGTTGCCTCGGCCTGGCTCTACCTAGCAAGGCCCATATGTCTGAGACGGACTAAACAGCTCAGTCAGGCTTATGCAATATATTTAATTTTGCATGACCCCAAAATAACTTTATACTTGACTTGACCTATGCAGCCATCTCTGGGACGGAGAGTAGATGTCATGCTGGATTTGCAGCATGCCAGAAGAGTTTTTAGAAGTGAACGTTAAGAGGAACTTGTCCAGCTGAAACGACACGAGGAATTTGGATCCGCGGAGCCTGATTACTCATGTCGCAGTTTGTTAGGATGCTGTCGTTAACACCCTTCCTCTTCGGGAAACTCTTGTAAGCGCTGCTGACTGGCGTAAAATGTCACCGTTGCACCGAGCCGCGGCGAGTTGTGATGAGTCAGACCGAAAGGCTGGCCTGGGGAGGGTAAGGACTTGAATGTTATCCAAAAGGTATGTTGTCTGGTAGCACAGCGCTGTGCTGCTGTGCCCCCGCATTGCTCATTAACACTGACCAGCAGCGCTCAAAGCACTGCTTTCTGGAATAGCTGACCCTTTTGGGGGGGGGGCTTCATGCAATTGTAGACTCATAGCGATGGAAGGAAGGTCAAGAGGTTGCCGAGTCTTAGACCATGCTGGATATGTTTGCCTAATCAGTTTTTTAAAGCTTTCCGTTGAAGGAGATCCCTAGGTAGCCTTTCTAGTACTTCACTTCCCTTATAGAAAGAAAGTTTTTCCTTCCCCGGATGAACTCGGGTCGGCTCTGCTTAGCCCGTAGTATCTGACAAGCTTGCCGTGCAGAGCATCCTGGATTTGCAAACAGTAAGAAATAATAGTGAAAGGAGGGAAACAGCATTGCACGTTGAACCCGTTTTGACCAACCGTGGTGTCAAATCATTCACGAAAGGTATGGCCCAGAACAGCGAAAATGCACATCATCTACTTTCCCCAGAAATCAGAATCAGTGACCTCGATTATCATGAGGCATAATACCACCCTTGTATTTTATCTTTTGTCCCTGTTTTGGAGCTGGGAATAATTACATCTGTGTGCAGAAGGACAGGGAGAAGGATTTCAGTAGCTGTGATTTACAAAGGCATCTTTAAAAGGCATCTTACCCTTGGTACAATCTTTAAAAGACCTTGTAAAAAAATATCCCTCAATAGCTTTAGGCATTTGAACATTCATCATTGTTTTTATTTTGGATTCAGTTACAGGGCTAGCCACTAAATTTTAATTCTCTCTGGGATATTATCAGCTCATTTATCAAATGCAGGATAAGGCTGTGGAGCTAGACTGCAGACAAGACCGCAAATAAAGGCTCTTTGAAACACACTCTCAAAGCGGTAACCTGATCGGAGCTCAGAAAAAGCGCAAAGACAGTCGTTTCTGGGGCACACACCAAAAGCAAAATATGGACACAAGACGGGATCGAAAATAAAGAAAAGACCTCGAGAAATTCTGGGCCGGAACAAAAGAACTGGAATGCGTGCAATGTCCTGCCTGTTGGTTTGTATTTAGATACTTTCCAAAACACACAAGCCGCCAGAATATTCAATATCTTACAGAAAAGATCCTGAGAATTCAGCCCGGAGGATTAATAATGTGACCATGGCTCATAGCACTGCAGAAACCACCGTGGATAAGGTCAGGCCAAATGCTGGATTATAGCCTAGCCCCGATTGTCGCTCGACTCCAAGAGAAATGCAGGGCAGTCGTAGGAGCTTGCTGCTGCCCGGGCCCTGCAAGCACTTGTGTCTTGACCAGGTTTTAAGCGGATGCTGGCCTGGGCTGGACTGTCCATGCGTGGCTTTTGGGTTGGTGAGTCGCACCTGTACGGGGTGGGTGTGAAACGCACCCCAGCTTCTCCCCCTCTCTTGTCTGCCTCTTAGTGGGCTCCACGGTCCCATCGCGCCGTGCTGCGTCCCTCTCGGTTTTATCCCGCAGGCTGCAGGTGCTAAGCTGAGCTCCGGCTGCTGCGTTGGGCATGACACTCGGGAAGAAACGCTTCTGCACGTGTTTCTCCTCTAACTTGGGTCACTGAAGAATTTGTACCCGTGGAAAGATTTTTTGCAGAGTCTGGACGAGGCACCTGGTTTTCAGGCTCTCTCCGGGATTTATAAAAATGCAGCGGCAAGTATAAACCACCCTTCGATTCATCTGAAGGAAGTGTGGCAAGTGTATGCTTACGCACCCGATTGCTTAGCGTTAGCCCATTCTGCTAGCTGTGGTTATTAGGTAGCTTTTCTTCCCTTGTGGGGTATTGGAAGAGAGGGCCTAGCTCAGCCTCTTGCAAATAGGTTTCCCACCCCATCCCCTTGGCTATTCTTGGCGGTAGCATGGCTACCTGATCTGGGTTAGATCAACATCCTTTTCCAGGTGAACAGAGGGAGCAGGGTCCTTCTCACGTCCCCAGATTAATTTCCCTTTACGCTGCTTTTCTACCGCTCTGCCAGGTCTTCATTCCCTTCCCAAGTCCTGCTTTCTTTTGCTGGGAAGGTAAATATCTCAGCTTTGGGAGGGTCAGTGGCTCCATAGCACGACTTGTTTATTCGACAGGCCACATGGATAGCATAAGGCTTGACTGCTTGCTGTCGTCCCCTTCTGAGAGCCTTTGCTTTCCACCGGCCCCAATGCCCGGCCAATGCACTTGTACCCGAGAGCCCTTCGTGTCAGCCCGGTGCCAGCTAAAATGCAGCCGTCCCTGTGGCCGCAGTTAAAGAGAGCAGGATAGTTGGTGACTCGGTACAAAAACCATTTCAAACTCACAGGCAGAAAGCAGCTCTTCGGATTGGAAGTGTGCCAGGACACTGGGTTGGAAACCCTTTTCCTTTAAAAAACATCCTGGTACCGTGCGCGGTTGTGGTCATTGACCTGAGTAGAAGTCTCTTCCATAAGGCAGCATAGTCCCTTGGTTCAGCGCTAGAGAAAAGTGCCACCTACTTAGTTACCAAGTCTGGCTGGTAGTTAAGTATGGTCCTGTAGTGTCCAAGTGTCCCTTGGAGGCCTCCTGTTCAAGGAGTAACCTTGCCCAACCCTGCTTGGTTTGCAAGACCTTATGGAGATGGCAAAATAAGGCACTTGGGTGGCCAAATCATGAAAATAGGAGGATGAGCTGGCCAAAGCATGGGCAGGCTCTTTGCTTTCGTAACACAATTCATCTTTTCTGTTTGGGCCCTGCTATGATTCCAGTTTGGGGCTTTTTCTTGAAGTCAAACCAGTGGTTCACATCCATTTGTGGAGATTTCGTGTTTGGGACAAAGCGCCGTGTAGCATCTTCCAGCCAAACAGAGGCTCTTCTAGTCTGATTTTGCATTCTGCTTTGTGTGCATAGGGCAGGAAGCGATAAACCCACCGAGATGCCAGGCTGTGATTTGCCATGCCATGGCATATACTCAGTGTGGCTTGCAGGCCGCTGTCCTAGGCATAGTAAGGTTTTGCAGGACCAAGGTGGGAATTTCCAAAATTGTGAATTGGAGAGAGTTCAGAAATGAGCTAACATAATGATTCAAGGCCTGAATCATTAAGAGACTTAACGTCGTGTTTCTAGAGGTGACGGGATCACGGTCCAGACACACTTCCCATTTCTGATAGCAAGTGGCTGTTTAAACTAGTAGAAAAAGATATAATGAGATCCCGAGATTGATAGCTTCAGACACATTCAGACACAAAATAAGGCACGTGTTTGAAACCACTGAAATAACCTGGAGATGAAATGGGTTCTTCATCCCTTGAAGGCTTTTAATAAAGAACATGTCATGTCCTACAGCACACGCAACAGCCCAAATAGAAATCATGGGCACAGGGGTGAAATGGGAAGATTTGGGGGTCTGTGTTCCTCTCGGCCTTAGAAGTGATTCATCTTTCTTTTGCTACTCCTGGTGCATATGCGTATTATTTATGTTTAATTGGATTTGCATACGAATGCAAGGAACAAAGTATGCTTATCTTGGCTGCTATGTGCACGGCTTCACAGACCGCATGGAGAGCATCCACACCATCAAAGTCATCTGCTTCTAGACATGAGGGCTCTGTCCCTTCGAATAGGGCTGTCCACTTTGTGGGCCTGATTTGAGGCTCCCCTGCACCTCACTTTGGCTGCAGCCAGGGTCTCCGGGCTCCCTGTCCCTTTTCCAGCTTCTGCTTCTTCCCCCTGCCCCAGGAGACGAGTGGGGTGGCAGGCAGAGCCTGTGGGGCTGGAAGAGGCGGGGGCACCCAGCCAGCAGGCGAGAGGAAGGGCAATGGCCCCCGGCCCCTTAGCAGTTGGACGTCCTTGACTTAGAAGAAACAAAGCTGTGCTTGTGCGTTGGAGTCTGCAAATGCAATGTCAGATCCCGGGTCAGAGGCACGCGTGGCCTACAGGAGACTTTGCACAGCAAGGGACAGATGACAACTATCAGGATTTGGAAAGGACAACGGGAGAATGAGAAATGCAATGCTGAAAGTTCACAAGCCGGGCTTCCAACTTTAGGGGCTTTGGCTTTGCTCCCGAGGGAAGTACCTTGGGCTTAGTGGACACTGTCCGTAAGGAAGTCAGGGTAAGGTCCAGGACT